>JALAZF010000237.1:8400000-9000000 GCA_022829125.1 Lathyrus tuberosus
TCTACCTTATGAGCGAGTGAGAATTTGTTAACCCCTTTGAGCTTTTCTATGAAGATCCTTGTTGGTGAGTGAATTGTGTAAATATTGTTCAGAATAATAATTTCATCATTAAATTTTGGAATGGATCTTGATTTTTTGTTTGTGAAACCTTTTAATAAAGTGTGGTTGCTTTTTTGTTTCCTTGCCTTAGTTGTGTGAGAAAACTCTTGTCACCATATTGGGCTGTATTCAAAGTTGGTGAGAAAGAGGTAGGTTGATGCGTTGTGAAAAAGAAAGTGGTAGACAAAAAGAGAGAAAAAAAGAAGCAATGAAATTAAGAGTTTGAAAAAGAAAGAAAAAAGGGCATGTAATATGCCAACAATTGAACTCAAGGTTGGAATTATGAAAAAGAAAAGAAACAAGAGGGTTAAGGTCTTTGATTGTGTAAGAATGTGAGGAGTTAATGCTCTCATAGGATTAGGTATTTTAGTTTCAATGACTTTGATAAATGACCATTCCTTGTAACCCAAGCCAAATTACAACCTTTGAAAGTCCTTGTGATTATTGCTTTTGTACTAATTAATGTGTGCGTTTGATGAATGCATAATTTGATCCAGATGACTGCAGGATTGTTTGGCGAGAGAAAAAACCTCATGTATTACTCATCAAAGGATGAATGTGTGCTTAGGTGTGATTCATGTTTTGAGTGTGTATTGCTTTTGAATTTTTGATTTGTGTTGTGCACTTAGTAATTGTTTCATCCTCATGGTTTATTTAGAGTAGTGGTAAGTTTTATCTTGTTTTTGCTTTTATGTTTGAACCGTGAGATTGTTGTTGTCCTAAAAACTTGTTGGTTCCGATTTCTTTTTTATTGTTTTGGAGTTTCCTTTGTGTTTGTCAAACTTGTGTTTAGAGACAAACAAAATCCTAAGTTGGGGAGAGTTGTTAAGGGCCAAATTGTGTATATAATTGATAGTATTTTGTGGCTCTTTCCAATTGATTTCATGGTCAAGTAGTAATAAAATCATAGTTTTAGTGTAAATAAGTAAATTTAAGCTTATTCTTGTAAATAGCTTGTTGGATGATCAAATTGGTGAATTTTTGTAGGTTTTAGCACTTGAATGGATGCTTGGAGCCAATGGAGGAAGAAATGCAAGTAGAATAAAGATTTTGACGAACTTTTCGAGCCAGCTCGCGCTTAGCCCAATATGCAGCGCGGTTTCACGCTAAGCCCAGTTTGCAGCTTAGTTTTTGATAAGAGGCAGTAGCTAAGGGAGCCAAACTACGCTTAGCCCAGTCCATCATGCTAAGTGCGCTTTCTGTGATTTTGCTAGATACGTTACTGATCGCGCTTAGTGTAATGCCCCAGACTACTTTCAGGATTACCGACTGACCCTACAAACCAACACGGGTCTTTTCCGCATGCTTTGTCCTCACTCACATACTTTCCGAGAAACTTCCCAGAAGGTCACCCATCCCAGAATTGCTGTAAGTCAAGCACGCTTAACTGTGAAGTTCTTATGGAAGAGGCTATCGAAAAGAAGATGCATCTTGTTGGTATAGGTAGTACCAATTAATCATTATAAGCCTTCCTTCAACCATGCAGTCTCATATCTGCATAACCTCAGGATCCCTCTAATTCCGATGTGAATTCAGTTTTTCCCTAGAAGCTGCTAGGAGTGTCTCAATGTCATGCCTCATACACCGACAACCACTCCCTCGCCAAGCTGCTAGGAGTGTCTCATTGTCACGCCTCATGCACCGACAACCAATCCCTCACCCTCGGGTGTTACACTAAGCGAGCTCTGCATGGGCTTAGAGCGGTGGCACTTGATGAAACTTGTATAAAAGGAAACTTTATAGATATTTTCCAACACAATCCTATTTTTCAGATTTGTTAAGATATTTTAGGTCAAGAAGCTCTAGAACTCCAAAAAGGGTAAAAATCAAAGCTTTGGAGCACCAATCCTCGATCTTTCGACTTTGATGCTAGTAGAGCTTTTTTTTTCACTTGTTGCTCAAGCTAACATGGCGATGGGTAGCTAAACTCTTTTGTATCAAGGGTAGATGTAGTCTTCCTCAAGCCTGTATGTATTTTCTTTAATCTTTTGTATGTGAACAAGTTGATGATCAATGTATGATGAATATCTTTGCTCTTAATGATATATATTTGATTTGAATCACTATTGAAAGGTATTTTTCAAAGCTTGACCTAAGTTATTAATCTACCAATGAACAAACTCTAAACATAGATTTGTGAGTTGATATTCACTTTGTGTCGATCTTTAAGTTTATTGTATTGATTGTTAGCATGAGACATCATCTAGTGATTAAATCGATAATACTCACGAAATCGTTTTAGACATAAACGGTATTGAGATGATACATGATTATATTGATCAAAAATAAATTCACATGCTTGATTGACAGAATACATGCAAGTTAGGTTGATGAAATCTATTCTTGATATGTCTTTTTAAACAAACTTCTTTCAAACTTTAATCTTTGCTACAAAATACTTGTGAAATTTATGATACGAAACAAAACTCTTTTCAAACCCTTACTTAAAAATTTTTAAACCATAGAACGACAGTGATATCATAATAATCCATGTGGAGACAATAAAATTATTACCCACCTATTATATTTTCAACAGGTCTTAATCACACACCCCAAAACTCCACAAAACTCAACATAAATCAACAAACCTTACTTGTTTTCTTGTTCCAAACACAAATTCTTGAACGAAAAATCCAACAAATATGCAAATCCTTTAACCCCATATTGGCTATTTACTCCATTTTATTATGTTCAGAGATATACAATTACAATTAGAATGAAAAAAATGAGGCTGCAAAATGAAAGAATTAAAACAATGTTCAACAACAAATTAGGGTAAAGAAAATCTACTGAATATGCAACTTGTAGGTAATCTTTCCCTTTCTCCCTGCTATGTTTCTTGTTGCTTTAATTTCAATTCCTTTCCTTCTCTTTCTGCTTCTGTTGTGCTGTGAAATTTGGTTGTGTGTAGGTTAGCTTAAACTATATCAGAGCTTAATGTGAGCCTCTGAACAACCATGGGGATTTTAGCAGAGTGTCTGGAGAATAATTAGTGTATTTTTAGTGCAAGCAGTGCACGATTATATAGTGGTGGTGTGGATGAATTTGAGAGGAAAATATTGTGATGAAAGGAATGGAATTGGAGGGGGGGGGGGGGGGGGGGGGAATTTGTGTAATCCGTGTGATATGCTTGATCAAGAGTGCGGATTGAATTAATTGTTTTTCTATTTGCATTTTATTTGGTTTTATTGAAATTACAATTAAATTACAATGATTTTTTTTCTTGTATGAGGGATGCATGACTCATGTGGTCTTGGGTTTGTATGTTATGTATGTGTATTATGATTCATGATAACCCATTTCTCCTTTGTTGTTTTCATGTGGTTGATGGTGATGACGATGAATGCTAGATGATGATGGTGAGATTGCGTTGCAAGCACGAAGGCCTCGTGTGGGGGAAGTTGTAATCAAATCTAATCTTTTCTTCTTTTTATTTCTTTTTATAATATTATTATTTTTTGTAAAGTGTGGACTAATGTAAATAAAAGACCACTTTTTATCTTAATCTATTTTCCTTTATTATAATTTTGTATTATTGATTCTTTTTATGTAAAATCGGATGTAGTAATATATAATGACAAGTGATTAAATTGGTATGATAAGGATGTATTAAAATGGTACTTAGGCATGACAACGGGGCGGGGCGGAGACGGTTTTTGAATTCCCCAAACCCAAACCCGAATTCTAGATAAATCTTTGTTTCCCGCCCGATCCCCGACGGGGATGAATAATTGAATCCTAAACCCGTCCCAAATGGGTTTGGGGATCCCCGCCCCACCCCCAAACCCGAAACCTGCCTCAAACCCAAAAGCTTCCCCAAACCCAAAATTCGCCCCAAACCAAAAACCTGCCCCAATCCTAACAAATATTAACTTATATTACAAATATAAAATACAATCTCGAAGAATTTTAAACATATCTTTCGAATAATAAAATAAAAACAAAAGTAATTACATAAAATCATCTAATTGCATAAAGCTAAACCAAATCACTACAGTATGAATAATTTTGCTAAACTACACTTAATATGGAAAATTCATACATATATTTCTAATTGTTATAAAATAAGGAGAAAGAATATAAAATAGAAGAGAGAAATATTAGAATGATTATGTATTATTTCATTGGTCTATCGTATACAATGAGATTGGTCCTATTTATAGGACATCATATAAAAATTATAATAAATACAAATTGATTAAATAAGGAAAGAAGTTATTGGGAGACAAATCATCCAATTATTCATAACACTCCCCCTTGGATGTTTGTTTTGGATATGCCTCGTTAAAACCTTACTAGAAAAAACCCAATGGGAAAAAATCTAGTGAAGGAAAAAGAGTAGAATATCCTTTTAAAACAAATTTATTTCTCCCCCTCAGCTGAACGATTATTTCTTCAATGATGAAGACCAATCTTTTGTACTAGTTGATTAAAAGTACTACTTGGGAGTGACTTTGTGAAAAGGTCTGCAAGATTGTCACATGAACGAATTTGTTGGATGTTTATATCACCGTTCTTCTAAAGATCATGAGTGAAAAAGAACTTTGGAGAGATATATTTTGTTCGGTCTCCTTTAATGTAACCATCTTTCAATTGAGTGATGCATGCAGTATTATCTTCATATATGGTGGCCGTATTTATTTTTCCTGAATACAAACCACAAGTATTTTGTATGTGTTGGATTAAGGATCTCAACCAAACGCATTCTCGACTTGCCTCATGTAGTGCTAAAAGTTCTGCATTATTAGATGAAGTTGCTGCTATTGTTTGTTTCACTAATCTCCATGAAATTGTTGTACCACCACATGTAAACAAATAACCTGTTTGTGAGCTACCATTGTGAGGATCTGACAAGTAACCCGCATCTGCATAACTTGTTAATTCGAGTTTGGATACTTTGGTATAAAATAGACTCATGTCTATTGTACCTCTAAGATAACGAAGTATATGTTTGACTCCGTTCCAATGTCTTCGTGTAGGTGAAGAACTGTATCTTGCTAATAGATTAATCATAAATGATATATCAGGACGTGTATAATTAGCAAGGTACATTAGTGCTCTAATTGCACTGAGCTATGGCACTTCAGGATCAAACATTTCTTCATCCTTTTCTAGAGGTCTGAAAGGATATTTTTCCACATCTATTGATCTAACAACCATTGGAGTAGGCAACGGGTGACACTTGTCCATATAGAAGTGTTTTAACACTTTTTCTATATAACCTTCTTGATGTAAAAATATTCTTTTGTCCAAATGCTCAATTTGAAAACCTAGACATAATTTTGTCTTTCCTAAGTCCTTCATCTCAAACTCTGTCTTTAAACAATTCATAGCTTTTGGAAGCTCTTCAGGAGTTCCAATAATATTTATGTCATCCGCATAGACATCAATTATTGCAAATTCATTTCTTGATCTTTTTATAAAAATACAAGGACAAATAGAGTTATTTGTATATCCCTCTCCAAGCAAATATTTACTGAGACGATTATACCACATTCGTCCAGATTATTTCAACCCATTGAGAGACTTGTTCAATCTTATGGAGTAGCTTTCTCAAGATTCGGAGTTGTGTGCATCTGGTATATTGGACCCTTCAGGGAGTTTCATGTAAATTTTACTATCAAGTGAACTATACAGATAAGCTGTTACAACATCCATCATGTGCAAATTGAGCCCTTCATGTGCTACAAACCTAATTAAATATCAAAAATTAAATCGTATCCACTACAGGTAGATATGTTTCATCAAAATAAATTTTAGGTCTTTGTGAAAATTCTTGAGCAACAAATCAAGCTTTATACCATTCTTATTTTACTTTTTCAGAAAAACTCATTTATATTCAATTGGTTTCACATCTTGAGGTGTTCAAACTACATGTCCAAAATCGAGTCACTTGTAAAGTGAGTTTAATTTTTCTTCAATTGAATATGTTCATATTGGCCAATTCTCACTTTGTATAAAATCTTTGATAGAATTTGACTCATGATCCTCGTTATCATTTATCATCTTTAGCGCTATATTATACACAAAGTCATTGTCAATATTGACATTATTTTGGTTCCATCATATTCCATTCATGACATAATTTATCGAGATCTCTTAATTTTCATAAATTTCAGGCACCTGGTTAATTCTTCTGGAACTCAAAATTAAATTATGTCAAAGTGCTCTTAAATTTTTCATATCCTCACATGGGTCATTTTTAACTATAGTTTCTTTTCTTGGTAGAGGACTTTTAACATCGAAACCGACTTTTCTACCACGCTTCAGGTGCGGCTATAACTCATTTGCAATATTGTATTGTCCAATATGAGAATCCACTTTGAGTGGAATATTAGCAGCTAATATTTTTTTTTCATAAACTTTGCAAATGAATTATGTTTTGAACTTTGACGATCAAAATGATATAATAATATTTTATTTCAAATTTTTCATTTGAACATCTGGTTCACACTTTCAGCTTCTTATTCTCTCTCCCTAATATTGAGAAAATTAATTTATAAATTAATAATCAGTCTACTGGACTTCAAACAAGTATCCAAGTATTGGACCAAGATAAAACCTCAAATACGAGTTTCATATAAAATACATTTTCTCAACATTCTTACAAAACTCATCTTAGCATACTATATTGGAGCAATTGAATAATCACAACACATCCAAAAGTTTACTTAAATGAGAAGTATTAGATTATGAACCTAAAATAATTTGTAAGGGGAGAATTATCATGTACTAACTTGTTGGCTTAATGCGAATAAATATCTTAATACCATACTTTGTGTGTTTCAAATATCTAATTTTGAATTGATGATCTCACAAGTATCAACTATATAACTAACTTTAGACGTCTGAACTTCAAGTCTATTTTTTTTATGAGCATGTCCTTCAAGATGTTCAATATTAATTTTAGTAATATATGTGATACTTATCAAGAAATTTCTGAAAAATCCAGAAAACAAGATCTTAGTCTAATTAGTTGAGAAAATAATTTCACAAACTTCTAGTTGTGAATAGACATATGCACGATCTTTTAGTCGATACAACAATTAATGTCATAAAAACTCAATTTCTCAAAATTTCCTTTAGGAACACAAAAATTTTATTGGATTGAAGAAACTTCTGGTTCTTCAAATCTAGTTCTCACATCATAATACATCTGAGATGACCCAACCAATTTTACCAACAACACATTTAAATGTGATTTGTAAACATCTACTTTACCATAATACATATGATTCTATTCTTCTAATTTGTTTGAATCTCTAGTAAATATAAAATAAATTGTTTCAATCTCTAGTATATATATTTTTCAATCTTAATAAATTTACAATTATTAATATTATTCATGCAATCATTATGTGATTGTCAATTTTTCTAAGATCCATGAAAATCGTCATTGACACTTTTATGATCAATGGAGACAGGATAATCATTTTCTTATCAATCATCAAGGAATAACCATTCTTTGATGAATGGATAAAAGTAATTTATTCTTGAATCAATTCTCTAGGGATCCTTTATAATATATATAATTTTTTTTTCCGAGAGGTAGATCATAGATCTTCAAACAATGATAAAGATAAACAGTTTTCGTGCAATCCTCCGGGGATGCATTATAAGTTATTTAAGAACTTTATAATTTATTATTTTTCAATCATTCATGGATCTTGATTAGTTCTTCAGGAACTATATAATAAATTATTATTTTGCTATCCTCCAAGGATGCTTGATAAGTTCTTCAAAAACTATATAATAAATTATTATTTTTCTATCCTTCAAGGATATTTGTTAAGTTCTTCAAGAACTATATAGCAAACACATTATTTTATAGTCTTTCAGAGATATTTCAACATTATTCATCCAATCCTTATGGGATTCATGAAAATCACTGTTGATTTTTTTCTTCTAATTAATATATCAATACATAATAGGTAGAATTAGAAATATATATTACGAAACAAAAAATAATAATGTTACCTTCTAAATCTTGGAGCTTCTGATAACGAGTTATGAAATAAGGAGAAAGAATATAAAATAGAGGAGAGAAAGATTAGAATGATTATGTATTATTTCATTGGTCTATCGTATACAATGAGATTGATCCTATTTATAGAACATCATATAAACATTATAATAAATACAAATTAATTAAATAAGGAAAGAAGTTTTTGGGAGACAAATCATCCAATTATTCATAACACTAATATAGATTTAAGTTTTTAAACACTCTATTAAAAAAACCAAGAAAAATATAGTGCTTACAACAATAAAATTCTTCTACAACCGCAATAAAGATTTAAGCTTTATGATCCGATGTATTCGAACTGGTCCACGCGAGCTGGTCGTCAGAAGGTGAAGTGCCCGGATGATTGCTGGTCGTAAGGCGTGCAACGTGCTCGGCTTGAGAATGAGGAGAGGAGGGGGTGTACCTGCAAGGCACTCCGACGCTTAAGTAAGAAAGGGTCAGAGAAAAAGGGGCAAGTACAAAGTGTATTCTTAGGGTGAAAATGTGATACCTGACCCTCTCAAATGAGAGGGTTTATATAGAGCCCCCAGCGCGTGGCCAACGATCCTATTTTCGGGGCGAACTAGCCGTTTTTACCAAAGAATAGGTAACCGCCCAAACTAGCCGTTATGTCGGGCAGGGTGCCCTGAACTAGCCGTTATGTCGGATATAGACGCAGTTGCGGGCACCTGTCCATTGCCGTTCGGGCAGCGAGGAAGCCGTGCGTAACGGGCATTAGAGCCGGGGAGGGACGTTGCGTTCCTTGCCCGGTTGGAGGGGCAGAAATGTCACTTTTGCCCCTCTGTGGGTTGGCTTAGGCAATTTGGGCCGCTCTGGAGCAGAAGTGGATTGGGCCGATTCTAGCCATTGGTCCAGTCCAGAACAGGAACCCCCCAATTCGTTGCTCCCGAGCATGGGAGTGATGACTTAAGGACTGCTCGTCGACCGGGGGAGTTGCGCAGAGTCGTCGTAAGGAGACGAGGAAGATTGTCTCGATGTGCCCGTGGCCCTCAGTGCTCGTGATGTTTGTGGTCGTGACCATGTTGCCCGGTATTCGGGAAGATAAAGCGTCAGAATGGGAAACGTTGGGCTGCCATGTGTGCATCGAGCCCTGCGTAGCAGTTAATAGGTAATTATGGCTAGTGGGCAGTCATTATTACCTACGGGCGCGTGTGTGCACGTGCCCCTCAGTATAAAAGGGGGGAGGTTGTCCCATTTTGCACTTTTTCCTTTCTGATTTTTCTTCGTCGTCATCAGTGTTCTTGCCCGTCGCCGTCTACAGAGCAATCGACCACCGTGCCAAGTTTCGAGCAGCCTTTCTCTTCTACTCAAAACAAGTAAGTCTTCTGGTTTCCAGCTTGTTCTACTTCCTCTCATTGTCAATGGTAGATTGCATGGGGCTAGGGTTAGTTTTAGGTGGTAAAGTAGGTAGATTTCCGGCGAGTGTTGGTGGTGGGTGGTGGTTCTGCCTATCCGCTGTACCAAGCATCTCGTTGGAGTGGATGGCGCGTTCGGTGAACGTGGTGGTCCGCGCCGTGGTTGCGAGTCACGTCTTACCATCTTCTGGTGGACTGGTGAACTTTCCGGTGGAGCGTTTCCAGATTCCGGTGGAGTTTTTAACGGAATTAGGGCACGAGCGCGGGGAGGTTCCTCGGAGGAAGATGGCATGTCTCGGTCACCTCCTTGCGGGGAGGTTTTTCCTTTCTTTGTTTGATGTTAGGGCTTAGGCCGGGGACGTTGTCCTTAGCCTTCCGCGCGCCCTTTCACTTGACTTAGCGGTGGAAGGGTGGATTTGATTTCCTGTCGAATTCACTGTCTTTCTCTGCTTTTTCAGGTGATCATAGGGGCGATGGAGCCAGAGAGGGAAGTTATCCCCGTTACATCCGAGCAGGAGACCGTGTCTGAGGAGAGCAGTAGTGCAACGGCCTCGAGCTCCGCGTCCTCGAGCTCGTCGGCTTCGAACTCCTCGGGCGAAGTCGAGGGGGAAGCGAGTGATGCTGAGGAGGGAGAGGATTTGGAGGTCGTGGAGGAGGACGCAATGGAAGAGGACGTTGATGTGTTCTGCCCAGAAGAGTGGGAGGTGGCCGAACCTTCAAACCATATTTCCACGTTTGCCAGGTCTACGGCCAACGCTTTTACCGAGGTGGGGCCAGCGGGTGAATGGAGAGTGCTTATGCCTAATTTGGACGAGCGGATCTGCTCGAACTTCAGAGACTGCTTCGCCATATACGAATATGCCTTCAAGGAATTGGGGCTGAGGTTGCCCTTTACCGACTTCCAGCGGTCGGTGTTTGAGCACCTGAAGTTGGCTCCTTCTCAGCTCCATCCTAATTCGTTGGCCTTCATACGGGCTTTTGAGTTGGTGTGCGAGCACCTTGCTCTGGGGACCACTCTTCCTTTATTCTTTGCTATTTTCAACCTACAGCGGCAGCTGGCGGGGAAGAGGTATGGATGGGTCTCGTTGAAGCAGCCCAGAAAGCTGTTTAAGCCGTTATCGGAGTCCATCCGAACGTTTAAGGGACGGTATTATATCGTCGAGCCCTTGTCCGAACCTGCGCAGGACAGCGTGTATGTCTGGGAGGTAGAGGATGATGAGAACGGAGATGAGCTGCTTACCGAGGAAGGGAAATATATCGGGGAGAGAGTGTATAAGTTTCCGATCCGCTGGACACCCGAGCACTTCTCGAAGAAGCCCAGCGCCTACGTCTTTGAGCCGAGCGCGTTGCGCGGGCAGGATGCTGTGTCCTACGAGACGCTGGTGAGGTGGGTCAACTCCTTCGATCTTGCGAGCTGCTGGACGAGCAAGGGTGCCCCTATCTACGAGGATGACGGGAGCCAGAGAGTTGAGCGCCGGTTTATCAATGTGAAGGCTCTGCTGGAGTGCAAGACTCCCGCGGATGCCCAGAAGTTGCTCGGTAGTCTTAGTTACTTAGACTTTATTTGTTATTTCTTTTTCTTCCCCGTTGCTAACGTGTTCGTTTCGTTTGTGCAGGTGAAATGCCTCAGGCTCGTGATCGTGTGGTGAGGAACGCCATGGCGCGGGGCAAGGCTGGAGCGGCTCCTCCCAAGGCCCATCCTGTTGGTGGTGCTTGGCTCTTCCCCTTGCTTAAGCTGCGGTGGGAACCTCTGCTTCTCTTACTCCAGCTCCCCGGGATTCTCCATTGGCTCTGGCTGGGCGAGCGAAGCGACAAAGGTCATCGGATGCTGTGGACCTGACTCGGGCGCTCGAGAAAGGGAAGTTTGAGGTTCCTCCGTGTGTCCTCGACCGGAGGTTCTTTGAGGGCAACACTTTGGTCGTTCTGCGGGCAGAGTCACTCAACCTCGGAAGCATGGACCGAGCGAGCAAGAGGACGATGGTGGCCCAGGATGCTTCTGCCATGGTGAGGATGCTGGAAATGGCGGCCGTTTATGCGGAAGGGGACTCTGTGCTTGAGGCTGAACTCACTACTGCCCGGGCCTCCGAGGCGTCCCTAAAGGAAGAAGTCAAGGGTGCTCGCGAGGCTAGGAGGAAGGCCGAGGAGGAGACGACTAAGCTGAAGGAGGAGGTAACCAGGCTGAAGGCGGAGAAGAAGGCTGCAGAGGACTTGAACAAGGAGCTGATGGCGGCCAGTGCCCCGGGTGCTGATGAACCGGACGAGATAAAGGTGCTGAAAACTAGGGCTGAGTTGGTCGCCAGCATACTTCAAGCCGAGGAGGATGGCATTGCTGTGGCATCGGAGTCTTTTGAAAGTGCCGTGGCCTAGTTGCGGGTGGTGAACCCCGGGCTCGATATTTCGACCGATGGTATCCACTACCTTGCACGAGTGGAGGATGGTCGCATCGTCTTGCCCGCAGGCCTGGTTCTCGACACCCCCGAAGCTCAGACCGAAGATCAGCCAGTGGAGGAGCAGGAGCCTGAGTCAGAGGCGACCGAGCATGTGGAAGTATGAGGATTCATGTTGTTTTGATGTTGTTGTGTTTTGTCCGGCCTGCGTGCCGTTGATTAACTTGTAATTTATTTGTTTTTTTGGGGGGGGGGGGGTATGGCCCCCTTTTTTTGTGTAATACGCACAGTCTTTTGGCCCTTGTGGCCTTTTTATTTAATGCCCGGTACATTTATATAATTTTTGTTGTACTTTACATTATTGCTGTACTTTATCTTAGTTGTGCGTGTATGACTGCCCATCGGAGGGTGTGTCTGTTAGTGGAGCTATCTTTTGAAAGGTAACTCGCTGCGTGTGAATTCGCCAGTGTGGGGAACTGGGCGAACAGCCGGGGAAGTCCCTGGCGAGGTTGCGGATCTCAGGTCGCGATTGAGGCCTGAGGTCACGGCGTGAACGTCCCATCGCGAGCTGGGGTTCTGCCAATCATGGTACTTGGGCGAAGGCAGTGCTCGGTTGAGGACCACCGACAAGCAGAGTTCCGGCTTGTTTGTTTGAGCGGGATTCTACTTTGTGCGCATGCGTCGCTTGTACCTGGGCGAGCATGATGACCGCTAGGTGGTCTCTGGATACGAGGAAGCCTAAGGTTACTTTAGCTGTAGTATTGCGTAAGTTTCTCAGCGTTCCATGGTCGAGAGAGTGCCTCCCCGTTGAGGTTTTCGAGGAAGTATGCACCATTTCCCGTTTTGGCGCGGACTCTGTATGGCCCTTCCCAGTTGGCCGCTAGTTTGCCTTCGCGAGAGTCCTTATGGTCTCTTCGCAGGACAAGGCTGCCCACATCGAACTCTTGTCGTAAGACTTTGGCGTTGTGCCTGATTTCCATTTTTTGCTTAAGGGACGCTTCGCGGAGGGTTGCTCCTGTCCGGATTTCCTCGACGAGGTCGAGCTCTTCTCTCATTGCTTCGTTATTCATTTCCACGTCTAGAGGTGATTCGGTCCTCCTGGACGGCACGTGGATTTCGATGGGTAAAACAGCCTCCATGCCATATGCTAAGCGGAAAGGCATTTCCCCGGTGGTGGACTGGGGAGTAGTACGATATGCCCATAAGACGCTGTGGAGCTCCTCGACCCAGGCTTTCTTCGTTTCATCCAGTCTTCGTTTGAGGCCCCGAAGGATGACGTGGTTAGCCGCTTTCGCCTGCCCGTTGGTCTGGGGGTGCTCTACCGAAGCGAAGTGTTGCTTTGTTCCGAGATGGGTGACGAAGTCTTGGAACTTCTTGTCCGTGAATTGTGTCCCATTGTCTGTGACGATTGCTTGGGGAATCCTAAAACGGACAAGGATATTCCGCTTGTAGAAGCGTAGAATGTTAAGTGTTGTTATCTTCGCTAAGGCTTCTGCTTATATCCATTTTGTGAAATAATCTACGCCCACTATCAGGTATTTGTTTTGGCTGGACCCCGTCACGAAGGGTCCTAGGATGTCTAGGCCCCACCAGGCAAATGGCCTCGGGGATGTCAAGCTTTTCAGCTCGTTAGGTGGAGCTAGGTGTATATCCCCGTGCCGTTGGCATTTGTCGCATTTCTTCACATGCTCCTTGGCGTCTTGCTGCATAGTTGGCCAATAATATCCTGCCCGGAGTGCCTTGCGGGCAAGGGACCTTCCTCCCAGGTGCTGGGCGTTAATGCCTTCGTGGATTTCTCGTAACACGTGGGGGACAATCTCCTCCTCTATGCACTTTAGTAATGGGATGGAGAAGCCCCTTCGGTAAAGTTTATTCTCGAGGATGACGTACGAGCAAGCTCTTCGTCTGATGGTGCTGGCTTCCTTGGGGTCATCCGAAAGTTCGTCCCTGGTGAGGTAGTTGTATACGGGCGTCATCCAGCAGTCGCTGTCTCCGATCGCGTGCACGTGTAGGGTCGAGGACCCCTTATCAATGCTGGGTCGGGGAAGTATCTCTTGGATGACTGACCTGTTTCCGCCTTTCCTCTTGGTGCTCGCTAGTTTGGACAGGACGTCTGCTCGCACGTTGTGTTCGCGGGGAACATGTATTACTGCTACTGTCCTAAACCTCGACATCTTTTCCTTGACTAGGGAGAGGTATTCAGATAGACTGTCGTTTTTGGCCTGATACTCCCCGGAGATCTGGTGGGCTACGAGCTGAGAGTCCGTGCAGATGACGATTTCTTCTGCCCCTAGGTCTTCGGCTAGGCGCAACCCAGCGAGGAAGGCCTCATACTCAGCCTGGTTGTTCGACGTGGGGAAGGACAAAGTGAGAGACGCCTCTACTATGGTCCCTTCGTCGTTTTCAAGAATTACTCCTGCCCCGCTGCCGCTCGAGCTGGATGCTCCATCCACGTAGATGGTCCATCTGTTTGCTATGTGGGGCGAGGAGTCTGAGAAGGTTACTTCCGCCACGAAATCGGCCAGGGCCTGTGCTTTGAGAGCTTTTCTGCTTTCGTACCGGACGTCAAATTCGGACAGCTCCAACGACCACTTGAGCATTCGACCGGCCATGTCTGGCCGGCCCAGCAATTGCTTGATGGGTTTATCCATCCTTACCACGATCGTATGGGCCAAGAAATAGTGCCTCAGTCGTCTGGCAGCGTTGATGAGGGCCAATGTTACCTTTTCTATCTGTTGATATCGCAACTCCGCGTCTTGCAACGCTTTGTTCGTGAAGTATACTGGTTTTTGCCCGGCAGGATTTTCGCGAATGAGAACGGCGCTCACGGCCTCGGCAGTGACGGCGAGGTATAGGAACAAAACTTCCCCGGTATCTGGTCGCGATAACACGGATGGTTTCGACAGGGCTTGCTTTAAGTGAAGGAGGGATGCCTCGCATTCTTCGGTCCATTCAAACGCGTCTTCTTTTCTCAAGAGCTTGAAGAAAGGAAGGGCGTGTTGGGCGGATTTTGCGATGAAGCGGGACAACGAGGTGAGTACCCCGTTGAGGGACTGGATGTTCTTCTTAGACGTGGGTGTTGGGAACTCGGAGAATGCCTGGCATTTGTCGGGATTAGCCTCTATTCCTCATTCCGTCAAGTAGAAACCAAGGAATTTACCTGCCCGTACTCCGAACGTGCACTTCTATGGGTTAAAATGCATTTGATATTTTCTCGCTTGCTCGAAAATTTGGCGAGGGTGGGCGACGTGGTCCAGCTCCTAGTGGGACTTGACGATCATGTCGTCCATGTATACCTCGAGCATGTCGCCTATTTGTCCTTGGAAGAATTTATTCATCATTCGTTGGTACGTAGCGCCGGCGTTCTTCAGTCCGAAGGGCATTACGTTGTAGTAATAGTTGCCCAATTCGGTCATGAAGGCCGTGTAAGTTTTATCGCTCGCGGCCATTGGGATTTGGTTATAGCCCGAGTAGGCGTCGAGGAACGATAAAAGTTTAAAACCTGCGGAGTTATCTACGAGTTTATCTATATTGGGGAGGGGGTAGGCGTCCTTCGGACAGGCCTTATTAACATCAGTATAATCAACGCACATTCTCCATTTGCCATTATTTTTTCTTACAAGTACAACATTTGAGAGCCATGTAGTGTATTTGGCCTCAGAAATAAACCTAGCTTCTAGAAGGTCTTTAACAGCTTTCTCCGCGGCTTCCATCTTCTCCGGGGACTGTTTCCTTCTGCACTGGGCAACAACTTTGACGGCCGGATCAATTGTAAGCTGGTGGCAGGCGACGGAGGGGTCCAATCCTGGAATTTCAGCAGCGCTCCATGTGAACAAGTCTGAGTTCTCCCGGAGGCACGCTTTTAGCTGTCTCTTGGCCAGGTCGGGGAGGTCTGCTCCGATCTTCACTCCCCGCTGGGGGTCTTCTCCGAATGGAACGATCTCGAAGTTGCCATCTGGGATGGGGCGTAGGAGATGGCCGCTGTTGTGGGACTGGCTGCCCAAAGTCGTCAGGTATTTGGCGTGATCCTCCTCGCTGAAACGGCTGTCCAAATCGATGGATTCGACCTGGGGGAGTGGCTTTGGCTGCTCGGAGCTGCTGGGCAGAGGAGGACGACCAGATGCCCACGGCTTCGCAGAGATGGTGCTCAGTCCTTTTGATGCTGCTTCAAAGCATCGACGGGCAGCTTCGATGTCGCCGTGGAGGGTGGCGACCATCCCTTCAGAAGTGTAGTACTTCATCTTGAGATGTACGGTAGAAGGCACTGCAATCAACTCTGCCAAGGTTGGCCTTCCAAAAATGCACTGATATAGTGACGGGCAGTCGATTACCAGAAACTGTGCTTTGATTGCTCGGGTTGTCTTTCCTGAACCGAAGGTTACGATGAGCTCTACGTAACCTCGGGGCCTTGTTACTGCTCCGTTGAATCCCTGCAGGTCGGATCCAACGTATGGAGTAAGGTGAGAGTCGTCCAGCTGCAGTATCTCTGAGGTGGATGCATTCCTCCGTCGTATGGCCGTGGATTTTGTGGAAGCGGCAATACTTGGATTTATCTACACCCGGCCTGGTCGGCAGCTGTTTGGGGAAACGTACTCCCGCCTGTTTGAACTCTGAGTTGGCACATTCGGACAAGATTTTCTCCCTCGAGGTAGTGAGGGGGGTATAGTCATGGAACCGTCCAAAAGGTCGCTTCTGTTCGCGTGCCTCGCGAGGCCGATCGTCGCGTCTTTTATCTCCTCGACGGGATGTCGAGGGCTCCTCAGCTCTGGATGTCTGGGGACCTTCTTGGTGACGGGAGGCCCAGACAGAGTGGGCAGTGACCTTCTACTCGTACTGTATATGCGACTGGGCTTGGTGGAGGAGAGCGTTGAGGTTCCTTGGTGGATCTAGGCCGATGGCTTTCGCGAAGTCTGAGCCAGGACGTAATCCCTGGTCGAGCAGGAACTTCTTCATCTCGTCGGTCGTAGGCACTTGGACGGCTTCCTTGTTGAACCGCTCAATGTAGTCCCGAAGAGGTTCATCTCTTCCTTGTACGACAGCTCCAAGGGACGCCTCAGTCTTTGGATGGCGTCGTGATGCGGTAAAGTGTCAGGAGAAAATCCTCCCGAGCTGTCTCCAGGATGTGATGGATTCCTCTGGCAGCTGTTTGTACCAGGTCATTGCTCCCTTCCGGAGCGTGGTTGGGAACAGGTGGCATTTGATGGCTCCTCGTACACCTCTGTAGTCCAGAAGAGCATCTATGTTTTCTATGTGCTCGTCTGGGTCCATGGTTCCATCATAAGTCCCTAGAGACGGAGGCTTCTCTAGTCCTTTGGGGAGACGGGTGACCAGGATCCTGCGGGACAACGGGCCACGAGGCTCGTCGTCGCTGTCCGAACTTGAAGTCGACGGTGACCGTTGTCTGCGCTCGCGGCGGCTGTCTCTGCGAGGTGAGGGCGATCGTGGCCGGTCGCGAGGTCTGACCAGTAGAGAATACCTGTCTTGCCGCGTTCTCTTGTGTCTTGGTGGTGACTGATCCCACGGGGAGATCTGGTCGCGTTTGCGAACGCGTAGTGGTTCAGGCTCACGCCTCGTCATACGGTCTTCCCGGCGCCTAGGTGGCGGGGTTCTTGATTTCTGGTGTTTCCTCTTGGGAGGAGAAGATCTTGGAAGAGCTGCTTCTTCGAGGGCTCCTATCCTTTCTCCTTGCTGCAAGATAAGGAGGTTCGTGCGGTTGACAGCATCTAGGAGGGCTGCAATGGCCAGATCAGTGCTGGGGGCCTAGGAATTGGTCGTTCCCCCAACGGTGACTATTTTCCTCCTTGCTCGGTGGGAGGAGAAGTTGGAGACGTAGTGGCCCCGTCTCGAAGGAAACGGGGATCAGAAAGTAACAACGAACTGCCATTAACGTCCATCTTGTTGACGGGGACAAGAACTGTAGCGTCAGTACCTTTTACGGAGTTCTGAGCAGCCATGTGAGGGCGGATCAAAGAAAGTATGTTTTGATCTTTTGGTTTTCGAGGAGGAAAGAAAGAAGGGGAGAACAAGGAGTTCCCACAGACGGCGCCACTGATCCGATGTATTCGAACTGGTCCACGCGAGCTGGTCGTCAGAAGGTTAGGTGCCCGGATGATTGCTGGTCGTAAGGTGTGCAACGTGCATGGCCCAATCCATTTCTACTCCAGAACGGCCCAGATTGCCTAAGTCCAATCCACAAAGGGGCAAAAGTTACCTTTCTGCCCCTCCAACCGGGCAGGGACTGCATCGCTCCCCCCGGAAACAATGCCCGTTACGTACGGCTTATCCACTCCCCGAACAGTTGAGGGCATGTGCCCGAAACTACGTTTGTGCCCGACACAACGGCTAGTTTCGGGCACCCTGCCCGACATAACAGCTAGTTTGGATAGTTACCTATTCTTCGGGAAAATGGTTATTTCGCCCCAAAAATAGGACCGTTGGCCACGCGCTGGGGGCTCTATATAAACCCTCTCGCTTGAGAGGGTCAGGTATCCAATATCCACCCTACGAACTAATACTTTGTACTTGCCCATTTTCTCTAACCCTTTCTTACTTGAGCGTCGGAGTGCCTTACAGGTACACCCCCGTCCTCCTCTCCACACGACCAGCATCTCAGACGTACTTGGTGGCCCACTTCTACAGGATCTGATTCAGCCTTCACGATCAGTGGCGTCGACTGTGGGGATCATTGTTTTCCCCATCTTTCTTTCCCTGGAAATCGAAGATCAAAGCAAATTTCAAGATCATCATCATGGCCTCTCAAGATCACGCCAAAGGCACTCTCCAAATCGTTGTCCTCCCCGTCAACAAGACTGATGTTGACGGTCCATCATCTCTTCTCCGAGATGCCCGTTTTCTAAGGGACGGGGCCACAACTTCTTCTTCCCCTACCCCTACTAACCGCAACAACGATCAGCCCTCGCTGGACATCCAGCCCATTCCTGTTCTACCCAATGCTGACCCGGCCATGGCGGCCCTCCTGGAGGTGATCAACAAAACCAACACCCTTATCCTGCAGCAGAACGAAAGGATCGGGGCGTTAGAAGAGTCCAACTGTCCAAGATCCCCTCCTCCGCAGAGGAACTAGCGACGATCAAGGAGGCCGTAGCCCCGGAGAGATATCGACCAAAGACTATGCCAAGAGTCTGACCCTCACGCCTTCCGGAAGCGTGACCAAATTTCCCCGCGTAACCAATACTCTCCCGGCCACAAGAGGACCCGAAGGAACGAGCAGTCACCCCCGGTGAAGTCCAAAGGTCGGGCCTGATCGCCTTTTCCCCGAAGGAACCGCTCACCTTCTCCCCGAAGGAACCGCCGCCACGAGCGTACCCTTCGGGCCCCGTCATTCAACAGTTCCAGCAGCGACGATGAGCCTCGCGGCCCATTGTCCCAGGAAATCTTAGCTACCCGTCTCCCTAAGGGCCTGGAGAAGCCCCCGTCACTGGGCACGTACGTTGGGACTACTGACCCCGACGAACACATCGATAACATCGATGTGCTATTGGACACTGTGGTGTACGGGGCGCCATCAAGTGCCGGCTATTTCCGACCACGCTCTGAAAAGGGGAGATGACATGGTACAAGCAGCTGCCCGAAGAGTATATTACCTCATGGAGGCAACTGGGCATAATGTTCTCGTGATATTTCACAGCTTCTCGTCGTCACCCTAAGACCGAGGCCTCCCTTGGAGCCATAATCCAAGGGAAGGACGAACCTCTCCGCGCATATATCGAAAGGTTCAACAAAGAAACAGTACAGGTCCCTACAACGGACGAGATGAAAAAGTTTCTGCTCGAGCAGGGACTTCGCCCGGGCTCCGAGTTCTCTAAAGCCGTCGGTCTCGCACTGCTGAGAAACCTAGACGCCCTCCTCTTCAAAGCCCAATCGCACATTCAGTACGAAGAGAAGGTTGCGGCCAGCAACGTCCGAGCATCACGCCATCAGGAGAACGCTCGGGCCTTAACATCTCGTCGAGGCGAAAGGAGGCGCGAGGACCGTCCTCAGGACTCCCACGACAACAAGGGGTTCTCCGGGCGATTCCACGACTATACCCCCTGACCGTCTCCAGGGAGAAGATACTGTCTAAGTGTGCGAATTCAGAATTCAAGCAGGCAGGGGTCCGCTTCCCCAAACAACTGTCGGCCAAACTCAACGCGGACAAATCGAAGTACTTCCGTTTCCACAAGAGTCACGGCCACACTACTGAAGGCTGCATCCATCTGAAGGATGCTATTGAGATACTGATCAGGTATGGCCACTTGAAACAGTTCGCAAAGAAGAAGGAAACTCCTTGGCAGGATGCCCAGGAGTCCAAGAAGATAGAGGAAGAAGTACCCTCTTCGGAAGAAGCCAACATCTAGGTCGCTATGTCCATATCGCGACCAGAGGACTTCTACGTCCCGGACGAGCTCAGTGCCCCTGCCTATTTCGCGGCCCACAACCCGTGGGAGACGTTTCCCTCCGCCATGGTTATCTCTGGCGGGGGCTTCAACAAAGTCACGGTGGGCTCCTTGAAACAAAAATTCGAGCATCTGATCAACACAAGCTCTAATAAGGTGACCATGCTCGATCAGGCCCAGAAGGGCTCTATCCCCATCTCCTTCTATCGGGAAGAGCTCCTCGGGGGGTCTCCAAACTCGAGCATACCTTTGCTCGTCAGAGCCCGAATGGCAAATTTCGACGTTCGCAGAATTCTCGTCGACCAGGACAGCTCGGTCGACATCATGTACTCCCAGCTATTTTTAACACTTCAGCTGGACGAATCACACCTTACCCCCTATGTGGGGTCCGATTTGTAGGGATTCAACGGATCAGTGACCAAGCCATGGGGATACGTCAAACTAATCGTAACCTTTGGATCAGCTGAGACGGCCAGATCTGTCAAGGTACAATTTATGGTAATCGACTGCCCGTCGCTTTACTAGTGCATATTCGGAAGACCAACTCTGGCCGAGTTGGTAGTTGTGCCTTCAACAGTCCACCTCAAGATGAAGTATTACACTTCTAAAGGGATGGTCGCCATCCTCCACGGCGACATCGAAGATGCACGACGGTGTTTCGAAGCAGCCACAAAGAAGCTCAATGCCATTGCATCCAAGACAAAGGTATCGAGCAAGTCAGCCTTGCCCAGCAGCTCCGAGGAAGCCAAGCCTCTGCCTCAGGTCGACTCCATCGACCTCGACAGCCGCTTCACCGAGGAGGACCAACAGGAGGATCGAGCAGCTTCAACCGACTCATCCAACAGCAGCTCCTATCCGATGCGCCCAATCCCGGATGGCAACTTCGAGCTCGTTCTGTTCGGCGACGACCCTCAGCGGGGAGTAAAGATTGGAGCAGACATGCCTGACATCGCGAGGAAACAGCTCAAAGCATTCCTATGTGAGAACGCCGACCTCTTCGTCTGGAGCGCCGCCGAGATACCCGGCTTGGACCCGTCTGTCGCCTGTCACCAACTGACAATTGACCCGACCGTCAAGGCCGTAGCACAACGTAGGAGAAAGCAGTCTCCGGAGAAAACGGAGGCTGCTGAAAAAGTTGTAAAGGACCTCCTCGAGGCCAAATTTATTTCGGAAGCCAAGTACACCACTTGGCTATCCAACGTTGTACTTGTGAAAAAATCTAATGGAAAATGGCGAATGTGCATTGATTTCACCGATCTTAACAAGGCATGCCCGAAGGATGCCTATCCCCTCCCCAATATTGATAAACTTGTTGATAATTCTTCCAGTTTTAAACTTTTATCGTTCATTGACGCCTACTCAGGCTATAATCAAATTCCAATGGCGATGGACGACAAAAAATACACGGCCTTCATGACCGAATCAGGCAATTATTACTACAACGTAATGCCCTTTGGCCTCAAGAACGCCTGAGCGACCTATCAAAGAATGATGAACAAAGTCTTCCGGGGAGAGATAGGCGACATGCTCGAAGTCTACATGGACGTCATGATCGTAAAATCCCACGAGGAAACCGATCACACTGCCCATTTAAGGAAGGTCTTCGAACAGGCCAGAAAATACAAAATTTGTTTCAACCC
Organism: Lathyrus tuberosus; assembly: GCA_022829125.1. Lineage (NCBI taxonomy): Eukaryota > Viridiplantae > Streptophyta > Magnoliopsida > Fabales > Fabaceae > Lathyrus > Lathyrus tuberosus. The sequence continues at coordinate 8,421,904 of JALAZF010000237.1, forward strand.
GGAGAAGTGCACGTTCGGTGTCCGGGCAGGAAAGTTCCCTGGTTTCTATTTAACAGAGCGGGGTATCGAGGCCAATCCCGATAAATGCCAAGCATTCTCCGAGTTTCCAATGCCCAAGTCAAAGAAATCTATCCAGTACCTCAACGGGATGCTCGCGTCACTATCTCGTTTCGTGGCCAAATCTGCCCAGCACGCCCTACCATTCTTCAAACTCCTCCGCAATGAGGCATCATTCGAATGGACCAAGGAATGTGACAAGGCTCTTATCCATCTGACACGGCCACTCTCAGAGCCACCAGTCCTCTCTCGCCCGGACAATGGCGAAACTTTGTACCTGTACCTCGCCGTAGCAACCGAAGCAGTGAGTGTCGCTCTCATCCGCGAGACCCCTGACAGACAGAAGCCTATATATTTCATGAGCAAAGCACTGCAAGGACCAGAGTTAAGATACCAATAGATAGAGAAAGTGGCTCTGTCCCTCATCAACGCAGCCAGAAGATTAACGCACTACTTCTTGGCCTACACGATCGTGGTTCGAACAGATCAACCCATAAAGCAGCTGCTGGGATGACCTGGCATGGCCGGTCGAATGCTCAAATGTTCGCTTGAACTATCCGAATTTGACATCCAGCACGAAGGCAGGAAATCCCTCAAATCTCAGGCTCTGGCCGACTTCGTCGCAAAAATGACATTTGCAGACTCCCCCGCAAGCGAAGCGCGCAAATGGGCCATTTTTGTGGAAGGTGCCTCAAGCTCGACAAGGAGCGGCGTGGGCATCATACTGGAAAGCAACGAAGGAATCATCGTTGAAGTATCACTCGCCCTGTCCTTCCCAACCTCTAATAACCAGGCTGAAAACGAGGCCTTCCTCGCTGGGTTACGCCTAGCCGAGGACCTGGGTGCAGAAGAAGTCGTCATTTGCACAGATTCATAACTCGTGGCCCTTCAGGTCCGAGGAGAATATCAAGCCAAAAACAACAACCTGACCGAATACCTAGCCCTGGTCAAAAGGGAAATGGCGAAGTTCGCAATAGTAGAAGTGAAACATGTTCCCTGCGAACATAACGTGCGAGCAGATGTTCTATCCAAACTAGCCAGCACAAAGAAGAAAGGCGGAAACAAGTCCATCATACAGGAGGTACTTCCTCGACCCAGTATCGACAAGGCCTCCCCGACCCTCGACATACAGGTGATCGGCGACAACAACTGCTGGATGACCCCGGTTTACAACTATCTCACTAAAGACGAACTTCCGTCCGACCCAAAAGAGGCCACCGTAGTTAAGCGAAGAGCTTGCTCCTACGTCCTGGTCGAGGATAAACTATACAGGTGAGGAATCTCCATTCTGCTGCTCAAGTGTGTCAAGGAAGAAATGGTCGCACACATCTTGCGCAAAATCCACGAAGGAATCAACGCCCAACATCTCGGCAGAAGGTCCCTTTCCCGAAAGGCCCTTCGAGCAGGATATTACTGGCCGACCATGCAGCACGACGCTAAAGAACATGTGAAGAAGTACGATAAATTCCAACGGCACGAGGACATGCACCTGGCTCCACCTAACGAGCTCAAGGCAATGTCCTCCCCGTGGCCATTTGCCTGGTGGGGCCTATACATCCTAGGACCCTTCGTAGTCAGATCAAATCAGAACAAATACCTAATAGTGGGTGTAGACTACTTCACAAACTGGATAGAAGCAGAGGCTCTAGCCAAAAACAACTGCCCTCAACATACTGCGTTTCTACAAACAAAACATCCTTGCACGTTTTGGTGTCCCCCAGGCGATAGTCACAGACAATGGGATACAATTCACGGACAGGAAGTACCAGGACTTCGTCGCCCAGCTAGGTACGAAGCAACACTTTGCATCCGTCAAACATCCCCAGACAAACGGGCAAGCCAAAGCGGTGAACCAGGTCATCCTTCGAGAACTCAAACGAAGGGTGGACGAAACGAAGAAGGCTTGGGTCGAGGAGCTGTACAGTGTGTTATGGGCATACCGCACTACTCCACATTCTACAACCGGGGAAACACCTTTCCGTCTAGCGTACGGGACCGAGGCTGTAATACCCGTCGAAGTTCACGTACCCTCCAGGCGGACAGAGTCGCCCCTAGACGAGGAGATGAACGACGAATCATTAAGAGAAGAACTCGACCTCGTCGTGGAAATCCGAACTGGGGCAGCCCTCCGTGAAGCCTCACTAAAACAAAAAATTACCATAGGCACAACGCCAAGGTGATACGACGAGAGTTCGACGTGGGAAGCCTTGTTCTAAGGAGAAACTACAAAGACTCTCGCGAAGGCAAACTAGCCGCCAACTTGGAAGGACCCTATCGTGTCCGAGCAAAAACGGAGAATGGGGCCTATTACATAGAACATCTCAATGGGGGAAGAAATTGCTCGACCATGGAAAGCCGAAAAGCTAAAACAATACTATAGCTAAGGCCCTAATTCTCGGTTCGACTCGTCACGATGACGAACGTCAACTGCCGACCACTATGCACGCCTAGGTACAAGCATCGCATAACAATAAAGCAGAACCCCGCTCAGTAACGAGCCGAGTAACTGCTCGACACTGGTCCTCGATCGAGCATCGCCGTCGTCAAAGTACCATGACTGGCAGAACCCCAGCTCGCGATGAGACGTTCACGCCGCGAACTCAGGCCTTAAATGCGACCTGAGCTCCGCACCCCCGCCAGGATATTCCCCGGCCATTCGACCAGTACCCCTCACTGCCGAACACATCTACAACGAGCAATTCCCTGAAACTTCACATAAGTCAAATACTCCCTATCACGGGCAGACATACATTCACAACAAGCATGAGTACAATACTTAGCAGAAAATAAAAGCAAGTAAAACCATGCAAATAACAGAACCGGCCACCAAGACCGGGCATATAATTTAACCATAATAAGCGGCCACTAGGACCGTGATTGTGCTAGATTACATAAACCGGGGGCCATGCCCCCAAAGTAAGTTACAACAATTACGCGACACGCAGGCCGGACAAATTACAACAACATAAAGAAAACCCCTCACTTATCCATCTGGGCGGCGGGATCTGGCTGAGGATCTTGATTCTCCGCGGGCTGGTCCTCGGCATCCTCTTCAAGGAGGACGACAGGCATAACGATCCGGCCATCCTCGACATGCGCCATATAATGGGTACCCTCGACAGAGAAGTCAAGCTCGGGGTTCACCACCCACAGTTGAGACACGGCATTTCTGAAGGATTCATCCATGACAACAATACTGTCATCCTCGGCCATCAACATACGGGCGACCAGCTTGGACCTTGTCTTTAATTCCTTCACATCTTCAGGTTCATCTTCGCCCGAAGCGTTGACCGCCCTCAGCTGCTAGACCAGCTCCTTAGCCGCTTTCTTCTCCGCAGCCAGCGTAGAATTCTCCTTCTTCAACTTGGCCACCTCCTCTTTAGCCTTCTTCCAAGCATCGTCTACACTCTTGACCTCTTCTTTAAGGGACGCCATGGTTGCTCGGGCAGCATTAAGTTCGGACTCAGTTGCAGAGTCCCCTTCAGCATAATTGGCTTCCATCTCCAACATCCTGACCAAAGCTAAAGCATCTTGAGCCACCAACGCCCTCTTGATCGGGCGGTCCATGCTTTCCAAATGAAGAGATTCCGCCTGAGGCACGACCAAGGAGTTCCCCTCAAAGAATCTCCTATCAAGTATGCAAGGAGGAAGCTCGAACTTCCCTTTCTCTGGGGCCCGACTGAGATCCACAGCGTCAGTAACCCTTGGCCATTTGGATCGTCCGGTCAAAGGCAGGGGAGATCCCCGGGAAGCGGGAGTGGGAGAAGAGGTCCCCACAGCAGACTGAACCAGAGTACGAGCACGCGCACCGGCGAATCGAGACTTGAGGGGGACCGCTCTGGCCTTGTTCCTCGCAAGAGAATTCTTCACAACCCTCTCATGGGCCTGAGGCATCTCACCTGCACAAACAAAAGTCGAGCATGTTAGATACAAGGAAAAGAAATAGTGCGAACAAATCTAAATAACCAAGACTACCAAGCAGCTTCTCGACTTTCGCAGGAGTCTTGCACTCTAGGAGTGCCTTGGTGTTAATAAACTGGTATTCAACCCTCTGACTTTCGTCCTTCTCGAAGATCAGGTTACCCTTATTCATCCAGCATTCCGCGAGCCGGAAGGAGTTAACGTACTTCACCAACGCCTCGTACGCCACGACATCCTGCCCGTGTAGCTCGTGCGATTGGAGAACGTAGTCACCGGGCTTCTTGGCGAAATGTTCAGGTCCCCAATGGATAGGGAACTTGTAGATTCTCTGCCCAATAGATTTCCCCGTCTCATCACACAGGTTTTTTCCCTCCTCATAAACCTCGATCTCCCAGACATATGTGCTATCCTGGGCAGCCTCGGACACGAGCTCGATAACATAGTACCGCTCCTTAAACATTCGTATCGACTCTGAAAAATGTTTAAACATTTTGCGAGGCTGCTTCAAAGAGACCCAACCATACTGCCTCCCCGACAGCTGCCTCTGAAGATGGAAGACAGTGAAAAATAAAGGGAACGTAGCCCCTATGGTGAGATACTCGCACACCAGCTCGAACGCCCGGATGAAGGCCAACTAATTAGGGTGCAGCTGCATAGGGGCCAACTTCAATTGCACGAACACTGACTGCTGAAAATCGGTGAACGACAACCTCAGACCCAGCTCCTTGAAGGCATACTCATACATAGTAAAGCGGTCCCCATAATTCGTGAAAACCCTGTCATCCTCAGAGGGAAAGTGCACCTTCCACTCCCCCTCTGGCCCGACCTCCGTAAAGACATCCCCTAAGTACTTTGCAAAAGTAGACACATGTTCGGCAGGTTCGACCACCTCCCATTCCTCCACGGAACCCTCGACGACATCCTCGTCCATATCTTCCAACTCCTCTTCCTCCCCGACCCCACTGGGGGTACTCGAAGCCGTTGAACTACTACTATCAGAGGAACTCATTTCTTCCTCGGACGAATCCAGGATAATCTCTCCATCTGGCCCCGTCGCCATATCGATCACCTGAAAAGCAGAGAAAAAACTGAATTCGACAATAAATCAAATCCACCCTTCCACCGCTAGTCAAGTGAAAGGGCGCGCAAAGGGCTGAGGACAACGTCCCCGACCTAAGTCCTAACATCAAAAGAAAAATTGAAACCTCCCTGCGAGGAAACGCTCGAAACAAATCATCCCCAAGCGAGGAGCTTCCCCGCACTCATACCCAGTTTCCGTTTGAAGCTTCGCCGGAAACCGCAAAGCTTCACCAGAATCTGGGAGTATTCGACCGAAAAATTCATCACCAACTCAGAAAATGAACAATCACAGCAGTTACACATGCGTCACCGTCGCAACGACGCTGTGAACCGTCCTCCTCACTAAGACATACCAAAACATCCGGCGACGTATCAGAAGTGAAAAATGGCACGACCACTGTCCACCACCAACAATCACTGGAAACTAATCTATTTCATCTTCTACACCTAAACCTAACCGCATGAAAGACCATAAACAACCGTTTAATGGGTAAAAACACACAGAATAAGCAAACTTACTTGATTTAGAAGATAAAACACGGTTCCCCGAAAGTTGACGCGGTGGCCAGAATAGCAGATGACGGTGACGAGCAGAAATTCTGAAGACGAAGAGAAATCAGAGTGAAAAGTTCAAAATGAAGTGAGTTTCCCCCTTTTATACAGAGGGGCACGTGTAGTGGCATGCGCTCGTAGGTCATGATTGCTATTAACTAGCCATCATTGCCTAGTAACTGCTACATGGAGCTCTAGGTACATGTGGCGCCCTAACATTTCCAATTCTGACTAACCGTTAGTCTCCCCGGACGCCAAGAAACACGGTCATGGTCATGAATGTCACGGACACCAGGGGTCACGAACACCACCAGTTACGGGCACCCCGACGCGACCTTCCTCGTCACCAAACGACGACTTCACGCTAACTCCCCAGAGCAACGAGCTGTCCTTAAGTCATCACTCCCGTGCTCGGGAGCAACGACTTGGGGGGCTCCTGTTCTGGACTGGACCAATGGCTAGACATGGCCCAATCCACTTCTGCTCCAGAACGGCCCAGATTGACTAATTCTAATCTACAAAGGGGCAAAAGTTACCTTTCTGCCCCTCCAACTGGGCAGGGACTGCATCGCTCCTCCCCGAAAACAATGCCCATTACGCACAGCTTATCCACTCCCCGAACAGTTGAGGGCATGTGCCCGAAACTACGCTCGTGCTCGACATAACGGCTAATTTCGGGCACCCTGTCCGACATAACGGCTAGTTTGGATAGTTACCTATTCTTCGATAAAACAGTTATTTCGCCCCGAAAATAGGACCGTTGGCCATGCGCTGGGGGCTCTATATAAACCCTCTCGCTTGAGAGGGTCAGGTATCCAATATTCACCCTACGAACTAATACTTTGTACTTGCCCTTTTTCTCTGACCCTTTCTTACTTGAGCGTCGGAGTACCTTGCAGGTACACCCCCTCCTCCTCTCCACACGACCAGCATCTCAGACGTACTTGGTGGCCCACTTTTACAGGATCTGATCCAGCCTTCACGATCAAATAATAATAATAAATGGGGCGGGTTCGGGGACGAGTTCGGGTGGGTACTACACTCCCCATTACCCGCCCCGTCCCCTAATTTTGAAATCAAGGAAAACCCAAACTCAAATCTAGTCAAAGTGGGTTTTCCCCGTCAAATTTAGGCCGGGTTCGGGCGGGTACCCGTGGGCATGGGTTATATTGCCATGTCTAATAGTACTTCAAAAGTAATGCAAAATATTATATTTAATTTAATTTCTAATTGATGACAAAATGTTTTTTATATTGAAATTTCTAACGTTATTTAAAAAATGACAAATGATTAAAATGCATTAAAACTAACAAAAAAGTTAAGTCAAGATTAAAATAAAAAGGAAAGACGAAAGATTAAAATGCAAAGACACACAAAGAAGTCAAAATTAAAAGTCAAACTTTTGACTCTAATCTTCTTCAAAATAAAAATCAATGAGTGATAAGTGATGCAGATGAAAGTCAATAGCCACTGTGAAAGGGATGAAAACACTTAATCAAGACCAAAAAGATAAATCTATGACATTTGAATTTATTGGATTGTATGCAGATGAATTATTTTTAACTGATGAAAATGCATAACCAAATGCAATGATCATGTTGATGCAGATGAAAAGAAACTGAAAAAAGAATGAAATATAATTTTTGAAATAGGACAAAATTAGGGTATGACAATCATAAAATTGAGTAAAGGTATATTATTACTCAACAACTCTAAAATCAACAAAATATTTAAAACGTCTTAAAATGTTATTATATTCTTCATAACTCAATAGAGTTCTCAAAAACCTAAAAAAAAGCTCAACAACAACTCTTAACTCTCAAAATAACTCTAGAGTACCCAAAAGTACTCTAAAGTACTAAAAAATACTCTAAGGGAAACTATTCACCGGTGATAACTCTACCAACTCTAAGGGCTCACAAATTAGTCCAAATTGACTCAAATGTCACAAAAAGGTCACTAATGTCAAAAATCAGCAAAAAACTCTCCAAACTCGAAATTTTCGAAAAACGCCCGACCCGCCCAGACACGCCGCCCGGGCCCAAACCTCCACCATCGCTTGACACTTCCTTGGCACATACGCGCGTCATTGCTGCAGAAGCTACTATCGCCTCACGAAAACCTCTGGCGCTGCCCATCACCATTGCTATATCGTGTGGCCACGACTTTGGTTGTCGGACACCACCATTGCGGTGCGGCTTGCTCCTGCCGCCATTTTCGCCCCCCCCCCCCCCCCCCCCCTCAAAAATCTAATTTTATATTTTCCTTAAAAATATCCTTTTTTTTAAAATACGCAGACATCCCAACTCACATCAAACAAATATAATCATCTATAAAAACCACGTGGTGACCATAGGGGATTTATCCTAATTCCCATTTGGTTACCATAACAGCAGACAAATATAAAAAAAAAATTGATGGCAATAGGGTTTTGCCCAAACCCTATTTGTCTAACACAACAACACACAAAAACATGGATATTATTCAATTGACGTCAATGGAGTTTCGCCCAAACTCCATTTGCTAAAACATATTACAAAATCAAGGAAATTGAAGAAACTACTAACACCCATAGGCTGATGGAAGGGTAAGGAACTCTCACCATCCTGGCGGCCTAATAGTCACCATTGGTAAAATAATTCCCCCACCTCGAAATTGAAGCTTTCACTTTCCTACAATTGTTTTTCAAAACTCTGTGTATTCCAAATTAACACGATTAACCACTTCTTAATTTTCTAACTCTAGTTATGTTATCCTTGTTTTGCCTCTCACTTTAGAATTTATATTAACATAGATATCCCAATTGGACTTCACACCCCCTTCTAACTCACACTCTATAATTCTGATGTTTTTAACATAAAATCTCAACTTTTATTTTTATTTGGAAAAAATTATATTTTCCAATTAAATGTCACACGTTTATTGATTCAAATAAAAATTGCATTTAAATAAATATTTAATAAAAATCCATAATAATATGGATTATTTCTAATAATTCTAATTATTACTAAATAATTAAAATTATCTATTTATCTCCAATAATTTAAATAAACCTTATTTTATTCCTCGACTCTCAACTCTAAATTCCCAATAATTATTAAATTACAAAAATACCCCAAAATCTCCAAAAACACCAAAATAACATAAATAATCCACACATAAACACTTCATTAATTAAATAAAATAATAATTTAAAAATCGGGGTGTTACGACTCTCCCCCACTTAGAAATATTTTTGCCCTAGAAAATTACCTGGAGACAATAAATCCAGATAAGATTCCTTCATCCGACTCTCCAACTCCTACGTCATACTCCCTCTAGTAGGTCCTCCCCAAACAACTTCACCAAAGCAATCTCTTTACCTCTGAGTTGCTTCACTTTTCCATTCTCAATCCTCATAGGTGATGCCTCGATGGTTTGGTTATCCCTGACTTGCACATCATCCATTTGGATTATATGAGATGCATTGGGAATATAGTTCCTGAGCTAGGATACATGAAAAACATCATGTAGATTCGAACAAGATGGTGGAATGGCCACTCTGGAGGCAAAAAATCCAATTTGTTGGGTAACCTGACACGGACTAATGAAACAAGGAGTAAGCTTCTTAGACTTCATCGCTCGTCCAACACTAGTCACATGAGTGACTCTCAAAAATACATTATCACCTTCTAAGAACTCAAGAACCTTCCTCCACTTATCATGGTAACTCTTTTGTGCGCTCTAGGACGTCTTCATCTTCTCTTGAATCATCTTCACCTTCTCAATAGTGTATTGTATAATCTCTGGTCCAAGTACACTACTCTCTCCAGTCTCATTCCAAAACAGAGGAATCCTACACCTCCTACCATATAAATCCTTGAATGATGCCATTTGCAACGCCTCAATTTATTTAATTAATTTTTCATATATAAATTGTGTGATTGTATGTGTTGGTGGATAATTTGATGTGTTAGAGGAACCCTTGGGTGTAGGGTGGTTGCCTTAGATATTAGGATTTAAGGTGTTAAGGGTGTTTGAGCATGAAAGGATAAATAAAAGTAATAGTAATAATTAAATAATTATTTTAATTATTATGATTATGGTGATATAATAAAAAATACTTGATTTAGATTCATTTAATTAAATATTTAGTGGGATTAATATTTATTTGATTTAGTGGGAATAAGGTGTTAATTAGAAAGAATAATAAAATAGAAATACAAGGTGTAGAGGAAATAAGGACAAAGTGGTCCTTTGAGAGAGTAAGTTGAGGGTAGAACTGGAAAATCACATTCTGAAGGATAATTGTTATTAGAAAAAGAGAAATTGGGAGAAGGGGGACTATTTTTTCATTCTACGTGATATTGTGAGAAAAAAGTAGAGAAAGAGGTTAGGGCAAAGAAAGAGATGTAAAGGAAGAGCACCATTGCTAGAGTTGAAGAGATCATTGTTGGAGAAATTCTAAGGTAAGGATGAGACTTTCTCTTATATAAGGGATTGTATGATAACATGTAGGTGGGTGAATTGGTTCTCTTTAATTGCATTTTCTTCTCTATGCTTTGAACCATGTAATTTGTGTGATGATGTTATGAGGAAGGTATGTTTGCATGAGTTGTGTGATGGTGAATGACTATGATGTTGTGTGTAGTTGGGGATTGGTATGCGAAACTCGAATATGTGATTTGTATGAAAATTTGGGGTTTTGGGAATGTTTTAAAAACTGATTTTTGTACCACAGTAGCAAAAAAGTGTTTCTATCACAGTGGTAACCAGTAACACCTAAGGCAGATTTAAAAAAAAAAATCAACTTTTCAATGGTGTAACCAGTTACAGGTTTTGGTGTAACCGGTTACTCTGTCTTTAAAAGACGTAATTTGGACTTTTTTTTGGGGGGGGGGGTGTAAGCTGTTATAAGTTTTGGTGTAACCGGTTACACTGGGAAGGTTTGGCCACTGTTTTTGACCAATTTGTAGCTGATTACCTATTTTGGTGTAACTGGCTACACCTGCTGTGTCAAAATTTAAAAATTCGTAACTCAAGTTTCGAGTATTCGATTGAGGTGTCGTTCGAAGCGTTGGAAAGCTGACGCAATGTACTTTAATTTAAAAGTAGTTTAAGTACCTGGAAATGATTTTAAATGGTGCTTAATGGTGTTGGATGGTATGTGGTGTGTATGTTGTGGTATGGTATTGTGTATGAATGGTATGTTGTTACCTGTTATGTTACTATAATGCTCTTGTTGAATGCTTGTAGTATATGTTTGGTGTTTGGTGACCAATTTTGGTGTAGTACTTTGGTTAAGGTGAATATGATTGTACATGTTGTTGTTGTTACATGTCATTTATGAATCATGCATCATGGTGTTTGGATGGTGGTCCACTTTTGGTGAGCCTCAATCCTATGGTGGGGATTGGATGCGAGTAGGTGGTTCTAGGTGGGGATCAGTGAAGCGTTACCTATGGTGATGGTAACGATTTTTGGTGGGCTATGATCCTATGGTGGAAATCATGAGCGAGTGAACCTGAGAGTTCACAATTGGTACCACATGCATTAAGTCATGGAGTTGAGTCTCATTGCATTGCATACATGTTGTATCATATATTTGGATTGGATGGAGTGTGAGTGGTGGAATGGGTGATTATGCATATGTTGATTGTGTGCTTACATATTATTATGCAATTTCATTATATAATTGTGAATTCTCACCCCTTATGTTTGAATGTTGCATTTACATGGGCATCGTGCAGATAATCCGCAGTAGAGGCGTGGATCTGAGTGGAATGGATTACCTTCCTTTATTCTTTTGTTGAGTCGGCGTCTGCTCTGATATCTAACACTGGGGATGGAACACTTGTTTCTTTGTTTATGTTTGGTGGAGATTATTATGTGAATCTCAGATGTTTGATATTTCCTTATAATTATGTTGTGTTTTGATTATTTTTTGAATTAATCAGTTGTTGAATGTTTTCGGTTGCTAATAAAATATTGTAGTTCAAAATTGTTTTATAATTCTTATTAATTTTGAATTCTATATGTGTCACATATTTTATTGCATGAGCTGGTTGTAGTTGGAGGTAGCATTATAGTTGTTTGATTGTTTTAAATTTCTCTGATTTTTGTTTAGAAATTTCGCGGGGAAAATTAGGTTGTTACATAGTGGTATCATAACAAGTTGGTCTGTCCGGCAAAGTTGTCGATTCGATGAGGTGTGACAGTTGAATACTTCTGTGGTAGTATTCTAACCATTGTTGCTGTTATTGATGTGAAACAGAAAATAGCTAGAAGAAACGATGTTACAATTGCTGCTGCTTTGCAGGTTGTGGCTTATGTTGTGCAGAATCAGACTAATGCTGGGGGGAACGATGAGTTCCACCATCTAGGGAAGTTTAAGAGGAACAACCCACCTATTTTTAAGGGTAGGTATGATCCTGATGGAGCACAGGTTTGGCTCAAAGAAATTGAGAAAATCTTCCCTATGATGGACTATTAGAAAGTGCAGAAGGTACTATTTGGTACACATATGCTGGCTGAGGAGGCTGATGATTGGTGGGTCAACACCCGTCAGGTGTTGGAAACCGCTGGTGAAGTTGTCACTTGGGGGGTGTTCAGCAGAGAGTTTCTGAGGAAGTATTTTCCCGAAGACGTCCGCGATAAGAAGGAAATTGAATTCCTAGAGCTGAAACAAAGGAGTTTATCTATTACCGAGTATGCAGCCAAGTTTGTGGAACTTGTGAAGTTGTATCCTCATTACAGTGAGGCAACTGCTGAGTTCTCAAAATATGTTAAATTTGATAATGGGTTGCGTCCTGAGATCAAGCAGGCTATTGGATATCAACAGATCCAAAGGTTTCCATAGTTGGTGAATAGCTGTAGATCTACGAGGATGATAGTAAGGCTCAGTCATCTCACTATAAGAGTCTAAGCGAGAAGAGAGGGAAACAACATTTGAACCATGGGAAGCTTTATAGTGCTCCAACTAAGAAGGGAAAACAAAAGGTTGCTGATGGTAAGAGGCCAAGTGAAGTAGGTGTTCTTGCTCCTCTTAAATTTTTTAGGTGTGGTGAACTGGGTCATCGCGCTAATGAATGCAAGGGTGATGTGAAGAAGTGTTTTCGGTGTGGGAAGACATGACATTTGGTTGCTGATTGCAAGGATAATGTGGTGACTTGCTACAACTGTGGCGAACCAGGACACATCAACACACATTGCCAGAAGCCGAAGCAAGCTCAATCTAGAGGGAAGGTGTTTGCAATATCGGGGACTCATACTTCTAGTGAAGACAGGTTGATTAGAGGTATATGTTACATTAATAGTGCTCATTTGATTGCTATTATTGATACTCACTTGTTTATTGCTACTGATTGTGTGAAAATGTTAGGCCTTGTAGTGTCCTCCATGAATAAAGAAATGGTTGTCGATACTCTTGCTAAGGGATCGATGACTACTTCTTTAGTTTTCTTGAACTGTTCTCTGTCGATTTTTTATAGAGATTTTGGTGTTGATCTTATTTGCTTGCCGCTGAGGGATCTTAATGTTATCTTAGGAATGAACTGGTTAGGGTTAAATCATGTTCATATAAATTGTTATAATAAATTAATATGGTTTCTTGCTTCTGATGACAAAGAAGAGGCTGGTTTCTTATCTGCTAGGCAGTTGAATGAGCTTTTGCTAGAGAAAGATAAAGTGCTTGCATTGTTCGCGTCCTTATATGTTAAAAGTCAAGCTGTAATTGAAGAGTTCCTAGTAGTGCGTGAGTTTCCAGATGTGTTTCCGGGCGATATTTTTGATGTGCTTCCATAGAGAGAGGTGGATTCTTTATTGATCTTGTCCCTGGTACCAGTCCTGTTTCTATGGCACCATACAAGATGTCAATGTCGGAGTTAGTAGAATTGAAGAAGCAATTAGAGGATTTGCTGGAAAATAAATTTGTGAGACCAAGTGTGTCACCTTGTGGAGCTCCGGTTTTGTTAGTAAAGAAGAAAGATGGTAGTATGAGGCTGTGCATGGATTACCAAGAACTGAATAAAGTAGCGATCAAGAACAAGTATCCACTTCCGAGAATAGATGATTTGATGGGCCAACTGGTAGGTGCGTGTGTTTTCAGCAAAATTGACTTAAAGTCGGGTTACCATCAGATTCAGGTGAAGGATGAGGATATTTAGAAGATGACATTTAGAACTCGGTATAGGCACTATGAATATTTGGTGATGTCTTTTGGCGTTTCTAATGCACCTGGAGTGTTAATGGAATATATGAACTGTATATTTCATACTTATCTGGATCAATTCTTGGTGGTTTTCATTGATGATATTTTAATCTATTCCAAGTCAAATGAAGAGCATGTTGAACATATGCAAATTGTGTTGCAGGTGTTGAAAGAGAATAAGTTATATGCAAAGTTGTCAAAGTGTGAGTTTTGGTTGCAAGAGGTTAGTTTTCTTTGGCATGTTATTTCAAGTAATGGTATTGCAGTGGATCTGTCCAAAGTAAATGCAATACTACAATGGGAGGCTTCTAAGTCGGTTACTGAGATTAAAGGCTTTTTGGGCTTGGCTGGTTACTACTATATATTTATTGAAGTTTTTTCTAAGCTAGCACTTCCATTAACTCAATTGACTTGTAAAGGTAAAGCGTTTGCATGGGACATTCATTGTGAGAAAAACTATCCTGATGTGGTGTATTTTGATGTGTCTATGATAGGTTTAGGAGGTGTGCTGATGCAAGACGACAAGGTAGTGGCTTATGCTTCACTGCAATTGAGGGTTCATGAGAGAAACTATCCTACTCATGATTTAGAGTTGGCTGTAGTGGTGTTTGTGTTAAAGATTTGGAGGCATTATCTTTATTGTTCCAGATTCGAGGTATTCAATGATCACAAGAGTCTAAAGTACCTATTTGATCAAAAGGACTTAAATATGAGGCAACGAAGATGGCTAGAATTTTTGAAGGATTATGACTTTGGCTTAAATTATCACCCCGGAAAGGTGAATGTCGTGGCTGATGCTTTAAGTTGGGAGTCCATGCATATGTCTGCTTTGATGGTTAAAGAGTTGGAACTTATTGAGCAGTTTAGAGACTTGAGTTTGGTCTGTGAGCTAACACCATAGAGCGTGATGTTGGGTTTGTTGAAGGTAAATAATGATTTTCTTAATAATATTAAATAGAGTTAGAAGTTGGATGTGACGTTGGTAAATTTGATGGTTAGGAGTAATCAGACCGAAGAGAGTGATATTAAGGTGGATAAGGAGGGTTTGTTGAAGTTCTGAGGTAGGATCTGTATTCCTGATAATCCTGAGTTGAAGAAGATGATTTTAGAAGAAAGTCATAGAAGTAGCTTGAGTACCCACCCAGGAGCTACTAAGTTGTATTAAGATCTAAAAAAGATAATTTGGTGGCCTGGACTGAAGCGTGATGTGGCGCAGTTCGTGTACGCGTACTTGACTTTCCAGAAGTCAAAATTTGAATACTAGAAGACTGCAGGATTGATGCAACCGTTAGACATTCTAGTGTGGAAATGGGATAGCATTTTGATGGACTTTGTGACGGGATTACCAAATACTCCTAGAGGGAATGATGCAATTTGGGTAGTAGTTGATAGACTGACGATATCAGTGCATTTTATTTCAATTAACATCAGTTTTCCTTTGCAGAAGTTGGCAGAGATATACATCCGAGTAATTGTAAAGCTGAATGGAGTTCCATTGAGCATTGTTTCTGATAGAGACCCGAGGTTTACATCCATATTTTGGGAGAGTTTGCAGGAGACTTTGGGTTCTAAGTTGAGGTTAAGCTCTGCCAATCATCCACAAACAGATGGTCGGACAGAGAGAATAATTCATTCCTTGGAGGCTTTGTTGAGAGCTTGTGTCCTTGAGCAAAGAAGTGTTTGGGATAGTCATCTGCCACTAATAAAGTTCACTTATAACAATAGTTTCTATTCTAGCATTGGAATGGCACCCTTTGAGGCACTGTATGGTCGGAGGTGTAGGACACCTTTGTGTTGGCATGAATCTGGTGAGAATGTAGTGTTTGGGCGAGAGATTGCCCAACAGACTACTGAAAAGGTAAAATTAATTCTAGAAAAGATGAAAGCTTCGCAGAGTAGGCAAAAGAGTTTCCATGATAAAAGAAGGAAGGATCTTGAGTTTCAAGAGGGAGACCATGTATTCTTGAGAGTCACTCCGGTGACCGGAGTTGGACGTGCTTTGAAATCAAGAAAGCTTACTCCTCAGTTTATCGATCGGTATCAGATTTCTAAGCGGATTGATGTGGCTGCTTATAGGGTGGCGTTGCCATCTAATCTTTCGAATATGTATGATGTATTCCATGTTTCACAACTTCGGAAGTATATTCTAGATCCGTCTCATGTGATTCTGATGGATGTTGTACAAGTAAGGGACAATCTTACAGTTGAAGCTTTACCTGAGAATCGAAGACCGTGAATTGAAAAGGTTTAAAGGCAAAGAGATTGCTCTCGCGAAGGTAGTTTGGAAATACGATACTAGAGGGAGCTTGATGTGGGAGTTGGAGAGTACGATGCGAGAGTCATATCTGGAGTTGTTTGCATCAGGTAAATTTCGAGGATGAAAATATTCTAAGTGAGAGAGAGTTGTAACATCCTTATTTATTTAATTAATGTTTCATATATAAATTGTGTGAATGCATGTGTTGGTGGATAATTTGATGTGTTAGACGAACCCTCAGGTGTAGGGTGGTAGCCATAGAGATTAAGATTTAAGGTGTTGAGGGTGTTTGAGCATGAAAGGATAAATAATAGTAATAATAATAATTAAATAATTATTTTAATTATTATGATTATGGTTACATAATAAAATAAATACTTGATTTAGATTCATTTAAATAAATATTTAGTGGGATTAATATTTATTTGATTTAGTGGGAAGAAGGTGTTAATTAGAAAGAATAATAAAATAGAAATACAAGGTGTAGAAGAAATAAAAAAAAAAGGTGGTCCTTTGAGAGAGTAAGTTGAGGGTAGAAGTGGAAAATTCATATTTTGAAGGATACTTGTTAGTAGAAAAAAAGAAATTGGGAGGAGGGGGACTATTTTTGCCTTCTATGTGATGTTGTGAGAAGAAAGCAGAGAAAGAGGTTAGGGCAAGAAAAGAGAAGTATTGGAAGAGCACCATTGCTAGAGGTTGAAGAGATCATTGTTAGAGAAATTCTAAGGTAAGGGTGGAACTTCCTCTTGTATAAGGGATTGCATGATAACACGTGGGTGGGTGAATTAGTTCTCTTTGATTGCATTTTCTTCTATATGCTAGGAGCCATGTAATTTGTGTGATGATGTTATGAGGAAGGTATATTTGCATGAGTTGTGTGATGGTGAATGACTCTGATGTTGTGTGTAGTTGGGGATTGGTATGCGAAATTCGAATATGTGATTTGTATGGACATTTGGGGTTTTGGGAATGTTTTAAAAACTGATTATCGTAGCACAACATAGCAGAAAAGTGCTTCTGTCACAGTGGTAATCGGTTACACCTGAGACAAATTAAAAAAAAAATCAATTTTTTTATAGGTGTAACCGGTTACAAGTTTTGGTGTAACCGGTTACTTTGTCTTTAAAAGGCGTAATCTGGGCATTTTTTTAGGGGGGGGGGGGGGGGGGTGTAACCAGTTATAGGTTTTGGTGTAACCGGTTACACGGAAAGGTTTGGCCACTGTTTTTGATCAATTTGTAACTAGTTACTAGTTTTGGTGTAACTGGTTACACCTGCTGTGTCAAATTTTAAAAATTGATAACTTGAGTTTTGAGTGTCCGATAAGGTGTCGTTCTAAGTGTTAGAAAGCTGACGAAGTGTACTTTAATTTAAAAATAGTTTCAGTACTAGGAAATGGTTTTAATTGGTGCTTAATGGTGTTTTATGGTATGTGGTGTGTATGTTGTAGTGTGGTATTGTGTTTGAATGGTATGTTGTTATCTGCTATGTTACTATAATGCTATTGTTGAATGCTTGTAGTATATGTTTGATGTTTGGTGACCAATTTTGGTGTAGTACTTTGGTTAAGGTGAATATGATTGTACATGTTGTTGTTGTTGTTGCATGTTATTTATGAATCATGCATCATGGTGTTTGGACGGTGGTCCGCTTTTGACGAGCCTCAATCCTATGGTGGGGATTGGGTGCGAGTAACTGGTTTTAAGTGGGAATCGGTGAAGCGTTACCTATGGTGATGGAAATTATTTTTGGTGGGCTCTGATCCTATGGTGGGGATCGGGAGCGAGTAAACTTGAGGGTTCACAATTGGTACCACATGCATTGAGTCATGGAGTTGAGCCTCATTGCATTGCATACATGTTGTATCATATATTTGGATTGTGTAGTGTGCGATTTTTGTCGGTGACGTGACCACCTTACCGTGGGAATTGGGATTGGGTGCTACTTTCTGATTTCTGTATTTATCCTATGAAGCTGGAAATGAAAGAGAAGATATCTAAAACTAACCTTGCACGCAAATGTTTTCTTTAACAAATGCTAAGAGATCGGGGATCGGGGTCTGGTTATACAAAGGGAAGCTATTAACATCCAGTGTATCTATGGTAATCCATAGGAACCTTTTATTAAATTTATTTCTGTTAACTTTAAGTGCTTTCTCGTGTTTATCTGCTGTGGCTTGGGAAAGTTTCTCCTTTGGGAGAATTAAGAGAATGTTTTTGTTGTTTTTGGGAAGGTACTGGACCTAAAGTTTTTTATTTATGTGCTCGCAAAGATTTTGCAATCTTATGCCTACGTATTCCCGTAAAGAGACTCGAGAAATCAGAGCAATCGTAGTTCCTCCTATTCTATGGGAGGAAAAAATATTCGGTATCTTGTTCAAAGCCCAAGATTGAAGCTATCATAGTATTTGTGTCTTGTTTAAAGTCCAAGATTGAAGCTATCTTAGCCTGAGAGAGAATTTGTCATCTCTAAATATAGATATCTCATCTATTCATCACAAATTGAGAAATTGATTATAAGGGAAATTACTTTAACTGGGATATGTAGAATCCAACAATGCCATAATTTCCTTTATAAGGGTGATGTCATGAAGAAATAAGCTTTAACTCAGTGTAGAGCAATGCCACTTTTTCTTTATGAATCTTTCATACTAAGAGAAGGACACTGACTTGGATGTTAGGGATCCAGTGGCTTGCCACTTATAGCTATTAAATGAAAGATGAATTTTATCCAGGATAAGTGAAGGACTCCAGCTTGGATTTTGAATCAACAAGTGTGCCACTTACAACAATTATCTGGAAAAAGGTTTTTGATTATTTGTTTTTGAGATGTGATGTATAGAGGAAATATCCTCTTGCAGAGAGGACTTATGGTCTCATTTGAGGGGATGTTTGATTTTTGTGTGCCATGATCAAAGCCTAAGGTTGAAGTTGAAAGAAAGTGACTACACTGAGGAGGGTTTTATCTGTCTTGTACAAAGCCCAAGGTTGAGGTTGACTGAGATATTTCTTATATGAAGCCTTAAAGGAGGTTATCTCTTGCTGAGGGTTTATGGAAATCCAGAAGGAGATCCAAATTGTATTGGGGAATCCAAGGGTTTTACTCTTGCTGGGAATCAGAGAAGAGTTGGAATAACAGATACCCTGAGGCTCTGACTTCACTGAGGATTTGTTGATTTTCAATTGACCCTGGCTGGGATGTTTAAGGTGAAGGTTAAACCTTGTTGGGGGTCAGAGAGGGTTTAAAAATGAGTTTGAAAACCTTAGAGGTTTTAACTCTGCTGGAGACTGATGTAATGGTAAAATGATCAGGGTTTTTCCCGTGGTTTTAGGAAACTTGAGGGTTTCTTTGTGAAATCCAAAAGGAGATGAGACATTCCAAATCTTATTTGAATGAAGCCCAAGAGGAGGTTGAGACTATCCAAGTTTCTCAAGAAGTGGTAGGCTCTGGTGTAGGGAGGGGTCTTTGTATGATGCCCAAGAGAAGGCTTTTGGTTTAAGGGATGAAAATCAACCTTAGAATGGTCTGATGATTTAGAAATTTGACTCTCCTGGGGATTGAACTAGTAGAGATGACTAATTTCTATCTTATGCCTTTACGAGGCCTTTGGGACCTTGTACTAAGCCCAAGAGGAGGCTGAGGAACTTTTAAGAAGCCTATTGGTCCTTGTACTAAGCCCAAGAAGAGGTTGGGGATACTTCTAGGAAGCCTGTGGGTCCAAGCTTAAGAAAAGTTCAAGAAAGGTTTCACTGGGAATTAATCCTTTCTTTTTTGAACAATTCTAAGGTTTGAAGAAATTCAAAAGAGGTTTCAGCGGGAATTAATCCTCTCTGGGGAAATGAATTTCTTGTATATATATATATATAACTTTTGACAGTCTTGAGAAAAGTTTCACTGGGAATAATGTCTTTCTCTGTTCCATATTGAATAAGCCCAAGAGGAGGCTGACTGTATAGGTAATTTCCTATGAGGGAATTAGTTTTGACTAAGTTGAAAGTAACCTCTGGTTTGACCTAAGCATAGACCTAACTGCTGGGGGAAACTGTAAACAAATATGCACAAGTATATACACAGATAAGTGATTTGACATATATATATATATATATATATATATATCTGTCAAATCACTTATCTGCATGTTTGTTTATATATATATATATATATATATATATATAAACAAACATGCATTGAAAAAGATGTTGGGACTTACATTCTGAGAGGAAGTCCAAGTGTATTGTGATTTGTTGTATTTACTACAATTGTATGATTGAATAGGATTTCAAGAAATTGAAGAAAGTTTTGAGAAAACTTTGAATTTGAATTTGAATTAAAAACAAGTTGTTTAAAAAGAAAAGAAAGTTTGGGGCTTATAACTCAAAGAGAGGCCCAAGTGGTCTAAAAGCAGTTTCACCGGGAATAATGCACCTCTTAGTACTAGTTAAAAACATATAGATGATTTTGAAAACAGAGGTATGGGGCTTACAACTCAAGGATAGGCCCATGAAAGTTGTTTGTTGTTGAAAACAAAGTTTATGTACAAAAGATCGGGGCTTATACTTTAGGAGAGGCCCAGATGACTTATTTGAAAACATTGATCGCACTGCGATACCAACAGACGTTGTGGGACTTATACTATAGTAGAGGCCCAAAATTGTTTTTGTACAAAGAGGGGGTTAGGTCTTACACTCTAATAGAAGCACAAAAGTGTTTTTAAAGAAAGAAAAATGGGGCTTATACTCAAGTAGAGGCCCAAATGATTTATTTGAAAAGGGGACGATCGCGCCGTGATTTGAAAACCACAGAGGGACTTATACAATGGTCGAGGCCCAAAATTTTATGTACAAGAAGGAATGGGTCTTACACTCTACAAAGATGCCCAAAAAGTTATTTTTATATACAAGAGTTGGGGCTCATAGCTCAATGAGATGCCCAGATGAAAAACAGCGATCACACCGTTTATTTTGAAAATCGTATCGGGACTTATATAATGACTGAGGCCCAAAATTTCATATTTACAAAGGTGATGGGTCTTACACTCTAATAGAGGCCCAAAAGTGTTTCAAATGAAGTTTGAAAAATCAAAATTAAGAAAAAAAACCTAATTTTAATTTAGAAAACAATTTTTCAAAGGAAATTAAATAAAAAATGATATAAAATATCATTTATATTCTAAAACAAGTTGTAAATTGTAATTTTTTTTTGAAAAAAATCATGTTTAATCACATGAAAACTTGGAATTCATTTGACTTTGAAAAATCAAGGTGGAAATTTCATTTAAAAATGTTTAAAAACAAATAAAATGAAATTATTTATAAAAATTCAAACTATATTAAATAAATAATATAAATTTTATTTTTTGTAGAATAAAATATTTTAACATTTTTGTGAATTTTTTAAAAAAAGAACCAATAAAAAATGTTAAATATTGAGAAAGAAATTAATTTTTGAAATCAATTAAGAAAATAAAAGAAAATTCAAAAATTCAAATTATGGCGCCAACGATCATCTTCTTCCTCACGACCTCCCTCCATGGCCATTTTGCAAAACCTCACATATCTCTCTCAATACGTAATGGTTTTGACTTTTGTAAACATGAAAGTTGTGTGTTTTTGAACAAGGATTTCAGTGATATAAATTAATTGCATTTATATTAAGTGTGGAGTAAGAAATCAAAAGATGAACACATGAACCCTAATTTCTGCAAGAACACTATGAAATCCTATACACGATAGCTACAAAGCATCTGATTGAGGGGAAACACTCTACATAAGTGAAGAAACATGTTTGTAACTTGAAAACATATTTATGATGCATGAATCATAGAGTTTAAGAGTTTAGGCTTACCTCTTGCAAGAAGAAATCGAATTCTGATGTAGAGGTGTTACAGATATTGTGTGATGATCTGGACAGCTTCAATGGACCTTATGTAAGGTGTTTGGAAGCTTGGAATGGATTGAAATAACCTGGAACTTATTGTGGTACCCCAACTACAAATAAGCCAAAAAGCTTGAGCAAATGGATGGTGACTTTGTGATTCTGGTGTTCCAGATGTGTTTTAAGGTTATGGATCACTTGTATATAACATATGTGAGGTGGTAGGATGGTTAGTTTTGATAGATTTGCCCTCTATTTGAAAATTCGAATGTGACTTGAAATAGAAGCAAATTCTAGTTTTTTAGAGTGATTGGAAGAAAAGCATGAGTTGTTATGCTTTGGTGTGTTTTGATTAGTCACACATGACATCTATTTATAGTAGAGGAAGTTTGTTTTGGGAGCGATAGTGATTGGAGGCTGATCATGGCATGTAGCTTGTAGCCATTGACTTGGATAATCTAAAAGTGCCAATTCAACTCTCTTATCTTGACTCCATTCAATTCTGTGGGTTTGAATGCTCAGAGTTTAGACTTGAATCTTGACTGGCTTGGAGTGTTATGGTCTAGTTCATGACACCTCAATGTATTGCATTGATGTTACCTTGCCAAATTTGAATTCCAAAGTTCATGTCATGATGGTTTTGCACTCGCGAAGTTGAATTCTTGACTTCTTGATTAAGAAACAAGTGAGTCATCAGATGTTTTGTGCTTTTGGAAGATGAAAAAGTTGGCAAAATGACAAAACTTGAGTGACAAAATCGTGTGGCACAAGTTTGGTTTTCATGCCTTTGTGTAGGCAAGGTGAAAAATGCCATTTTTGGAGGCTTATAACTCCTTGCTCAAGTTGAACCAATGGAAGCTCTTGTAATTTTTGTAAAGTCCCTATAACATACTTCAACTTTGATGTTTAACTTTGGTCTTGAACCATCTAGGATCATAATGAAAAATGGTCTCAAAGTTGGTGAAAATGCAAAACAGATTTTGTCCAAAATTTCACTAAGTGTTGAAAAAAGTGTCATTTCCATTTTTTGTGATTTTGATCAATCCATAACTCAAAATCCATGAAGATTTGGAATATGGTGTAGTTAATGAGAGATTTCATTTGAGCTTTGGATGGAAGAAAAAGGTTACTTGGATCACAAGTTATGGTCTTGCAAAGTTGGGTATAAATCACTTTTTTTCATGACTTAGTGCAAATTCAAGTTCCTTATGGTTGCCCCTTTTGCAAGTAACCCTACTTTTTTTGTTTTTTCTTGATGGATGATGATCCAAACCATAAGTTAACATTGTTTTTTACTTAGGGAAGCCTTGTTTGGCAAGAAATTCAAAAAGTCAAACTTGATTTTTGGCACAGTTGACTTTTTGTCAGATGAATTTCAAACTTTACGATCCTCTGTGAAATCAAGTCCTTGACCTAATTCAAACCTAATGGATGGATTCCATAGGTGTTTTAGAGTGCCTTGAATCATGTCCTTTGGGATCATGTCTTGGTCAAAAGTCAAAGGTACAATTGACTTTTCATCAGAAAACCCTAATTGGTCCAGATGAATTTGAATCCTTGTATTACTTATGAACCAAGTTCTTTGAATCAATACACTCTTGTAAATGGATCAATGTGATGTATTGGAGGTCTTCAAAACACTTCTTGAGGTCTTGGCTTATGCCTTGCTTCAAAAGTCAACTTAGGGGCGAATTATGTTAAGAAACCCTAATTCCTGATTTTTTATGAATGAATCCCCTGAGGCTATTTTGAACTTGTAATTGGGCCCATGAGGTCCCTTTGAGCTTCTTGGATCATGTTTTGAAGTATTGGCTCATGCCCAAATGAAAATTTCTCTCTGGAGGCCTTGGTCGACTAAAACCCTAATTTGGTGAAACTGATGATCTTGAGTCTTGATCAACTTGAGATGTTGCATTTTCATGCTTAATTCTTGATGTGGGAGACCTCTTGATCCTTCATGGAGCTTTGAGAGGCTTTGCAAGTTGAGGATCATGTCCATTTTTTATTGATCCTTTGTTTGAGTTCTCTGAGAGGGCTCAAAACCCTAATTCTTGATTGTAGTGAATGCTCAACAATCCTTGAGAGGATTGATGAGGCATGAAGGTATATCCATATTGTGGTGATGATTTTCACAATGATGGGAATTCTTGTGGTCAAAATTTGGGGTATCACAGATGCCCTTATTTAATCTTCTTGGACCTGAAGGTATGAATGGTGAAGACATTCGGACATTCAAGGTAAAAGAGGATTAAATATCGGAATACCCAAAATTTTGATTGTGGTTATGAATGTTAGCTGTTTTCTCATCCACCTTCTATTGCGAAGCAATGCTACTTAAGAAAACGGTGAAACTTCCCCTTGATCCTGGTTTTCAGCCACGTAGCTAGTCTCAATTTTCTTTAGAAATAAACTTCCCCTCGATCATGGTCTTCAGCAATGGAACTGGTCTTAGTTTCTTTTGAAATAAACTTCCCCTCGATCCTGGTCTTCAGCCACGGAACTGGTCTGAGTTTTCTTTAGAAATAAACTTCCCCTCAATCTTGGTGTTCAGTCACGGAACTGGTCTTAGTTTCTTCTTGTCAGGTTCCTCCTTTGACAAGGAATGCTATTTGTAGCGGTCTTCATCAAACTTTTCACCGTGCTTTACTGGGGCGACGCCATTTGATGGAAAAATATTTGATGTCAGACTTGCTGGGGAGAACCATTTGTCTGAACTACAGAGGTGTGCAAAGTTCTCTATGTTGATGCCATTTGTCGACCTACTAGGGGAAAACAAGTCTCTTGGGAGATTGTTTTTGTTTGGTAGCGTTACATCATACTTTCCTTCGAGACCTTTTCGGAGAAATTCCATGTGATGTAATCCAATTTTGAGTTGCTGATGACTTTATTGAAAAAAAAAATTTGGGGAGAAACTGCCTTATTGCTGCGATTCTTCCGTTAAAAGGTTTTCTCTTGGGATTTTCCTTAATCCGGGAAAGCAAAATATCTTCTTCAATGGCGATGTTCCAAAGGTGCCTATTCGACTGTCTTCTTGCCTTTCAGAGGTTCAAGTTATCAAAGAGGTTGAGGACCGATTTTAATCCAGGAACATACTGGAGAGATATCATTTAGACGGTACATTTTCCTGACGAGGAAAGGAGAACTGACAAATCTATCGGAGAGAAGATGTTTATCACTTGGGGATGAGTATGACCAGAGTGATAATAATGCAATACAAGTATGAATATGAATCAATCATGCATGATGTATGTATGTTTATGCTGACAAAACAGGCATGACATACAAACTGGTGATGAACACAACCGGGTACTCGGCCATTCTGGGAGATGGGGGGTATAACTGGAGATTCTGAAAGTTGTACTTTTGCTCGGGAATAGGGATTCCTACATTCGTTCCGATTTCCAGAGTTACAAATCTGCTAGGGATGGAAATCCGTTTTCTTGTTTTTCCAGAGATGGACCCTACTAGGGAGAAAAAAAACCAACAATTGGTTTTCAGAGGTGAGAACTCTGTCGGGGATGATAGATGGATCATTCCGTCTAAAGTAGTTGATCCTTTATTCAGGAAGTACTTTTGATTCTGCATTTTGAAGTTAGATCACTACCGGAGAAGCAGTCGATATTCCTTTTTGTGCTCATTAATCAAAAGGAAATGGCCATCTTTGTTTTAAAAGCAGGAGTAAATTTGAAAACAAAAGTAAAAATTCATTTTTTTTAAGAATCGTTGATCATATTAAAATGTCATTTTGTAAATCAGAATAACTGAGAATTGCAAATAAAAGGTACACAGGCTCAAACTTTATTGATAGAGTGGCAATCAGCTTAATGCGTGATTCCATGGAGTATTACAAAGTTTAGAAAATTGTAATTTAAAGGGAAATGGGCCACATTGAAACATAACGACCGCTATCCTTCCACCAACTTTGAATTCTGGACATTCTGAGCTTCTGTCAAAGATGACCTTGATCGAGAATTTCTTAATAGATGACGTTGCCTTTAAGGAGCCAAACTTGTCGGATGTAGTTACTTGCCATGAATCCCTAACTTTTTCCTAGATTGCCCTTTCGGGTTTTCAATCTGTCGGGATGATCATTGTTTATGTCTCTAATTTTTGCCTGGACCGCCTTTTCGGGTTTTCAATCCACCGAAACTTTTTTTTATTTAGGCGAAGTATTTCTTGACTACATCAACATTCGTGGGGTAGGTAAACTCCTCTCCATCCATGGTTGCGAGTCTTAAGGCACCGCCTGAGAAGGCTTTCTTAACAACATAGGGGCCATCATAATTTAGAGTCCATTTGCCCCTGGAAATAGTGAGAAATGATTGTAAATTCTTGAGCACAAGGTCTCCTTTCCTAAAGACATGGGGTCAGACCTTTTTATCAAAGGCCTTCTTCATTCTTTGCTGATATAACTGACCATGGCATAAATCCATCGCAAAATGATGAGTTATGGTATAGTGTTCTACCGCTAGGGAGATGAGTTATGGTGTTCGATCTTGAACTCGACACACAACTCTTTCATCATCTTGTTGTTCAAGTTGGATCCATTATCAGTAATGATCTGGCTTGGAACACCATAACGGCAGATGAGATTGTTCTTGATAAATCAGACCACTACTTGTCTGGTAACATTGGTGTATGATACTATTTCAACCCACTTGGTGAAGTAGTCAATGACTACTAGGATGAACTAATGTCCGTTTGAAGCTTTGGGTTCAATCATGCCAATCATGTCGATTCCCCATATAGAAAAAGGCCATGGAGAAGAAAGAACCTTGAGATGCATTGGCGGTACATGGATTTTGTCAGCGTATATCTGACACTTGTGAGACCTCCTCATGTACTTGTAGCAATCAGATTCCATTGTTAGCCAATAATATCCTGCACTCAGAATTTTTCTTGCTATTGTGTGTCCATTGGCATGAGTTCCAAAGGAACCTTCATGGATTTCTTTCATTAACATGTTTGGTTCTTGTCTGTCTACGCATCTGAGCAAGACTATGTCGAAGTTTCTCTTATAGAGTGTATCATAGTTCAAGAAGAAGTCGCCAACCAATCTTCTGAGAGTCTTCCTATCTTTTTTTGATGCCCCAGGTGAGTACTCTTGTCTTTGAAGGAAGCACTTGATATCATGATACCATAGTTTGTCATCTATGATTGCTTCAAATGTGAAGATATAAGTAGGCATTTCAAGGCGTATTATGTCAATCTTAGGTATGTCGTTCCATTGACTCACGCTAATCATGGAGGATAGGGTGGCTAATGCATCAGCCATGTGATTTTCTTCATGAGGGATATGATGAAACTCGATTCTGTTAAAGAATGGTAACAACCTTCTCGCGCAGTCTTTGTAAGGAATCAATCCCGATTGGTATGTGTTCCACTATCCTTTGATCTGATTTATAACCAGAGCCGAGTCACCATACACATCCAAGTTCTTTATCCTTAAGTCGATAGCTTCTTCGAGACCCATGATACAAGCTTCGTATTCGGCCTCACTGTTTGTGTATTTGAATGTCAATCTGGAAGTGAAAGGAATATGGGTACCTTGAGGTGTTACGATGATTGCCCTAATTCCGTTTCCATAAGTATTGACGGCTCCGTCAAATATTCGTCCCCATTGGGAACCTGGTTTTGGCCCTTCACTGGGTAACGATTCATCGTAATCTTTCATTTTTAGGTACATGACATCTTCATCTGGGAAGTCAAATTTGACTGATTCCTGATCGTCAATTGGTTGATGAGCCAAATAATCGGCTAAAATACTTCCTTTGATGGCTTTCTGAGCATGGTACTCGATGTCGTATTCCGATAACAACATCTGCCAATGGGAAATCCTTCCCGTGAGAACAGGCTTTTCAAAGACGTACTTAATTAGACCCATTTCGAAGATTAACCAAGTAGTGTGACAAATCATGTACTGGCGAAGACATTTGGCCGCCCAAGCCAAAGCGCAACAAGTTTTCTCGAGTATAGTGTATCGAGTTTCACAGTCCGTGAACTTCTTGCTTAAGTAGTAAATGGCAGATTCTTTTCTCTTTGTCTCATCTTGTTGGCCAAGTACACAGCCCATGGAGTCTTCCAAGACTGTTAAGTAGATGATTAGTGGTCTTCCTTCCACTGGAGGAGACAGAATCGGTGGATTCAACAAATATTCTTTGATGCTGTCGAAAGCTTTTTGGCAATCTTCTGTCCATATACAGCTTTGGTTCTTTTTTAGTAGTTTGAAGATCGGCGCGCATGTCGCGGTCATGAGGGATATGAATCTTGAGATGCAATTAAGTCGTCCCAAAAATCCTCTGACCTAGTTTTTGGTCTTTGGAGAAGGCATTTCTTGAATGGCCTTGACTTTGTTGGGATGTACCTCAATTCTTTTTTGGCCGACGATGAATTCCAAGAGTTTTCCTGAGCGAATACCGAATGTACATTTATTGGGATTCAAGCGGAGTTTGTAATTTCTGAGGCGCTCAAATAACTTTGATAGGTGTTCCACCTGCTCTTCTTATGTTTTAGATTTGGCAATCATGTCATCGACGTACACTTTAATCTCTTTGTGCATCATGCCGTGAAACAGAGTTGTCATGGTCCTTTGATAGGTTGCCCATGCGTTCTTTAGACCGAACGACATTACCTTGTAACAAAAGGTGCCCCATGGGGTGATGAAAGAAGTTTTGTCCATGTCTTTCGGTGTCATTCTGACTTGATTATAGCCCGAGAATCCATCCATGAAGGGTAAGACTTTGAATTTTACTGTGCTGTGTACCAGCATGTCAATGTGTGGCAGGGGGAAGTCATCCTTTGGACTTTCTTTGTTTAAATCTATGTATTCTACACACATTCTGACTTTTCCATCCTTTTTCGGAACTGACACTATGTTAGCTAACCATTGAGGATACTCTGAGGTGGCAAGGAAACTTGCGTCGATCTGTTTCTGTACTTCCTCCTTAATTTTGATGGCCATATCTAGGTGAGTCCTTCTCAGCCTTTGTTTTACCGGAGGACATTCTGTTTTCAGTGGTAAGTGATGTTCCACGATGCTGGTATCCAACCCTGGCATGTCCTGGTAGGACCAAGCAAATACATCTGGAAACTCTTTGAGAAGTTTTATCAAGCCTTCTCCGACAGTTGAGCTGAGCAGTGCCCCAATTTTAACTTCTTTCTTTTCTTCTTCTGAACTTAAATTGACTATTTCCAATGTCTCTTTGTAAGGTTCAATGGACTTTTCCTCTTGCCTGAGTAGTCGGGAGATCTCTTCTGGAATTTCTTCGTCCTCTTCTTCTTCGGCTTCAAATACCGGGAATTCAAAGTTGGGAGAAGGCAATGGATAATATTTTTCAATGGGGTTTAAAACAAGCAATTTGCATGACGTGATGATTCTTTTTTTAGAAAAGACAGAGCGAATGCAAAAGTGTGTGTAGTGTATTTTCTGAAAACACTTGTTTTCATTTTGGGTTGTTTTTTTAGGATTACCATTTTCTGAAAAACAAAAAGTGAAAATAGCAATAAATACGGGAATTTATAATGACATTATTTATTTATGATTTGTCGATTCTTGAAACACAACCCTATAAAATAAAACTCTGTCGCTTTGGGCGAAGTGAAGAGGGACATTTACAGAAAAGTGAGCCCTATAAAACATCCATTTCACCCGAGCAAGGTGAAAGGTCAAAACAAAGATGGTAATTACTTCGACTTGTGGACAACTTTCGGGACATCGACTGCAACCTAATGGCGAAGAACTCCTCTGTGGATCACAAAGTCTGGTACTTTCCTTCTTCATTTGTCTTCATAAATGACACTGATTTCTGGCGGAGTAGGATCATTGGAGTCTTCTTCCCATGTAGAGTTATCATAAGAAGACTCTTGTGTTGCATCATCCTTAGTATTTTCACTCTCAAGAGGATCTCCCCATCCAGTTGGCTGGATGTTCTTGTTTTTGATGCGAAAGCTTTTGGGAGCAGTATATTTGACTAAAAAGTCGTACTTGCCGCTTGGCTGTCCCAAGGTATCCCAAGTCTCTGTGGGAATAGATGAGTCATCTTTCTCAATGACGTTGACCTCAGGAAGTACATAGTTAATGAATTCTTGTCCTGCAATCTTTACAAATTCATCACCATGGTGTCGGACATTTTCGGAATGTTCTGAGTAAGGATTCTATAACTCTGTGGGAACATGTGTATTCTTTTCAAGACTACTCAGTTTGTAGGCATTTTCCGACTGACTCTTTTGCTTCAAGTCTTCCGTGTACGACTTCCAGATAGTCAAGTCATCCAGGGGATCATAATAATCGTAGTCAAAGTTGTCTTTAATCAGATTGTCTTCCTTTAATGAGCTGGGTGGAGCACGGTATCCTTCGGGATCACAATCTCCGTAGATTATTCTGACGTCTGATCTTGGTATATATCTTGGGCTCTGCTTCGGAGAGCGGAATGGTAGGTACGTTTCTCCCTGAGATATATAACCATTATCATTTAGATAAGACTTCCACTCCTCTTCTGTATCAGAAGAGTTGTTCCTATCAATGGTGTGGACTTCTTGAGATACTGGGTGGAGGAAGCCAACGCTGTGAATGAAATACTGAATGGGACAAGAACTTTCACCCTTCTGTGTAGTCTGTGTATAGGTTGGGGAGAAACCAAGACATTTTCTTGTCTTGTTATCAGTAGGAATTACAATCTGTCCCCATCCTTTTATGTCACCACTCCCCATTACTTTGAGAGCGTCCTTGTATGAGGAAATCGACGTTCCTCTTTCTGGGTGATTCTCATTGCTCACCGAGAGTGCTTAAAATTGAGTCCCAACAACCTTCTCTGGTTCTACATAGGAGAATGATGATAAGTTGCTCACGATTAAAGCTTGCTCTCCTCATACCGTGACTAATTTGTTGTTCTTGACGAACTTCAGCTTCTGGTGAAGTGTCGAAGTGACTGCCCCAACTTCGTGTATCCAAGGTCTACCTAATAAACAGCTGTATGCTACTCGGATGTCCATGACCTAGAAAGTGACTTGGAAAGTGTGAGGACTAATGGTTATGGGAAGATCGACTTCGCCGATAACTATTTTTCTGGATCCGTCAAAGGCTTTGACGATGATCTCACTGCCTCTCATCAGAGTACCTTGGAAAGATAGTTGAACCAAAGTTGACCTTGGAATGACATTTAAGTATGAACCTGTGTCTACTAGTACCCTGGCTAAAGCATCATCTTAGCAATTGATTGTGATATTTAGTGCCATATTATGGTTCTTGGCTTCCTTTGGCAATTCCTCACCACTGAATCCCAAGTTGTTGCAGGAAGTGATGTTGGAGATAATGCTATCAAATTGTCCTACTGTCACATCTTGTTCCACAAAGGCTTGTTCTAAGACTCTCTGTAGAGCTTCCCTGTGAGCTTCTGAACTAAGCAGGAGAGATAACACAGAGATTTGAGACGGAGTTTGCAACAATTGGTCCACAATGTTGTACTCGCTTTTCTGGATGAGCTTTAGCATCTCATCATTGTTCTTTACAGGTTCTGTATTGCTGGATTGACCGACTTGTTGGTTAGGAACTTCGACTTGAGGTTCCTTTTCTTTGGTAGGTTCCCCAACTCCTCTATTGAAGATCCGACCGCTTCAGGTAACCCGACTGATGTCGACAATGTTCACAATGGAGGGTAATGGAGTTTCTTTTCTATTTTCTATGGTCGTTGTAACGTACTTGTACGGGATAGCCTTTTCTGACTTGTACGGTATTGGACCTGGCAAGTAGATGACCACAAGGGCTTTTTGGGCCTTCTGACCGTCGTAGGCAACCTCGATCAGTTCTAAGTTTGGAATTTTCCTACTGTCAAGAGAGACTTTTGACTCATTGAGCAGAGGAATTATGGTACAAACATCCTTGGTTATTCCATGATTGGAGATTATTACAGTGTTTTTGTTTTGACCATGGAGGTAATCTTGTATCAAATTGATTGATTCAGAATTTGAACATGGTTGAATCTCCTTTCGGTCTAACTGTTACTGGAGGGCTGCTCGCACTAGATAGCATCCTTGGTTATTTACCGATCATACTCCACATCGTTCATAGTTGTGAGGTGGTACCCGACCATATCCGCTTTGTATGCAGTGCATCCTTACTAGATCCGTTTCTATTGAGGGGACATCACAACTTTGATGCCTACCAGGATTCCCATCAGTCATGCTAACTTGTTGTGTTTCTTCATCCAGGTAGATCAGAAGCCACCAGTGGTCCAACAGATGTTGAAGAGTCCTTTGCAGAAGCACATACCCTTGGTCGTTTTCGTAGTATTCTTCATAGTTTTGATAATCATGTGAGGCCAGAAAACCAAGTCTGACCTACTTAGCATGTAATTCCACTAGACTAGTATTCATTAAGCAGATGTCAAAGATTTGAACCATATTGACTTGATGATCAATTCTTTCATGGTAGTCTTGGATCCATCCGAGATCCATTTGACGTTGGAGGGCCTCTTGTACAAACGAGCATCCCTGATTATCTTTTGAGCAGATTGGACAAGCGTAGTACTCGTGCCACGACAAATTATAATACTGACTTTGCCTTGAATGCATTGCCACTAAATTGACGTCCATTGCACGGATGTCGTGGTTCTGAACAATATTGGGATGTGCATGGGCCATGTTTACTTCACGAATCCGGTGATCCTGAATCCAGCCTAGATCCTTTTATTCTTGCAGAGCTATTTGTACTATGGCACACCCTTGATTGTCTTTGGAACAGATATCACATTGATGATAGTTGTGAGATGGCACGTGGGCGTACCCGCTCTGTTTGCAATTTATTTTCACCAGATTTGTTCCCAGTAGGCGTACATTGTGAATTTGATAACTATTGACAGTTTCTTCTTCTCATGTTGCGGTAATGGGTTCGTCTGAACATTTGGATTAATATCTTTGAAAGATAAAACCCCGTTCCTGACGAGGTTTTGTACATCAGACTTGAAGCTGAGATAATTCTCAATATTATGTCCTGATCCTCCTTAATGGTAAGGGCAAGTTTGATCTGCCTTGAACCAAAAAGGTGGATTTTCTAGTACTATAAGAGAAGTCCTGGTTTGAACGTGCCCCTTGGCCAGTAGAAGTGGAAATAATTCTACATACAACATCGGTATAGGGTCGAACCCTGATGGTCGTGGAGTACGATTATTGTTGTTGTACTGCGGGCGAGCCTGCTGAAGATGCTGTTGCGGCCTTTGCTGATACTATTGTTGATTTGGTTGGCTCTGAGTAACCTGAGGTTCATATAACGGAGCCGGCGTTGGGTTGATAGCGGGAGTTACTACTGCTACCGGTTGATACATTCTCCTTTGCTTTCCTAGAGAGATATTATTGATATCTTGCTCTTTGTTCTTTTGGAAAGCACTACCGTATCTTTTGGTACTGCCAGATGGCTCTGCATCTTTGACCAATCGTCCTTCTCAGACTGCTTCTTCTAGGCGTACTCCCATGTTCTCCATTTTAGTAAAGTCACTGTGCGCACTAGAAACCATTCAATAGTAGTCAAACGAGCTTAAGGTTTTTAGGAAGATCTTTGTCATTTCCTTTTCCTCGAGAGGGGGACAGATCTGGGCGGCAATTTCACGCCATCTCTGAGCATATTCTTTGAAGGTTTCTTTATCCTTTTGTGACATTGCTCTGAGTTGGTCCCTATCTAGCGCCATGTCCAAGTTATATTTATACTGCTGAACGAAAGCTGCCCCGAGATCTCTGAAAGTACTAATCTTGGTGCTGTTTAAACTCATGTACCATTTGAGTGTGGCACCGGTTAAACTGTCTTGGAAGTAATGGATTAGTAGCTGTTGATTTTCTGTCTGGGTAGACATCTTCCAAGCGTACATCACCAAATGACTTTGAGGGCAAAACTTGCACTTGTATTTTTCAAAGTCGGGCACCTTGAATTTGTGTCGGATCTTTACACTAGGGACCAAACAGAGGTCAGCGGCGTCTTTTCTGAATAAGTCTTGACCGCGAATGGCATGCAGTTCCTTCTGCATTTCCAATAATTGTTCCTGGAATTCATTCATCCTTTTGTATACGTCCTCGTTTCTGCCAGAAATTGCTTGCGGAATCTGTCCTTCCGGGATGGTGTGTACCACTGGCTGCAGTATAGTCATTACGGCAGTAACTCTTGGCGCTTCAGTGACCTGAAGGTTGTAACCTTCAGGAGTTTCTGTTGTAACCCTTGCATCATCAATTACCTGAAGTTTGTAACCTTCAAATCTGGCTGTTCCTGCTACGACTTTCAGGTCTTCAGTGACCGATGGGATGTATCCTTCAGGTATAAAGTTGAGAGGCATGCCCCAGGGGAAACCTTTAGGCATGTTGTACTGAGGATGCCTGCCAAGTGACTCAAATTTTGGTGTGAATGTAACCTCCGAGATTATAGTCCTTTAATGTTGTTGCTCCTGGGCTGCTGCCAGGGATTGCATGTCGCTGTGGAGTTTCTCCAAACTCTCCTTTAGAGTGTTGATTTCTTCTCTCAGCTCTCTGTTCTCTTCCTCGAGATCGTCCATTTTCTTTTTTCGATTGGACCGAGTATTGTACGAATGAGTCAGTTTAACTCTAGAGTGCGACACATATGTGAGACTTAGAGACAAAGATGTGTTATGTGAGAATGATGAATGATATGGAAAGAATGTTATATATTTTTTAGTTTTTGTTTTCAAAAGAACTTTTAACAATTATATTGCAAATATGACACAACGGGGGAGACCCTTTTATTGAACTCGAAAGATTGTAGTATTTTACAAGGAAAAATACAGTATTTTACAAAGCGCGAGAAAGGAAAATTAGGCCTATGGATCCTGAGTTCTCTCTGAAGAGAGCTGAGACGCTGGTTCCTGAACTTTTCTTTTCTTTGATCGGGATTCTTCAGCCATTGTCGGGTCGGCGATCCTTTACCAAGTGAAAGGAGTGAGCAAATTTCTTCGTTCTTCCTGACTTTCCATAACATGCTGCTCTAATATCTCAATTAGGGAATCCTTTTCCTTTAGCAGTTCCTGAATCTTGGTACATTCCAAATTAAGGATATGGTATTTGTTCTTCCAAGAGTTTCTCTAACGTTGGACTTTGTTGAGAGCGATCTGGAGTTTTTCCGCATCAGACATGAAATAAAGGACATATTCCTTCAAGGGAAAAACTTCTTGACGAGGGTAAGGCATCTTCAGTTTGATGACTCTGGTTTGTACCCAGTGGAGATAAGGTTTTATAGAGGAACAATTTGGTCTTCCTAGGGATTTTCTCCATTTCCTGTGAATATGTTGCCAGGCATGCACTATTTCTTTCTTTAGTGCCCTGTCATTTTCTCCTTCCTTGAAGAAAAGACCTTCCAGATGAGCATTATGTGGGATATTCTTCATCGGGTATCCAAGTTGACGACGAGCTAAAATTGGATGATACTTGATCCCTCCTTTAGTACCAGTGAGGGGTACATTATGGAAATTTCCACATTTGTCGATGATCTTTATTCCTTCGTAAATCCGATTGTACCAATCTATGTCTGAATTGGTAAGAGACATAATCTTCTGCGACCATTGCAGATTACTCTTGTGATTCCAAAAAACAACAGACTTGGGTAAGTGGGAAATAAACCAATTGTAGAGTAAGGGTACACAACATGTGATCATCCCTCCACTATACAAATTCCTTAATTGTACAGAATGATAAGCATCCGCAAGTAAGGTTGGTACCGGGTTCCCAATCAAGAATATCTTAACAACATTGGTGTCGACGAAGTTGTCAATATTGGGGAAGAGGAATAACCCGTACATGAGTAGAACAAAGACATCCTCAAAAGCAGTTATATTTCCTATACTGGCAAAGTATAGAGCTTTCCCCATTAGGAATTTAGCTGGTAAACCATGGATTCCTCCAAAGAGATTGCTCTTACAATGGCTTGATATTTTGGAATTTCTTCCAGTCCAGAAAATGGATCTTGATCAGTGATAGGTAAATTAATCAGGTGGGAGTATTCTTCCAGTGTTGGTGTAAGTTGATAATCCAGAAAAGTGAAGCAATGGTAAACCGGATCGTATAATTGAACCAGTGTAGACAGTATCCCTTCAACCATGTTGACCTTCAAAAGAGACAATAGTCCTCCGTGCTTAGTTCTGAAAGCTTCGGGATTAGTAACCATCCTTCCTAATTTCCTTAGGTCTTCCAGTTTTAGAACCTTGAAGGTGTACTTGCGCGTTTTTCTTCTTCCGAAATCCATAACGTAACCTCTCTTATATTTACAATTATTGTTTTAGTTCTTTTAGAAAATGATTTTTTCTTGTTTTGAAAATGGTTTTTTAATGAATGCATGGATGCATGAATCCAGCAAACAAAAACACTTGAAAACATGGGTATAGGGGTTCATCGTCACGAGCATGGAGCCATGGATCTACCCATCCCCAAAGGTGTGTACTAATTGGTCAATTTTTGTACCTGTAGAAAGGGTTCTAACGAAGGTTCCCAAAATCATTTACCCCTCTTAGGGATATTAACAACAAACCTATTAACTCAGTAGAGCTGTAATATCCTAAGATGAATCTCCTTTGAGTGTAGTATCGCGTATCAACTATTCTTGATAGTCACCGCACTACCTAATGGCCATATGGTTAAATGTCTGCTAAACCCTCAGTTTCATGGGCAACCCACTGGGAAAACAATGCTTTCACGACATGCTCTTTCAACATTTGCAAATCCACACGGGTACCTCCACTGATTCGGTGGACTGCCAAGTTAACTTGGTCGGGATTCACTCCCTATAAGCCTCTCTGGAGATGCCACCACTTATCTAAATGTTCTCTCGGACTCACCACATGCGTATTAATTGCATTCCCAGATAATGGTAATTTAAACACGGGTATCAAGTAAGGTGACAGAATATGATATATATAAAAATGAGAAAGCAAGTAAGATAACAGAAAGATAAATGCAAAGCAAGGCCTATACCTCTTAGGTAATCTAATTCTAAAGCCCTAATTAAGTCCCTAGCAGAGTCGCCATTTTTCTGTAGCGTGCAATTTTTGTCGAAGACGCGACCACCTTACCACGGGAATTGGGATTGGGTGCTACTTTCTGATTTCTGTATTTATCCTATGAAGCTAGAAAGTAAAGGGAAGATATCTAAAACAAACCTTGCACGCAAATGTTTTCTTTAACAAATGCTAAGAGATCGGGGTCTGGTTATACAAAGGGAAGCTATTAACACCCAGCGTATCTATGGTAATCCAATCGAACCTTTTATTGCATGTATCTCTGTTAACTTTAAGTGCTTTCTCGTGTTCATCTGCTGTGGCTTGGGAAAGTTTCTCCTTTGGGA
This sequence comes from Lathyrus tuberosus, assembly GCA_022829125.1. Classification (NCBI taxonomy): domain Eukaryota; kingdom Viridiplantae; phylum Streptophyta; class Magnoliopsida; order Fabales; family Fabaceae; genus Lathyrus; species Lathyrus tuberosus. Next base: position 8,459,158 of record JALAZF010000237.1, read on the forward strand.
GAATTGAGAGAATGTTTTTGTTGTCTTCGGGTTTTCTGTTGTTTTTGGAAAGGTACTTGACCTAAAGTTTTTGATTTGTGTGCTCGCTAAGATTTCGCAATCTTATGCCTACGTATTCCCTTAAAGAGACTCGGGAAATCAGAGCAATCATAGTTCCTCCTATTCTATGGGAGGAAAAAAAGATTTGGTGTCTTGTTCAAAGCCCAATATTAAAGCTATCGGAGTATTTGTGTCTTATTTAAAGCCCAAGATTGAAGCTATCGGAGACTGAGAGAGAATTTGTCATCTCTGAAGAGGGATATCTCATCTATTCATCACAAATTGAGAAATTAATTATAAGGGAAATTACTTTAACTGGGATATGTAGAATCCAGCAGTGCCATAATTTCCTTTATAAGGGTGATGTCATGAAGGAATAAGCTTTAACTCAGTGTAGAGCAATGCCACTTTTTCCTTATGAATCTTTCATGCTAAGAGAGGGACATTGGCTTGGATGTTAGGGATCTAGTGGCTTGCTACTTACAGCTGTTAGATGAAAGATGAATTTTAGCCAGGATAAGAGAAGGACTTCATCTTGGATTTTGAATCAACAAGTGTGCCACTTACATCAATTATCTGGAAAAAGGTTTTTGATTGTTTGTTTTTGAGATGTGATGTATAGAGGAAATATCCTCCTGCAGAGAGGACTTATGGCCTCATCCGGGGGGATGTTTGATTTTTGTGTGCCTTAATCAAAGCCCAAGGTTGAAGCTGAAAGAAAGTGACTCCACTGAGGAGGGTTTTATCTGTCTTGTACAAAGCCCAAGATTGAGGCTGACTAAGAAATTTCTTATATGAATCCTAAGAGGAGGCTATCTCTTGTTAAGGATTTATGGAAATCAAGAAGCAGGTCCAAATTGTATTGGGGAATCCAAGGGTTTTACTCTTGCTGGGAATCAGAGAAAAGTTGGAATAATAGATACCATGAGGCTCTGACTTCACTGAGGATTTGTTGATTTTCAATTGACCCTGGTTGGGATGTTTAAGGTGAAGGTTAAACCTTGTTAGGGGTCAGAGAGGATTTAAAAATAAGTTTGAAAACCTTAGAGGTTTCAAATCTGCTGGAGACTGATGTAATGGTAAAATGATCAGGGTTTTTCTTGTGCTTTTAGGAAACTTGAGGGTTTCTTTGTGAGATCCAAAAGGAGATGAGACTTTCCAAGTCTTATTTTAATGAAGCCCAAGAGGAGGCTGAGATAGTCCAAGTCTCTCAAGAATTGGTATGCTCTGGTGTAGAGATGGGTCTTTATATGATGCCCAAGAGGAGGCTTTTGGTTTGAGTGATGAAGATCAACCTTAGAATGGTCTGATGTTCTGGAAATTTGACTCTCCTGGGGATTGAACTAGTAGAGATGACTAATTTCTATCCTATACCTTCAGGAGGCCTTTGGGTCCTTGTACTAAGCCCAAGAGGAGGTTGGGGAACTTTTAAGAAACCTGTTGGTCCTTGTACTAAGCCCAAGAGGAGGCTAGAGATACTTCTAGGAAGCCTGTGGGTCCAAGCCTAAGAAAAGTTCAAGAAAGGTTTCACCAGGAATTAATCCTTTCTTTGTTGAACAGTTCTAAGGTTTGAAGAAATTCAAAAGTGGTTTCATCGGGAATTAATCCTCTCTGGGGAAATGAATTTCTTGTATATATATATATATATATATATATATATATATATATATATATATATATATATATATATTTGACAGTCTTGAGAAAAGTTTCAACGGGAATAATGCCTTTCTCTGTTCCATATTGAATAAGCCCAAGAGGAGGCAGACTGTATAGGGAATTTCCTATGAGGGAACTAGTTTTGACTAAGTTGAAAGTAACCTCTGGTTTGACCTAAGCATAGACCTAACTGCTGGGGGAAACTCTAAACAAATATGCACAAGTATATATACAGATAAGTCATTTGACAGATATATATAAACAAACATGTATTGAAAAAGATGTTGGGACTTACATTCTGAGAGGAAGCCCAAGTGTATTGTGATCTGTTGTATTGACTACAACTGTATGATTGATTAGGGTTTCAAGAAGTTGAAGAAAGTTTTGAGAAAACTTTGAATTTGAATTTGAATTAAAAACAAGTTGTTTAAAAAGAAAAGAAAGTTTGGGGCTTATAACTCAAAGAGAGGCCCAAGTGGTCTAAGAGCAGTTTCACCAGGAATAATGCTCCTCTTAGTACCAGTTAAAAACAGACAGCTGATTTTGAAATCAGAGGTATGGGGCTTACAACTCAAGGAGATGCCCATGAAAGTTATTTGTTGTTGAAAAGAAAGTCTATGTACAAAAGATTGGGGCTTATACTCAAGGAGAGGCCTAGATGACTTATTTGAAAACATTGATCGCACTGCGATACCGACAGAAGTTGTGGGACTTATACTACAATAGAGGCCCAAAATTGTTTTTGTACAAAGAGGGGGTTGGGTCTTACACTCTAATAGTGGCCCAAAAGTGTTTGTAAAGAAATAAAAATGGGGCTTATACTCAAGGAGAGGCCCAAATAATTTATTTGAAAAGGCGACAATCACGCCGTGATTTGAAAACCACAGAAGGACTTATACAATGACTAAGGCCCAAAATTTTGTACAAGAAGGAGTGTGTCTTACACTCTACAAAGAGGCCCAAAAAGTTATTTTTATATTGATAAGTGCAAATTGTAACTATTTTTGTATATAAATTTTGTTGCACTTATCGATACTTTTTGTTAATATCGTTCGAATAAAGCCCTCTTTGTTTGTAAATACGTTTACTTTACATTATAGTGTATATATTGCGTATCATGTAAATATCATTGATTTTAATTGATTTTATCTCATTTTTGTAGGTATTCAAGAAAATATATTTTTCCATTGTTGTATAGAGCATTGAATAAGCTTTCCAGCGCTTCTGGCCGTGCGTCAGTCCGAGTTACGGTTCAGAAGTTGTGGTCAAAATAAGGGCTGGTTTGCTGTCAAGTTCGCTTTGTTGACTTTCCAGCGAATGTTCGCTTTGCGAACTTCCCAACGAATGCTCCTAGACTTATGGCAGTAGAAAAAGGGACCAAAGTTTGCTTTGCGAACTTTCCAGTGAATGTTTTCCAGAAAGTTCGCTTTGAGAACTTTTGCTGAATTGTAGAGGCGGTTTAGCTGTTCTGAGGCACTTAAGTGCCAATTTTTGGAGTTCGCTTTTCGAACTTGACAGATTTTGAAATGTTATTTAAGTTATTTCATTCATTTTTTAGGTTATGGTTTTGGGTATTTTTGCTCCCAACTCCATCAAACTCATTTTTCAGTAGGATTAGCTTAGAAAACAACTTTGAAGCTTGCACACGGATGATCCAGGGTGGATTTCTCATCGATCGGTGTTGACAAACTGCGAGATGTTTGATTTATTTCTCTTCTTCTTTGTGTATTTCTTCTTTGTTGGGTTTTTTATATGTATTTACTTTGAACTCATGTATATTTGTCGCCCATGGCGTTGTATAAAATTTGCTTTACAAATCTTTATCGGTGATTGTCCTTGATTTTTGCTTTATGCTCGGGGTTTAGGTTGTGTTAGAGATAAACATCGCAAACTTTGATTAGGGATGATTATCTGTTAGTTTCAGAATGCTAGAGATAGATTTAGAACTAACAATCTTTATGGGTGTCGACGCTTAATGCCTCCGTATCTCGAGTCGGGTGCGAGAGTGTCGACGAGGGTAACACGGTTGTTCTCTCAGCTCAGTGTGTCTGAGATGGACACTGTTGTGAGCGATGCTGGATGATATTGAGGAGTATTGTAGGTTGAGTATAACTGGTCGGTAAGTTTAAGTTTGTGAGGAGTCGATTATATGCATGCCGGATAAGTTTCTTCTCTCTGAAGAATGAATTCTTTTTGTGTTAATATTTACTTTTTTGTTTCTATGTTTGAAACATTTTAAACTAAACTCTTTAACATTTAAACTGTCGAACGGCAGTTTAATATCACTGATCTCTGTGGACACAATAAATTCCCGGAAAAATACTTCCAAATCTTTTTGTTGCTTGCTGCTTTACCGCACTAACATAATGGCGCCGTCGCCAGGGATTGGTGTTTTTATTGACTCACATTGCGATAGTTTCTTTATTTTTGAGTTTTGTAGATATTGTACATATTGTATATTTTCACTTGTTTATATTGATACTTATACTTGTGAATTTGTTATATCATTGTTTGTTTCTTTTCACGTTTGCTTGCGTGTTGGTTAGGAATAACCGGGTGGAATCAACTTGGAGGAACGTTCTTAAATAACAAGCATCGAGCTTACGACCTAAAACAAGAATGTTGTATTATTTTATTTTGTTGTTGTTTAGTTTAGGTAGTATGGTGCAATTGTCTAAATAAATTTAAATCGGACCAGCTATGAAATTTCAAATCTTCACTTTTAAATTTGTTTAGAAAATTTCTGCCCGTCTTTTAGTTTGTTTATATTAATAGTTTTTGTGTTTGTCTAAAAGCTTGTTTTGAGTAGCTTGAGGAAATTTATGGTGATGTTCCAAGTTTGATCATTTCAACTTGCGGATGTATGGTAATGATATTGTTAAGTTTTGTACACGTCCAAGGTATGTGTTTATCGCGTTCTAGACTTTAGCATATTCATGATACTTAGGCATTTTACAAACTTCCAAGCCATTCATTCTTTTGTATACTTGTTCTTGATGTGAATCACTTTAGTTCCCACGTTTTTGTGAGGTAGCTTTCCATTGTTCATATATGCGCGGAGTACCAACATTTTTGTTCTAACTGGATTTTATTATGCTTAATCTTTTGTTTGTGTTGATTATAAGAAAGCATGAAAAGGATCAAGGAATTTTTATTTCATTTTGAGCACAAATACCTAGCCAAATAGTCATTCACCTTGTGAGCGTGTGATCATTCGTAACCCCTTTATGCCTTTCTATCATTATCCATGTTGTTTGAACTTAATGCTTGTCTATGAGTATTGAATTCACTTTTTGTATGGATTTTGATTGATTTTTTTTCTTGAACCCTCAACTTCGTGTTGTTGTATGAATTTTTACATTGCCTTAGAAAGTATGGAGTATTCACATGATGATGTGGTTGAATTCAAGTTGGGGAGAGAATGATTGTTTACTCATTGATTGGTTTCTGTGAGGTTGAAAAAGAAAAGAAAAAAGAGAAAAAAATGAAAAAGAAAAGAAAAAAGAAAAGAAAGAAAAAGAAAATTCTTGAGAAAGGAAACAAAAAGAGTTCAAATAATTGTGCTAAATAAGTATTGTGTGTTGTGTAACACTTGGGATTTTGGAAGAAGTTGATTGGAATTTTGAGTTTGAGTCTTTGTGAGTTGATCACTCTCTTAGGTTTAGGCAAGTTTTTGTTTCAATTACCTTTAGAAATTGCCCCTTGTTTGTTTACCCGACCACGCTACAACCTTGAAAGCCCTTGTGATTCTTGCTTTTATGTTTTCAATATGATTTTTGGATGATTTCATTATTTAGTATTTTGTTTGCAAGATTGTTGTGTGAGTGAAAAGTACCTCATTTTGTGTTTTTCATCCACCGATGGTTGTTTTTGCTAGGTGTGATTCACGTTTGAAGTTGAGTTGTTTTAGGATGTTTGGCATGATTTTTGTATTTTGCATTTGTTTCGTGACTATGTTATCGTCGTAGTTTAGTGGTAAGTATTTACTTTGTGTGTACCATTTTTCATTTGAACCACTCATTCGTTTCCGTTTTTCAAAACCTGTTGATTCGTGATTCTTTGGTTATCACTCTGTTTCTTTGAGTTGTTTGATTCTTGTTTGAGGACAAACAAGTTTAAGTTGGGGAGATTTTGATAAGTGCAAATTGTAACTATTTTTGTATATAAGTTTTGTTTCACTTATCAATACTTTTGGTTAATATAGTTCGAATAAACCCCTCTTTGTTTGTAAATACATTTACTTTACATTATAGTGTATATGCTGCATATCGTGTAAATATCATTGAGTTTAATTGATTTTCTCTCATTTTTGTAGGTATTCAAGCAAATATATTTTGCCATTGTTATATAGAGCATTGAATAAGCTTTCCAGCGCTTCTGACCGTGCGTCAATCCGGTTACGGTTCAAAAGTTGTGGTCAAAATAAGGGTTGGTTTGCTGTCAAGTTCGCTTTGCAAACTTTCCAACAAATGTTCACTTTGCGAACTTCCCAGCGAATGCTCCGAGACTTATGGAAGTAGAAAAAGGGACCAAAGTTCGCTTTGCGAACTTTCCAGCGAATGTTCTCCAGAAAGTTCGCTTTGCGAACTTTTGCTGAATTGCAGAGGCAGTTTAGTTGTTCTGAGGCACTTAAGTGCCAATTTTTGGAGTTCGCTTTGCGAATAAAAGTTCTCTTTGCGAACTTGACAGATTTTGAAATGTTATTTAAGTCATTTCATTCATTTTTTAGGTTATAGTTTTGGGGATTTTTCCTCCCAACTCCATCAAACTCATTTTTCAGTAGGATTAGCTTAGAAAACACTTTGAAGCTTGCACACGGATGATCCGAGGTGGATTTCTCATCGATCGGCGTTGACAAACCGCGAGATGTTTAGTTTATTTCTCTTCTTCTTTGTGTATTTCTTCTTTGTTGGGTTTTGTATATGTATTTACTTTGAACTCATGTATATTTGTCGCCCATGGCGTTGTATAAAATTTGCTTTACAAATCTTTATCAGTGATTGTCCTTGATTTTTGCTTTATGCTCGGAGTTTGGGTTGTGTTAGAGATAAACATCGCAAACTTTGATTAGGGATGATTATCTGTTAGTTTCTGAATGCTAGAGATAGATTTAGAACTAACAATCTTTATGGGTGTCGAAGCCTAATGCCTCCGTATCTCGAGTCGGGTGTGAGAGTGTCGACGAGGGTAACACGGGTTGTTCTCTTAGCTCAGTGTGTCAGAGATGGACACTGTTGTGAGTGATGCTGGATGATATTGAGGAGTATTATAGGTTGAGTATAACTGATCGGTAAGTTTAAGTTTATGAGGAGTTGATTATATGCATGCCGGATAAGTTTCTTCTCTCTGAAGAATGAATTCTTTTTGTGTTAATATTTACTTTTCTGTTTCTATGTTTGAAACATTTTAAACCAAACTCTTTAACATTTAAACTGTCGAACGGCAGTTCAATATCACCGATCTCTGTGGACACGATAAATTCCCGGAAAAATACTTCCAAATCTTTTTGTTGCTTGCCCGCTTTACCGCTTTAACATATATACAAGAGTTAGGGCTTATAGCTCAATGAGATGCCCAGATGAAAAACAGCGATCACACCATTTATTTTGAAAATCGTATCGGGACTTATACAATGACTGAGGCCCAACATTTCATATTTACAAAGGGGATGGGTCTTACACTCTAATAGAGGCCCAAAAGTGTTTCAAATGAAGTTTGAAAAATCAAAATTAAGAAAAAAACCTAATTTTAATTTAGAAAACAGTTTTTCAAAGGAAATTAAATTAAAAATTATATAAAATATGATTTATATTCAAAAACAAGTTGTAAATTCTAAAATATAGTTTGAAAAAATCATGTTTAATCACATGAAAAATTGGAATTCATTGGAATTTGAAAAATCAAGGTGGAAATTACATTTAAAAATGTTTAAAAACAAATAAAATGAAATTATTTACAAAAATTCAAACTATATTAAATGAAATCATATTTCAATTGTATTCCAGTGGTAATATCAAATGGCTAGTTTCAGAGGTCTATTGTGGTTCAGAACGGGTGGAACCAGACGAATATCCAAGTTTCCCTCCTTTTGGCGCAAAAATTCAAAATTTGAATGTGTTAATCGATTAACCAATTGCAGTGCAATTAGGTTAATCGATTAACCATATTGAATTTTGCCCAAACGCTGCATTTTCAGAGCTGTTTCTTTTTAATCCAATTTTTAATCACCCATTTTAATTCTACACATCAGTAGAAGGATCTAGAGAGTTGATTTTTCATTCAAAAATTTAAATTCTTTCCACTCAAATTCCACATTTCCTTTCCTAATTCACTTTTCACTCCAATTTCCACTCATTTAACCTCACTCCAAACCCAAACTTAACTCCTAACCTAGGGGTTATTTAAATCAATTCATTCCAAACCAAAAGGGGACCCATATCATTTTCACCCTCACTTTTCAGAATTCTCTCAATTCTCTCCCACTTTTTCATTCTCCATCTCCATTTTCAACCACACTCAAAGCACTTTTTCAAAGATTAACAAGTTCTTCATTGAAACTTGTTAATTCTTGAGCTAAAACCTCTCATCATCACTACATTTCAGCTTTCCAATTTGGATTTTCGTTTGGATCTGGTTCTGAATTTTCAGAAGTGATTTTTGGAAGGGATTTTGGAGCTTTTGTTGCTTATTGCTTGGATCTTCGAGTTTTGAGTGCAAGAAGCTTGTGGATCTTGGATTTCTCTACTTGAATTCATCCATTTCTGTTTACCACACTTACCAAAGCAAGTCTCAGCTTAGTAGGTTGGTTAATCTCAGATCCATACTCATTTTAGCTTAATTGCAACTTATACAATGTAAATCCATGAGTTTTGATGTGTTTTGATTCATTTGGTTGATCTTGATTATGGATGTTGATGATTGTTGAATCTAAGTGATATTTGAATGATGTTTCTGAACTTAATTTTCGTGCATTGTTGATTACATGATCATTGGATATGATTGCATAAGTACTTTTGCTGCTGGAAGTGATTTTTCAAACTGATTTTGTGCTGATTTTACAGTGTTAATCGATTAACCAATTGCAGTACAATTAGGTTAATCGATTAACCAGTGCAAAATATGCGTAATAAGAGCTGTTAATCGATTAACACAATTGCACTGCAATTGGTTAATCGATTAACACTGATGCAGAGTGTGTTTTTTGTGCATTTTTGAGCATGTTTCGATTCCGTTTCATTTCTAATCTTCATGGATTGATATGATACATGTTAATGACTGTTGGATGCTGTTGCACCTCACCCCATTGTATGTGCACAATTTTTCGTCACGCGGCTCTTGTATTTTCATCGTTTATGAACATGTTTGCGTTGTTGCATTCTTGATGAGATGAACACGTTGCACACATATTCGAATCATGTTCATTCTTGGTTAATGCTTAACTTGTTGGACACATGATGCATGATTGATTTTTGTCTCCTTGGTTGCTTGTGCATGACTTGTTTTTGCCCAATGTGTAAATCATACAATTATGTTGAGTGTGTTTATTCTTGAGTGGTTAACATGATCATGTTTGTTCATCCTTGATGTTTGCAATCTCTATGCTTGATTTGCCTCGCTATGCATGTTCATTTGCAATCATCTCTTGTTTGGATACATGCTGCCCTATTTTTACAGCTGCTGTTCTAAGTTTGTTCATGTGCTGTCTATTGTTCACACTTGCTGCCTGCTGCCTTTTACACCTATTTTGTGCTGAATGTGTGTGCTGTTGAAAGCTGTCTTGCTTGTGTGCTGTCTTTTACTGCTGTGCAGGTGCAGAGACGCTGTTGTAGCTGTTGCTTGTTTGTTTTTTTCGCCTTTTCTTCTTCATCTCTTTCACTCTTTCTCTTCCCTTGAATCTCAAGACTTGTTTAAGTTTTGGATTCACTCCCTTAGAGCTACCTAGTCCAACTTAATTTTCGATTAAGCTTGGAGTAGGATTAGCATTAGGCTTCCCTTTGCATGCTAACTTAGGTAGATGTTTCCCCTTTCAAACTCAACTATAGGGCCACCTTGCATGATAACATTAGGAGCAACTTAGTTTTCCCTTAGAATTTTTCTTTTCCCTTCAGTCTTCTCTTCTCATCTCATAACACTTCTAAAACACTTAATAAAGTTAACGTGTATTGCGCATGAGCCTCGCATGTGGGAAGTGAGGAATGAGGGGTTTCCTCTCATTTTTCTAGAGTGTTTAGTGGACGTTCCATTTTGGAACGATTTGCTAAGCATTAGTTCCTATATCATAGACTTCGGTACAATGCAAGTTACGAACTAACTTCAATCCACTTCTGTCTAAAAAACACAAAACAAACTCAAATCTTTTTATCCTTCGGGATCGCTAAGCTTCCAATTATTTTTCAGAATAGGGCACGTTACTTCCGTCTCGTCGCAAACAGGCATCGACCCTAACTGCCGGATGCGAATCTAACATCGCTCATAAAAAACACTAACCGACCTTGTTAGGTCGAACTACGACTGCTCTGATTTCCTCCTTCTGGTTAGATTGAGGATACGTAGGCACGAGACGACGATGTCTTGGCGAGCAACCTCCCCCCTTAGTTCATGTCCGAACTACGTTGACTCTGACTTTCCCATTGCACGAGGGAATACGTAGGCGTAGGACGAGCGATGTCCTATCGAGTCACCTTTTTCTCTTCTTCTTCTTTTCTTCGTCCTTTTCTGTTCCCGTTCCTTCTCCTTTCCAGTAGCAGTGGAGCTCCAGATGACGACACCCTTTGATCGAGACAGCAAGCGTGGATCCCATCGAGTACGATGGACACAAGGGGGTGCTAATACCTTCCCTTCGCGTAACCGACTCCCTTACCCATTTCTCTTGGTCGCGAGACCATGCTCTTTTCCCTTCCCTCAGGTTTACGCAGTGTTTCCTTTCCCTCTCTTGGGATAAATACACATTGCTGGGGACTCTGTTTCGGCACCACTTTCGCGTTTGTACTTGGATGAAAATCCCGGGAGCGACAGCTGGCGACTCTGTTGGGGACAGGTTGACCTCTTGCTGGTCCATCCCTTTTTGCGAGTCAATCCTAGCGCTTGTTTGTTTATTTTCATTGGGTGTTTATTGTTGTGCTTTATTTTTCTGTATATCACTGTTTTACTGTTTTTACCGCATTTATGGCATTGCATTTCATTATTATGCTTGACTGTATTGTGCTGTGCTGGTTTTCTGTTTGGAAGGTGGGGATTCTTTGAGAGATAAGCCCAATACACAGGCTTGAGCATACACTTAGGACTAGAGTGGAAAGTAGTGGGACCTACGCGACGTCTTGGTGCGTTTGGTGTTCGCGAAATTCACATCCAGACGAGGCAATCTTGGGAGATATTCTGACGTGCGTGACTTGCGCATTTCAGAATATTGATCCAGAGAGCTGTCGACTCTGGAGACCGTTTCTTCGAGGACCCAGCAACGCCTCTCCTCCCGAAATGTGATAATGGCAGACCAGAAATGGCAAACCCGTTACACTTGTCGATCCGAGGACCCAATGCTGGGAACTTGCATAGGATGACCCTTATTTCTGGGGGAATCAGTGGACGACCTCTTTGTTTGGCGATAGTATTGTACCCCGAGGGATGAATGTACTATTGCTTCTCAAATCGAGAATCTGAGATTGAGGATCCCGTTTTCTAGAACCCACATGTGAGAAGGGATGGGTGTTTGCAAGTCTGCAGGTAACCGAAACCTTCAACCCGCCTGGTTTTCTGGATTTCTCGTTAGTGTATAGTTATTTACCTGCTTTTCTGGTTATCTCAGTGGGCCGATGTTCAGGAATTCTGGGTTGTGGTTCTTGTTCAGTTAACAACACATCACATGTCCAGAGCAGTGATACCTTGATCCCATGTTTGCATTTGCATCATTTCTTGCATTCTAACATGTTTGACATTTTTCAGGGCTTGCATCTTACCCTTGATTCCGGTTGTTGAGGTGTTCTCGTCATGGATGCTCAGAGGAAGAAGAATGTAGCGTACACGTTTCCAGATCCGACTCTGAAGTTGATTCACAAGATGATTAGTATGACTGACCCTGAGATCCGCGCTAAGTTCAAGGAGGAATATGGGAAGATATTGAAGGTTGTCCGAAATATTTCGCAAGAAGAGCACGATGCCATTCACACGCTCCTTCAGTTCTATGACCCCCCTTTGCGTTGCTTCACTTTTCCAGATTATGTATTGGCTCCAACCTTAGAGGAGTTCTCATTTATTTTGGGAATCTCTGTCAAGCCGAGGATACCTTTCTTCTCTAAAGAACAGCCAGGACTGGAAGAGATGGCGGTTGCTATTCACATTGGGGAATCCATTCTAAGTAACAATGTTATTGACAAGAAAGGGTTTAAAGGCCTCCCTTTGAAGTTTCTGTTTGACCAAGCCAGCTCGTATGCTAAGGAGAGAAATTAGTCAACTTTCAATGCTATTCTAGCTCTTTGCATTTATGGGATTATCCTATTCCCCAACATCCCTGAGCTTGTTGACATGCATGCAATTTGGATTTTCATCTTGAGAAACCCCGTGCCTACCCTTCTTGGTGACGTGTATCATTCAGTCCACTACAAGAACGAAAAGAGACGAGGAAGGACTGTAAGTTGTTGCGCGCCGCTCTTATCTACATGGTTTTTTAGTCATCTTCCTAAAGCTGAGGCTTTTGTTGAGGCAAGGGATTCTATGAAGTGGTCTAAGAGGTTGATGGGATTGACTGCTGACGACATAGTTTGGTTTAATCACAGTTTGCTAGGGATTGAGCTCATTTTCAACTGCGGAGGATTCCCAAATGTACCCTTAATAGGGAGGAAAGGCGGAATTAATTATAACCCTTCCCTTGCTATCAGACAATTTGGGTATGCATTGAAGACTCCCCCTGAGGAACAAGATGTCAGAGAATCCTTGTTTTTCAATGGCACTGCAGACCAAGAGATGGTAAGGAAAGTCGTGAACGCCTGGAAGCAAGTTTTTAGGAGAGGAAAGACATTCTTTGGGAAGTGTAACAACCAAGCTTTCTCTCCGTATGTTGAGTGGGTCCGAAAAAGGGCAGAAGAGGAGCTTCTTCCTTTCCCAATAGAACCGCCTTTGTACCCTCTGCTGATTGAGCCACCAACCACAATGAACATAGAGAAGTATAACAAATTGTGGGCTGAAAAATAGAAACTTTGAGAGGAGAACAGCGAGCTACACAAAGAAATATACCAGCTGAAACACGAGCGAGGTGAAGTTGTTCATACTGCCAAGTTGAAAACAGAGTTGCTCGCTGAGAAAGTAAAGGAGTTGTCCGATGAAATCACAGCTAGACAGAAGGTAGGACAAGCCTTAAAAGGTGTTACCAGGGTTTTGAGGTCAAAAAAGGAAGACTTGGCCAGAGCTTCACTAAGAAAGAGGATAAGTATTTGGAGCAGATTGAGAGTCTGAAGTTGAAGCTCAGGAAGAAAGACGAGGAGATCTTATTAGGGACGTTCCAAAGACACACAGTTGAGGAACGACTGAATGAGGCCATAGCAACCATAGAAGAGCTGAGGATACGAGCTGAAGTGAAGAAGCCTAGGGGTGAAAGCTCTAGCTTAGGCAGTGGGTGATACTCTGTAGTTGGCTCTTTCTTTGTTGTATTGTGGGTCACCACCAGAATTGTTAGCTGGGATCTTTGTTCATCTTGCTTCAAACTTATTATGTTATCTTGGGTTGTAATCTCTGACAGTGATTCTCTCTGATATATGAGCAGAAGTTTTATTCCTTCTTGTTTTTAAAACTGGAATCAAGGGGTGGATCGCCCTGTGAATATACAAACATGTTTGCATTTGCATTTGCATAATCATAATCATTTTTGCATAACAGGTACTCGTCCCAGGGAGTTTCTAAACTTTATTTGGTTGTAGGCAGGATAGGTGATTTCAACATTCATCGCTACGCGACTCGACAAAATCAAGCAGGATCATGGGATAAGTGCAGACAGAACTCGCTGAAATGAGGACCCGTATGGAGCAGTTCATGAACCTTATGCAGGGCATAGCCCAGGGGCAACAAGATTTGAGAACTACAGTTCAAAGGTTGGAAGTGGAAATCCCCAATGTTAATCCTCCTGGCGGAGCGGCAGTTATTCCTCCTGGAGGAGCGATAGTTATTCCTCCTGGCGGAGCGACAGTTGATCCTCCAGGCGGGGTTCCTGGTGGTGTTGGCCATATTAATCACCAACATGTGAAGGACCATCAAGATGATCAGCTCTCTGTGCTGAATGCTGACATGGGGGCTCATAATGATGGTAATGACAGAAGGTATGAAGAGTTGGCTGAGAAGGTAAGAGCCATGGAATGTCAAAACTCTATGGGAATTAATGTTAATGACATGGGGCTAGTGCAAGGGGTGAGGATCCCTCCAAAGTTTAAGCCTCCAACCTTCGACAAGTATAATGGCAATACCTGTCCTAAGACTCACATTCAGGCGTATTTCAGGAACATTTCTGCATATTCTGACGATGAAAAGCTGTGGATGTACTTCTTTCAGGATAGCCTGTCAGGAGCTTCATTGGAATGGTACATAAAGCTGGAAAGAGCTTATATCAGGAACTGGAGGGACTTGGGCGATGCTTTCTTGAAACAGTATCAGTATAACATTAACACGACCCCCAATCGTACCCAATTGCAGAATATGACACAAGATCCGAAGGGAGGTTTCAAATAGTACGCCTAGAGGTGGCGCGAGCTAGTAGCTCGAGTACAACCCCCGTTGATGGAGAGGGAAATGGCTGATATGTTTATGAATACTTTACAGGGCCCATATGTAGAGCGCTTGGCTGGATGTCCGTCCACTGGGTTCTCTGATATTATAATTGCTGGAGAGAGAATTGAAAATCTATTGAAATCGGGGAAAATTCAAGATGGAAGTGGGGCATGCTCTTCTAATGCAAAGAGGTTTTTCAGGAGTGGCTCGAAGAAACGTGAAGGTGAAACTAGTGCTGCTTGCGGACAGGGGGCAAAGGTAAAGGACGTCAGGGCTCGTACCATCAAGCTGCAGCTGTAACTATTCTAGTTCCGGCTGCCGAATCTCAGCCACAATCTCAAAGACAATACCAACCGAGGTAGAGAATGAGTGATCGCCACTTTGATACTTTGCCTATGACATATGTCCAGATGCTGCAGAATTTGCTCCGCTTAAAGTTGGTACAGTTGAGAATGGTGGCACCACCAGCAGACAGGCTACCTTATGGCTATGATGCAAATGTGAAGTGTGAATTCCATTCGGGTGCACCCGACCACCATATAGAGAACTGTAAAGCTTTTAAGCACGTAGTTCAGGACCTGGTTGAGTCTAAAGCTATCAACTTCGCTCCTAATCCTAATGTGATTCAAAACCCCATGCCCCCGCATGGCGGACCAATGGTCAATGCAATAGAAGAAGATAGAGGCCTAAACTTGGTGACAGATGTTAATCAGGTCAGGACGCCTTTGGCAGTGGTGAAAGGGCGTTTGTTGAAAGGGGACGTGTTCCCTGGTTGTTTGGAAAATTATTCAGAATGTTTGACTGTGGCGAACGACTGTGATGAATTGAGGAAGTGCCTTCAGATGATGATGCATGAGGGTCATTTACAGTTTGATCAGATGGGAATGAAGGACGATACGGTCTCAACAGTTACTATCTACTTTACTCCAGCAGAGATTCTTGTGCCTGCACCTATACAGATCCCTGCACCTGAACAGGTGGCCCCTGTGACTATAACTATTCCAGGTCCTATGCCATACGAAAGTACAAAAGCGATCCCATGGCATTACGGAGCTGATGTTTATTATCAAGGGCAGAAACAGGAAGTGGAGGTTCCCAAGGAAATTGGTTCAAGCGTGGGGAATGTAGGAGGAATGGGTGGTTTTACCCGTAGTGGAAGGCTCTTTGCTCCCCAGACACTCTGAAATGATGATGCTGAAGCTTTGGCGAAAGCTAAGGGCAAGCAGGTAGTAAATGAAGAGCCTGTGCAGAGGGTAGAGCCTGGGAATTCCTTTGAAAAAGATGTTGAAGAGTTTATGAGGATTATTCGAAAGAGCGGTTATAAAATAGTGGATCACCTGCATCAAACTCCCTCCAAGATTTCTATCTTGTCACTATTGTTATGTTCCGAGGCACATCGTAATGCTTTGCTGAAGATTTTAAATATTGCGTATGTTCCACAAGAGATATCGGTGAACTAGCTCGAGGGTGTTATTGCCCATGTCAATTCCAGCAGCGGATTGGAGTTTACTGATTTTGATCTAACGCCGGAGGGAAGAAATCATAACAAAGCTTTCCACATCTCCATGGAGTGCAAAGGTGCAGTCTTGTCCCATGTGTTAGTAGATACAGGCTCGTCTTTGAATGTACTACCGAAGAAAGCTTTGGCAAAGTTGGATGTTGAAGGGGTTGTGCTCCGACCGTGTGATTTAGTTGTGCGCGCTTTTGACGGCTCCAAAAGATCAGTTTTCGGGGAAGTAGAGTTGCCTGTGAAGATCGGACCCCAGGTGTTTAATACGGTTTTCTATGTGATCGATATCCATCCAGCCTATAGCTGCTTGCTAGGGCGCGCATGGATACATACTGCAGGGGCCGTTTCGTCAACACTCCATCAGAAGATAAAGTTTGTCGTGGATGGTCAGGTTGTCACAGTAAAATCCTAGGCTCTGCCCAAGGCCTAGTAATTTCATTTTAGGGCCATGTTTGTTTCAGATGCAAGTTTATCATCAATAAAGGACGTTTTTTGTGTTCAAAAATTGTGATCCATGTCTTTCATTTTACACTTTTCATTTTATTTCAAATAAAAATGGCAATGTTTTTCTCCTTAATCTGTTTTCTTTCTTTTCAAAAAACTCTTTCTAAAATAAAGCATGAACCATCATTCATGCAGAAATAATCTTCCGGATTCTGTTGATAACGGTTCTGATATGGCTCGACATGACTTTGATAATCCAATCTACCAAGCTGAAGAGGGGGATGAGGAAGATTGTGAATTCCCGAAGAACTGGCCAGATTATTGAAACAGGAGGAAAGAGCTATTCAGCCTCATCAAGAGTCACTAGAAGTCATCAACCTTGGCACCGAGGATGCGAGAAAGGAAGTAAAAATAGGGGCAAGTCTAGCAGAGAATTTGAAGAAAGAGCTGATTGAGATGTTGCGTGAATATGTTGATATCTTTGCCTGGTCCTATCAAGATATGTCGGGGTTGGATACAGATATTGTTGTGCACAGGTTGCCTCTCAAAGAAGGTTGCTCCCCCGTCAAATAGAAGCTCAGAAGAACTAAACCAGAAATGGCCATTAAGATCAGAGAAGGTGCAAAAACAATTGGATACAGGTTTCTTGGCCGTCACCAGCTATCCAGCATGGGTTGCGAATATTGTCCCGGTACCTAAGAAAGATGGTAAGGTACAGATGTGTGTTGACTACCGGGACTTAAATCGAGCAAGTCCGAAAGATGATTTTCCATTACCGCACATTGATGTGTTGGTAGATAATACAACTCAATTCTCGGTATTTTCCTTCATGGATGGCTTTTCCGGTTATAATCAGATTAAAATGGTGTCGGAGGATATGGAGAAAACAACGTTTATTACCCCATGGGGCACGTTCTTCTATAAAGTGATGCCTTTTGGTTTAAAGAACACAGGGGCAACTTATCAGCGTGCTATGGTGACACTCTTTCATGACATGATTCATAAAGAGATCGAGGTTTATGTTGATGATATAATTGCTAAGTCGCAGGCTGAGGAAGAGCACTTGGTGAATCTGAAAAAGCTTTTTGAACGGTTGAGACAATTCAGACTGAGGCTGAACTCGAATAAGTGTACTTTCGGGGTGAGATATGGTAAGCTGTTGGGCTTTATTGTCAGTGAAAGAGGAATCGAGGTTGATCTAGCAAAGGTAAAAGCAATACAAGATATGCCCGAGCCAAGAACATAAAAGCAAGTTCGTGGTTTCTTAGGGAGGTTGAACTACATTGCTAGATTCATATCTCATCCTACAGCCACTTGCGAGCCAATTTTCAAATTGTTGAGAAAATACCAATCAAGTCAGTGGAATAATGATTGTCAAAGGGCATTTGATAAAATAAAAGAGTATTTGCAGAAGCCTCCGATTCTTATGCCTCCAGTTCCAGGGAGACCATTGATAATGTATTTGTCGGTACGTGACAATTCAATGGGTTGTGTTCTCGGTCAATAAGACGAGACAGGTAGAAAAGAACATGCCATATACTACCTGAGCAAGAAGTTCACAGATTGCGAGTCCAGATACTCAATGCTTGAGAAGACATGTTGTGCACTTGCATGGGCTGCTAAGCATTTGAGACAGTATATGCTGACTCACACAACCTTATTGATATCAAAGATGGATCCAGTCAAGTACATTTTTGAAAAGCCAGCTCTCACCAGAAGGGTTGCCCGTTGGCAGATGGTGTTGACAGAGTATGACATACAATATACTTCCCAAAAAGCCATAAAGGGTACTATTCTGTCTGACTATCTTGCTGAGCAACCAATTGATGATTATCAGCCAATGAAGTTTGAGTTCCTTGATGAAGACATCATGTATTTGAATATGAAAGATTGTGACGAGCCACTAGTTTATGAGGGACCAGATCCTGATGACAAGTGGAAATTGATGTTTGATGGGGTCGTTAATGTGAATGGTAGTGGCGTTGGGGCAGCTCTCATAACTCCGAAAGGTTCCCATATACCTTTCACTGCCAGACTGACATTTGATGTCACCAACAATGAAGCCGAGTATGAATCTTGCATTATGGGTATTGAAGAAGCCATTGATTTAAGGGTCAAGACCCTTGATGTATTTGGGGACTCTGCTCTAGTGATCAATCAGGTCAACAGAGATTGGCACACCCATCAACCCCACTTGATCCCTTACAGAGACTATACGAGAAGACTGTTGACTTTCTTCAAAATAGTAAAGTTTTATCATGTACCTCGTGATGAGAATCAAATGGCGGACACTTTGGCAATGTTATCTTCAATGATTCAAGTGAATTGGTGGAATCATATACCCAAAATTGATGTGATGCGGCTTGATAGACCTGCTCATGTTATTGCAGCCGATACAGCGACCGATGATAAATCTTGGTATCATGATATCAAGCATTTCTTGAAGAGTCAAGAGTATCCGGCTGAGGCATCCAATAATGACAAGAAGACTTTGAGAAGGTTAGCGAGCAATTTCTTCTTGAATGAAGATGGTGTATTGTACAAGAGAAATTTTGACATGGTCTTGCTCAGATACGTGGATAGACACGAAGCAGACATGTTAATACAGGAAGTGCACGAAGGTTCTTTTGGTACCCATGCTGGTGGACATGCTATGGCAAATAAATTGTTGCGAGTTGGTTATTATTGGATGACCATGGAAGCTGATTGTTTCAAATATGCTAGAAAATGCCATAAGTGCCAGATTTATGCTGATAAAGTGCATGTGCCACCGAATCCTTTAAACGTGATGAGTTCCCCTTGGCCCTTTGCCATGTGGGGCATTGATATGATTGGGAAGATTGAGCCCACCGCCTCTAATGGACATCATTTTATTCTAGTGGCCATTGATTACTTCACTAAGTGGTGGAAGCTGCTTCATTTACAAATGTCACCAAGCAGGTGGTGGCCCGGTTTATCAAGAAAGAGATCATTTCTCGATACGGGGTGCCCGAGAGGATCATCACTGATAATGGTTCTAATCTTAATAATAAAATGATGCAAGAGCTGTGCCAGAGCTTTAAGATTGAACATCACAATTCTTCTCTGTACCGCCCAAAGATGAATGGTGCCGTCGAGGAAGCCAATAAAAACATCAAGAAGATTGTACAAAAGATGGTTGTGACATATAAGGATTGGCATGAGATGTTGCCTTTCGCTTTACATGGGTACCGTACATCAGTACGTACGTCTACTGGGGCAACCCCGTTTTCTCTTGTGTATGGAATGGAGGCGATCTTACAGGTTGAAGTCGAGATTCCTTCTCTGAGGGTCATGATGGATGTTAAGCTTGATGAGGCTGAATGGGTTCAAACGAGGTTTAATGAGTTGAGTCTCATAGAAGAAAAGGGACTGGCAGTAGTATGCCATGGGCAACTGTATCAGAGAAGGATGAAGCGGGCATTCGATCAGAAAGTTCGTCCTCGGAATTATCAGACGGGTGACTTGGTGTTGAAAAGGATTCTTCCTCCTAATACAAATCACAGGGGCAAGTAGACTCTGAATTATGAAGGACCATATGTTGTCAAGAAGGTTTTCTCGGGCGGAGCCTTGATGCTTACAACTATGGACGGTGAAGATTTTCTGTCGCCTGTGAACTCAGATGCAGTCAAAAAATACTTCACATAAATGGACCCGCTAGACAGTAAAAAGAGAGTCCAGGCAAAAAGGGGCATCCCGGCGAACAATAAAAAAGAAAAAAAGGGTTCGGGCAAAAATTAGGGACAAAAATAATAAAAAAATTCGTACATCCGGTAAGTTGAAAACAGGAAAGGGAAACTTAGGCAAAAATGGGTATCCCGGTGGATTGAAAACCCGCAAAAGAGGGATTTAGTGAAAGGCTGCGATCTGAGTAACCTGTATCCCGTCTCGTTTCGACAAGAGGAATTCCGAAGGATAGGAATCGGTCCAATCATTCCCCTCGGAAAACAAAGCACTTGGAGAGTCTTGAAGACATATGAACCATAGCAGGATTGAAACTCAATGGATTTTCGTTTTCCACATTGCCATTATGATAGTTTCTTTTCTCTTTTAAGCAGTTACCTCTTTCTAGGAATTGCATCTTGATGTAAACGCCTAGTTTCTGGCTTTTCAATCAATAAAATTTTCTTTATTCAGATTATCCATTTCTTGTGTTTTCTTTTACATTTTGTTTTGATTACAAAAAACGTTTGAGTTTTTGATAAACATTGCATTTGAAAACATCGAGGTTTTACAATGACATGCGTGCAAAAGAAAACAGTTAAAATTACTTTAAGTGCCAGGTGTTCTTGGGTGATGAATTCAAAACACAGGCTACCCTGGGGCATGTGTTCGCACCCTTTTGTTTGCAGGTGTTAATTTTCGCTGGTCAGCCCATCAATGGCACGTGATGTCTTCAGTGTCTTTTCCAGCAGGACTTAAATAATAGTTCCCCCCAAGCAGAAGCGGTTACCTCAATGGAATTTTCTTCCTTAAGGTTGTCATCCCCAGCAGGAACATGGTTGATCTCAGTCCCTTAGCAGGTATTTCCTTCCTCAGCAAGAGTTCGTCTGATCTCAACTCCCCAGCAACCAGGTCAGAAAGTTGTCATTTCCCCAGCGGAGTTCTATGGTTATAGTTCTTCCCCAAGCAGATTGTTTCAGAAGATACATTCCCAGCAAGATCGTCATTCCTTTACAGTAATCTCAACATGTTTCATCAGTGCAGAGCCCGGTTTAGGAGATCAGGTTACTTTGCTTCCCTCAGCATGAGTTGCGAACACGAAGACAATTTAATTCGCTATCCCCAGCAGAGTTGACCCCTTTTTTCCTATACATTTATTTTGCTGAGGAGCCTCTTTGCATTTTGCATATAGTAATCATTGCATCCTCAAAAACGCGTAGCATTTCCATTCGAGATGGAGCATTACGCCATGGAAAAATTCAAACATATACATGTGACGCATAAGCCAGTTTTGATGCCTCGTGCAAGAGCCCAAAGCTATTTCTCTTCGATCACATCGACAAAGCCAGAAAGAATGCCTCGTCCATTCCCCAACAGACTTTTCAAAGCAGCACAAGGGTTTCAATACTTTTCTCCCCGACAGAGTCTTAGTCCTCGGTTTGTAGATCTTTTGATCATACATCCCAACCGAACATTATCGAACCCATTCCCGATAGGATTTCTTCAGCCGTTCCCGACAGGCACATTTTGAGTTTTAAACTTAGCCGTTCCCGATAGGCCCATTTATAGTTCCAGACAGGTAACCCACAGGTTTTCAACTTCAGCCGTTCCCGACAGGCGACCCTTTGAGTTTTAAACCTAGACGTTCCCGACAGGCCCATTTACCGTTCCAGACAGGTAACCCACAGGTTTTCAACTTCATCCGTTCCCGACAAGCACCTTTTGAGTTTTAAACCTAGTCGTTCCCGACAGGCCCATTTACCGTTCCAGACAGGTAACCCACGGGTTTTCAACTTTAGCCGTTCCCGACAGGCGATCCTTTGAGTTTTAAACCTAGCCGTTCCCGACAGGCCCATTTACCGTTCCAGACACGTAACCCACATGTTTTCAACTTCATCCGTTCCCGACAGGCACCTTTTGAGTTTTAAACCTAGACGTTCCTGACAGGCCCATTTACCGTTCTAGACAGGTAACCCACAGGTTTTCAACTTCATTCGTTCCCGACAGGCACCTTTTGAGTTTTAAACCTAGTCGTTCCCGACAGGCCCATTTACCGTTCCAGACAGGTAACCCACATGTTTTCAACTTTAGCCGTTCCCGAAAGGCGATCCTTTGAGTTTTAAACCTAGCCGTTCCCGACAGGCCCATTTACCGTTCCAGACAGGTAATCCACATGTTTTCAACTTTAGTCGTTCCCGACAAGCGACCCTTTGAGTTTTAAACCTAGCCGTTCCCGACAGGCCCATTTACCGTTCCAGATAGGTAACCCACAGGTTTTCAACTTCGGCCGTTCCCGACAGGCACCTTTTGAGTTTTAAACCTACCGTTCCCGACAGGATCATTTACCGTTCCAGACAGGTAACCCACAGGTTTTCAACTTCAGCCGTTCCCGACAGGCGACCCTTTGAGTTTTAAACCTAGCCGTTCCCGACATGCCCATTTACCATTCCAGACAGGTAACCCACAGGTTTTCAAATTCATCCATTCCCGATAGGCACCTTTTGAGTTTTAAACCTAGCCGTTCCCGACAGGCCCATTTACCGTTCCAGACAGGTAACCCACAGGTTTTCAACTTTAGCCGTTCCCGACAGGCGATCCTTTGAGTTTTAAACCTAGCCGTTCCCGACAGCCCATTTACCGTTCCAGACAGGTAACCCACAGGTTTTCAACTTCAGTCATTCCCGACAGGCGACCCTTTGATTTTTAAACCTAGCCATTCCCGACAGGCCCATTTACCGTTCCTGAGAGGTATCCCACAGGTTTTAGACTTTAGCCGTTCCCGACAGGCGATCCTTTGAGTTTTAAACCTAGCTATTCCAGACAGACCCATTTACCGTTCCCGACAGGTATACTATAAGCTTTAGACCTTAGCCGTTCCTGACAGGCGACTTTTGAATTTCATTTGTTCCGGACTCTTTTCCACCAACATCCATCACCACAACTGCTGTGTTTGTCATATATCCTTTCTTTTCACCCATAGAGTGCAAATTTTATGGTTTTTTTGGATTCAATCCCTATGTACCTTGTATTTCTGATAGCCGTTTCTTTCATCCATTCAAGTCCACAGTTGATTGAATAGGGGCACAAAGTTGGTGAAAATGCAAAACAGATTTTGTCCAAAATTTCACTAAGTGTTGAAAAAATGTCATTTTCCATTTTTTGTGATTTTGATAAATCCATGAAGATTTGGAATATGGTGTAGTTGACAATCTTGTAGTATGTAATGAGACCTTTCATTTTAGCTTTGGATGGAAGAAAAAGGTTACTTGGATCACAAGTTATGGTCTTGCAAAGTTGGGTATAAATCACTTTTTTTCATGACTTAGTGGAAATTCAAGTTTCTTATGGTTGCCCCTTTTGCAAGTAACCACACTTTTCTTGATTTTTATTGATGGATGATGATCAAAACCATAAGTTAACATTGTTTTTGACTTAGGGAAGCCTTGTTTGTCAAGAAATTCAAAAAGTCAAACTTGATTTTTGCCACAGTTGACTTTTTGTCAGATGAATTTCAAGCTTTGTGATCCTCTATGAAATAAAGTTCTTTACCTAATTCAAACCTAATGGATGGATTCCATAGGTGTTTTAGAGTGTCTTGAATCATGTCCCAAGGTTTGGGATCATGCCTTGGTCAAAAGTCAAAGGTACAGTTGACTTTTCATTAGAAAACCCTAATTGGTCCATATGAATTTGAATCCCTGTATTGCTTATGAACCAAGTTCTTTGAATTAATACACTCTTGTAAATGGATAAATATGATGTATTGGATGTCTTCAAAACACTTCTTGAGGTCTTGGCTCATGCCTTCCTTCAAAAGTCAACTTAGGGGTGAATTAGGTTAAGAAACCCTAATTCCTGATTTTTGATGAATGCATCCCCCGAGGCTATTTTGAACTTGTGATTGAGTCCATGAGGTCCCTTTGAGCTTCTTGGATCATATTTTGAAGTATTGGCTCATTCCCAAATGAAAATTTCTTTCTGGAGGCCTTGGTCGACCAAAACCCTAATTTAGTGACCCTGAGGATCTTGAGTCTTGATCAACTTGAGATATTGCATTTTCATGCTTAATTCTTGATGTGGGAGACCTCTTGTTCCTTCATGGAGGTTTGAGAGGCTTTACAAGTTGAGGATCATGTCCATTTTTTATTGATCCTTTGTCTGAGTTCTCTGAGAGGGCTCAAAACCCTAATTCTTGATTGTAGTGAATGCTCAACAATCCTTGAGAGGATTGACGAGGCATGAAGGTACATCCATATTGTGGTGATGATTTACACAATGATGGGAAATCTTGTGGTCAAAATTTAGGGTATGACAGATTGTATGGAGTGTGAGTGGTAGAATGGGTTATTATGCATATGTTGATTGTGTGCTTACATATTATTATGTGGAAAATCACTTGAAGATGATCAAGAATGTGTATTTCCACCAAGTTATAAGTATTTTCATCTAAGTTTTGTTCGTTTCCAATTTCATTTTGTGCTTCTATTTTTGTGTTTCCATTACTTTTTTATGCTTGAATGCACTGTGTGATTCCAACTTGTTGTTTACGTTTACTCTAATTTTTGTCAATTTTTGGCTAAAAAGGGGGAATAAAGTGTTAGTGTATTTTTGTTTGTCCTGATGTCATGTCACATGTCTTGACTTATTGATTAACATTGTGATATGACTTTTCTACTGCTAAGGGGAGAGTAGTTATGGTGGTTGCTTGTTGTATGCAACTATTTAAGAGAAACATGATAGTCTGTCATGCTTGTTAGTGTTTCTGCTGCTGCTACTGCTGATGTGGTATTTGTATTTATTTGTGAGGCTTATTTTTCTTCTGCTGCATGTGCCTCTGATGTGTGAACTTGGATAGTTCATGTTTTAGATTTTCTTGTAATTTGGGTTTTCCCTTTGAGGGGGAGTATTGATTATGTGTGACATGGGAGTAATAGACCTGTCTGAGGTTGCTATGTTGGAGTCTCTTGTGATGTGTTAGAGCTATGTTGATGTGATGTCAAACCACATGTCTTGACATCTGATCTCTGGAGATTTTTTGAGTTTGAAGGAGTTGTAATCTCTGATGATCTGTAGCTTCATTTTATCTCTGATATCTTTCTGTTTGCAGTTTGTACAAAGTTTACATGTTTTCGTGTAGCTTGTGTTTTGTGTTTGTTGTTTTATTCCTCTTCCCCAGAATTATTGTGCAAAGGTTGTTTTAGACAAAATTTGCTAAAGGGGGAGATTATTAGATCTGTGATTTTATGATTGACAACAATTTTGGTAAAACATGTTTAATTTGGAAAAACATGTAGCACTGCCAGATGTTGAGCAAGATGTCATGACATCTTGACCAACTTCTGCTGTTACTTTTCTTAATAGATGTTCTGACATGTTATACCAGAACATCAGAACATTTCGGAATTTTAAATCCATGAAGATTTGATTTTAAAATATGAGATTATGTATGATTTTAGTTCTCATACAGGCGCAGCTAAGCAAGGATATTTGAGGAACATTGCAGATTTGATATGGTTTAATAAAAAGGATCTTTGTACCTTTTTAGGAAACTTTGTATTTTGTTCCTATTATTGTGCAGAAAATTATGCTAATGATTGAAAGTTGATTCCTGGTGATTTGCACTTCAAGAAGCCTGAGCCCATGAGGTATGAAGGATATTTAAGGAAATGAGCTAAACCTATTGCAACTTAGACATTGAAAAATTTGGGAGAATTAGGATTAGTCGTGTCTTGGTGGTATTTAGGGTTTAGTGTGTTTTGTTTATATGTCACTCTTGTATTAGGTTTGATGCATTGAGTTGACTGATTGTTCATTGTTAATTATTGACTCTAAAGCTTTAAGCAAGGGTGTATTGTTCTTAGTTGAAGCTTTTAAGCAAAACTAAGTATTGTCTTGGAAGTGTGTCACTTCTATTTTGGTGTTGTTGAATTGTCACTGGTTTGTGACTGGTAGGAAGTGAGAGGGGTTTCTCATATCTAAGAGTGTCTTAGGTAGAAATAGGACGGGTAGTGATTAGGTGATAAAATATCAACGGGGGAGTTTAGCTTCGAACTAATACTATTATAGTGGATTTCCTTCCTGGCTTGGTAGCCCCCAGAAGTAGGTGAGTTGCACCGAATTAGGTTAGCAATTGATTGTGTTATTTATTCTTCTACAATTTACCTTTTGCATTTAATTGTTTTAAGTCAGCAGATGATGTCTTAACATCTGTTTTGACATTGTGTTTTGGTGTTGGGACATCAGTCTTGACATCTGTCTTAAAGTGCCAGAATTTCACCTACCTAACTCCAAAACTATATGCATGCAAGATCATGTATATCAAACAGACATGCAACTCATACAATCATCAAAATCGTCTCAAAGATCATCTCAAAAATCACATCGAGAATCATCATCAAAATATGATTCCACTCTTGAACCATAAGGTTGTCGATAATCAAACCTCAATGTAATCCCACCGGATTACTAATCTCAAATATATAATTTATTAAATTGTTATGTTACATCATCAAATTGAGTAAAGGTATATTATTACTTAACAACTCTAAAATTAACAAATTACTCATAACGTCTCAAAATATTATTATATTCTTTATAACTCAATAGAGTTCTAAAAAATCTCAAAAATATCTCAACAACAACTCTTAACTCTCAATTTAATTAATCGTTCACTTAATTATTTATTTAATTTAGTTAAGTAGTTTATTTAGATACTTAATTTCGTGATATATGACATGTTTGGCACGTGACGGCATTTGTGCTATTTTGTGTTAATTAGTTAGCTTTATGGGAATTAATTAATTAATTAATTAGAAATTGGAGAGAATATGAAGAATTGGGTCAGTTTTGTGAATTGAGAGAATTATATATATTCTAAAGACTAGAGAAAGTTAGGTTTTAAAAGAATGTTTCTATTAGTACGTGAAAACAAGGGACTTTGAGAGAATAACATTGGAAGGGAGAGATGTGGCTTGAGAATAGGGATCCTTAGAAGCTTGCTTTGCTAATTTTTGCAGGAATTAAAAGGTAGGGGGTTCTTCATATAAGGGTGCTTAATTCATAAAAGGATAGAGAGGTTTCCCTTAACCTCCAATAGGATTTTCTTTTCTCTTTGTTGAATGTGTTGTTGATGAATCATATGATTTCAATTCTATTTTATGCCATGATTTACTTGCAAATATTTGCATTGTAATTGTAGTGATTGTTTCATATGCTATTTGTTTATAAACATGAGTTTCGACATGAAATTAGGAGTTTTAAAGCATGAATGAATTTTGAGTTTTTTTATTAAACCAATGGAATAACAGTTAGGTTAATAGGAAATAACATGCAAGTGTGTGATAATCATGTAGGTAGTATTTTTGGACTATTTGGAAGTGTTTGGGGTTGATTTGAGAGGGTTTGGGAGGTTCTGCAATAGCAGAACTCGATTCTGCTTCTGTTAGCAGGGTGACAGACATCACTTGTATGACGCCTTGGGCGTCATGTGCAGTGAAGCGGTGACGGGAATCAGGCATATGATGGGGAGACCGTCACGGTCTCCAGGCAAGCGTAGTCTTGTCGTCCGTCACGAGCGTGACGTGCTGAGGGATGTGAGGATGACATGCCTCACCCTGGTGACGGGTTACTAGTCATCGTGTCAGTGGACATGTTCTGATCTACTGAGTTAGGTTTTGTGGATGGCTTTGTCGTGGAGTCGATGTTTGATTGCTATTTGTTGTTTTTCGATGAATATAAGTTGATTAATTAAATTATATAATTAATTGAGTGTTGTTAAGTGAATTTATACATAAATGAGAGTTATGTGTAAGTGTGAACGTGTGTGATGAAAATATGATGTGGTGTGGATTACTGTGCATAATTGTTAGTGAGTTGATGAGATGTGTAATTCGTGATAAGAATTACTATTGATGTAGTGAATATATATATATATATATATATATATATATATATATATATATATTTATATTTATTGTCGGAGTGGGGTTGTATCGTATCTTTTGTTGTTGAGTAATTATGTATAGTCAGAGTGGGGATGTACTGCATTTTGTATGTCATACATCATATGTGTCGTTGTTGTGAAAGAGGCATATTCGCTAGTTCAGAGTGGGGACTAGTGACTTATAACAAGCCTTGAGTCGGGGCTCAGGGTTTGCAGAGATCGGAACCTGATTCGTATAAAGAACAAAATGTTGAGTTTGTACCGCATAAATATAGAGTTAAGTTGTGAGTCTGGTTCAGAGTGGGGGCCGTGATGAGCATGAGTCGAGTCGTGGTTCCATTATATTACTTAATAATGAGATGTTTGTATAATAACTAATACTCTTGCATGAGTGTGATGTAAGTCAGATGTGTATACAGACGTTTATGTGCCTTCTAATGTGTGGATGATTTTGTGGATATGTGAAGCTATCTTGAATGTTTATGAACAATTTATTATTTGGATGTATTCTCACCCCCCCTTTTGTGTTGTTATGTCTATGCTCCTTTGTAGTACAGATAATCAGGTACCTGAGTAGGAGCTTGAGGTTGAGGACGACGTTATGCCTCTTTAGTTGCTTGTCGTTCGAGTCTATAGTTAGAGTCATTCTGATATGTAACATGTGGGGATAAACTATTTTGTCATTTATATTATGTTGAATATCTTCATTTACTTTTAACGTGAATCAATTTTCACATTTTCGGTTGTTGAGGCTTTTATGCCAACTAATTTCTAATTTTTCTGCTGCTTATGAAATGAGTTGTTTTTAATTATGTGGTTCAAATATGAAGTGTTTGTATGTTGAGTAACATTTTACTTATTTTATTTATGTTTTACTCAATTAATTGTCGAGTTGGGAAGTAGGATGTTACACGACACTCCTCAGGAGACGACCTGTGCCCGACCGCAGCCTTCGCGACATGGCGCGCCGAAGGTGCACCACCGACCTCCGGCCGCCGCCATCGCAGCGCAACCCACTATCGTCGCCGAACTGGCCGCCGCCATTGCGATGCAACCCCTTGAGAATAAAAATTCATCCATACATTCTTCAATAAAAACTCATTAGGTGTGCTCCCTTCAGTTCCACGCTGAGTCCTCAACACCGGTACTTCACTCGAGCCAGCACTCGACAAAGATGTCTGATCAAGAACAAGAATTAAAAAGGATGAATTCAGAACTTGATGACCTCAGAGGGAATGTGGGTCAAATCATGGAGATTATTCAAGTCATAAAGGCCAAGATGGACACTCAAGTGACAGTCGTTTCAAAGAACTCTGATCCTACCCTTAATCCCCAACTTGCAAATATTGTGCCTACCATATAGCCTACTTTTGATTTACCTCCTAGTTTAATGCCTCTGCTTGAAGGAGCCCCGGGCATTGTGCAGACTACCCATCAGACAATACCTTTACCCATCGCCACCGAGGCACGTCCTATGATCTAGAGGGCCGCTTCACCAATCGCCCATACATATGTACAACCGCATTTTGAAGATCAACATTAAATATACCATGCTTCTGAATATTTTGATGAAGTGGATGAAATGAACGAGGGCATTAAAGGCATAAAGGATAATTGCCAAATTCTTGAGAAAAGATTAAGAGCTATGGAAGGTGACAAAGTCTTTGGTACTATTGCCAGAGAAATATGCTTGGTATCCAATCTCGTGATCCCCGCGAAATTCAAAACCCCTAGTTTTGATAAGTACGAGTGCCACTCATGCCCCAAATTCCATCTCATTATGTACTATTGAGAGATAGCTTGAAGGGTGCTCCCTTTAAATTATACCTAAGCCTTGACCAGATCCGCATCCGATGCTTCCAAGATCTGTCTGATGATTTCATCAAGTAGTATAAATACAACATGGATATGGCTCCTGACAGAAGATAGCTTTTGAGTATGTCCCAAATAGACAATGGGTCCTTCAAGGAATATGCATAACGATGGAGAGAGGTGGCCTCTCAAGTTGAACCACCTCTGGCCGAGAAGGAATTAGTTTATTGGTTCATGGACACTGTGCAACCGGTGTTTTATTAAAGGATTGTGAGCAGCGTATCTGCAAGTTTCTTTGACCTAGTTGTTGTGGACATAAAGGTTGAGCTTGGGATGAAGAATAGAAAGATGATAACTATTGTTGGAACCTCAAACAACAACAATTCCAAGAAGTTTCTCAGAGGTTTTCAAAATAAAAAGGAAGGTGCGACGAATGTTGTGTCGGCCAGTCGAGAAAGAAATCGCTCATGGAAGAAACAACAATAATAATTCGCCTATCAATAACCCACCTATCTTGTTCAGTATGTCCAGCAACCCTACGTAGCACCCGTCACACCTGCTTTCAACCAACAATAAGCACCTGTCTATCAGCCTATTCAATAAATGCCATTATATCAGCATGCTCAGGTCGCGCCTTCGTACCAACAAGCGCCCATGACACCAGCTTATCAACAACCAAGGGCTCAATTTCTCTGTCTCTATAATGATCCCAATCAAAATAGGGTACAAAGGAGTAAGGTCGTCTTTGATCCAATTCCTATGACATACAGTGAGTTGTACCCTTCTTTGCTGTGGAAAGGACTTGTGGTTCCACAACCACTAGGTCCTTCACCTGATCCTATACCTCTATGGTTCAATCCAAATTCTCATGGTCCTTTCCATGAAGGAGCTCCCAGACATGATTTAGAAAGATGTTTTGCATTAAAGAGCATGGTGCAAGAGTTGGTACGAAGCAAGGTCCTTTCATTCAGAGACGCAGGGCTTAATGTAAAGAGTAACCATTTGCTTGTGCATGGTGCTATTAATGCCATTGAAGAAGTGTCTCGTGTTAATGTGATAAAAAATGTTGAAGATATCAAAACTCCGTTGCTAGCGTTCCATGCAAGATTGGTGGAAGCTGGCTTTGTTAATGTTTGTCATGGTAATTGTGAAGAATGTGCCATTCATCCAAGAGGATGTAAGATGTGGCAAGAAGATATTCAGAATATTGGGAACCAAGGAGCATTATAAGTTAGTAGCCTCATGAAGAAAGAAGAAGTAGCAGTAATTGAGCCTTGCTTCAACTTACCCAATCCAGTTGAAATAGCTTATCAGAAGAAGGATCTTCTCTAGCCAACTAGTCATTCATCACCCGTGGTAGTTTGTATGCCTACTCATTTCCCATACGAAAGTACCGAAGTCGTGCCTTGGAAGTACGATATAACTATTGTGGATAAGGAGCCTGAAGAAGTTGAACTTGAGAAAAGCCTGGAAGATGATGGTTTCGATGTCACAAACATCGCGGGAACAAGCAAAATGGCCTGTAGTGGTCGAATTTATACTCCCGCATTTAATGTGACCTCTCAAGCACCGACGAAGGAAACTGCAGTTGCAGTTCCCACTAAGGAACCAAATATGGTGTAGTCTGATGAAGATGTTGAGCTTTTGAAGATAATTAAAAAAAATGACTATAGAGTAGTCGATCAGCTGCATCAAACGCCACCAAAGATTTCCATTTTGTCCTTACTATTGAATTCCCAAGCTTATAAGGATGCATTATTGAAGGTTCTTGCACAAGCTCATGTTACTTAAGACATAATGGTTGGCCAATTCGATGTAGTAATCGGCAATATCATAGCTTGTAACACTTTAAGCTTCAGTAGTGAATAATTGCCCAAGGATGAAAAGAATCACAATCGTGCCTTGCACTTGTCAATAAAATGCAAAAGATACTCTAGCAAGATTTTTAGTGGGAAATGGGTCCTTGCTCAATGTTTTACCAAAAAGAACACTCACTAAATTGTATTTTCAAGAACCAACAATGAGGCCTAGTGCACTAGTTGTCAAAGCATTTGATGGATCCCGAAGGATATTGATTAGGGAAGTTGAGCTATCAATAATGATTGGCCTGCATGAATTCGAAATCACATTTCAAGTCATGGACATCAAGTCATGGACCTCTACTTTGCACCAGAAGATGAAGTTCGTCATTGACAACAAGCTTGTGATTATCTCAGGTAAAGAAGACCTCGTCGTGGTTAGCAACCTCTCCTCCTTCCGATGCATTGAGGCTGATGAGGATGCTTTGGAAACTTCTTTCCAATCTCTTAAGATAGCCAATGCCACATTTGTGGAAGCAAATGATCCTGTGGGGAAGGCCAGTTCATCGTTTGTATCTCTAGAAAGGGCAAAGTCAGCCATTGAAAGTGAAAGCCCTGAAGGTTGAAGAAAAGTCATTGATATCAGCATGAAGAAGGATTGTTTCGGTTTGGGGTACATGCCATCTGCTAAGGAAGGAGCCCCGGTCCTTGCAAAGGACCGTATACGAAGCATTCTAGAAGTGTTCCTTAGCACATGGTATGTCCATGGAGATCAAGTTAGTACAGTTGAAGACGAAGCCAAAGGTGAAGAAATACCAAATCTGGGGTACCAGTGTGAAACAACTTTGACTAATTAGGAGGCAATTGAGATTCCTAAAGTTATTCCCATGTCAAAGTAATCGTGTTTTCCTTTGTTGTTTTTCAAAATCCTTATCTTTTCCAAAGGCTAATGGATCATGTTGTAGCCACTCTTCATTTTAAAAAAATTATTATGATGAATAATGGGCATTTTGTTTAATTCTTATTGCTTACTTATTGTTTTTCTTTTCAAAAAATGCCAATCTTTTCAAAACTACAAAAAAATTTTCCTTTTTCATTTTAACTTTTCACCTTTTTCTAAATACAAACATTTATAAACAAGCAGAATAATCAATAACCCCGTTGAATCCAATGACCCTACTACCTCTCATAACTTTGAGCTCCCTATCTACCAAGCAAAAGAAGAGGGCAAGGAAGTTGGCACAGAGGAAGAAAAGAAAGAGATCAAGATCGAAACCACGCTTGGGGGAAAGCATCAAATAAAGATTGGTCAAGCTACTACAAGAGTTCATGGATGTGTTCGCATGGTTGACCAATATATGCCAGGTCTAGACATTGATATAGTTGTGTATAAGTTGTCGCTTCATCCAGACTACCCTCTAGTGAAACAGAAGCTCCGAAGAACAAAACCAGACATGGCCCTGAAGATTCGTGAAGAAGTCAAATGACAATTCGATGTTGGTTTCTTAGCAGTTGCGAAATACCCTCAATGGGTGGCCAACATCATGCCTGTACCCAAGAAGGATGGCAAGGTTTGAATGTGTGTTGATTATAGGGATTTAAACAAAGCCAAGCCAAAGGACGACTTCCCTCTTCCACACATTGACACTCTGATAGATAACACTGCTAAATTTGTTCTCTTCTCCTTCAAGGATGGATTCTCAGGCTATAACTAGATTAAGATGGCTCCAGGTGATATGGAAACGACCATGTTCATTAACCCTTGGGGATAATTTTACTATAAAGGCATGCCCTCTGGTCTTAAGAATATAGAGGCAACCTACCAGAGAGCGATGGTCAAACTCTTTAATGATATGATGCACAAAGAAATTAAGGTCTATGTCGATGACATGATCGCTAAATCTTAAAGTGAAGAGGACTATATGGACCACTTGTAGATGATGTTCGAGTGCCTCAAGAAATTCTAACTATGGCTGAACCCTGCTAAATGCACATTTGGTGTCTAATCAGAAAAGTTTCTCGAATTCATCATTAGTTAGCGAGGAATTGAGGTAGATCTAGACAAGGTCAGAGCGATACAACAAATGCCTAGTCCACATACCGAAAGAGAAGTCAGAGGTTTCCTTGGACGATTGAACTACATCTCCAGGTTTATCTCCTATATGACTGCTACATGTGAGCCTATCTTCAAGTTGCTTCAAAAAGATCAAGCAATTGAATGGAACCCTGACTGCTAAAAGGCTTTTGAGAAGAGATTACCTGCAAGAGCATCTGACTCTGATTCCACATGTTCAGGGGAAGCCACTCTTTATTTATCTGACTTTGCTTGAAGAGTCTTTGGGATGCATGTTGGGGCAACACGATGAAACCGACCGGAAGGAGCAAGCAATTTATTACTTGAGCAAAAGGTTTATGGATTGTGAAACTAGATATTCACTCTTGGAGAAAACTTGTTGCGCTCTAGCATGGGTCGCTCGTCCTCTGAGGCAATATATGATTTTTCATACTAATTTGTTGATCTCCAAAAAGGATCCAATAAAGTACATCTTTGTAAAGCTTCCTTTGATTGGAAGACTTTCCCGTTGGCAGATGATGTTGTCTGAGTACGACATCCAGTAAGTAACCTAGACAACTTTCAAAGGAACTGTGTTATCTGACTACTTTGCACACCAGCCTGTTGAAGATTATCCGCCGCTGAAATTTGACTTCCTTGACGAAGATATTATGGCAATAAAGGATTATGAAATCCCATGCCTTAAGGAAAGACCCGAACCAAGATCTCGATGGAATCTCATGTTTGATGACTCCTCCAATTACATGGGGCGTGGTGTGGGAGCTATTTTGATGAACCCAAATGGTGGCTATACTCCTTTTACAGTGAGTTTGTGCTTTGATTGCACGAAAAATATAGCATAATATGAGGTGTGCATCTTGGGTATTAAAGCCGCAATCGACCTCCGAATCAAAATCCTTGAGGTATATGGATACTCAGCTTTGGTAATCTATCAAGTCAAAGATGAATGGGAAACCTGTGATGCCAAGTTGATACCGTATCTGGCTTATGTAACGCCCCGATTTTGATTATTCCATTATTCTTGAGTCTTTTATTTTAATTGGGTGATAAATTATTTTATTTGTTAAATTGGTGTGTTAAATGTTATTTTACCGTTTTTGAGAGTTTTCGGGGAAATTAGAATGGAGGGTATTTTAGACTTTTCTCAATTAATCATAAGTTAGAAATTTTGTGGAATTAGAATTTTGAGAGAAAAATGAATTAATTGATTTAGTGGAAAATGAGAGAAAAGAAATAGAAAAGAAAGAAAATAGATAGAAAAGAGAAATAGAGAGAAATAGAGAAAGATAGAAAGAAAAAGAAGAGAAAGAAAAAGGGAGAAGAGAAAAGAAGAGGAGAAAGTTGGGAAAACTAGGAAAATCATCAAGATCGATCAATTAGCGAGTTTGGAATCCGGGTAAGGGTGTGAAATCTCATTATCTTATCAATGTATATTATTATGTATAATTGTGTATGTGTGTATTGGATTGGTTGGGGGTTTTCATAGTTTTCCATTTTAGGTCGATAATGAGAAATCGATGTTTTCGCGGTTGAAAATCGACGAAAATGTGGTAGAATGCTTGTTTCCATGATTAGATTGAGTTCTGATGGATGTATGTTGTTTTGAAAATGTTTTGGGTTGAAAAATAGGGTTTTTGGGTTTTCAACAGCGCTGAAGGATTCTGAGTTTTCGCAGGTTCGCCTAGCGAACCAATCAGCGAAGGGTAGCGAAGGTTCGCTACGGGTATTCGCCTAGCGAAGGCATGAGCGAAGGTTCGCTAGAGTGTTCGCCTAGCAAACTTTGGGTGTTTTTGGCTCTGTTTGGTTCTGACTTGGTTCGCCAAGTGCTCGCCTAGCGAACTTTGTGTCTGTTTTTAGCTAACAGTTGGTTCGCTGGAACATTCGCCTAGCGAAAGAGCTAGCGAATGCTCGCGAGGGATGTTCGCCTAGCGAAGGAGCTAGCGAATGCTCGCGAGGGAGGTTCGCCCAGCGAACAGTGCTGTTCGTGTAATTTTGTTTTCTGCATAACTTTTGATCTGTGGTTCGGTTTGAGGCGTGGTTTGATGCATTAGAAAGCTAATGGAATGTTCTTTCTTATTATGATGACTTGGAAATTGTTAGTCGATTTAATTATGTTGGAAAGTCGGGAATAGTATCTTGTTGTGACTTTTTCCATTTCGAATGTGTGTTTTGAATGTGAATCATACAATAATGCATTGATGTGAATGTATATAGATTGTATGTGATTGTATGAGATGAATGCATGAATATATTGTGAATATGTATGCATTTCAAGAATGTCTTGTGTCATTTTGCATGTGAAGCATCATGAAATACATTCTTGTGTTGTGCGATTCTAATGAGAATCCGTTGTAATGTCGTGTGCTTATGTGAGGTGTGAACGATGATTACAAATGATTGTGTGCCCATGTGGGGTATGAGCAATCGGATCGTGTGCCCGTGTGGGGTGTGAGCGATCGGGTCGTGTGCCCATGTGGGGTGTGAGCGATCCATAAACATTGTGTGCCCATGTGGGGTGTGAGCAATGGGTGAACATCGTAGGCCCGACGGGGAGTTACTTCGGTAACGAGCGATGGTTCCAGCAGAGTTCCTGAGTGAACTAGTGATGATTGAGTCGGTACCGCATTGCATTTGCATAGAGTCGTGAGTCGGTCTCTATGATTTGCATTTATCATCTTTATAATGATGTGTTGTTGAATGAACATAATTGTGTATGTTTATACGCAATGATTGAGAATTGTGAAAGTGTGCATGATGAATATGCTTGGTGGATATATATATATACATTGTGATGTATATGAATGAAAATGTGATGAATTGTGGTGAGAATGTGTAATATGTGTATTTTTATGCTTATATATATAATTATATGCATTGTTATTATGATAATATTTCTCACCCTTCTGCTGTTTTATAATGCTCTATGAGGCATTGCAGAGTAGGTATGCTGGAGGTCTTTTTGTGAAGCGTGTCTTCATTCTTTTGGTCGGTGGGCTCTGATATGTAGCACCGGGTAGCTAGGATGTATATTATTCTTTTGTGATACATTTGTACATGTATCTGGTTGATGAATGTTTATCCAAACATGACTTATAATGATGGATGATACTTGATGATGTATATATCTATGTATATATATACTTGGATGTATTTCAATGTTTGGATTTTCCGCTTTTATTCTAAATATTGAGATGTGGGTGTAAGGACAAAGTTCCTCTGTGGCAAGTTACCCCACTATTGCATATCAATATTTTGAGCAGGTGTTGTATGTATTAAATGCGTGTATGATGTGACATGCCTCTTTTATACTATGTTTTAATCGTACTCTGGCGAATTTTTTTAATATGTGCCTAAATGATTTATGTGATTATTTGGGGGTATAGAAAGGGGGTGTTACAGCTTATGTCATGGATTTGACAAAATACTTTGATGAAATTACCTTCCATTATATCTCGAGGATAGAAAATCAAGTAGTTGATGCTCTGGCAATATTAGCCTCAGTGTACCAGGTCAAGTTCTGCAATGAAGCGCCACTCATTCAAATTGAGCAAAAAATTGAGCCAGCTTATTGCCAATTGATTGAAGTGATGGCAGATGGTAAACCTTAGTTTCATGACATCAAATGCTATCTGCAAAATCAAGAGTATCCAGCAAATGCTACAACCCTAAATAAGAAAACTTTGAGGAAGTTAACATCCAAATTCTTCTTGAGCAATGATGTGCTTTACAAGAGAAACCACGACATGGTTTTACTCAGATGTGTGGATAAACACAAAGAAAACTTGTTGATTAAAGAAATTCATGAGGGATCCTTTAGAATCTATGCTAATGGACATGCCATGGCTAAGAAGATCTTGAGAGTTGGTTATTACTGCGTTGGTATGAGTCTGAAGAGGGTGTTGTACTTAGACTAGTGATCATGTAGCAAACTACTGAAAAGGTGATAATGATCCAAGAGAAGATGAAGGCATCTCAGAGTAGGAAAAAGAGTTACCATGATAAGTAGAAGAAGGCTCTCGGGTTTCGAGAGGTTGATCATGTATTTTTTAGAGTCACTCATACAAGTGATGTTGGATGGGCATTGAAGTCTAAGATGCTTACTCCTCATTTCATTGGTCCATATCAGATTGCCCAACAGATTGGAGTTATTGTCTATAGGGTGGCCTTG
The DNA here is from genome assembly GCA_022829125.1 of Lathyrus tuberosus. Taxonomy (NCBI): domain Eukaryota; kingdom Viridiplantae; phylum Streptophyta; class Magnoliopsida; order Fabales; family Fabaceae; genus Lathyrus; species Lathyrus tuberosus. The sequence goes on from JALAZF010000237.1 coordinate 8,497,033, forward strand.
CCACCGTCTCTTTCGAACCTGCATGATGTTTTTCATGTATCTCAACTTCGGAAGTATATTCCCGATCCATCTCATATAATCCAAATAGACGAGATGCAAGTTAGGGATAATCTGACTGTTGAAGCATTGCCTATAAGGACTGAGGATCGATAAGTGAAGCAACTTGGAAAGGAGACTACTTTAGTGAAGGTGGTTTAGGGAGGACATGCTGGAGGAATTTTGACATGGGAGCTAGAGAGACGGATGAAGGAATCCTATCCGGATCTGTTTTCACCGGTTAATTTTCTAGGGAGAAAATCCTTTTAAGTGGGGGAGACTTGTAACACCCCGATTTTTAAATCGAGTATTTTCATTTTGTTATTGGTGTGTTTTATTCATTATACTTGAATGTTGGTGCTTTTCGGTGTGTAGGGGTATTTTGGTAATTTAATAATTATCGGGGTCATAGAATTGGAAAGTAGTAAAATAAAATAGAATAATTGAAGTTATTATGAATAATTTGATAAATTTAATTATTTTGTAATAAGTTAAGAGAGTAGAAAATTAAGAATTTTTTATTAAATAATTATTTGAATTAAATAATTATTTAAGTTAAACATTTATTTAATTTAAATAATAAATTATAAATAATTGAGAGTTTAGGGTGAAATTATAATTTTAGTGAAAATTACGAAGCAAGGAGTATAAGCCCAAAAATTTAGGGATAATTGAATGAGGTAATTAAGAATTTTTAAGAAATACAAAATTCTAAGTAATTCAAATTATTCAATTAACATCCATTCATTTTTATTTTTTTTTGTTTGGATGATGTATTAAAATGATTCATTGTTAAATTTTTTGGGTCATTTTTATAAATTTTTTTTTCAAATTTAAAATATGAAAAAGAAGGACTAATTTAAAATTTTTGAAAATTTGAAGGGACGAATTTGTAATTTTTGAAAATTTGAAGGGATCAATTTGAGAAATTTGAAAATTATTAGGGACTTATTTGTAATTTTTTGAAAATTTTGAGAGTGCATTTAAAGTTTTGATAAAATATGAGGACCATCTTGCAAAATTTGAAAATTTAATAATAAACAATTTAAAATTCGCATTATATAGAGTAAAAGAGTAATTTCAAATTCTTTACTTTTTAGTGTCATTCAAAATTCCTTAAATTTAACTTGAATAAAATCCTTCATAAATTTACATCATTTTTATAATTCTCCATATTTTTTTTATCTAAACAATAGATTTTGGTCAAGTCATTTCAAATTCCTTCAAAAGATTATTCTCCCTTATTAAAATGCTTCATCCAAACACACACTTAGGTTATTTAAATAGAGCAATTAAGTGTTTTGAGGAATTTTGACTGATATGTGGAATTGGAGAAGAGGCAGAAGAGGCAAAAAACCTAAGTAACTCTAGGAACAAAAACCATAGCCAAAAGCTTGAAGGTTATGCAATTATAAGGTAGTGGAAATTTCCTTATTGATGGGTGAATTGGGCAGCCAGGATGATGAAGGTTCCTTACCCTCCCATCAGCGCCATGGGTAATGTATTATTTTCCCTTATTTTTTACGATCTATGAATTGTTTGGCCAAATAAGGTTTAGGCAAAACCTTACGAGCACGATCGATGAATTTTGTGGTTTTGTCTGAGTTACTATGAAAACCAAAGTGTATTTAAGATAAAACCCATACAGTCAATATAGTGCTATTGTTTGTAGGTTTAATAATTCTTGTTGTTGATTGTGATATCTTGACTGTGGAATTGTGTGTATGTTGTTATGATCATATTTTAGAGTTTTGGGATTTTGCCTGTAATTTTAAGCGACCCTATTTGGTCATGTTTTTCCCAGATTTTTTTTGCAGAAACTTATGATGTGTATTTCCCATTTTTCCAAAACCTTAATATGTTTTCCAAAGTTTCTCAGATTCAGTAAAACTAAATTTTTCAAAAATTGGATTCTTCATGAAAAATCAATAATTAGATTTTTTTAGAAAAATCGAATTTGTTGAGAATTTTAGGTCTGTTAGGACTCAAATAGACAAGTTTTAAATTTGTTAAATAGGGATAAAAATGCAGAAAAAATCGCAGGTAGACATATAAGGGAATTGACCGCTTTATTTTAGGCATAACCTGAGTTTTGTAAGTCAGTTTGAGATGTCATCAGTTGCATTGGAAAGCTAATGCGACAATATTTCTTTTGAAGTAGATAAATTGGATTTAGGGGCACTACAATAGTAGAAGTTCTCTGGTTTTTATACCAGAGGCGTAGTCAGTTTCAATCTTGCGTAGTTCATCATGTTTCATGCGTAACTTGAGTTTTGTAAGTCATTTTGGGGTTCCGCCAGTTGGGTTAGAAAGAGAATTAAAGGGTCTTTAAATAGGATAGTTTCATAATTTTATCATGAGTATATAATTTTTGTGCTATTTTGAAGTCAGACATTCTGTTTTAGAGTTTATGTAGGAATTATCGCGATAGAGCTAAACTGAAACGAATAGAAGTGGAGTTTTGTAAATTCGCTTGAGGTACGGTTAAGTGCGTTTGAAATAGGGTTTAAATAACTTTAAAACTGGAGAGTTCCATAATTTTATCATAAATTTTGTAATACATTATGGTATTTTAAGGTGAGGCAATTTTAGAGTTAGGTCTAGAGCTTTGAGTAATTTTGAGTGTGGTAACATTTCCTTACATTTTTATGAGTTTAAGGGTAATATTTTATTTGGTTAGAGTTATTATAGAGTTGTCACAGATTCTTTTGAGTTGTTTAGAGTTAGATATTAGAATATAGGATACACTAGAGTTGAGTTTAAAGCACTATTGACATTATAAGGTTATCTTTTGAGTAATTTTTTTTTGTTGAAGCCTGTTAGGCCAAAAGATTTAAAATTGAGTTAAATTGCCAACCCTTAGAGTCATTAGAGTTATCACTTGACGTTTGAATACTTTGAGTAATTTTGGGGTACTAGTTAGGTGCGGATTTGACCTAAAAATGACATATCTTTCTTTGCACTTTTTCCACTCTTTTCTCATGTTTTCATTGGTTTTTATCCATGATTGTTGTTGTTCTTCTAACCTTAAGAAAATATCATTGGTGCTTGTAATATGTGTGTTATTGTGTAGGAAAAGGCACTAAAGGATCAAAGTTGTAAGACACAAAAATTGATGCAAGCTGCCAAAGAAAAGAGGAAAATAGCAGAAGGTTCGCTTTGTGAATTCTGGCGAATTGCCAGCGAAGGTTCGCTGTGCGAAGGATGGCGAGGGTTCCAGCGAATGGTCCCAGAATTGGACAGAGGAAAAAGGATCTAAAATTCTCTTTGCGAGCTTGAAAGCGAGTGTTCGCTTTGCGAACATTCCTTCGCATTGCAAACTCACGAGAATTTCTGGGGCGGTTTAACTATTCAGAGGCACCTGAAGTGCCTATTTTTGCCAATCGCTGTGCGAATGAAGTGGTTCGCCTAGGGAACTATGAAAATCCTGAATGTATATAAATAGATATTTCACACTTTTCTAAAGGATTATCATTCCAACTTGTAATTTTAGGATCAGAACTTGATATTTCTTCATTTCAAGGGAGAAAAGGTAGGATCTTTGATCTCTTGTTGGATGAGGATGTAATCTTTTGATACCTTATGTATTTCTTCTAATGTATGTTTGTGAATATGTTTTGATTCTCTATTGTTTTTGTCTTTGATTGATTATTTGTGGTCTTGACAAAACCTTTACAAATCCTTGATCTTAGATTTTCATCTATCAATGAACCAAGCGTTTGACATGGTTTTGTGAGTTGATATTCATTTTATCTTTTGTTGTATTGTGTTGATTAAGTAGCATGGCTAGCATGAGTAGGATCGATACGGTATTGCAAATATGCGTGATAATAGTGATGAAGAATGGTATTCACATTCATTTGGCAAATTAGTTGACTACATGTAAAAAGGGTTAAGCGTATGTACGTATTCTGATCGTTGGCATTGTACATGAAGCAATCATTTATCTGATTTGGGTGTCATCTTTGTTTACCTGTTTATCTTTGATTTGAACTGCTATAGACATATACTCTTCAGATCTGGATCTAAGATGATTATCTGTTTTGTTCTGAACTCTAGAGATAGATTTAGGCTTAACACTTGCGTGAGTATCAGCTCTTAATGCTCTGTGTTGGTTTTTTTTTTGCGTGAGACATCACCAATGAGGCAATATGATCGATCTCTCGAGGTTGTGTTAGACATAACCTCTGTCGTGGGTGATACGTGATGATATTAGGCGAATGATTGATTTATGTATAACATGATTAGAAGAATGCATGTGTTATCAATTGGTGAGATCCAATTCCTACAAGGCTCCATTTATAATTCAGTCTTTATTTTATATTTTCCGTCTTTACATTTTCCGCATTTGCTTTGGTTCCACTTTAAACCAAAATTTTTGAACCATAAGCTTAGAAACATAGAAACCGCCGAATGGCATTCTTTCCCTCACACTCATCCATGTGGAGAACGACAAAACTGGGTTACTTTTATATTTTTACTTGCTATTATTCTAGCCTCAACAAAATGGCGTCGTTGCCGGGGATCGGTGTTTAGATATTGAATCGCATCGCGATAGTTTCTATATTTTTTATCTTTGTACATTTGTTTATATTACATGTATTTGTTTTTTTTATGTTTTCTCTAGTGTGATCAGGATTGATGAGAACTCCTTCTAGATTGGTTGTTATTTGTATAAAAGTATTCAATGAAGCTTCGACCGAGTCTGGAAGGATGTTGAGCTTTGAAGTTTGTATGGTAAATTGTACCGCTTTATAGAATGTTAGAATGATTTAAGAATTTTGTGACTTGTGCAAATGTGTATCTTTGTTTCATTTTTCAACTTGTTTGAATGTTTGTTTCACTTAGGACCAAAAGCCACAAATTGTGAGAAACCTCTATTGCTTACTATATACTACGATGACTGATAACTTTGTTTAATTCGTTTGATTCATGCTTTATCTGTTGATTATTGTGATTCTGTGGAAGCATTAGAAATGATCAAGGCATTTGTTTATAGTGAGCATAACCTTATCCAAAAGTACCTTACCCGTGAGTAGAGAGAATTCGTTATCTCCTTTGAGCTTAAACATTTTAGATCTCATTTTAGTGATGAACTTGTTTATGTACATATTGTGAAAGTGTGGTTCATCATTGAATTTTGTGAGTTTCTAAAAATTTCTTCTTGAACCTTCGAACTTTGTTTTAATTTGATTTCCTTGCCTTAAAAAGAAAGGAGCATTCACTTGAGGTTTGGTTGAATTCAAGTTGGGGAGAACGAAGAAGAAGAATGGTAGGTTGCTAAAACTTTTGAAAAAGTTCAAACAAGCATGAAAAGAAAATGTGTCAATATGAATGTGAAAAACAAAGAAAAAGAATGGTTGTTTGATGAGAAAAATAGAGAATGAAATAATTGTGCAGAAGGAAGTTTGAGAAGGTTTGTGATAAAGGAGTGAAAATGGTGAATGAAGGTGTGATGTGTAAATACCATGTATAGTGAATGTTTCTTTTTGCATCGGCAATTTCGATTCAATGGCCTTTAGAAATGTCCCTTAGTTGTGAACCAGACCAAGTAATAACCTTTGAAGCCCTTAGTGATCTTTTTGCTTCCATGTTTTCATTTTTTATTGTTAGATGTTGTATGAATTGGATTGCTATTGACATTGTTTGTCGGGTGAGTGAAATTTCCCCGCGGTTGCAAACGCGTCAATTTCTTCATTTTATTTTGAAGAGGAGTGTTAGAGTGATTCAAATATGAAAATTTAGTTATTCTTAGAACCATTATAATATTTGTTTAAGAACATAATTCTTTGTAATTATTCGATTCTATTGAGTGGTGAACGTTGCTTGTGTGTATTTTCATGCTTGACTATGGTTGAATCTTATGCTTGAGCAAATCCTCTTGTTTTAATGAGGGGCATACTTTGCTTGAGGACAATAAAAAATATAGTTGGGGAGAGTTGTTAGGTGCGGATTTGACCTAAATATGACATATCTTTCTTTGCACTTTTTCCGCTCTTTTCTCATGTTTTCATTGGTTTTTATCCATGATTGTTGTTGTTCTTAGAACCTTAAGAAAATACCTTTGGTGCTTATAATATGTGTGTTATTGTGTAGGACAATGCACTAAATGGTCAAAGTTGTAAGACACAAAAATTGATGCAAGTTGCCAAAGAAAAGAGGAAACTAGCAGAAGGTTCGCTTTACGAAGTCAGGCGAATTGCCAGCGAAGGTTCGCTGTGTGAAGGATGGCGAGGGATCCAGCGAATGGTCCCAGAATTGGACAGAGGAAAAAGGAGCTAAAATTCGCTTTGCGAGCTTGAAAGCGAGTGTTCGCTTTGCGAGCATTCCTTCGCATTGCGAACTCACGAGAATTTCTTGGGCGATTTAACTATTCAGAGGCACCTGAAGTGCCAATTTTTGCCATTCGCTGTGTGAATGAAGTTGTTCACCTAGCGAACTGTGAAAATCCTGAATATATATAAATAGATTTTTCACACTTTTCTAAAGGATTATCATTCCAACTTGTAATTTTAGGATCAGAACTTGATATTTCTTCATTTCAAGGGAGAAAAGGTAGGATCTTTGATCTCTTGTTGGATGAGGATGTAATCTTTTGATACCTTATGTTATTCATCTAATGTATGTTTGTGAATATGTTTTGATTCTCTATTGTTTTTGTCTTTGATTGATTATTTGTGGTCTTGACAAAACCTTTACAAATCCTTGATCTTAGATTTTCATCTATCAATGAACCAAGCGTTTGACATGGTTTTGTGAGTTGATATTCATTTTATCTTTTGTTGTATTGTGTTGATTAAGTAGCATGGCTAGCATGAGTAGGATCGATACGGTATTGCAAAGATGCGTGATAATAGTGATGAAAAACGGTATTCACATTCATTTGGCAAATTAGTTGAATACATGTAAAAAGGGTTAAGTGTATGTACGTATTCTGATCGTTGGCATTGTATATAAAGCAATCATTTATCTGATTTGGGTGTCATCTTTGTTTACCTGTTTATCTTTGATTTGAACTGCTATAGACATATACTCTTTAGATCTGGATCTAAGATGATTATCTATTTTGTTCTAAACTCTAGAGATAGATTTAGGCTTTACACTTGCGTGAGTATCAGCTCTTAATGCTCTGTGTTGAATTTTGTTGCGTGAGACATCACCAACGAGGCAATACGATCGATCTCTCGATGTTGTGTTAGAAATAACCTCTGTCTTGGGTGATACGTGATGATATTAGGCGAATGATTGATTTATGTATAACATGATTAGAAGAATGCATGTGTTATCAATTGGTGAGATCGAATTCCAACAAGGCTCCGTTTATAATTCAGTCTTTATTTTATATTTACCATCTTTACATTTTCCGCATTTGCTTTGGTTCCGCTTTAAACCAAATATTTTGAACCATAAGCTTAGAAACATAGAAACCGCCGAATGGCATTCTTTCCCTCGCACTGATCCCTGTGGAGAACGACAAAACTGGGTTACTTTTATATTTTTGCTTGCTGCTATTCTAGCCTCAACAAAATGGCGTCGTTGCCGGGGATCGGTGTTTAAATATTGAATCGCATCGCGGTAGTTTCTATATTTTTTATCTTTTTACATTTGTTTATATTACATGTATTTGTTTTTTTTTATGTTTTCTCTAGTGTGATCAGGATTGATGAGAACTCCTTCTAGTTTGGTTGCTATTTGTATAAAAGTATTCAATGAAGCTTCGACCGAGTCTGGATGGATGTTGAGCTTTGAAGTTTGTATGGTAAATTGTACCGCTTAATAGAATGTTAGAATGATTTAAGAATTTTGTGATTTGTGCAAATGTGTATCTTTGTTTCATTTTTCAACTTGTTTGAATGCTTGTTTCTCTTAGGTCCAAAAGCCACAAATTGTGAGAAACCTCCATTGCTTACTATATGCTAGGATGACTGATAACTTTGTTTAATTCGTTTGATTCACGCTTTATCTGTTGATTATTGTGATTCTATGGAAGCATTAGAAATGATCAAGGCATTTGTTTATATTGAGCACAACCATATCCAAAAGTACCTTACCCGTGAGTAGAGAGAATTCGTTAGCCCCTTTGAGCCTAAACATTTTAGATCTCATTTTAGTGATGAACTTGTTTATGTACATATTGTGAAAGTGTGGTTCATCATTGAATTTTGTGAGTTTCTAAAAATTTCTTCTTGAACCTTTGAACTTTGTTTTAATTTGATTTCCTTGCCTTAAAAAGCAAGGAGCATTCACTTGAGGTTTTGTTGAATTCAAGTTAGGGAGAATGGAAAAGAAGAATGGTAGGTTGCTAAAACTTTTGAAAAAGTTCAAACAAGCATGAAAAGAAAATGTGTCAATATGAATGTGAAAAACAAAATAGAAAGAATGCTTGTTTGATGAGAAAAATAGAGAATGAAATAATTGGGCAGAAGGAAGTTTGAGAAGGTTTGTGATAAAGGAGTGAAAATGGTGAATGAAGTTGTGATGTGTAAATACCATGTATAGTGAATGTTTCTTTTTCCATCGGCAATTTTGGTTCAATGGCCTTTAGAAATGTCCCTTAGTTGTGAACCAGACCAAGTTACAACCTTTAAATCCCTTAGTGATCTTTTTGCTTCCATGTTTTCATTTTTTATTGTTAGATGTTGTATGAATTGGATTGCCATTGACATTGTTTGTCGGGTGAGTGAAATTTCCCCGCGGTTGTAAACGCGTCAATTTCTTTATTTTATTTTGAAGAGGAGTGTTAGAGTGATTCAAGTATGTAAATTTAGTTAATCTTTGAACCATTATGATATTTGTTTAAGAACTTAATTCTTTGTCATTATTCGATTCTATTGAGTGGTGAACATTGCTTGTGCGAGGTTTCATGCTTGACTTTGGTTTAATCTTATGCTTGAGCAAATCCTCTTGTTTTAATGAGGGGCATACTTTGCTTGGGGACAAGCAAAAATCTAGTTGGGGAGAGTTGTTAGGTGTGGATTTGACCTAAAAATGACATATCTTTCTTTGCAATTTTTCCACTCTTTTCTCATATTTTCATTGGTTTTTATCCATGATTGTTGTTGTTCTTCTAACCTTAAGAAAATACCTTTGGTGCTTATAATATGTGTGTTATTGTGCAAGAAAAGGCACTAAATGATCAAAGTTGTAAGACACAAAAATTGATGTGAGCTGCAAATGAAAAGAGGAAAATAGCAGAAGGTTCGCTTTGCGAACTCTGGCGAATTGCCAGCGAAGGTTCGTTGTGCGAAGGATGGCGAGGGTTCCCAGCGAATGGTCCTAGAATTGGACAGAGGAAAAAGGATCTAAAATATGCTTTGCGAGCTTGAAAGCGAGTGTTCGCTTTGCGAACATTCCTTCGCATTGCGAACTCACGAGAATTTATGGGGCGGTTTAACTATTCAGAGGCACCTAAAGTGCCTATTTTTGCCATTCGCTGTGCGAATGAAGTGGTTCTCCTAGCGAACTGTGAAAATCCTAAATATATATAAATAGATTTTTCACACTTTTCTAAAGGATTATCATACCAACTTGTAATTTTAGGATCAGAACTTGATATTTCTTCATTTCAAGGGAGAAAAGGTAGGATCTTTGATCTCTTGTTGGATGAGGATGTAATCTTTTGATACCTTATGTATTTCTTCTAATGTATGTTTGTGAATATGTTTTGATTCTCTATTGTTTTTGTCTTTGATTGATTATTTGTGGTCTTGACAAAACCTTTACAAATCCTTGATCTTAGATTTTCATCTATCAATGAACCAAGCTTTTGACATGGTTTTGTGAGTTGATATTCATTTTATCTTTTGTTGTATTGTGTTGATTAAGTAGCATGGCTAGCATGAGTAGGATCGATATGGTATTGCAAAGATGCGTGATAATAGTGATGAAGAACGGTATTCACATTCATTTGGTAAATTAGTTGAATACATGTAAAAAGGGTTAATCGTATGTACGTATTCTGATCGTTGGCATTGTATATGAAGCAATCATTTATCTGATTTGGGTGTGATCTTTGTTTACCTGTTTATCTTTGATTTGAACTGCTATAGTAATATACTCTTCAGATCTGGATCTAAGATGATTATCTGTTTTGTTCTGAACTCTAGAGATAGATTTAGGCTTAACACTTGCGTGAGTATCAGCTCCTAATGCTCTGTGTAGAATTTTGTTGCGTGAGACATCACCAATGAGGCAATACGATCGATCTCTCGATGTTGTGTTAGACATAACCTCTGTCGTGGGTGATACGTGATGATATTAGGCGAATGATTGATTTATGTATAACATGATTAGAAGAATGCATGTGTTATCAATTGTTGAGATCCAATTCCAATAAGGCTCCGTTTATAATTCAGTCTTTATTTTATATTTTCCGTCTTTACATTTTCCGCATTTGCTTTGGTTCCGCTTTAAACCAAATATTTTGAACCATAAGCTTAGAAACATAGAAACTGACGAATGGCATTCTTTCCCCCCCACTGATCCCTGTGGAGAACGACAAAACTGTGTAACTTTTATATTTTTGCTTGCTGTTATTCTAGCCTCAACAAAATGGCGATGTTGCCGGGGATCGGTGTTTAGATATTGAATCGCATCGCGATAGTTTCTATATTTTTTATCTTTGTACATTTGTTTATATTACATGTATTTATTTTTATTATGTTTTCTCTAGTGTGATCAAGATTGATGAGAACTCCTTCTAGATTGGTTGCTATTTGTATAAAAGTATTCAATGAAGCTTCGACCGAGTCTGGATGGATGTTGAGCTTTGAAGTTTGTATGGTAAATTGTACCGCATTATAGAATGTTAGAATGATTTAAGAATTTTGTGATTTTTGCAAATGTGTATCTTTGTTTCATTTTTCAACTTGTTTGAATGCTTGTTTCACTTAGGTCCAAAAGCCACAAATTGTGAGAAACCTCCATTGCTTACTATATGCTAGGATGACTGATAACTTTGTTTAATTCGTTTGATTCACGCTTTATCTGTTGATTATTGTGATTCTGTGGAAGCATTAGAAATGATCAAGGCATTTGTTTATATTGAGCACAACCATATCCAAAAGTACCTTACCTGTGAGTAGAGAGAATTCGTTAGCCCCTTTGAGCCTAAACATTTTAGATCTCATTTTAGTGATGAACTTATTTATGTACATATTGTGAAAGTGTGGTTCATCATTGAATTTTGTGAGTTTCTAAAACTTTCTTCTTGAACCTTTGAACTTTGTTTTAATTTGATTTCCTTGCCTTAAAAAGCAAGGAGCATTCACTTGAGGTTTTGTTGAATTCAAGTTAGGGAGAATGAAAAAGAAGAATGTTAGGTTGCTAAAACATTTGAAAAAGTTCAAACAAGCATGAAAAGAAAATGTGTCAATATGAATGTGAAAAACAAAAGAAAAAGAATGCTTGTTTGATGAGAAAAACAGAGAATGAAATAATTGGGCAGAAGGAAGTTTGAGAAGGTTTGTGATAAAGGAGTGAAAATGCTGAATGAAGTTGTGATGTGTAAATACCATGTATAGTGAATGTTTCTTTCTGCATCGGCAATTTCGATTCAATGCCTTTAGAAATGTCCCTTAGGTGTGAACCAGACCAAGTTACAACCTTTGAAGCCCTTCGTGATCTTTTTGCTTCCATGTTTTCATTTTTTATTGTTAGATGTTGTATGAATTAGATTGCTATTGACATTGTTTGTCGGGTGAGTGACATTTCCCCGTGGTTGTAAACGCGTCAATTTCTTCATTTTATTTTGAAGAGGAGTGTTAGAGTGATTCAAATATGAAAATTTAGTTGTTCTTTGAACCATTATGATATTTGTTTAAGAACTTAATTCTTTGTCATTATTCGATTCTATTGAGTGGTGAACATTGCTTGTGCGAATTTTCATGCTTAACTTTGGTTGAATCTTATGCTTGAGCAAATCTTATTGTTTTAATGAGGGGCATACTTTGCTTGGGGACAAGCAAAAATCTAGTTGGGGAGAGTTGTTAGGTGCGAAATTGACCTAAAAATGACATATCTTTCTTTGCACTTTTTCCACTCTTTTCTCATGTTTTCATTGGTTTTTATCCATGATTGTTGTTGTTCTTCTAACCTTAATAAAATACCTTTGGTGCTTATAATATGTGTGTTATTGTGCAGGAAAAGGCACTAAATGATCAAAGTTGTAAGACACAAAAATTGATGCAAGTTGCCAAAGAAAAGAGGAAAATAGCAGAAGGTTCGCTTTGCGAACTCTGGCAAATTGCCAGCGAAGGTTCGTTGTGCGAAGGATGGCGAGGGTTCCAGCGAATGGTCCCAGAATTGGACAGAGGAAAAAGGAGCTAATATTCTCTTTGCGAGCTTGAAAGCGAGTGTTCGCTTTGCGAACATTCCTTCGCATTGCGAACTCACGAGAATTTCTGGGGCGGTTTAACTATTCAGAGGCTCCTGAAGTGCCTATTTTTGCCATTCGTTGTGCGAATGAAGTGGTTCTCCTAGGGAACTATGAAAATCCTGAATGTATATAAATAAAATTTTCACACTTTTCTAAAGGATTATCATTCCAACTTGTAATTTTAGGATCAGAACTTGATATTTCTTCATTTCAAGGGAGAATAGGTAGGATCTTTGATCTCTTGTGGGATGAGGATGTAATCTTTTGATACCTTATGTTATTCATCTAATGTATGTTTGTGAATATGTTTTGATTCTCTATTGTTGTTGTCTTTGATTGATTATTTGTGGTCTTGACAAAACCTTTACAAATCCTTGATCTTAGATTTTCATCTATCAATGAACCAAGCTTTTGATATGGTTTTGCGAGTTGATATTCATTTTATCTTTTTTTGTATTGTGTTGATTAAGTAGCATGGCTAGCATGAGTAGGATCGATACGGTATTGCAAAGATGCGTGATAATAGTGATGAAGAACGGTATTCACATTCATTTGGAAAATTAGTTGAATACATGTAAAAAGGTTTAAGCGTATGTACGTATTCTGATCGTTGGCATTGTACATGAAGCAATCATTTATCTGATTTGGGTGTCATCTTTGTTTACCTGTTTATCTTTGATTTGAACTGCGATAGACATATGCTCTTCAGATCTGGATCTAAGATGATTAACATTTTTGTTCTGAACTCTAGAGATAGATTTAGGCTTAACACTTGCGAGAGTATCAGCTCTTAATGCTCTGTGTTGGTTTTTGTTGCGTGAGACATCACCAATGAGGCAATACGATCGATCTCTCGATGTTGTGTTAGACATAACCTCTGTCGTGGGTGATACGTGATGATATTAGGTGAATGATTAATTTATGTATAACATGATTAGAAGAATGCATGTGTTATCAATTGGTGAGATCCAATTCCAACAAGGCTCCGTTTATAATTCAGTCTTTATTTTATATTTTGCGTCTTTACATTTTCCGCATTTGCATTGGTTCCGCTTTAAACCAAAATTTTTGAACCATAAGCTTAGAAACATAGAAACCGTCGAATGGCATTCTTTCCCTCGCACTGATCCCTGTGGAGAACGACAAAACTGGGTTACTTTTAAATTTTTGCTTGATGTTATTCTAGCCTCAACAAAATGGCGTCGTTGCCAGGGATCGGTGTTTAGATATTGAATTGCATCGCGATAGTTTCTATATTTTTGATCTTTGTACATTTGTTAATATTACATCTATTTGTTTTTTTTTAATGTTTTCTCTAGTGTGATCAGGATTGATGAGAACTCCTTCTAGATTGGTTGCTATTTGTATAAAAGTATTCAATGAAGCTTCGACCGAGCCTGGATGGATGTTGAGCTTTGAAGTTTGTATGGTAAATGGTACCGCTTTATAGAATGTTAGAATGATTTAAGAATTTTATGATTTATGCAAATGTGTATCTTTGTTTCATTTTTCAACTTGTTTGAATGCTTGTTTCACTTAGGTCCAAAAGCCACAAATTGTGAGAAACCTCCATTGCTTACTATATGCTAGGATGACTGATAACTTTGTTTAATTCGTTTGGTTCACGCTTTATCTGTTGATTATTGTGATTCTATGGAAGCATTAGAAATGATCAAGGCATTTGTTTATATTAAGCACAACCGTATCCAAAAGTACCTTACCCGTGAGTAGAGAGAATTCATTAGCCCCTTTGAGCCTAAACATTTTAGATCTCATTTTAGTGATGAACTTGTTTATGTACATATTGTGAAAGTGTGGTTCATCATTGAATTTTGTGAGTTTCTAAACATTTCTTCTTGAAACTTTGAACTTTGTTTTAATTTGATTTCCTTGCCTTAAAAAGCAAGGAGCATTCACTTGAGGTTTTGTTGAATTCAAGTTAGGGAGAATGAAAAAGAAGAATGGTAGGTTGCTAAAACTTTTGAAAAAGTTCAAACAAGCATGAAAAGAAAATGTGTCAATATGAATGTGTAAAACAAAAGAAAAAGAATGCTTGTTTGATGAGAAAAAAATAGAATGAAATAATTGTGCAGAAGGAAGTTTGAGAAGGTTTGAGATAAAGGAGTGAAAATGGTGAATGAAGTTGTGATGTGTAAATACCATGTATAGTGAATGTTTCTTTTTGCATCGGCAATTTCGATTCAATGGCCTTTAGAAATGTCCCTTAGTTGTGAACCAGACCAAGTTACAACCTTTGAAGCCCTTAGTGATCTTTTTGCTTCCATGTTTTCATTTTTTATTGTTAGATGTTGTATGAATTGGATTGCTATTGACATTGTTTGTCGGGTGAGTGAAATTTCCCCGCGGTTGTAAACGCGTCAATATCTTCATTTTATTTTGAAGAGGAGTGTTAGAGTGATTCAAGTATGAAAATTTAGTTGTTCTTTGAACCATTATGATATTTGTTTAAGAACTTAATTCTTAGTCATTATTCGATTCTATTGAGTGGTGAACATTGCTTGTGCAAGTTTTCATGCTTGACTTTGGTTGAATCTTATGCTTGAGCAAATCCTCTTGTTTTAATGAGGGGCATACTTTGCTTGGGGACAAGCAAAAATCTAGTTGGGGAGAGTTGTTAGGTGCGAAATTGACCTAAAAATGACATATCTTTCTTTGCACTTTTTCCACTCTTTTCTCATGTTTTCATTGGTTTTTATCCATGATTGTTGTTGTTCTTCTAACCTTAATAAAATACCTTTGGTGCTTATAATATGTGTGTAATTGTGCAGGAAAAGGCAATAAATGATCAAAGTTGTAAGACACAAAAATTGATGCAAGTTGCCAAAGAAAATAGGAAAATAGCAGAAGGTTCGCTTTGCGAACTCTGGCAAATTGCCAGCGAAGGTTCGTTGTGCGAAGGATGGCGAGGGTTCCAGCGAATGGTCCCAGAATTGGACAGAGGAAAAAGGAGCTAATATTCTCTTTGCGAGCTTGAAAGCGAGTGTTCACTTTGCGAACATTCCTTCGCATTGCGAACTCACGAGAATTTCTGGGGCGGTTTAACTATTCAGAGGCACCTGAAGTGCCTATTTTTGCCATTCGCTGTGCGAATGAAGTGGTTCTCCTAGGGAACTATGAAAATCCTGAATGTATATAAATAAAATTTTCACACTTTTCTAAAGGATTATCATTCCAACTTGTAATTTTAGGATCAGAACTTGATATTTCTTCATTTCAAGGGAGAATAGGTAGGATCTTTGATCTCTTGTGGGATGAGGATGTAATCTTTTGATACCTTATGTTATTCATCTAATGTATGTTTGTGAATATGTTTTGATTCTCTATTGTTGTTGTCTTTGATTGATTATTTGTGGTCTTGACAAAACCTTTACAAATCCTTGATCTTAGATTTTCATCTATCAATGAACCAAGCTTCTGATATGGTTTTGTGAGTTGATATTCATTTTATCTTTTTTTGTATTGTGTTGATTAAGTAGCATGGCTAGCATGAGTAGGATCGATAGGGTATTGCAAAGATGCGTGATAATAGTGATGAAGAACGGTATTCACATTCATTTGGCAAATTAGTTGAATACATGTAAAAAGGTTTAAGCGTATGTACATATTCTGATCGTTGGCATTGTACATGAAGCAATCATTTATCTGATTTGGGTGTCATCTTTGTTTACCTGTTTATCTTTGATTTGAACTGCGATAGACATATGCTCTTCAGATCTGGATCTAAGATGATTATCATTTTTGTTCTGAACTCTAGAGATAGATTTAGGCTTAACACTTGCGAGAGTATCAGCTCTTAATGCTCTGTGTTGGTTTTTGTTGCGTGAGACATCACCAATGAGGCAATACGATCGATCTCTCGATGTTGTGTTAGACATAACCTCTGTCGTGGGTGATACGTGATGATATTAGGTGAATGATTGATTTATGTATAACATGATTAGAAGAATGCATGTGTTATCAATTGGTGAGATCCAATTCCAACAAGGCTCCGTTTATAATTCAGTCTTTATTTTATATTTTGCGTCTTTACATTTTCCGCATTTGCATTGGTTCCGCTTTAAACCAAAAATTTTGAACCATAAGCTTAGAAACATAGAAACCGTCGAATGGCATTCTTTCCCTCGCACTGATCCCTGTGGAGAACGACAAAACTGGGTTACTTTTATATTTTTGCTTGCTGTTATTCTAGCCTCAACAAAATGGCGTCGTTGCCAGGGATCGGTGTTTAGATATTGAATTGCATCGCGATAGTTTCTATATTTTTTATCTTTGTACATTTGTTAATATTACATCTATTTGTTTTTTTTAATGTTTTCTCTAGTGTGATCAGGATTGATGAGAACTCCTTCTAGATTGGTTGCTATTTGTATAAAAGTATTCAATGAAGCTTCGACCGAGCCTAGATGGATGTTGAGCTTTGAAGTTTGTATGGTAAATGGTACCGCTTTATAGAATGTTAGAATGATTTAAGAATTTTATGATTTATGCAAATGTGTATCTTTGTTTCATTTTTCAACTTGTTTGAATGCTTGTTTCACTTAGGTCCAAAAGCCACAAATTGTGAGAAACCTCCATTGCTTACTATATGCTAGGATGACTGATAACTTTGTTTAATTCGTTTGGTTCACGCTTTATCTGTTGATTATTGTGATTCTATGGAAGCATTAGAAATGATCAAGGCATTTGTTTATATTAAGCACAACCGTATCCAAAAGTACCTTACCCGTGAGTAGAGAGAATTCATTAGCCCCTTTGAGCCTAAACATTTTAGATCTCATTTTAGTGATGAACTTGTTTATGTACATATTGTGAAAGTGTGGTTCATCATTGAATTTTGTGAGTTTCTAAAAATTTCTTCTTGAAACTTTGAACTTTGTTTTAATTTGATTTCCTTGCCTTAAAAAGCAAGGAGCATTCACTTGAGGTTTTGTTGAATTCAAGTTAGGGAGAATGAAAAAGAAGAATGGTAGGTTGCTAAAACTTTTGAAAAAGTTCAAACAAGCATGAAAAGAAAATGTGTCAATATGAATGTGTAAAACAAAAGAAAAAGAATGCTTGTTTGATGAGAAAAAAATAGAATGAAATAATTGTGCAGAAGGAAGTTTGAGAAGGTTTGAGATAAAGGAGTGAAAATGGTGAATGAAGTTGTGATGTGTAAATACCATGTATAGTGAATGTTTCTTTTTGCATCGGCAATTTCGATTCAATGGCCTTTAGAAATGTCCCTTAGTTATGAACCAGACCAAGTTACAACCTTTGAAGCCCTTAGTGATCTTTTTGCTTCCATGTTTTCATTTTTTATTGTTAGATGTTGTATGAATTGGATTGCTATTGACATTGTTTGTCGGGTGAGTGAAATTTCCCCGCGGTTGTAAACGCGTCAATATCTTCATTTTATTTTGAAGAGGAGTGTTAGAGTGATTCAAGTATGAAAATTTAGTTGTTCTTTGAACCATTATGATATTTGTTTAAGAACTTAATTCTTTGTCATTATTCGATTCTATTGAGTGGTGAACATTGCTTGTGCAAGTTTTCATGCTTGACTTTGGTTGAATCTTATGCTTGAGCAAATCCTCTTGTTTTAATGAGGGGCATACTTTGCTTGGGGACAAGCAAAAATCTAGTTGGGGAGAGTTGTTAGGTGCGAAATTGACCTAAAAATGACATATCTTTCTTTGCACTTTTTCCACTCTTTTCTCATGTTTTCATTGGTTTTTATCCATGATTGTTGTTGTTCTTCTAACCTTAATAAAATACCTTTGGTGCTTATAATATGTGTGTTATTGTGCAGGAAAAGGCACTAAATGATCAAAGTTGTAAGACACAAAAATTGATGCAAGTTGCCAAAGAAAAGAGGAAAATAGCAGAAGGTTCACTTTGCGAACTCTGGCAAATTGCCAGCGAAGGTTCGTTGTGCGAAGGATGGCGAGGGTTACAGCGAATGGTCCCAGAATTGGACAGAGGAAAAAGGAGCTAATATTCGCTTTGCGAGCTTGAAAGCGAGTGTTCGCTTTGCGAACATTCCTTCGCATTGCGAACTCACGAGAATTTCTGGGGCGGTTTAACTATTCAGAGGCACCTGAAGTGCCTATTTTTGCCATTCGCTGTGCGAATGAAGTGGTTCTCCTAGGGAACTATGAAAATACTGAATGTATATAAATAAAATTTTCACACTTTTCTAAAGGATTATCATTCCAACTTGTAATTTTAGGATCAGAACTTGATATTTCTTTATTTCAAGGGAGAATAGGTAGGATCTTTGATATCTTGTGGGATGAGGATGTAATCTTTTGATACCTTATGTTATTCATCTAATGTATGTTTGTGAATATGTTTTGATTCTCTATTGTTGTTGTCTTTGATTGATTATTTGTGGTCTTGACAAAACCTTTACAAATCCTTGATCTTAGATTTTCATCTATCAATGAACCAAGCTTTTGATATGGTTTTGTGAGTTGATATTCATTTTATCTTTTTTTGTATTGTGTTGATTAAGTAGCATGGCTAGCATGAGTAGGATCGATACGGTATTGCAAAGATGCGTGATAATAGTGATGAAGAACGGTATTCACATTCATTTGGCAAATTAGTTGAATACATGTAAAAAGGTTTAAGCGTATGTACGTATTCTGATCGTTGGCATTGTACATGAAGCAATCATTTATCTGATTTGGGTGTCATCTTTGTTTACCTGTTTATCTTTGATTTAAACTGCGATAGACATATGCTCTTCAGATCTGGATCTAAGATGATTATCATTTTTGTTCTGAACTCTAGAGATAGATTTAGGCTTAACACTTGCGAGAGTATCAGCTCTTAATGCTCTGTGTTGGTTTTTGTTGCGTGAGACATCACCAATGAGGCAATACGATCGATCTCTCGATGTTGTGTTAGACATAACCTCTGTCGTGGGTGATACGTGATGATATTAGGTGAATGATTGATTTATGTATAACATGATTAGAAGAATGCATGTGTTATCAATTGGTGAGATCCAATTCCAACAAGGCTCCGTTTATAATTCAGTCTTTATTTTATATTTTGCGTCTTTACATTTTCCGCATTTGCATTGGTTCCGCTTTAAACCAAAATTTTTGAACCATAAGCTTAGAAACATAGAAACCGTCGAATGGCATTCTTTCCCTCGCACTGATCCCTGTGGAGAACGACAAAACTGGGTTACTTTTATATTTTTGCTTGCTGTTATTCTAGCCTCAACAAAATGGCGTCGTTGCCAGGGATCGGTGTTTAGATATTGAATTGCATCGCGATAGTTTCTATATTTTTTATCTTTGTACATTTGTTAATATTACATCTATTTGTTTTTTTTTAATGTTTTCTCTAGTGTGATCAGGATTGATGAGAACTCCTTCTAGATTGGTTGCTATTTGTATAAAAGTATTCAATGAAGCTTCAACCGAGCCTGGATGGATGTTGAGCTTTGAAGTTTGTATGGTAAATGGTACCGCTTTATAGAATGTTAGAATGATTTAAGAATTTTATGATTTATGCAAATGTGTATCTTTGTTTCATTTTTCAACTTGTTTGAATGCTTGTTTCACTTAGGTCCAAAAGCCACAAATTGTGAGAAACCTCCATTGCTTACTATATGCTAGGATGACTGATAACTTTGTTTAATTCGTTTGGTTCACGCTTTATCTGTTGATTATTGTGATTCTATGGAAGCATTAGAAATGATCAAGGCATTTGTTTATATTAAGCACAACCGTATCCAAAAGTACCTTACCCGTGAGTAGAGAGAATTCATTAGCCCCTTTGAGCCTAAACATTTTAGATCTCATTTTAGTGATGAACTTGTTTATGTACATATTGTGAAAGTGTGGTTCATCATTGAATTTTGTGAGTTTCTAAAAATTTCTTCTTGAAACTTTGAACTTTGTTTTAATTTGATTTCCTTGCCTTAAAAAGCAAGGAGCATTCACTTGAGGTTTTGTTGAATTCAAGTTAGGGAGAATGAAAAAGAAGAATGGTAGGTTGCTAAAACTTTTGAAAAAGTTCAAACAAGCATGAAAAGAAAATGTGTCAATATGAATGTGTAAAACAAAAGAAAAAGAATGCTTGTTTGATGAGAAAAAAATAGAATGAAATAATTGTGCAGAAGGAAGTTTGAGAAGGTTTGAGATAAAGGAGTGAAAATGGTGAATGAAGTTGTGATGTGTAAATACCATGTATAGTGAATGTTTCTTTTTGCATCGGCAATTTCGATTCAATGGCCTTTAGAAATGTCCCTTAGTTGTGAACCAGACCAAGTTACAACCTTTGAAGCCCTTAGTGATCTTTTTGCTTCCATGTTTTCATTTTTTATTGTTAGATGTTGTATGAATTGGATTGCTATTGACATTGTTTGTCGGGTGAGTGAAATTTCCCCGCGGTTGTAAACGCGTCAATATCTTCATTTTATTTTGAAGAGGAGTGTTAGAGTGATTCAAGTATGAAAATTTAGTTGTTCTTTGAACCATTATGATATTTGTTTAAGAACTTAATTCTTTGTCATTATTCGATTCTATTGAGTGGTGAACATTGCTTGTGCAAGTTTTCATGCTTGACTTTGGTTGAATCTTATGCTTGAGCAAATCCTCTTGTTTTAATGAGGGGCATACTTTGCTTGGGGACAAGCAAAAATCTAGTTGGGGAGAGTTGTTAGGTGCGAAATTGACCTAAAAATGACATATCTTTCTTTGTACTTTTTCCACTCTTTTCTCATGTTTTCATTGGTTTTTATCCATTATTGTTGTTGTTCTTCTAACCTTAATAAAATACCTTTGGTGCTTATAATATGTGTGTTATTGTGCAGGAAAAGGCACTAAATGATCAAAGTTGTAAGACACAAAAATTGATGCAAGTTGCCAAAGAAAAGAGGAAAATAGTAGAAGGTTCGCTTTGCGAACTCTGGCAAATTTCCAGCGAAGGTTCGTTGTGCGAAGGATGGCGAGGGTTCCAGCGAATGGTCCCAGAATTGGACAGAGGAAAAAGGAGCTAATATTCGCTTTGCGAGCTTGAAAGCGAGTGTTTGCTTTGCGAACATTCCTTCGCATTGCAAACTCACGAGAATTTCTGGGGCGGTTTAACTATTCAGAGGCACCTGAAGTGCCTATTTTTGCCATTCGTTGTGCGAATGAAGTGGTTCTCCTAGGGAACTATGAAAATCCTGAATGTATATAAATAAAATTTTCACACTTTTCTAAAGGATTATCATTCCAACTTGTAATTTTAGGATCATAACTTGATATTTCTTCATTTCAAGGGAGAATAGGTAGGATCTTTGATCTCTTGTGGGATGAGGATGTAATCTTTTGATACCTTATGTTATTCATCTAATGTATGTTTGTGAATATGTTTTGATTCTCTATTGTTGTTGTCTTTGATTGATTATTTGTGGTCTTGACAAAACCTTTACAAATCCTTGATCTTAGATTTTCATCTATCAATGAACCAAGCTTTTGATATGGTTTTGTGAGTTGATATTCATTTTATCTTTTTTTGTATTGTGTTGATTAAGTAGCATGGCTAGCATGAGTAGGATCGATACGGTATTGCAAAGATGCGTGATAATAGTGATGAAGAACGGTATTCACATTCATTTGGCAAATTAGTTGAATACATGTAAAAAGGTTTAAGCGTATGTACGTATTCTGATCGTTGGCATTGTACATGAAGCAATCATTTATCTGATTTGGGTGTCATCTTTGTTTACCTGTTTATCTTTGATTTGAACTGCGATAGACATATGCTCTTCAGATCTGGATCTAAGATGATTATCATTTTTGTTCTGAACTCTAGAGATAGATTTAGGCTTAACACTTGCGAGAGTATCAGCTCTTAATGCTCTGTGTTGGTTTTTGTTGCGTGAGACATCACCAATGAGGCAATATGATCGATCTCTCGATGTTGTGTTAGACATAACCTCTGTCGTGGGTGATACGTGATGATATTAGGTGAATGATTGATTTATGTATAACATGATTAGAAGAATGCATGTGTTATCAATTGGTGAGATCCAATTCCATCAAGGCTCCGTTTATAATTCAGTCTTTATTTTATATTTTGCGTCTTTACATTTTCCGCATTTGCATTGGTTCCGCTTTAAACCAAAATTTTTGAACCATAAGCTTAGAAACATAGAAACCGTCGAATGGCATTCTTTCCCTCGCACTGATCCCTGTGGAGAACGACAAAACTGGGTTACTTTTATATTTTTGCTTGCTGTTATTCTAGCCTCAACAAAATGGCGTCGTTGCCAGGGATCGGTGTTTAGATATTGAATTGCATCGCGATAGTTTCTATATTTTTTATCTTTGTACATTTGTTAATATTACATCTATTTGTTTTTTTTTAATGTTTTCTCTAGTGTGATCAGGATTGATGAGAACTCCTTCTAGATTGGTTGCTATTTGTATAAAAGTATTCAATGAAGCTTCAACCGAGCCTGGATGGATGTTGAGCTTTGAAGTTTGTATGGTAAATGGTACCGCTTTATAGAATGTTAGAATGATTTAAGAATTTTATGATTTATGCAAATGTGTATCTTTGTTTCATTTTTCAACTTGTTTGAATGCTTGTTTCACTTAGGTCCAAAAGCCACAAATTGTGAGAAACCTCCATTGCTTACTATATGCTAGGATGACTGATAACTTTGTTTAATTCGTTTGGTTCACGCTTTATCTGTTGATTATTGTGATTCTATGGAAGCATTAGAAATGATCAAGGCATTTGTTTATATTAAGCACAACCGTATCCAAAAGTACCTTACCCGTGAGTAGAGAGAATTCATTAGCCCCTTTGAGCCTAAACATTTTAGATCTCATTTTAGTGATGAACTTGTTTATGTACATATTGTGAAAGTGTGGTTCATCATTGAATTTTGTGAGTTTCTAAAAATTTCTTCTTGAAACTTTGAACTTTGTTTTAATTTGATTTCCTTGCCTTAAAAAGCAAGGAGCATTCACTTGAGGTTTTGTTGAATTCAAGTTAGGGAGAATGAAAAAGAAGAATGGTAGGTTGCTAAAACTTTTGAAAAAGTTCAAACAAGCATGAAAAGAAAATGTGTCAATATGAATGTGTAAAACAAAAGAAAAAGAATGCTTGTTTGATGAGAAAAAAATAGAATGAAATAATTGTGCAGAAGGAAGTTTGAGAAGGTTTGAGATAAAGGAGTGAAAATGGTGAATGAAGTTGTGATGTGTAAATACCATGTATAGTGAATGTTTCTTTTTGCATCGGCAATTTCGATTCAATGGCCTTTAGAAATGTCCCTTAGTTGTGAACCAGACCAAGTTACAACCTTTGAAGCCCTTAGTGATCTTTTTGCTTCCATGTTTTCATTTTTTATTGTTAGATGTTGTATGAATTGGATTGCTATTGACATTGTTTGTCGGGTGAGTGAAATTTCCCCGCGGTTGTAAACGCGTCAATATCTTCATTTTATTTTGAAGAGGAGTGTTAGAGTGATTCAAGTATGAAAATTTAGTTGTTCTTTGAACCATTATGATATTTGTTTAAGAACTTAATTCTTTGTCATTATTCGATTCTATTGAGTGGTGAACATTGCTTGTGCAAGTTTTCATGCTTGACTTTGGTTGAATCTTATGCTTGAGCAAATCCTCTTGTTTTAATGAGGGGCATACTTTGCTTGGGGACAAGCAAAAATCTAGTTGGGGAGAGTTGTTAGGTGCGAAATTGACCTAAAAATGACATATCTTTCTTTGTACTTTTTCCACTCTTTTCTCATGTTTTCATTGGTTTTTATCCATGATTGTTGTTGTTCTTCTAACCTTAATAAAATACCTTTGGTGCTTATAATATGTGTGTTATTGTGCAGGAAAAGGCACTAAATGATCAAAGTTGTAAGACACAAAAATTGATGCAAGTTGTGAAAGAAAAGAGGAAAATAGCAGAAGGTTCGCTTTGCGAACTCTGGCAAATTGCCAGCGAAGGTTCGTTGTGCGAAGGATGGCGAGGGTTCCAGCGAATGGTCCCAGAATTGGACAGAGGAAAAAGGAGCTAATATTCGCTTTGCGAGCTTGAAAGCGAGTGTTTGCTTTGCGAACATTCCTTCGCATTGCAAACTCACGAGAATTTCTGGGGCGGTTTAACTATTCAGAGGCACCTGAAGTGCCTATTTTTGCCATTCGCTGTGCGAATGAAGTGGTTCTCCTAGGGAACTATGAAAATCCTGAATGTATATAAATAAAATTTTCACACTTTTCTAAAGGATTATCATTCCAACTTGTAATTTTAGGATCATAACTTGATATTTCTTCATTTCAAGGGAGAATAGGTAGGATCTTTGATCTCTTGTGGGATGAGGATGTAATCTTTTGATACCTTATGTTATTCATCTAATGTATGTTTGTGAATATGTTTTGATTCTCTATTGTTGTTGTCTTTGATTGATTATTTGTGGTCTTGACAAAACCTTTACAAATCCTTGATCTTAGATTTTCATCTATCAATGAACCAAGCTTTTGATATGGTTTTGTGAGTTGATATTCATTTTATCTTTTTTTGTATTGTGTTGAT
This sequence comes from Lathyrus tuberosus, assembly GCA_022829125.1. Taxonomy (NCBI): domain Eukaryota; kingdom Viridiplantae; phylum Streptophyta; class Magnoliopsida; order Fabales; family Fabaceae; genus Lathyrus; species Lathyrus tuberosus. Next base: position 8,522,006 of record JALAZF010000237.1, read on the forward strand.
TAAGTAGCATGGCTAGCATGAGTAGGATCGATACGGTATTGCAAAGATGCGTGATAATAGTGATGAAGAACGGTATTCACATTCATTTGGCAAATTAGTTGAATACATGTAAAAAGGTTTAAGCGTATGTACGTATTCTGATCGTTGGCATTGTACATGAAGCAATCATTTATCTGATTTGGGTGTCATCTTTGTTTACCTGTTTATCTTTGATTTGAACTGCGATAGACATATGCTCTTCAGATCTGGATCTAAGATGATTATCATTTTTGTTCTGAACTCTAGAGATAGATTTAGGCTTAACACTTGCGAGAGTATCAGCTCTTAATGCTCTGTGTTGGTTTTTGTTGCGTGAGACATCACCAATGAGGCAATACGATCGATCTCTCGATGTTGTGTTAGACATAACCTCTGTCGTGGGTGATACGTGATGATATTAGGTGAATGATTGATTTATGTATAACATGATTAGAAGAATGCATGTGTTATCAATTGGTGAGATCCAATTCCAACAAGGCTCCGTTTATAATTCAGTCTTTATTTTATATTTTGCGTCTTTACATTTTCCGCATTTGCATTGGTTCCGCTTTAAACCAAAATTTTTGAACCATAAGCTTAGAAACATAGAAACCGTCGAATGGCATTCTTTCCCTCGCACTGATCCCTGTGGAGAACGACAAAACTGGGTTACTTTTATATTTTTGCTTGATGTTATTCTAGCCTCAACAAAATGGCGTCGTTGCCAGGGATCGGTGTTTAGATATTGAATTGCATTGCGATAGTTTCTATATTTTTGATCTTTGTACATTTGTTAATATTACATCTATTTGTTTTTTTTTTATGTTTTCTCTAGTGTGATCAGGATTGATGAGAACTCCTTCTAGATTGGTTGCTATTTGTATAAAAGTATTCAATGAAGCTTCGACCGAGCCTGGATGGATGTTGAGCTTTGAAGTTTGTATGGTAAATGGTACCGCTATATAGAATGTTAGAATGATTTAAGAATTTTATGATTTGTGCAAATGTGTATCTTTGTTTCATTTTTCAACTTGTTTGAATGCTTGTTTCACTTAGGTCCAAAAGCCACAAATTGTGAGAAACCTCCATTGCTTACTATATGCTAGGATGACTGATAACTTTGTTTAATTCGTTTGGTTCACGCTTTATCTGTTGATTATTGTGATTCTATGGAAGCATTAGAAATGATCAAGGCATTTGTTTATATTAAGCACAACCGTATCCAAAAGTACCTTACCCGTGAGTAGAGAGAATTCATTAGCCCCTTTGAGCCTAAACATTTTAGATCTCATTTTAGTGATGAACTTGGTTATGTACATATTGTGAAAGTGTGGTTCATCATTGAATTTTGTGAGTTTCTAAAAATTTCTTCTTGAAACTTTGAACTTTGTTTTAATTTGATTTCCTTGCCTTAAAAAGCAAGGAGCTTTCACTTGAGGTTTTGTTGAATTCAAGTTAGGGAGAATGAAAAAGAAGAATGGTAGGTTGCTAAAACTTTTGAAAAAGTTCAAACAAGCATGAAAAGAAAATGTGTCAATATGAATGTGTAAAACAAAAGAAAAAGAATGCTTGTTTGATGAGAAAAACATAGAATGAAATAATTGTGCAGAAGGAAGTTTGAGAAGGTTTGAGATAAAGGAGTGAAAATGGTGAATGAAGTTGTGATGTGTAAATACCATGTATAGTGAATGTTTCTTTTTGCATCGGCAATTTCGATTCAATGGCCTTTAGAAATGTCCCTTAGTTGTGAACCCGACCAAGTTACAACCTTTGAAGCCCTTAGTGATCTTTTTGCTTCCATGTTTTCATTTTTTATTGTTAGATGTTGTATGAATTGGATTGTTATTGACATTGTTTGTCGGGTGAGTGAAATTTCCCCGCGGTTGTAAACGCGTCAATATCTTCATTTTATTTTGAAGAGGAGTGTTAGAGTGATTCAAGTATGAAAATTTAGTTGTTCTTTGAACCATTATGATATTTGTTTAAGAACTTAATTCTTTGTCATTATTCGATTCTATTGAGTGATGAACATTGCTTGTGCAAGTTTTCATGCTTGACTTTGGTTGAATCTTATGCTTGAGCAAATCCTCTTGTTTTAATGAGGGGCATACTTTGCTTGGGGACAAGCAAAAATCTAGTTGGGGAGAGTTGTTAGGTGCGAAATTGACCTAAAAATGACATATCTTTCTTTGCACTTTTTCCACTCTTTTCTCATGTTTTCATTGGTTTTTATCCATGATTGTTGTTGTTCTTCTAACCTTAATAAAATACCTTTGGTGCTTATAATATATGTGTTATTGTGCAGGAAAAGGCACTAAATGATCAAAGTTGTAAGACACAAAAATTGATGCAAGTTGCCAAAGAAAAGAGGAAAATAGCAGAAGGTTCACTTTGCGAACTCTGGCAAATTGCCAGCGAAGGTTCGTTGTGCGAAGGATGGCGAGGGTTCCAGCGAATGGTCCCAGAATTGGACAGAGGAAAAAGGAGCTAATATTCGCTTTGCGAGCTTGAAAGCGAGTGTTCGCTTTGCGAACATTCCTTCGCATTGCGAACTCACGAGAATTTCTGGGGCGGTTTAACTATTCAGAGGCACCTGAAGTGCCTATTTTTGCCATTCGCTGTGCGAATGAAGTGGTTCTCCTAGGGAACTATGAAAATCCTGAATGTATATAAATAAAATTTTCACACTTTTCTAAAGGATTATCATTCCAACTTGTAATTTTAGGATCAGAACTTGATATTTCTTCATTTCAAGGGAGAATAGGTAGGATCTTTGATCTCTTGTGGGATGAGGATGTAATCTTTTGATACCTTATGTTATTCATCTAATGTATGTTTGTGAATATGTTTTGATTCTCTATTGTTGTTGTCTTTGATTGATTATTTGTGGTCTTGACAAAACCTTTACAAATCCTTGATATTAGATTTTCATCTATCAATGAACCAAGCTTTTGATATGGTTTTGTGAGTTGATATTCATTTTATCTTTTTTTTGTATTGTGTTGATTAAGTAGCATGGCTAGCATGAGTAGGATCGATACGGTATTGCAAATATGCGTGATAATAGTGATGAAGAACGGTATTCACATTCATTTGGCAAATTAGTTGAATACATGTAAAAAGGTTTAAGCGTATGTACGTATTCTGATCGTTGGCATTGTACATGAAGCAATCATTTATCTGATTTGGGTGTCATCTTTGTTTACCTGTTTATCTTTGATTTGAACTGCGATAGACATATGCTCTTCAGATCTGGATCTAAGATGATTATCATTTTTGTTCTGAACTCTAGAGATAGATTTAGGCTTAACACTTGCGAGAGTATCAGCTCTTAATGCTCTGTGTTGGTTTTTATTGCGTGAGACATCACCAATGAGGCAATACGATCGATCTCTCGATGTTGTGTTAGACATAACCTCTGTCGTGGGTGATACGTGATGATATTAGGTGAATGATTGATTTATGTATAACATGATTAGAAGAATGCATGTGTTATCAATTGGTGAGATCCAATTCCAACAAGGCTCCGTTTATAATTCAGTCTTTATTTTATATTTTGCGTCTTTACATTTTCCGCATTTGCATTGGTTCCGCTTTAAACCAAAATTTTTGAACCATAAGCTTAGAAACATAGAAACCGTCGAATGGCATTCTTTCCCTCGCACTGATCCCTGTGGAGAACGACAAAACTAGGTTACTTTTATATTTTTGCTTGCTGTTATTCTAGCCTCAACAAAATGGCGTCGTTGCCAGGGATCGGTGTTTAGATATTGAATTGCATCGCGATAGTTTCTATATTTTTTATCTTTGTACATATTTGTTTATATTACATGTATTTGTTTTTTTTTATGTTTTCTCTAGTGTGATCAGGATTGATGAGAACTCCTTCTAGATTGGTTGCTATTTGTATAAAAGTATTCAATGAAGCTTCAACCGAGCCTGGATGGATGTTGAGCTTTGAAGTTTGTATGGTAAATGGTACCGCTTTATAAAATGTTAGAATGATTTAAGAATTTTATGATTTGTGCAAATGTGTATCTTTGTTTCATTTTTCAACTTGTTTGAATGCTTGTTTCAGTTAGGTCCAAAAACCACAAATTGTGAGAAACCTCCATTGCTTACTATATGCTAGGATGACTGATAACTTTGTTTAATTCGTTTGGTTCACGCTTTATCTGTTGATTATTGTGATTCTATGGAAGCATTAGAAATGATCAAGGCATTTGTTTATATTAAGCACAACCGTATCCAAAAGTACCTTACCCGTGAGTTGAGAGAATTCATTAGCCCCTTTGAGCCTAAACATTTTAGATCTCATTTTAGTGATAACACGTAAATGTATCGTTTATTTGGCTTGACTTACATGAATTTATACTATGTTTTATTTGAGTTTTCCCGATTTATGCTTAGTATTACTCGTATTTATTTATGTTTCTCAGGCACTCGAGTCGGAGCGGAAGTTATCGGAAATTGAAGAATTATTGAAGAATTATTCAAGAAAGAAAATAGAAGGAAAGAAATGGAAGAAGGAAAGAAAAAGAATGGAAAGAAATTGAAAAAAAAAAGAAAAAATAATAAATAAAAGGGGTTGGGCCCACCACACTTCATAAGGGTGGCGCCTGCCACCACAAATGAAGGTGGCGCCCATCACCAAATAAAGGTGGCTCCCACCACCCAAAATGTGGCTCCAGCCACATGAAATGTGAGAGAGAGAGAGAGAGAGAGAGAGAGAGAGAGAGAAAGTGGCGCAAGCCACCTATCTCTTAGGAGATAAAATTGCCCATTTTCCTTTTTTTATTTTATTTTTTTATTATTTTTATTTATTTCTTCTCCACATCTCCACTCCTTTTTTTGTCTTTCCTCAATACTATTTCCACGCAAAAACTCAATGTCCTCAACTGCCAGCACTCAGTATAAAAAAAGAAAGCAAACCTCCATTCCAGGGGGTCGGACCTTTCATTTGCCAGATTTTCCTTGTTTAGTTTTTAGGCAGCTTCTTGCACTATGTAAAAGGGATAGTTCTCCACATCGGGGGACTATTCCCAATATAGTTTTAGGATTCTATTTTCTGCCTTTTGCTTTCTGCAACCGAATTCGCATTCAAGATTTCAGTGTATTATTCAAAACCATATTCCAGGTTTTATTTATTGTTATTTATTGTGTCGTTTCCTTATTTGATTCCTAAAGCATGTTTTCGATTTTAGTTTATTATGATATCTGCATGTTTATTTCCTTCTCCATGTCTAGCTAAGTAGTCTTGAGTCCGGCGTATGAGGACCGTCGTTACCGACGGGACTCGGTAGAAAATTATAGGTGCGAACTTACGATTAAAAATATGTTTTGGTTTTAATTTCTAAGTTGAGTTTAAATAGATTTGTCATGAGAGTAAGAGGTTATTTAACACGATTTTGTCACGAGAGTGAGAAATTAATTAAGGTTAGAGTCGGCACTGCGAGAGCGTGGGGATCGAACCAGATAGTGGAAATTAGGCAACAAATCTAAATACAGCGAGAGCGCTTTAGATGGGTTTAGGATATTATTGACTTTCAAAATATATTTCCTAGTTACCGGGCGAGCGAGAGCAAAATCTTGGGATTAGGAAGTATGACTTTAGTTAATACCGCGAGAGCGTGAGGCGAAGTCTTTAAGTTGGTATATTCTACGGAACTAAGTTATAGTCGTAATTAGTACCCGAATTCTACAAAGTCCCTTAGGAGCGCGGAATCCATATTCCGGTCTCTCTTTCTCTATTCTATTTTCTTAGTTTTATTTTCAGTTCTAGATTTAGTTTCCCTTAAATCAAAAATATCATTTGCCTTAGCTTTACAACGCAGCGATAGATAACGGTAGGTTGACATTGGTCTCTGTGGGACCGATATCTTTTATTACTACGCGATTAGGCTGTGCACTTGCAGTTAGTAACCGTTAGACGTATAGTTTATCGCGATCATTTAGTGATGAACTTGTTTATGTACATACTGTGAAAGTGTGGTTCATCATTGAATTTTGTGAGTTTCTAAAAATTTCTTCTTGAACCTTTGAACTTTGTTTTAATTTGATTTCCTTGCCTTAAAAAGCAAGGAGCATTCACTTGAGGTTTTGTTGAACTCAAGTTAGGGAGAATGAAAAAGAAGAATGGTAGGTTGCAAAAACTTTTGAAAAAGTTCAAACAAGCATGAAAAGAAAATGTGTCAATATGAATGTGAAAAACAAAAGAAAAAGAATGCTTGTTTGATGAGAAAAATAGAGAATGAAATAATTGTGCAGAAGGAAGTTTGAGAAGGTTTGAGATAAAGGAGTGAAAATGGTGAATGAAGCTGTGATGTGTAAATACCATGTATAGTGAATGTTTCTTTTTGCATCGGCAATTTCGATTCAATGGCCTTTAGAAATGTCCCTTAGTTGTGAACTAGACCAAGTTACAACCTTTGAAGCCCTTTGTAACGCCCCAGTTTTGTTAAATTTATTTAATAGAGTAGATTTAATTGGTTTTGGTTTTGTATTATTTTTTTATTGACTTTTATTTGGCAATATATTATTTTTCATCGTTGTTTATGTTTTATCGCGTTTTGAGAGCGTTTGCGAGATATTTGAGCTGAGGGGTATTTTGGTCTTTTGGGGGGTAGATATTTTCATAAAAAGAAAGAAAAGAGAGAAAAAGAGAAAGAAAAGAGAAAAACAGAAAGAAGGAGAAGAAAGAAAGAGAGAAGAGGAGAAAGAGGAAAAATCAGGAAAACTCCGTTTCGAGCGCGAATAATCGGGTAAGGGTGAGAAGTTTCGATTATATCATGCTTGTATATGTATATGTATGTTTTGTTTGAATGTTTGGGTGTAAAATATATGTTTTCTATTTGGTTGAATTTGTGAGCAATTGATAGAAATCGATGTTTTAACGGTTAGAATGCAGAATAGTTCGCGTAGAATAGTCGGGAAATGATAGGATTTAGTCAGGAATACTTGTTGGTATGATTAGGGGGGTTTAAGGATGAGTTTGGAGGGATTTTGTGTAATAAATTCTGGTTTTTCTGCTGTTTCGCGATGGTTAATCGATTAACCAAATGCGTTAATCGATTAACAGTGTAAGTTTCAGAAAAATATTATTTTCAAAAACCCATAACTTTTGATCCGTAAGTCGGTTTTGGTCCCCGTTTGAAGCGTTGGAAAGCTAGTGAAATATTCTTTCTATTAAAAATGATTTGTAGGGCAGTAGATGATTTATTTAGGTCGGGATTTTGGAAAAGTGTTTGGTTGTCGGGTTTTTATCGCGTTAAATGCGTACGGTCGGTGTTTTACCGTGTGATATGCTTTTGTTATATAACGTATAGCTTGTGTGCTGTTATATGATGTGAATACATGTAATGAGATGTTGTGATAAGGTGTCGTGATGCAATGTTGTGATAATGTTGTTGTTGTGCGGTAAATACATTGTTTGATTGAATATCAATGTATGTGGTTATGATGTTGTGTTGGTTCGTGGTTTGTTGTTGTGGTTTGTGAAATGCATTGCTTATGTGAAATTCAATGTGTGATATTTGGTGGCTTATGGAAAATATGTGCATTGTTTGGGTTAAACTTCGATGCATGATTAAGGATGTTGTTATGATGTGTTGTGAATAGCCTTTGTGGTGTGAATCTCTTGTGGAATGAATTGTGATGATTGTATGATTGTTGTGGTATGTGGTATGTGATGAAATGCATTGTTTGAATTGTTTTCAATGCATGAATATGATGATGTGATAATCATATTGTCGATTTGTGAAGATGCATTTGATTGTCAGGAGTTCTTGTGTGTCAAGCATCATGATTTGCATTGTTGTGACGTCCTGAGTGACGGATTGATTCCAGAGGGAATCTGCTATAACATCGTGAGCCTTAAAAATAAGAGGACCGAAAGCGATTTGATATATCATGAGCCTTAAAAATAAAAGGACCGAAAGCGATGGTTATAGACGATCGTGTGCCCATGTGGGGTGTGAGCGATCGGATTGTGAGCCTTATACAAAGAGGACCGAAAGCAATCCATAAACGTCGTGAGCCTTAAAATAAGAGGACTGAAAGCGATCTGATTGGATCGTGAGCCTTAAAAATAAGAGGACCGAAAGCGACGGGGAACATCGTATGCCCGACGGGGAGTTACATTAAGTAACGAGCGATGGTTCCAATAGTTCCTGAGTGAACTGGTGTTGAGAATTGATGGGAGTCGGTACCGCATGGCATTTGCATAGAATCGTTGTGTCGGTCTCTGTGCATTTGCATAAATCATGATTTGATTGATGATGTGTGAGAATTGTGAATGGATGCATTATTTGTGGAAAATCATGGATTGATGATGTGTGGAAATTGTGCATTGATTTGTTATGTATTGAGATTATGATAGCATTGGTACTTTGAGGTTCATATGTGATAAATGCATTGGTTATGAATGACATGTGTTATGTGATGTGTAATGTGTTTCTAAATGTTATGACTTGGTATGTCTTATGTGCGAATATGCGAGCATATTGGATACTTGATATATGTGATGCTTGTGGTGAGAATAACTATGTATGTGAATTTATGTGTTTTTGCATATTATTATGCAATCTTGATTTAGTTGTTATTTCTCACCCTTCTGCTGTTTTATAATGCTCTATGAGGCATTGCAGATTAGATGCTGGAGGTCTTTGGTGAAGCTTATGTCTTCATTCTTTTGTCGGTAGGCTCTGATATGTAGCACTGGGTAGTCGGGAGATTGATTATGATTATATTGTGAAGTTGTATATATACATGATTCTGTTGATAACAGATAAACCTTTATGTGATATATATATATATATATATATATATATATATATATATATATATATATATATATATATATATATGATATTCGGTGTTAGATTTTCCACTTTTATTCTAAAATCTGAAATGTGGGTGTAAGGAACTGAGTTCCTCTGTTGATTGCTACCCCACTGTTGCATATCTTTATGAGCAGGTGTTGTATGTTTTGTTTCAAATATAATGTGATTCTCCCTATCTATGCCATGATAATTTAAATATACTCTGACGAAATTTTTATTAAGTGTTTATTCTTTTATTATTAATTAGGGGTATAGATTGGGGGTGTTACATTTAGTGGTATCAGAGCAGGTCGGTCCGTCCGGCCAAGTTGTTGAGTCAGTTGGTGTGACAGTTGAATACTGTCGTTGTTGTTTGTCCCTTAGTACGTGATAGGTGTGTGGAACACTATCAGTACATTCTGGTTTTCTAATCCTTTGTCTGCAGGAGTTAGAATGAGATAAGTGGGGGAGGAGCTTGTACTTCTCCATGTTGCTTCAGGTGGGGAGCATTGGCTCAGTGTGCCGTTGGTTGCAAGAGTGTAAGTGTTGTTTGGGCCGTGTTGGTTCCCGGTTTAAGAGGGGGTGCGGAGGTAAGGTTTATGTCAACTAAGGATTTGTGTCTTAGGTAGTTTTGTGCACAGGATGCAAGAAATGTTACTATAGTTTGGTAAAGATGGTTTATGCCCCATCATGATTGTCGGCTGTCTATTGACAAATTGAGGAACTGATCACCCTTAATCTCTTGTTGATAGTAGATGGGAATTATGTTGGATGGAATAGATGTGTCTTTCCGGCTTTGATAGTGTGTGCAATGAATTGTTTGGAATTTAAGGAAATGATTACGGATTGTTTTGATGAGTGGATGAAGATTACTATATTGGAAGATGAGACGGATTAGAGGTTTTGGTATGTTGCTCCAGTTGGGAAGTCATTGAGAGAGAACGATTGGGTATTGTTAATGGTTGTTCTCAGAGAGTAAAGTGTGAACTCAAATTTGACGAAGGTGAGAATTTGAGGTTTGGATCTGCTAAGTAAGTAGAAGGACTTTTAGGAAGTGAAACTCAGATGTTTGTCATGTTTGTGATGATAGTGTTCTAGAAATTGGCAGAAAGGCCATAGTGAGGGGCTGCCAGTTGTGCGTGATTTTCAGACGTATTTCCGGATAGAATCTTGGATGTTAGCATTAGAAGTACCTGGACTGATAGAGCAGTTGTGAGGCCAAGTGTGTCGTCTTGGAGGGCTCCAGTATTGTTAGTAACAAAAAGGAAGGATGATTAAGCGGAATAACAAGCATGATGTGTATAAGGGTATTGAGACTATGGAAAGCTAAACTTAGAGTTCTGGTGAGGTTTGGAGTCTTTGGAATTGTAGAGCATTAAGGGAAATTTTGAGAGAACCCTTAGGTGTGGATGTAATATTTAAGAGTTCTTTTTGGTTGGTCGTTGATACATGTTGGAATTTGTGGAATTGGACGGTCAAGAGAAGAAATTGCGTATGGATTACTAACAGTTGAATAAGGTAACGATTGAGAATAAGTGCCCACTTTCGAGAATAGATGACTGGAATGGTTTGGTTGAGATTGATAGAATGGTGTTTGGATAGGTTTGGTATAATTGTTATTGGCTGGTATTTAATCAGGTGGAATTGTTGGAATGAGCCTACGGGATTTAATCGGGTTTCGGTTGGTTTTTCTGTCATTAAAACAGAGTTTTTGATGGTTCTGCATCAGTGTTAACCGTTTAACCAAATGTGTTAACCGATTAACACGTGAAAAATTTGTGTGTTTTTACGTTAGTTTCATACTGTTAACCGGTTAACCAAATGCGTTAACCGATTAACCAAGGCAAAAATTTAAAAAATCCAAAACTTTAAAAATTCATATCTTTCGAATCGTAAGTCCATTTTGGTCGCCGTTCGAAGTGATAGGAAGCTAATGAGATGTTCTTTCTTATAAAAATGGTTTTGCTGCCAGTGGACGATTTGATTGTGTCGTGAATTTGGATAAGTTTGTAGTGCTTTTGATTGAGGATATTGGGATCTATTATAAACTCAGAGGAAGAACAAGTAGAGTGTTTGAGAATTGAATCACAAGTGTTGAAAAGAGACAAAGTGTTATGCTAAGTTATTCAAGTGAGAATTTCGGTTAAAAAAGGTTAGTTTCTTGGATATGTTATTTCGGGTAATGGTATTGTTATGGATCCATCGGAAGTAGATGCAGTTCTACAATGAGAGGCTCCGAAGTTGGTTAAGGTGATTTAAAGCTTTTTGGACTTTAGTTGGTTATTACCAGAGGTTATGGGAGGTTTTTCCAAGTTAGCATTTTCGTTACTTTGGTTGACTTGCAAAGGGTAAGTCGCTTGCTTTGGATGTTCATTGTGAGGTATTGTGATGTGTTTTTGATGAGTTTAGGCAGTGTGTTAATGCAAGAAAGTAAATTCATGGCTTATGCTTTACGACCATTGAGGATTCATAGAAGGATCTATACTATTCAGGATTTGGAATTGGTTGCGGTTGTATTGCGTTGGAAAATTTGGAGGTATTATCTTTATGGTTCTGGGTTCGAAGTGTTTAGTAATCACAAGAATATTGAGTACCTGTTTGGTCGGAAGGAATATAGTATGAGACCGCGAGGATGGTTGGAATTTGTGATGAGTTATGACTTTAGTTGGAATTATCCCATTGGTGAAGTTAATGTCGTGCCTGATGAGTTAAGTCGAAGGTTTTATACATGTCTATTTTGATGGTCAGGGAGTTAGAATTATTTGAGCAGTTCAGAGACTTGTGTCTGGTGTGTAAGCTAACATGCAGAGTGCGAGGTTGGGTATATTAAAGTGCACAATGATTTTTGGCAGAGGTGAGAAAGAGTTAGACTTTGGACGTGAGATTGGCAGACTTGACGGTTTCGAGTAATCAGAGTGCTCAGCGGAAGCGTGGTGTGGCACATTTTGTATTTGCGTGTGGGACTTGTAAGAATTCATAGGTTCAACATTGGGAACATGTAGGAATGGTGAGACTATTGGACGTTTCAGAATGGAAGTGTTAGGTGAAAGGTTTAAATGTTATCCATGGGCTACTATGTAGATGGATGTTTGGTTGTATGTTCGATTGGTGAATCGTAGCATTGTTGTAGTATGGTTGTGTGACAAGGATGTTGGTGTTCTGGTTTTGTTGATGTTGTTGAGACCTTGTGGTGTCGTGGAACTTTATGTTCTTGTTTGTGTTGTTGCCTCGTTTCCATGGTGATGGTTCGAGTGTGTGTAGCTAATTCCTGTGTGGGGAATTAGGGGAGTGTTACCTAGGGTAGGGTAACGATCTTGTTGTGTTTCGGTTCTAGAGTGAACCTATGTGTTGGTATCTTGGTTTTTCTTTGAGTCGTGAGTTTGTCGTCAAGTGCATTGTATGGGCTTTGCATCTTGTCGTTGTAGTTGTCGTCATTGTCGTATCGTGTTGTAGTTAGCTAGGTGGTTTGTCAGTTGTGTTATTCGTGGTGTGCCTTTTGTTGGCATGTTGGTTTGTTAGTCGGATGCGAGAGTCGTGTCCGGAGTTGTTCGTCTCGGTATATTTTCGAGGACGAAAATGTCTAAGTGGGGGAGAGTTGTAACGCCCCAGTTTTGTTAAATTTATTTAATAAAGTAGATTTAATTGGTTTTGGTTTTGTATTATTTTTTTTATTGACTTTTATTTGGCAATATATTATTTTTCATCGTTGTTTATGTTTTATCGCGTTTTGAGAGCGTTTGCGAGATATTTGAGCTGAGGGGTATTTTGGTCTTTTTGGGGGGTAGATATTTTCATAAAAAGAAAGAAAAGAGAGAAAAAGAGAAAGAGAAGAGAAAAGTAGAAAGAAGGAGAAGAAAGAAAGAGAGAAGAGGAGAAAGAGGAAAAATCAGGAAAACTCCGTTTCGAGCGCGAATAATCGGGTAAGGGTGAGAAGTTTCGATTATATCATGCTTGTATATATATATGTATGTTTTGTTTGAATGTTTGGGTGAAAAATATATGTTTTCTATTTGGTTGAATTTGTGAGCAATTGATAGAAATCGATGTTTTAACGGTTAGAATGCGGAATAGTTCGCGTAGAATAGTCGGGAAATGATAGGATTTAGTCGGGAATACTTGTTGGTATGATCGGGCGGTTTAAGGATGATTTTGGAGGGATTTTGTGTCATAAAATTCTGGTTTTTCTGCTGTTTCGCAATGGTTAATCGATTAACCAAATGCGTTAATCGATTAACAGTGTAAGTTTCAGAAAAATATTATTTTCAAAAACCCATAACTTTTGATCCGTAAGTCGGTTTTGGTCCCCGTTTGAAGCGTTGGAAAGCTAGTGAAATATTCTTTCTATTAAAAATGGTTTGTAGGGCAGTAGATGATTTATTTAGGCCGGGATTTTGGAAAAGTGTTGGGTTGTCGGGTTTTTATCGCGTTAAATGCGTGCGGTTGGTGTTTTACCGTGTGTTATGCTTTTGTTATATAACGTATAGCTTGTGTGCTGTTATATGATGTGAATACATGTAATGAGATGTTGTGATAAGGTGTTGTGATGCGATGTTGTGATAATGTTGTTTTTGTGCGGTAAATACATTGTTTGATTGAATATCAATGTATGTGGTTATGATGTTGTGTTGGTTCGTGGTTTGTTGTTGTGGTTTGTGAAATGCATTGCTTATGTGAAATTCAATGTGTGATATTTGGCGGCCTTATGGAAAATATGTGCATTGTTTGGGTTAAACTTCGATGCATGATTAAGGATGTTGTTATGATGTGTTGTGAATAGCCTTTGTGGTGTGAATCTCTTGTGGAACGAATTGTGATGATTGTATGATTGTTGTGGTATGTGGTATGTGATGAAATGCATTGTTTGAATTGTTTTCAATGCATGAATATGATGATGTGATAATCATATTGTCGATTTGTGAAGATGCATTTGATTGTCATGAGTTCTTGTGTGTCAAGCATCATGATATGCATTGTTGTGACGTCCTGAGTGACGGATTGATTCCAGAGGGAATCTGCTATAACATCGTGAGCCTTAAAATTAAGAGGACCGAAAGCGATTTGATATATCATGAGCCTTAAAAATAAGAGGACCGAAAGCGATGGTTATAGACGATCGTGTGCCCATGTGGGGTGTGAGCGATCGGATTGTGAGCCTTATACAAAGAGGACCGAAAGCAATCCATAAATGTCGTGAGCCTTAAAAATAAGAGGACTGAAAATGATCTGATTGGATCGTGAGCCTTAAAAATAAGAGGACCGAAAGCGACGGGGAACATCGTATGCCCGACGGGGAGTTACATTAAGTAACGAGCGATGGTTCCAATAGTTCCTGAGTGAACTGGTGTTGAGAATTGATGGGAGTCGGTACCGCATGGCATTTGCATATAGTCATTGTGTCGGTCTCTGTGCATTTGCATAAATCATGATTTGATTGATGATGTGTGAGAATTGTGAATGGATGCATTATTTGTGGAAAATCATGGATTGATGATGTGTGGAAATTGTGCATTGATTTGTTATGTATTGAGATTATGATAGCATTGGTACTTTGAGGTGCATATGTGATAAATGCATTGGTTATGAATGACATGTGTTATGTGATGTGTAATGTGTTTCTAAATGTTATGACTTGGTATGTCTTATGTGCGAATATGCGAGCATATTGGATACTTGATATATGTGATGCTTGTGGTGAGAATAACTATGTATGTGAATTTATGTGTTTTTGCATATTATTATGCAATCTTGATTTAGTTGTTATTTCTCACCCTTCTGCTGTTTTATAATGCTCTATGAGGCATTGCAGATTAGATGTTGGAGGTCTTTGGTGGAGCTTATGTCTTCATTCTTTTGTCGGTCGGCTCTGATATGTAGCACCGGGTAGTCGGGAGATTGATTATGATTATTTTGTGAAGTTGTATATAGACATGATTCTCTTGATAACAGATAAACCTTTATGTGATATATATATATATATGATATTCGGTTTTAGATTTTCCGCTTTTATTCTAAAATCTGAAATGTGGGTGTAAGGAACTGAGTTCCTCTGTTGATTGCTACCCCACTGTTGCATATCTTTATGAGCAGGTGTTGTATGTTTTGTTTCAAATATAATGTGATTCTCCCTGTCTATGCCATGATAATTTAAATATACTCTGACGAAATTTTTATTAAGTGTTTATTATTTTATTATTAATTGGGGGTATAGATTGGGGGTGTTACATTTAGTGGTATCAGAGCAGGTCGGTCCGTCCGGCCAAGTTGTTGAGTCAGTTGGTGTGACAGTTGAATACTGTTGTTGTTGTTTGTCCCTTAGTACGTGATAGGTGTGTGGAACACTGTCAGTACTTTCTGGTTTTCTAATCCTTTGTCTGCAGGAGTTAGAATGAGATAAGTGGGGGAGGAGCTTGTACTTCTCCATGTTGCTTCAGGTGGGGAGCATTGGCTCAGTGTGCCGATGGTTGCAAGAGTGTAAGTATTGTTTGGGCCGTGTTGGTTCCCGGTTTAAGAGGGGATGCGGAGGTAAGGTTTATGTCAACTAAGGATTTGTGCCTTAGGTAGTTTTGTGCACAGGATGCAAGAAATGCTACTATAGTTTGGTAAAGATGGTTTATGCCCCATCATGATTGTCGGCTGTCTATTGACAAATTAAGGAACTGATCACCCTTAATCACTTGTTGATAGTAGACGGGAATTATGTTGGATGGAATAGACGTGTCTTTCCGGCTTTGATAGTGTGTGCAATGAATTGTTTGGAATTTAAGGAAATGATTACGGATTGTTTTGATGAGTCGATGAAGATTACTATATTGGAAGATGAGACGGATTAGAGGTTTTGGTATGTTGCTCCAGTTGGGAAGTCATTGAGAGAGAACGATTGGGTATTGTTAATGGTTGTTCTCAGAGAGTAAAGTGTGAACTCAAATTTGACGAAGGTGAGGATTTGAGGTTTGGATCTGCTAAGTAGAAGGACTTTTAGGAAGTGAAACTCAGATGTTTGTCATGTTTGTGATGATAGTGTTCTAGAAATTGGCAGAAAGGACACAGTGAGGGGCTGCCAGTTGTGCGTGATTTTCAGACGTATTTCCGAATAGAATCTTGGATGTTAGCATTAGAAGTACCCGGACTGATAGAGCAGTTGGAAGATTTACTGGAAAGGATAATTGTGAGGCCAAGTGTGTCGTCTTGGAGGGCTCCAGTATTGTTAGTAACAAAAAGGAAGGATGATTGAGCGGAATAACAAGCATGATGTGTATAAGGGTATTGAGACTATGGAAAGCCAAACTTACAGTTCTGGTGAGGTTTGGAGTCTTTGGAATTGTAGAGCATTAAGGGAAATTTTGAGAGAACCCTTAGGTGTGGATGTAATATTTAAGAGTTCTTTTTGGTTGGTCGTTGATACATGTTGGAATTTGTGGAATTGGACGGTCAAGAGAAGAAATTGCGTATGGATTACTAACAGTTGAATAAGGTAACGATTGAGAATAAGTGCCCACTTTCGAGAATAGATGATTGGAATGGTTTGGTTGAGATTGATAGAATGGTGTTTGGATAGGTTTGGTATAATTGTTATTGGCTGGTATTTAATCGGGTGGAATTGTTGGAATGAGCCTACGGGATTTAATCGGGTTTCGGTTGGTTTTTCTGTCATTAAAACAGAGTTTTTGGTGGTTCTGCATCAGTGTTAACCGATTAACCAAATGTGTTAACCGATTAACACGTGAAAAATTTGTGTGTTTTTACGTTAGTTTCATACTATTAACCGATTAACCAAATGCGTTAACCGATTAACCAAGGCAAAAATTTGAAAAATCCAAAACTTTAAAAATTCATATCTTTCGAATCGTAAGTCCATTTTGGTCGCCGTTCGAAGTGATAGGAAGCTAATGAGATGTTATTTCTTATAAAAATGGTTTTGCTGCCAGTGGCCGATTTGATTGTGTCGTGAATTTGGATAAGTTTGTAGTGGTTTTGATTGAGGATATTGGGATCTGTTATAAACTCAGAGGAAGAACAAGTAGAGTGTTTGAGAATTGAATCACAAGTGTTGAAAAGAGACAAAGTGTTATGCTAAGTTATTCAAGTGAGAATTTCGGTTGAAAAAGGTTAGTTTCTTGGATATGTTACTTCGGGTAATTGTATTGTTATGGATCCATCGGAAGTAGATGCAGTTCTACAATGAGAGGCTCCGAAGTTGGTTAAGGTGATTAGAAGCTTTTTGGACTTTAGTTGGTTATTACCGGAGGTTATGGAAGGTTTTTCCAAGTTAGCATTTTCGTTACTTTGGTTGACTTGCAAAGGGTAAGTCGTTTGCTTTGGATGTTCATTGTGAGGTATTGTGATGTGTTTTTGATAAGTTTAGGCAGTGTGTTAATGCATGAAAGTAAATTCATGGCTTATGCTTTACGACCATTGAGGATTCATAGAAGGATCTATACTATTCAGGATTTGGAATTAGTTGCGGTTGTATTGCGTTGGAAAATTTGGAGGTATTATCTTTATGGTTCTGGGTTCGAAGTGTTTAGTAATCACAAGAATATTGAGTACCTGTTTAGTCGAAAGGAATATAGTATGAGACCGCGAGGATGGTTGGAATTTGTGATGAGTTATGACTTTAGTTGGAATTATCCCATTGGTGAAGTTAATGTCGTGCCTGATGAGTTAAGTCGAAGGTTTTATACATGTCTATTTTGATGGTCAAGGAGTTAGAATTATTTGAGCAGTTCAGAGACTTGTGTCTGGTGTGTAAGCTAACATGCAGAGTGCGAGGTTGGGTATATTAAAGTGCACAATGATTTTTGGCAGAGGTGAGAAAGAGTTAGACTTTGGACGTGAGATTGGCAGACTTGACGGTTTCGAGTAATCGGAGTGCGGAGCGGAAGCGTGGTGTGGCACATTTTGTATTTGCGTGTGGGACTTGTAAGAATTCATAGGTTGAACATTGGGAACATGTAGGAATGGTGAGACTATTGGACGTTTCAGAAATGAAGTGTTAGGTGAAAGGTTTAAATGTTATCCATGGGCTACTATGTAGATGGATGTTTGGTTGTATGTTCGATTGGTGAATCGTAGCATTGTTATAGTATGGTTGTGTGACAAGGATGTTGGTGTTCTGGTTTTGTTGATGTTGTTGAGACCTTGTGGTGTCGTGGAACTTTATGTTCTTGTTTGTGTTGTTGCCTCGTTTCCATGGTGATGGTTCGAGTGTGTGTAGCTAATTCCTGTGTGGGGAATTAGGGGAGTGTTACCTAGGGTAGGGTAACGATCTTGTTGTGTTTCGGTTCTAGAGTGAACCTGTGTGTTGGTATCTTGGTTTTTCTTTGAGTCGTGAGTTTGTCGTCAAGTGCATTGTATGGGCTTTGCATCTTGTCGTTGTAGTTGTCGTCGTTGTCGTATCGTGTTGTAGTTAGCTAGGTGGTTTGTCAGTTGTGTTATTCGTGGTGTGCCTTTTGTTGGCATGTTAGTTTGTTAGTCGGATGCGAGAGTCGTGTCCGGAGTTGTTCGTCTCGGTATATTTTCGAGGACGAAAATGTCTAAGTGGGGGAGAGTTGTAACGCCCCAGTTTTGTTAAATTTATTTAATAGAGTAGATTTAATTGGTTTTGGTTTTGTATAATTTTTTTTATTGAATTTTATTTGGCAATATATTATTTTTCATCGTTGTTTATGTTTTATCGCGTTTTGAGAGCGTTTGCGAGATATTTGAGCTGAGGGGTATTTTGGTCTTTTTGGGGGGTAGATATTTTCATAAAAAGAAAGAAAAGAGAGAAAAAGAGAAAGAGAAGAGAAAAGTAGAAAGAAGGAGAAGAAAGAAAGAGAGAAGAGGAGAAAGAGGAAAAATCAGGAAAACTCCGTTTCGAGCGCGAATAATCGGGTAAGGGTGAGAAGTTTCGATTATATCATGCTTGTATATGTATATGTATGTTTTGTTTGAATGTTTGGGTGAAAAATATATGTTTTCTATTTGGTTGAATTTGTGAGCAATTGATAGAAATCGATGTTTTAACGGTTAGAATGCGGAATAGTTCGCGTAGAATAGTCGGGAAATGATAGGATTTAGTCGGGAATACTTGTTGGTATGATCGGGCGGTTTAAGGATGATTTTGGAGGGATTTTGTGTCATAAAATTCTGGTTTTTCTGCTGTTTCGCGATGGTTAATCGATTAACCAAATGCGTTAATCGATTAACAGTGTAAGTTTCAGAAAAATATTATTTTCAAAAACCCATAACTTTTGATCCGTAAGTCGGTTTTGGTCCCCGTTTGAAGCGTTGGAAAGCTAGTGAAATATTCTTTCTATTAAAAATGGTTTGTAGGGCAGTAGATGATTTATTTAGGCCGGAATTTTGGAAAAGTGTTGGGTTGTCGGGTTTTTATCGCGTTAAATGCGTGCGGTTGGTGTTTTACCGTGTGCTATGCTTTTGTTATATAACGTATAGCTTGTGTGCTGTTATATGATGTGAATACATGTAATGAGATGTTGTGATAAGGTGTTGTGATGCGATGTTGTGATAATGTTGTTGTTGTGCGGTAAATTCATTGTTTGATTGAATATCAATGTATGTGGTTATGATGTTGTGTTGGTTCGTGGTTTGTTGTTGTGGTTTGTGAAATGCATTGCTTATGTGAAATTCAATGTGTGATATTTGGTGGCCTTATGGCAAATATGTGCATTGTTTGGGTTAAACTTCGATGCATGATTAAGGATGTTGTTATGATGTGTTGTGAATAGCCTTTGTGGGGTGAATCTCTTGTGGAATGAATTGTGATGATTGTATGATTGTTGTGGTATGTGGTATGTGATGAAATGCATTGTTTGAATTATTTTCAATGCATGAATATGATGATGTGATAATCATATTGTCGATTTGTGAAGATGCATTTGATTGTCAGGAGTTCTTGTGTGTCAAGCATCATGATATGCATTGTTGTGACGTCCTGAGTGACGGATTGATTCCAGAGGGAATCTGCTATAACATCGTGAGCCTTAAAATTAAGAGGACCGAAAGCGATTTGATATATCGTGAGCCTTAAAAATAAGATGACCGAAAGCGATGGTTATACACGATCGTGTGCCCATGTGGGGTGTGAGCGATCGGATTGTAAGCCTTATACAAAGAGGACCGAAAGCAATCCATAAACGTCGTGAGCCTTAAAAATAAGAGGACTGAAAGCGATCTGATTGGATCATGAGGCTTAAAAATAAGAGGACCGAAAGCGACAGGGAACATCGTATGCCCGACGGGGAGTTACATTAAGTAACGAGCGATGGGTCCAATAGTTCCTTAGTGAACTAGTGTTGAGAATTGATGGGAGTCGGTACCGCATGACATTTGCATAGAGTCGTTGTGTCGGTCTCTGTGCATTTGCATAAATCATGATTTGATTGATGATGTGTGAGAATTGTGAATGGATGCATTATTTGTGGAAAATCATGGTTTGATGATGTGTGGAAATTGTGCATTGATTTGTTATGTATTGAGATTATGATAGCATTGGTACTTTGAGGTGCATATGTGATAAATGCATTGGTTATGAATGACATGTGTTATGTGATGTGTAATGTGTTTCTAAATGTTATGACTTGGTATGTCTTATGTGCGAATATGCGAGCATATTGGATACTTGATATATGTGATGCTTGTGGTGAAAATAACTATGTATGTGAATTTATGTGTTTTTACATATTATTATGCAATCTTGATTTAGTTGTTATTTCTCACCCTTCTGCTATTTTATAATGCTCTATGAGGCATTGCAGATTAGATGCTGGAGGTCTTTGGTGAAGCTTATGTCTTCATTCTTTTGTCGGTCGGCTCTGATATGTAGCACCGGGTAGTCGGGAGATTGATTAGGATTATTTTGTGAAGTTGTATATATACATGATTTTGTTAATAACAGATAAACCTTTATGTGATATATATATATATATATATATATATATATATATATATATATATATATATATATATATGATATTCGGTTTTAGATTTTCCGCTTTTATTCTAAAATCTGAAATGTGGGTGTAAGGAACTGAGTTCCTTTGTTGATTGCTACCCCACTGTTGCATATCTTTATGAGCATGTGTTGTATGTTTTGTTTCAAATATAATGTGATTCTCCCTGTCTATGCCATGATAATTTAAATATACTCTGACGAAATTTTTATTAAGGGTTTATTGTTTTATTATTAATTGGGGGTATAGATTGGGGGTGTTACACCCTTAGTGATCTTTTTGCTTCCATGTTTTCATTTTTTATTGTTAGATGTTGTATGAATTGGATTGCTATTGACATTGTTTGTCGGATGAGTGAAATTTCCCCGCGGTTGTAAACGCGTCAATATCTTCATTTTATTTTGAAGAGGAGTGTTAGAGTGATTCAAGTATGAAAATTTAGTTGTTCTTTGAACCATTATGATATTTGTTTAAGAACTTATTTCTTTGTCATTATTCGATTCTATTGAGTGGTGAACATTGCTTGTGCAAGTTTTCATGCTTGACTTTGGTTGAATCTTATGCTTGAGCAAATCCTCTTGTTTTAATGAGGGGAATACTTTGCTTGGGGATAAGCAAAAATCTAGTTGGGGAGAGTTTTTAGGTGCGGAATTGACCTAAAAATGACATATCTTTCTTTGTACTTTTTCCACTCTTTTCGCATGTTTTCATTGGTTTTTATCCATGATTGTTGTTGTTCTTCTAACCTTAAGAAAATACCTTTGGTGCTTATAATATGTGTGTTATTGTGCAGGAAAAGGCACTAAATGATCAAAGTTGTAAGACACAAAAATTGATGCAAGATGCCAAAGAAAAGAGGAAAATAGCAGAAGGTTCGCTTTGCGAACTCTGGCAAATTGCTAGCGAAGGTTTGTTGTGCGAAGGATGGCGAGGGTTCCAGCGAATGGTCCCAGAATTGGACAGAGGAAAAAGGAGCTAAAATTCACTTTGCGAGCTTAAAAGCGAGTGTTCGCTTTGCGAACATTCCTTCGCATTGCAAACTCACGGGAATTTCTGGGGCGGTTTAACTATTCAGAGGCACCTGAAGTGCCTATTTTGCCATTCGCTGTGCGAATGAAGTGGTTCTCCTAGGGAACTATGAAAATCCTGAATGTATATAAATAAATTTCTCACACTTTTCTAAAGGATTATCATTCCAACTTGTAATTTTAGGATCAGAACTTGATATTTCTTCATTTCAAGGGAGAATAGGTAGGATATTAGATCTCTTGTTGGATGAGGATGTAATCTTTTGATACCTTATGTTATTCATCTAATGTATGTTTGTGAATATGTTTTGATTCTCTATTGTTGTTGTCTTTGATTGATTATATGTGGTCTTGACAAAACCTTTACAAATCCTTGATCTTAGATTTTCATCTATCAATGAACCAAGCTTTTGACATGGTTTTGTGAGTTGATATTCATTTTATCTTTTGTTGTATTGTGTTGATTAAGTAGCATGGCTAGCATGAGTAGGATCGATACGGTATTGCAAAGATGCGTGATAATAGTGATGAAGAACGGTATTCACATTCATTTGGCAAATTAGTTGAATACATGT
Source organism: Lathyrus tuberosus (assembly GCA_022829125.1). Classification (NCBI taxonomy): domain Eukaryota; kingdom Viridiplantae; phylum Streptophyta; class Magnoliopsida; order Fabales; family Fabaceae; genus Lathyrus; species Lathyrus tuberosus. Next base: position 8,544,400 of record JALAZF010000237.1, read on the forward strand.
AAAAAGGGTTAAGCGTATGTACGTATTCTGATCGTTGGCATTGTACATGAAGCAATCATTTATCTGATTTGGGTGTCATCTTTGTTTACATGTTTATCTTTGATTTGAACTGCTATAGACATATGCTCTTCAGATCTGGATCTAAGATGATTATCATTTTTGTTCTGAACTCTAGAGATAGATTTAGGCTTAACACTTGCGAGAGTATCAGCTCTTAATGCTCTGTGTTGGTTTTTGTTGCGTGAGACATCACCAATGAGGCAATACGATCGATCTCTCGATGTTGTGTTAGACATAACCTCTGTTGTGGGTGATACGTGATGATATTAGGCGAATGATTGATTTATGTATAACATGATTAGAAGAATGCATGTGTTATCAATTGGTGAGATCCAATTCCAACAAGGCTCCGTTTATAATTTAGTCTTTATTTTATATTTTCCGTCTTTACATTTTCCGCATTTGCTTTGGTTCCGCTTTAAACCAAATATTTTGAACCATAAGGTTAGAAACATAGAAACCGCCGAATGGCATTCTTTCCCTCGCACTGATCCTTGTGGAGAACGACAAAACTGGGTTACTTTTATATTTTTGCTTGCTGCTATTCTAGTCTCAACAAAATGGCGTTGTTGCCGGGGATCGGTGTTTAGATATTGAATCGCATCGCTATAGTTTCTATATTTTTGATCTTTGTGCATTTGTTTATATTACATGTAGTTGTTTTTTTTTATGTTTTCTCTAGTGTGATCAGGATTGATGAGAACTCCTTCTAGATTGGTTGCTATTTGTATAAAAGTATTCAATGAAGCTTCGACCGAGTCTGGATGGATGTTGAGCTTTGAAGTTTGTATGGTAAATTGTACCGCTTTATAGAATGTTAGAATGATTTAAGAATTTTGTGATTTGTGCAAATGTGTATCTTTGTTTCATTTTTCAACTTGTTTGAATGCTTGTTTCACTTAGGTCCAAAAGCCACAAATTGTGAGAAACCTCCATTGCTTACTATATACTAGGATGACTAATAACTTTGTTTAATTCGTTTGATTCATGCTTTATCTGTGGATTATTGTGATTCTGTGGAAGCATTAGAAATGATCAAGGCATTTGTTTATATTGAGCACAACCATATCCAAAAGTACCTTACCCGTGAGTAGAGAGAATTCGTTAGCCCCATTGAGCCTAAACATTTTAGATCTCATTTTAGTGATGAACTTGTTTATGTACATATTGTGAAAGTGTGGTTAATCATTGAATTTGTGAGTTTCTAAAAATTTCTTTTTGAACCTTTGAACTTTGTTTTAATTTGATTTCCTTGCCTTAAAAAGCAAAGAGCATTCACTTGAGGTTTGGTTGAATTCAAGTTAGGGAGAATGAAGAAGAAGAATGGTAGTTTGCTAAAACTTTTGAAAAAGTTCAAACAAGCATGAAAAGAAAATGTGCCAATATTAATGTGAAAAACAAAAGAAAAAGAATGCTTGTTTGATGAGAAAAATAGAGAATGAAATAATTGTGCAGAAGGAAGTTTGAGAAGGTTTGTGATAAAGGAGTGAAAATGGTGAATGAAGTTGTGATGTGTAAATACCATGTATAGTGAATGTTTCTTTTTGCATCAGAAATTTCGATTCAATGGCCTTTAGAAATGTCCCTTAGTTGTGAACCAGACCAAGTTATAACCTTTGAAGCCCTTAGTGATCTTTTTGCTTCCATGTTTTCATTTTTTATTGTTAGATGTTGTATGAATTGGATTGCTATTGACATTGTTTGTCGGGTGAGTGAAATTTCCCCGTGGTTGCAAACGCGTCAATTTCTTCATTTTATTTTGAAGAGGAGTGTTAGAGTGATTCAAGTATGAAAATTTAGTTGTTCTTTGAACCATTATGATATTTGTTTAAGAACATAATTCTTTGTCATTATTCGATTCTATTGAGTGGTGAACGTTGCTTGTGCGTATTTTCATGCTTGACTTTTGTTGAATCTTATGCTTGAGCAAATCCTCTTGTTTTAATGAGGGGCATACTTTGCTTGAGGACAAGGAAAAATATAGTTGGGGAGAGTTGTTAGGTGTGGATTTGACCTAAAAATGACATATCTTTCTTTGCACTTTTACCACTATTTTCTCATGTTTTCATTAGTTTTTATCCATGATTGTTGTTGTTCTTCTAACCTTAAGAAAATACCTTTGGTGCTTATAATATGTGTGTTATTGTGCAGGAAAAGGAACTAAATGATCAAAGTTGTTAGAAACAAAAATTGATGCAAGTTTCCAAAGAAAAGAGGAAAATCTCAGAAGGTTCGCTTTACGAACTCTGGCGAATTGTCAGCGAAGGTTCGCTGTGTGAAGGGTGGCGGGGTTCCAGCGAATGGTCCCAGAATTGGGCAGAGGAAAAAAGAGCTAAAATTCGCTTTGCGAGCTTGAAAGAGAATGTTCGCTTTGCGAACATTCCTTCGCATTGCGAACTCACGAGAATTTCTGGGGCGATTTAAATATTCAAAGGCACCTGAAGTGCCAATTTTTGCCATTCACTGTGTGAATGAAGTGGTTCACCTAGCGAACTGTGAAAATCCTGAATATATATAAATAGATTTTTCACACTTTTCTAAAGGATTATCATTCCAACTTGTAATTTTAGGATCAGAACTTGATATTTCTTCATTTCAAGGGAGAAAAGGTAGGATCTTTGATATCTAGTTGGATGAGGATGTAATCTTTTGATAATTTATGTATTTCTTCTAATGTATGTTTGTGAATATGTTTTGATTCTCTATTATTGTTGTCTTTGATTGATTATTTGTGGTCTTGACATAACCTTTACAAATCCTTGATCTTAGATTTTCATCTATCAATGAACCAAGCTTTTGACATGGTTTTGTGAGTTGATATTCATTTTATCTTTTGTTGTATTGTGTTGATTAAGTAGCATGGCTAGCATGAGTAAGATCGATACGGTATTGCAAAGATGCGTGATAATAGTGATGAAGAACGGTATTCACATTCATTTGGCAAATTAGTTGAATACATGTAAAAAGGGTTAAGCGCATGTACGTATTCTGATCGTTGGCATTGTATATGAAGCATTCATTTATCTGATTTAGGTGTCATCTTTGTTTACCTGTTTATCTTTGATTTGAACTGCTATAGACATATACTCTTCAGATCTGGATCTAAGATGATTATCTGTTTTGTTCTGAACTCTAGAGATAGATTTAGGCTTAACACTTGCGTGAGTATCAGCTCTTAATGCTCTGTGTTGAATTTTGTTGCGTGAGACATCACCAATGAGGCAATACGATCGATCTCTCGATGTTGTGTTAGACATAACCTCTGTCATGGGTGATACGTGATGATATTTGGCGAATGATTGATTTATGTATAACATGATTAGAAGAATGCATGTGTTATCAATTGGTGAGATCCAATTCCAACAAGGCTCCGTTTATAATTCAGTCTTTATTTTATATTTTCCGTCTTTACATTTTCCTCATTTGCTTTGGTTCCGCTTTAAGCCAAAAAATTTGAACCATAAGGTTAGAAACATAGAAACCTCCAAATGGCATTCTTTCCCTCCCACAGATCCCTGTGGAGAACGACAAAACTGGGTTACTTTTATATTTTTGCTTGCTGTTATTCTAGCCTCAACAAAATGGTGTCGTTACCGGGGATCAGTGTTTAGATATTGAATCGCATCGCGATAGTTTCTATATTTTTTATCTTTGTACATTTGGTTATATTACATGTATTTGTTTCTTTTATGTTTTCTCTAGTGTGATCAGGATTGATGAGAACTCCTTCTAGATTGGTTGCTATGTGTATAAAAGTATTCAATGAAGCTTCGACCGAGTCTGGATGGATGTTGAGCTTTGAAGTTTGTATGGTAAATTGTACCACTTTATAGAATGTTAGAATGATTTAAGAATTTTGTGATTTGTGCAAATGTGTATCTTTGTTTCATTTTTCAACTTGTTTGAATGCTTGTTTCACTTAGGTCCGAAAGCCACAAATTGTGAGAAACCTCCATTGCTTACTATATGCTAGGATGACTGATAACTTTGTTTAATTCGTTTGATTCACGCTTTATCTGTTGATTATTGTGATTCTGTGGAAGCATTAGAAATGATCAAGGAATTTATTTATATTGAGCACAACCATATCCAAAAGTACCTTACCCGTGAGTAGAGAGAATTCGTTAGCCCCTTTGAGCCTAAGCATTTTAGATCTTATTTTAGTGATGAACTTGTTTATGTACATATTGTGAAAATGTGGTTCATCATTGAATTTTGTGAGTTTATAAAAATTTCTTCTTGAACCTTTGAACTTTGTTTTAATTTGATTTCCTTGCCTTAAAAAGCAAGGAGCATTCACTTGAGGTTTTGTTGAATTCAAGTTAGGGAGAATGAAAAAGAAGAATGGTGGGTTGCTAAAACTTTTGAAAAAGTTCAAACAAGCATGAAAAGAAAATGTGTCAATATGAGTGTGAAAAACAAAAGAAAAAGAATGCTTGTTTAATGAGAAAAATAGAGAATGAAATAATTGTGCAGAAGGAAGTTTGAGAAGGTTTGTGATAAATTAGTGAAAATGGTGAATGAAGTTATGATGTGTAAATACCATGTATAGTGAATGTTTCTTTTTGCATCGGCAATTTCGATTCAACGGCCTTTAGAAATGTCCCTTAGTTGTGAACCAGACCAAGTTACAACCTTTGAAGCCCTTAATGACCTTTTTGCTTCCATGTTTTCATTTTTTATTGTTAGATGTTATATGAATTGGATTGCTATTGACATTGTTTGTTGGTTGAGTGAAATTTCCCCGCGGTTGTAAACGCGTCAATTTCTTCATTTTATTTTGAAGATGAGTGTTAGAGTGATTCAAGTATGAAAATTTAGTTGTTCTTTGAACCATTATGATATTTGTTTAAGAAATTAATTCTTTGTCATTATTCGATTCTATTGAGTGGTGAACATTGCTTGTGCAAATTTTCATGCTTGACTTTGGTTGAATCTTATGCTTGAGCAAATCCTCTTGTTTTAATGAGGGGCATACTTTGCTTGAGGACAAGCAAAAATCTAGTTGGGGAGAGTTGTTAGGTGCGGATTTGACCTAAAAATGACATATCTTTCTTTGCAATTTTTCCACTCTTTTCTCTTGTTTTCATTGGTTTTTATCCATGATTGTTGTTGTTCTTCTAACCTTAAGAAAATACCTTTGGTGCTTATAATATGTGTGTTATTGTGCAAGAAAAGGCACTAAATGATCAAAGTTGTAAGACACAAAAATTGATGCGAGCTGCCAAAGAAAAGAGGAAAATAGCAGAAGGTTCGCTTTGCGAACTCTGTCGAATTGCCAGCGAAGGTTCGTTGGGCGAAGGATGGCGAGGGTTCCAACGAATGGTCCAAGAATTGGACAGAGGAAAAAGGAGCTAAAATTCGCTTTGCGAGCTTGAAAGCGAGTGTTCGCTTTGTGAACATTCCTTCGCATTGCGAACTCACGAGAATTTCTGGGACGGTTTAACTATTCAGAGGCACCTAAAGTGCCTATTTTTGCCATTCGCTGTGCGAATGAAGTGGTTCGCCTAGCAAACTGTGAAAATCCTGAATAGATATAAATAGATTTTTCACACATTTCTAAAGGATTATCATACCAACTTGTAATTTTAGGATCAAAACTTGATATTTCTTCTTTTCAAGGGAGAAAAGGTAGGATCTTTGATCTCTAGTTGGATGAGGATGTAATCTTTTGATACCTTATGTATTTCATCTAATGTATGTTTGTGAATATGTTTTGATTCTCTATTGTTGTTGTCTTTGATTGATTATTTGTGGTCTTGACAAAACCTTTACAAATCCTTGATCTTAGATTTTCATCTATCAATGAACCTAGGTTTTGACATGGTTTTGTGATTTGATATTCATTTTATCTTTTGTTGTATTATGTTGATTAAGTAGCGTGGCTAGCATGAGTAGGATCGATACGGTATTGCAAAGATGCATGATAATAGTGATGAAGAACAGTATTCACATTCATTTGGAAAATTAGTTGAATACATGTAAAAAGGGTTAAGCGTATGTACGTATTCTGATCGTTGGCATTGTATATGAAGAAATCATTTATCTGATTTGGGTGTCATCTTTGTTTACCTGTTTATCTTTGATTTGAACTGCTATAGACATATACTCTTCAGATCTGGATCTAAGATGATTATTTGTTTTGTTCTGAACTCTAGAGATAGATTTAGGCTTAACACTTGCGTTAGTATCAGCTCTTAATGCTCTGTGTTGGTTTTTGTTGCGTGAGACATCACCAATGAGGCAATATGATCGATCTCTCGATGTTGTGTTAGACATAACCTCTATCGTGGGTGATATGTGATGATTTTAGGTGAATGATTGTTTTTTGTATAACATGATTAGAGGAATGCATGTGTTATCAATTGGTGAGATCCAATTCCAACAAGGCTCCATTTATAATTCAGTCTTTATTTTATATTTTCTGTCTTTACATTTTCCGCATTTGCTTTGGTTCCGCTTTAAAACAAAAATTTTGAACCATAAACTTGGAAACATAGAAACCGCCAAATGGCATTCTTTCCCTCGCACTGATCCCTGTGGAGAACGACTAAATTGGGTTACTTTTATATTTTTGCTTGCTGTTATTCTAGCCTCAACAAAATGGCGTCGTTGCTAGGGATCAGTGTTTAGATATTGAATTGCATCGCGATAGTTTCTATATTTTTGATCTTTGTACATTTGTTTATATTACATGTATTTGTTTTTTTTTATGTTTTCTCTAGTGTGATCAGGATTGATGAGAACTCCTTCTAGATTGGTTGCTATTTGTATAAAAGTATTCAATGAAGCTTCACCGAGTCTGGATAGATGTTGAGCTTTGAAGTTTGTATGGTAAATGGTACCGCTTTATAGAATGTTAGAATGATTTAAGAATTTTGTGATTTGTGCAAATGGGTATCTTTGTTTCATTTTTCAACTTGTTTGAATGCTTGTTTCACTTAGGTCCAAAAGCCACAAATTGTGAGAAACCTCCATTGCTTACTATATGCTAGGATGACTGATAACTTTGTTTAATTCGTTTGATTCACGCTTTATCTGTTGATTATTGTGATTCTGTGGAAGCATTTGAAATGATCAAGGCATTTGTTTATATAGAGCACAACCGTATCCAAAAGTACCTTACCCGTGAGTAGAGAGAATTCGTTAGCCCCATTGAGCCTAAACATTTTAGATCTCATTTTAGTGATGAACTTGTTTATATACATATTGTGAAAGTGTGGTTCATCATTGAATTTTGTGAGTTCCTAAAAATTTCTTCTTTAACCTTTGAACTTTGTTTTAATTTGATTTCCTTGCCTTAAAAAGCAAGGAGCATTCACTTAAGGTTTTGTTGAATTCAAGTTAGGGAGAATGAAAAAGAAGAATGGTAGGTTGCTAAAACTTTTGAAAAAGTTCAAACAAGCATGAAAAGAAAATGTGTCAATATGAATGTGAAAAACAAAAGGAAAAGAATGCTTGTTTGATGAGAAAAATAGAGAATGAAATAATTGTGCAGAAGGAAGTTTGAGAAGGTTTGTGATAAAGGAGTGAAAATGGTGAATGAAGCTGTGATGTGTAAATACCGTGAATAGTGAATTTTTCTTTTTGCATCGGCAATTTCGATTCAATGGCCTTTAGAAATGTCCCTTAGTTGTGAACCAGACCAAGTTACAACCTTTGAAGCCCTTAGTGATCTTTTTGCTTCCATGTTTTCATTTTTTATTGTTAGATGTTGTATGAATTGGATTGCTATTGACATTGTTTGTCGGGTGAGTGAAATTTCCCCGCGGTTGTAAACACGTCAATTTCTTCATTTCATTTTGAAGAGGAGTGTTAGAGTGATTCAAGTATGAAAATTTAGTTGTTCTTTGAACCATTATGATATTTGTTTAAGAACTTAATTCTTTGTCATTATTCGATTCTATTAAGTGGTGAACATTTCTTGTGCGAGTTTTCATGCTTGACTTTGGTTGAATCTTATGCTTGAGCAAATCCTCTTGTTTTAATGAGGGGCATACTTTGCTTGGGGACAAGTAAAAATCTAGTTGGGGAGAGTTGTTAGGTGCGAATTTGAGCTAAAAATGACATATCTTTCTTTGCACTTTTTCCACTCTTTTCTCATGTTTTCATTGGTTTTTATCCATGATTGTTGTTGTTCTTCTAACCTTAAGAAAATACCTTTGGTGCTTATAATATGTGTGTTATTGTGCAGGAAGAGGCAATAAATGATCAAAGTTGTAAGACACAAAAATTGATGCAAGCTGCCAAAGAAAAGAGGAAAATAGCAGAAGGTTCGCTTTGCGAACTCTGGCGAATTTCCAGCGAAGGTTCGTTGTGCGAAGGATGGCGAGGGTTCCAGCGAATGGTCCCAGAATTGGACAGAGGAAAAAGGAGCTAAAATTCGCTTTGCGAGCTTGAAAGCGAGTGTTCGCTTTGCGAACATTCCTTCGCATTGCGAACTCACAAAAATTTCGAGGCGGTTTAACTATTCAGAAGCACCTAAAGTGCCTATTTTTGCCATTCGCTGTGTGAATGAAGTGGTTCGCCTAGTGAACTGTGAAAATCCTGAATATATATAAATAGATTTTTCACACTTTTCTAAAGGATTATCATACCAACTTGTAATTTTAGGATCAGAACTTGATATTTCTTCATTTTAAGGGAGAAAAGGTAGGATCTTTGATCTCTTGTTGGATGAGGATGTAATCTTTTGATACCTTATGTATTTCATCTAATGTATGTTTGTGAATATGTTTTGATTCTCTATTGTTGTTGTCTTTGATTGATTATTTGTGGTGTTGACAAAACCTTTACAAATCCTTGATCTTAGATTTTCATCTATCAATGAACCAAGCTTTTGACATGGTTTTGTGAGTTGATATTCATTTTATCTTTTGTTGTATTGTGTTGATTAAGTAGCATGGCTAGTATGAGTAGGATCGATACGGTATTGCAAAGATGCGTGATAATAGTGATGAAGAATGGTATTCACATTCATTTGGCAAATTAGTTGAATACATGTAAAAAGTGTTAAGCGTATGTACGTATTCTGATCATTGGCATTGTACATGAAGCAATCATTTATCTGATTTGGGTGTCATCTTTGTTTACCTGTTTATCTTTGATTTGAACTGCGATAGACATATGCTCTTCAGATCTGGATCTAATATGATTATCTATTTTGTTCTGAACTCTAGAGATAGATTTAGGCTTAACACTTGCGTGAGTATTAGCTCTTAATGCTCTGTGTTGGTTGTTGTTGCGTGAGACATCACCAATGAGGCAATACGGTCGATCTCTCGATGTTGCGTTAGACATAACCTCTGCCGTGGGTGATACGTGATGATATTAGGCGAATGATTGATTTATGTATAACATGATTAGAAGAATGCATGTGTTATCAATTGATGAGATCCAATTCCAACAAGGCTCAGTTTTTAATTCAGTCTTTATTTTATATTTTCCGTCTTTACATTTTCCGCATTTTCTTTGGTTCCGCTTTAAACCAAAATTTTTGAACCATAAGCTTAAAAACATTGAAACCGTTGAATGGAATTCTTTCCCTCGCACTGATCCCTGTGGAGAACGACAAAACTGGGTTACTTATATATTTTTGCTTGCTGCTATTCTAGCTTCAACAGTACTCTAGATTCATTTTGAGAATTGAAAGGTATTGAGCTGTTTTCTAGTTTTTTGGGGATTTTGATGAGTTGTGACTAATTTAATAAAATATGTTTACTCTTATTGATTAAAAATAAATACTACCTCCATTTTTTATTATAAGTCGTTTTGGAATTTTCACATGTATTATAAAAAGTAATAATTGTTGTATGAAAATGAGAAATTATGAATGTTTTTCCAAAATTGTCCTTCAATAATGACATGGGGAAGATAAATTTATCTAATTGAAAGGAGAGAGAATAATAAACTTTTAAGGGTATAATAGAGAAAATAGCATTAATTATTCATTGGTAATGTAAAGTAACTAATATTGTGGTACCATTTTTTTCTAAAACGAATTATAATAAAAAACTAAGGGAGAATATTTTTAAAACCATATTTTTGGAGATTAGTAATCTAAAAGGATTACAGTGACGGTCTGTGATTGGTGATTTTGGATATTAGTAATTTGAAGGGATTCCAGTGAGGGTCTGTGATTGGCAACATATTAGTTCAAGGGTGGAACCTTATGATGATGATGATGATGTTTTTGATGATGATGATGCTTATCATGATGGCGATGTTTTAGTTGATGATGATGATGATGGTTATAATGATGATGATGTTTTTTTTATGATTGATGAGTTATATGCTTACTTTTATACATGATCATGCACGCATATATTTCAGAGTTAGGTAGAACATCGTTCCATTGATGGCCTGGTTTATGAGGGACTATGGTGGTCTCACGTCCTGAGAGGGACACGGTTCAAGAGGAACTAAAGACATGAGCAATCAGTAACATACCTTTGACCCCCCATAAAAACCCGGTACCACATGCATTTTTTATGAAGGAGTTGGTGGCATTAGCATTTGCATTACTATTTGAGTTTTGATTGTGTTTTGTGTGAATGATGTATTTGTGATTGTCGATATTTACCATCTTGTTGCTAATTTTCACCGTTATCATTTGTAAGGTGTATTCTCACTCCTTTTTGTTGTTGTGGTGTCTGTGCTCCCCTGAAGTATAGACAATCAGGTAGTCAACAAGAGTAGTTGCTTGCAAGTTGGAAGATAACGTTGGAGGTTGTCTTCGTTTATATTTACATTTATCACTTTTTAGTGGTTTATATGCTCAGATCTATAACATCGGGGATGAGGCGCATTGTTTTGTTTGAGCTGTTTGTTAGAGTTATTTCTTTAAGTATTTGCTTTAAATAATTATTTTATGTTTTGAGATATTTTGAGTTCCGCTGCAAAAAAATTTAAAAATACTCTTGAAGTTGCATGTTTTGTTTTGAGTAGCATTCTAAGTTGTGAAAATTCTGTCTTATATTAAGATTTCGGGTTTATCGTGTTACATTAAGGTTTCTTTATCTATGTTTTTAGATGAATTTTTAATGTATATGCTCACCATTTGGTTGGCTTAGGTAAGATGTATGGTTCTAAAACTTGGACTAGAGGTTTCTTTAGTGGGTGGATTGTTTCCTCTAGGTCTATTGCTTCTTCATAATGAAAATAAAAAGCTTTCTCATACAAAAAGGAAGTGACTCTCATTTACTCCTAAAATATTGAGGTTGGCGAGAGTGTTGTAGTACAAGACATATCTCACATGTAATCCAAAACTATATAACTCTGGATGAGTGTTGTGGTATAGAACATAGTTTGCATGTAATTCCAGAATATATCATGAGTTTAGTGACTTGTACCACATGCATATGGTGTAGAAGATAAAGTGCATTGCATAAGCATTCATGTGTACGTTAAATGAATTAGCTTAATATTTCATAAGTCTGTATAATATTGTATAAATTGGTGTAATGTCATATGATTGTATGTTAGGAGTTATGCTACCCTTTGTTGTTTTTATACCTTATACTTTGTAGAATTTATTTTCACCCTTTTGTTTCGTTGTTTCCATGATATTAATCCATATGAAGGATATCCTCAAAATAAGGTTGAGGAATAATCACATTGTGGTTATTGAGGATGTTGTAGCGACCACTTCATTATATTTTTATTTCTTATTGATGTGTATTGACTATTAAGCCAATCAGTGTGTTGGGTTGTATTAAGGCTCTGGTAGTGTGGCTCGGGGTCGGAATTATTATGTTTGATGTAATTTTCAAACAAGTACTCGTATATGATAAATTTTTATCTTATTTCAATTTAATGTGATGCCCTGTTTTATCATATGTAGTAAATATTCTGCAAATCATTTCAAAAAATAAAAGAATTTGGGATTTTACAGTGTCACGTGTTACGTTAGTGGTTCTAATAAGTCGAGGGTTTCTACCTTTAGAGCTTTTCAATTAATCAAAACAAAATAGCTCTAGATGGCTGAATATGTTGTAGTGAGAACATTTATAGACATCTTGATTTACTTTCTTCCGATTAAATCCTTTAATAAGGGTTCTATTGACTTAAACACTAATCGGGTTTTTTTTAAGGAATGCTTTTGACTTGATAAAAGCAAGTTAAGGTTTTATTTCCCCATAGTAAATTTACTTAGGATTTCATGTAAATATTTTACATCCTTTTTCATCGAGACATGAGTCTCACATGTTCCAAGTAGGTTTCTAATATTAGCAATTTTGTGATTAAGCATTTCAAAACTCTTTTCTAGAAACTCAATATAATATTTAAGGTCTAAGTTATGCTTCTTAATATTATCATTTTATTCAATTAACTTAGAACTTAATTTACACTATTGCTTGTATGATAACTTTGTTACCTCATAATCATCTTCTTTGAAAAGATACCCCTCTTAGAAAAGAGATCCCTCTCACTCCCCGTCAATCACACAACAGTGATGATAAAGCAAACAATCAAAGAAGAAGACACACTTCAAGAAATAGAATGCACTCTTGTATCAAGGTGATACAAGAGTGGCTCACACTACCATGAAAAACACATATAATAACGCTGGTGTTACTAGGGATATTCAATTAACCGTTCTAATTTGTAATATTTAAGCACATACATTTTTTTTATTTTATTTAACCACCTATAACTTCAGTTGATTTAATACCCATGGTGAATAGTGGCGTATGGTCATGGGTTAAAATTCCAGCACCAGCATTTTTGGTTATTTACTTATTTTTTAAAAATGTTGAGAAACCTTTCACCACAGGTATTTAAATCAATCGTGGTTATAGGTGGCACCTTTTTTTAAAGATATATATAACGCTCTTAGTTCATTCACTTTTGCCCTAGATGTACATAGATAAATTTCATCTCTGCCTCCAAACTTCTTCCATTTACGAAATATTATTCATCCACTAAACCAAACTTGATAACATCATTTCTTCCACAAACGAAACTCAGAAACATTGCTTCCATTAACGTGTTACAGTTTGTTCCAATTTAACGATTCTACAAGTAAAATGTTATTGTTTAACGATTCTATTTATTTATTTATCGTTGTTCGTACTGTTTTTGTTGTCGTTGTTGTTGTTCTTGTTGTCTCTATTGTTGTTGTTGTTATTGTTCTTGTTGTTCTTGTTGTTGCTCTTGTTGTTCTTGTTGTTATTCTTATTTTTGTTCTTGTTGTTGTTATTGTTCTTGTTGTTCTTGTTATTTTTCTTGTTGTTCTTGTTGTTCTTGTTGTTGTTTTTGTTGTTGTTATTGTTCTTATTGTTGCTCTTGTTGTTCTTGTTGTTATTCTTATTTTTGTTCTTGTTCTTGTTATTGCTCTTGTTGTTCTTGTTATTGTTCTTGTTGTTGTTTTTGTTGTTCTTGATGTTCTTGTTGTTGTTATTGTTATTGTTATTGTTGTTGTTATTGTTATTGTTCTTCTTCTTCTTCTTGTTAATGTTCTTATTATTCTTATTAATCATGTTGTTCTTGATGTTGTTGTGTTAAAATATTTAATATTGTATATTGTGATGAAACTTATAAATGTAGTTAGGCAAACCATGTGGCCAAAATAAAAAAAATACCGACAGACCTTTCACAACGAGTATTTAAACAACCGTGATTTTAGGTAGCCCGCTTTTCAATTTTCTACCACGGGCACTGGGTCGAGATTGTAAATACCCCACATAAAACCACACGCTACGTAACAACGGTCGGTCCTGCGTGATTATATATCTTTTCCAACCGTTGTTGTATGTGTTTTCTGTAGTACTGTCACAAACAACAATGAACAAACAAAAACCTAAAGAACTCTCACAAAAATATGGCAGCCCTACTTCCGCTTTAGGTTTAGAGTCTTCTTATAAATAGCCTTCGAAAAAGTATAGACTTGATGAGAAAATTGGGCTAAATTAAGTAGCACATCCATAATATTCTGGAAAATAATATATCATTAAATACAGATCCATAATATATTATTTCCTAAAGTTCAGATCGAAATCAAATTTCATGTTTCCTTAAATGATATGCCATCCTTTCTTAGGAAACATTGCAAAGGTAAAGTTGACCTCTGCATCTAAAAACACATGCTTCTTGGGCCATAAAATTCGTGAAACAAATATTCAAAGAATCTTCACTAATAAAACCATAATTTCCAAAATGCGAAACCAGATCTGCTGCAGTACTGCACCAACATGTCACGACATTTGGTACGATATCTCACTAGAAACTTTGTTTTAACAAAATGCAGCCAATTATAAAGCATACAACCTAACAATCTCCCCCTTTGGAAAATTTTGGCTAAAATAACCTTTGCAAAATATATCATGTAATAGCCAATAAACTGAAGAGAACTTCTTCAAAGAAAAATGCACAATAAACAAGCTTGGAACTTCTCCAAGATACATCAGAGGCATACACAGCAGAAAAAGATACACCCAGCCTCACAGAGAATGTCACATTAGAGAGAAATAAACTCTCACAACACAAAACATTTTGCAGAGAAAAATAAGTTCTCTTAGACAAGATGTCATGACATTAGGTATGACCCCCACATGTAACCATACATCAGACACAGAAACAAAATCATCTCCAGTCAAACATCATGCTCCCCCAAAACACCAGATCAGGAGCAAAAACTACTACTCCCCCTTTTTAGCCACAATTTCGACAAAACAATCATACGTTCACCTGCAGCAGAAACACCCTCTATAGCAGATACAAAAGCAATAATAAAAATATATGGCACAACAGATGACAACACTGCTATCTGTTTCCTCGTCTTTATCACCACCTTACCAGATGTCACAACAATGTTTGGGACATGTGTCCTTGCAAACACTCTATAGCGTAAAGAAATAAAAGATTCCTTCCTACATGCAATATCAGAATTGACTAAAGTACCAGGGTAATGCAAACACCTTATCAGTCACTTCCACCTCAGTTTTCTCCTCCCCGCTCCTATCCATAAACCTGTTGATAATTTCAGGAGAAAACTCCACACATTTACCTCTGTCATAAACCTTCCTATACTCCTTGCTCATCTTGCTGTCACAGTCCTCAGAAATGTGTATAATGAATTTCTTCTCCGGCATCTAATAACAGACACCAAAACCAGCAACACTCTTCATCAAACCAGCATCCTGAATAAGATTCACCATCGAATAGAGGTAAGAGTAAGTATTTGTTTCACTCCTCCACACCTGTAATTTCTATAACTCCTCGAATGTGAAAATTCCCAATTCGCCCCTTAACTTTTCAAATTAATTTGCATCCAAAGCCTTAGTAAATATGTATGTCAGTTGCTTCTCAGTGGCCACATGCCTAAGAGTAACTATTTTGTCCTCAACAAGATCCCTAATAAAATTATGACGAATGTCAATATGCTTTATCCTGCTATGTTGGATTGGATTCTTGGATATATTGATTGCACTCAGATTGTCACAATATAATGTCATGACATCTTGTTCAACATTATATTCCTTTAGCATTTGTTTCATCCAAATCAATTGAGTGCACCTGCTTCCTGCAGCAATATACTCAGCCTTAATTGTAGATAAATACACAATTTTTCTTCTTACTGAACCAGGAGATAAGATTGTTTCCCAAGAAAAACATCCTCCATAAGCACTTTTTCTATCATCAACACTACCTGATCAGTCCGCATCACAATACCCTACAACCATGGAATTTGGACTATGAGGATACAAAATGCCATAATCACTAGTACCATTGATGTATTTCAAGATCCTCTTCACCTGAGTAATGTGGCTCATTTTAGGCTCAGCCTGATATCAAGCACAAACTCCTACAACAAAAGTGATGTTTGGTCTACTAGTTGTAAGATACAACAGACTACCAATCAGAATCATGTATAAACTTTGATCCACACCAACACCTTTTTCATCATTAGTTAGTTTCAAGTGTGTTGCAGAAGGTGTCTTTTTGTGACTAGCATTTTATAAGCCAAACTTATTTACTATATTCTTAGAATACTTTCTTTGAGAAATGAATATAGTATAATCCATTTGTTTAACTTGAAGACCAAGAAAATAAGTTAGTTCACCAACAAGACTCATCTCAAATTCATATTGCATTTGCTTGACAAAATGTTGGACCATTTGGTTTGACATCCTTCTAAACACAATGTCATATACATAGATTTGAGCTATCATGAGTTCACCATGCTCTTCTTTAACAAACAAGGTCTTGTCTATTCCTCTTTTTCTGTAACCATTGTGGACAAGAAACTCAGTTAACCTTTTATACCAAGCTCTAGGTGCTTGCTTCAATCCATTGAGAGCTTTCCTTAGTTTGTGAACAAGATCTATAAAACTAGGATTTATGAACCCCTTGGGTTGTTCAACATACACTTCTTCATTCAAGTACCCATTCAAGAATGCACTTTTCACATCCATCTGAAATAGCTTGAATTTTAGCATACATGCCACTCCTAAGAGCAACCTTATGGATTCAAGACAAGCAAAAGGAGAAAAAGTTTCATCAAAATAAACTCCTTCAATTTGAGTGTATCATTGAGAAACAATCCAAGCCTTGTTTCTTGTCACATTTCCATTTTCATCGGATTTGTTCTTATAAATCCATTTTGTGCCAATAACATTCATCCTTTCAGGCCTGGGTACCAAGTCCCACACTTCATTCCTTTTAAACTGACCTAGTTCCTCTTGCATAACATTGATCCATAATACATTAGTCAATGCCTCCTTCATATTTTTTGGTTCAAATTTTGAGACAAAACAAGAATTGGATATCACATCTCTGAATCTAGTGGTGATCCCTTCATCAATATTTCCAAAAATAAGTTCCTTTAGATGGTTTTTCTAAATTCTAGTAGAGGAACCTTTGTTGGCTTAAGGGTTATCTGGTTCTGTCCTTGCTGGCTCAATGTTGGACTCAATGTCTTCCTCATTTTCTAAAGCACCAGTATGCTGATATGATGATCCAGTATATTCTTCGATATCAATACCTTTCACAACAATTGAATCATCAACCATAACATTAATGGATTCCATCATGACCTTGGTTCTGGAGTTAAATACCCTATAAGCTTTGTTGTTTGTAAAGTAACAAAGAAATATCCCTTCATCACTTTTGGGATCCATCTTTCTCCTATGTTTACGATCAGCCAGAATGTAGCATTTACTCCCAAACACATGAAAATATTTAACATTAGGTTTCTTCCCTTTGCACAACTTATTGAGTGTAGAAGATGTACTAGCTCTCAGAGTGACACGGTTATGAATGTAACATGCAATGTTCATAGCTTCATCCCAAAAACGATAAGCAAAATTTTTTGCATGAAGCATGAATCTAGCTGATTCTTATAATGTTTTGTTCTTGTGTTCTACAACTCCAGTTTGTTGAGGAGTGATAGGTGATGAGAATTCATGTATAATTCCTTCAGAAGAGAAAAATTTAGAAAATTTTGCATTTTCAAATTACTTGCCACGGTCACTTCTGATTATAACAATAACAATTTCCTTCTCTCTTTAAATACGTTGACAAAGGTCTTTAAAAACATAAAAAAATGTTTGATTTTTCCTTGATAAAGTTCAGCCAAGTAAATCTTGAAAAATCGTTAACTACCACGTAGACATGCCTTTTTCCACCAAGACTTTTAACATGCATTGGCCCCATTAAGTCCATATGAAGAAGTTCTAGAACTCTGGAAGTAGCCTTTTGTTGTGGCTTCGGGTTTGACATCTTGGTTTGCTTCCCAATTTGACACTCACCACAGACTTTTCCCTCCTAAATTCTGAACTTGGGTAAACCTCTAATAGCTTCTTGAGACATAATCTTCTTTATACCTTTGAGATTCAGATGTCCAAGCTTCTGGTGTCATAACTTGACTTCATCTTCCTTGGACATTAAACATGAGGAAGAATAGGTAGTTTCTTGTGGTACCCACAAATAGCAATTGTCTTTTGACCAGACTTCTCTCATTAGAACATCATTCTTCTTATTAGTAACTAAACATTCTGACTTGGTGAAGTTGACTTTTGGACCTTGAGCGTATAACTGTCTAATACTAATCAGATTTGCAGTCAATCCTTTCACAAGAAGAATATCATCCAGTCTAGGAAGTCCAGTACATTCTAACTTTCCTACTCCCTTAATTTCACCTTTAGCTCCATCATCAAATGTGAAAAAACTAGTGGATTAAGTGTTAATGCCCACCAAATACTTCTTGACCCCGATCATATGTCTAGAACATCTAATGTGAAAGTACTAGTCTTTTCTAGATGAAGCTCTAAAGGAAGTGTGGGTTATAAGACCAACATTAACCACCCTAGGTTTCCACTCCTTTTTAGTTTTAGTCATCACATGATCAATCTTTGGTTGCTTGGGATATCCAGAATAACCATACAGTCTATAACAGAAAGGTTTGATGTGACCATATTTACCACAATAATGACACTTTCACGACAATAACTTGGATTTAGTTTAAGTTTTCTGATGTCTTGTAGGATATCGAAACATTTGGTCGGACATTGTACGTTCAAACTTCCTTTCAGCAGAAATACATTTTGTTACAAGAGTGTTTCCTTGTTTATTTTGAGATTGGTAATTAAAACCTATGCCTGTTAAGTTTCTAGCCACTTTTCCATTTTAAAGAATATCATCTAACATATCAGACCAATTGTTCAACATTCTCACTGATTTGGTCATGTTTTCAAGTTTAGAATTCAATAAGGTTACCTCATCTTGAAGACCAGAGATGGTAAATAAAAGATTCTCTTTTTCAGCTTGCAGTTAAGCTATGATTCTCTTCTGCTTTTCTCATATCTTACACACTTCTTCACATCTGACATAAAGCTCTATGTATGAAATAGTCAATTCTTTATAAGAGGCATCCTCATCACAGGAATCTTCATCAGATTCACATCTGCCATTGAGGGTCTTAGTAGTTTCAACATCAGGTTCACTTTCAAAATCATCATCAGACCAAAAAACAGACATGCCCTTCTTTTGTTCCTTGAGGTACGTGGGACATTCTGATCTAATGTGACCAAAACCCTCATATTCATGATACTGAATACCTTTTCCTTGATTGGGCTTCTCCTTTGTTCTTGCTTTTCTCTGAAAAGCATTGTTCTTACTGATGTCGAATGACATGTTCTTGGCATCTGGTCTTAGCTTCTTATCCATACTCTTTAGCGCATTCTTGAATTGCCTCCCAAGAAGCACAATAGCATTAGAAATTCCTTCATTAGTCTCCATGTCACATTGAACCTCTTCATCATTAGTGTTGGAGATAAAAGCTATGCTCTTGTTCTTCTTTTCAGATCTTTCATTGATAGTCAATTCAAAAGTTTGAAGTGACCCAACAAGTTCCTCCACTTTCATGTTGTTGATGTCTTGGGATTCTTCAATCGATGTGACCTTTATGTCAAACTTCTTAGGCAACGACCTGATAATCTTTCTAACCAACTTCTCCTCTGACATCTTCTCTCCCAAGGCACTAGATGTATTGGAAATATCAAGAATATTCATGTGAAAATCATGAATGGACTTGTTATCTTACATCCTAAGGTTCTCAAATTTAGTGGTGAGAAGTTGAAGTCTTGACATCTTTACTTTTGATGTGCCTTCATGAGTGGTTGTAAGGATTTCCCATGCATCTTTGGCCACAGTATAGGTATTTATCAACCTGAAAAAAAATTTGTCAACCCCATTGATCAAGGCGTTCAAAGCTTTGGAGTTTCCAAGAGCAAGTTCATCTTCTTCCTTATACCTAGACATGACAATATAACCCATACCTGCGGGTACCCTCCCGAACCCACCTCGAATTTGATGGGGAAACCCCGCTTTGACTGGGTTTGGGTTTTCCCCGATTTCAAAATATGGGGACAAGGCGGGTAATGGGAAGTGTAGTACCCACCCCAAACCCATCCTCGAACCCGCACCGTTTATTATTATTATTATTATCATCATCATTATTATTATTATTTAAAAAAAATCATATTTATTTTTAAAAACTCATACATTATATTTTTAACCTTTCCACTTTCTCATTGCATTTATGGTTGCTTATATCAATTAAAAGACTTTTAATATTCCAAAAAACAACTTTAATGGTTCAGTAATGTCTCTTCCACTATTCCAAAAGTCTCATTATCATTGAATTTTTATTTTCCGATTTCAATTAGAAGCCATTGTCGACATCACCAATTCACCATCTTGAAATCCTCGTCAATATTATTTCTATGGTATGTTTTATTCTTCTTATTTTCTTATTTTTAATTCTAAAACTTAAATCTTTATTGTGGTTGTAGAAGGATTTTATTGTTGTAAGCACTATATTCTTCTTGGTTTTTTTAATAGAGTGTTTAAAAGCTTAAATTTGGATTAGAAATATATGTATGAATTTTTCATATTAAGTGTAATTTAGCAAAATTATTCATACTGTAGTGATTTGGTTTAGCTATATACAATTAGATGATTTTATGTAATTACTTTTGTTTAGCTTTAAGCAAAGCCTGCTAATGATTTGGTACTTTCTATCTATTCATACTGACAGAGAGCAACTTGAACATCTCGCTAGAATACTTGTTTTAACAAAATGCAGTCAATCATAAAGCATACAACCTAAAATTATGAACATAACAAATTTGATTATCATCTAAAGACTTGACTAAGAAATGTTTTTCCTTTGAAATCAATTTCAAACTTTCTTTTTTCCTATATGGTCCAAAGGAAATTTTGTTTATCTACTACTTTACCATTTATATGGTAAATAGGGATAAGCAGACCAATGATTATGGTTTTCAATAATTTATGATCAAAACATTGAATGAAAACTTTAAATTTAGCTTTCCATAGTTCAAACTTATCACCATTAAACCGTGGAGGTGTGTTTGGGAAAGTGATATTGTTAAAACTAGTGTTAGAATTCATCCGCCTCCAGAGACGATTAGTTTTGAACATGAGTTAGGCTCTGATGCCACTTGTTGAACATGTGACTCCATACACAAAAGGGGTTTAATTATGGTGGTTCGAAAAACGGTGGTTTAAAACAAAATTATTTTCTAAATCTGAGTTTGAAAACATTTTTTAAAAAATGTTTGGATATGCAACAGAAAGTAAGGATAAAGAAAGTTAAGGGAAGAGAGATAACACCAAATATTTATAGAGGTTTAATCTTAAAGAAGTGACTTACTCTTCTCCTTAGGTATTGATCTCGAGAGTATCCAATAATGTTACAAAGCTTTTAGAAAGTTAAGCCCACAAACCCATTGCACAAGGAAAAATAAAGTTTCAAGTTTACTTCCAACCAAACAACAAACAAAGGAAAGAACCTATTAGTCTTTATGGGATGATCTCAAACAAAGTTGAAGTTTTAAGTGGGCTATCATCCGAACATAACCGATGTTTTATGCAAGCTGACCACAAACCAAACTAAGATTTTATACTGGGTTGATCTCGGACCTACTGAGCTTTTGTACACAACTGAGCTCAAGAACTAATGTGAATATTTTTCATTGGTTATTCTTCACAAACCCAAAAGGATAGCTTTTCTTCAAATGGAGAAACTCACGAACCAAACTGAGACTTATACTAATTCCTAAACGAGCTTTTATACAAGTATAGATCCAAACCTAAACAATTACTTCCTATCCTATGGAAGAATAATTTACTCAAGAGGAAAAAGAACTCTTGGTAAATTTACAATAATGCCCTTTATCATAACAACTTCCTCACTAAACTCAAGAACGTTTTCTCAGAGCATTATGGCTAAGAATATGCGAGAGAAAGAAAAATAATTTAGATAGATAGATAGATAGATAGATAGAGATAGAGATAGAGGTAGAGATAGAGATAGAGATAGAGATAGAAATAGAGATAGAGATAGAGATAGAGAGACAGAGAGAGAGAGAGAGAGAGAGAGAGAGAGAGAGAGAGAGACAGATAGACACACAGAGAGAGAGAGAGAGAGAGAGAGAGAGAGAGAGAGAGAGAGAGAAATGTGATATATGTCACGTTTTTTGGATGTTTAGAAATGAAGGGGAAGACCTCTTTTAATAAGCCAAGAAATGGTTCAATTTAGGAAACAACCCATGGGAAAATAAATGTACTAATTGATTAACTATTCGATTAGGAACATAAAATAATCTATTATCGAGGCCCAAATTAGAAGTTTTTTATAGAAAGTTGTTACCCTTTATTAAGACCATGTCTAAATTAATTATACACTTGATTCTCCTTAATCTAATTTACTAGGCATTTGTTCTAATCGATTAGATAATTCAAAAGCTTATCCTAATTAATTCAACAATTCCCAATTCATCTGGATAGGTTCAAAAAAAATTTTTGGTGATTTTATTTCAAAAAGAGAGACTTCAAAACCAATTTTAAGAGTGTGAATGCGCGCATATGTGTTTGTGTGTGCGGGTGTGCGTGTGTTCATTTGTGTGCGGGCGGGCGGGCGTGTGTATGCGGGCATGTGAGTTTGTGTGTGCGGGTGTGCGTGTGTTCATTTGTGAGTGGGCGTGTGGGCGTGTGCGTGTGGGCGTGTGAGTTTTTGTTTGTGTGTGTGTTTGTGTTTGTGTGTGTGTGTGTTTGTGTTTGTGTGTGTGTGTTAGTGTTTGTGTGTGTGTGAGTCTGTTTATGTGTGTGTGTGTGTATGTGTGTGAGTCTGTTTAGGTGTGTGTATATGTGTGTGAGTGTGTGCGTGCGTGGGTGTGTGAGTGGGTGTGTGTGTGTATGTGTGTGTGTGCATGCGTACATGTACGTGCGTGTTTGTGCATGTGGGTGTGCGTGCGTGCATGCGTGCGTATGTGTGTGTATGTGTGTAGTGTGTGCATGTGAGCGTGTGCACATGCGTGCGTGCATGTGCACGTCCATGCATGGGAATGTGTGTGCGTGAAAACATATGTGTGTGCTTCCGAGTGTGCTTGCACGCGTGCGTGCCTATGTTCATGCCTGCAGGCGTGCATACTTGCGTGCATGTGTGCGTGTGTGTCTGTGTGTATGTGTATGCGTGTGTACGTGGGTGTGTGTGCATGTGCTCATACATGCGTGCGAACGTGTGTGCGCACGTGCTCCCTTTATTGTGGGCGTGTGTGCCTTCCTGTGTGCGTGTGTGCGTGCGTACGTACGCGCGCACGTGTTTGTGTGTATGTGTGTGTGTGTGTGCTTGTGTGTATGTGTGTGTGTGTGTGTGTGTGTGTGTGTGTGTGTGTGTGTGTGTGATTTATCTATAATACTTACGAAAATTCTCTTCTATTTTTACAAAACACTGATCACTCAACTAGACATGATTTGGCGAGATTTCACACTTCTTCTCTTTCACGCTTTGAAACTTCCAAGTCCTTTTGTCCGATATACCAAAAATATAAGCACTTCACTTGAATCTTCTTGTGGGTGTGGCTTGAAATATCTTCATGTCAGACACCACCTTTAGATGATATCACTTTTGATCAATAAAACCTTATTTTTTTGCTTGATTTGGAGTAATAACTTGATCAACCATCTTATGCATCTTTGACAACTAGCTTTAGTAATTTTTTGTCTTCATGCGTTGTTGCCATTAAAATCAGTTTAATAGTCGTTACAACTTCAGATGTTGTCATCATCAAAACCATGATGTTATCAAGGCTAAGCACATCTTGCATATTTATGAGTTCTAATCACTTATTGATTATACCTTCAAGCACATAGCTCCACAGTAGTGACATGCACATGGGGCTCATCCAAAAACCTCACGAATGGCAGTATCGGTGGCAAGTGCATCAACATGGACTTGTGGGGCTTCTGGGGTAGCAGTAGGTGACATTTACCTCTGGGAAGACATAGTCGGAGACACTTTTACTTCAAAAGTGGACGTTTTCGCATAAAATGAGTTGGCACATACCGGTGGTCGCGAGGGTTTAGGGTTTAGGGAACACAAAAATGGTAGAAAATGCATGCCTCAATAAATTACCTATCTATGAGTGTAACTACCTATTTAGTAGTGTGTCTTAAACAACCTAATGTACATATTTAGTAATGCATGTATTACAAATAAATAAATAAATGAATAAATAAAATAGGGTAACAAAAAAATTGACCAAATGTGAGTAGTGGAAGCACTTGGATTGAATGAACTTGAGAAGTGATTGATAAAGCCTTTGGATTAGGCGCAATGTAGTAGAAAAATTTGAGCAAAGTATAAAAATGGTGGATTGGAGGGTTCTCACGCGCACCTTTTGCTTTGACTTGAGAAGTGACTTGGGAAGTTTTGTTGGAAGTGAGGAAGGGGGGAGGGTTGACGCATATTACAATTAAAACCCGTCTAGAGGTATATTTTTGTATATTTTACGCAGATGCATCTCTGAACTATTCTTTGGAAAAATTAGGGTGTGGCTTACTTATGAATAGATGGGTGTATATGAGGTGCGTCCTGAAATGCATATCCATATTATATAGACGTTTTTTAGTTTTTCATAAGCAATATCGTCTTAAATTTCTAGAGGCCTCGTGTAGGTTTACTATGGTTTAACCGTTGAAAAATAAATATAGGCCTTACATTGTTATGGCTTAATCATAACAAATATTTTGCGAGGCCCTTTTAAGCTACAATGTAATTGTGAAAATTTTGAGACCATTTTAAGCTACAGTGTAACCGTGAAAATTTTGAGGCCTTTATGCGATAATCTGTCTTGCGCGCCCTCAAAGACGACTCTATTCACAAGGGTGTGTGAGTGCCACTAAGAATACAATAAACTATCCCAAAAAATTATATGATTAATTTACTATCTATTCTTAAAGTTAGAAAAAAAAAGTTGGGCTTTGTTTTCAAAATAAATGGACTTGGAAGATGGCTATAGTGCTGCATTATTAAAACAGAGTTGCATATTTCTCAGGAATTCTATAAAAATGCAATTTTAGGTCACTTTGTTTTGCCTTTTTTTAAATTGATTTTTATAGGGTAATATATTTTTGTGTAAAAAATTTTACAAAGAATCTTTTTACAAAAGTTTCAAATGAAAATTTAGTTTGAATAGTTATTTTAAGATATTTCAACATTTTATTGAAACTTTTTTTTGATATCAAAATTTTAAAAATCACTTAATTTTGAAGCTATTTTAAATAGCTTTTCATAAAAAATATTTTTGATTTACAACTTTTTGAAAAAATTGTGAGTTCGACTATGTTTTGATTTTTAATAATGTATGTTTATGTTATAAAATGTTAAAGTTAGTTTTTTATATAGAAAAAAAATATAATTTTTTTTAATATTTTAAAAAACGGTTTTATAAAAATCCATTTTTGAATATTCAAAGAAAAAATTAATATTTTAAAAAGTTTTTAATATTGTGATTACTTTGATGTTTGATATAAATCATAATTTATAAATATTAAAATATATTTTTAATTTTTATTAATTTAACAAAGAAATTAAATGATTTTGAGAAAATTAAATATGCACTAACAGTATAAATTAATTTTACACTGTCAATCAGTCAATCATCATATATTTCACTAAATCATATTATAATTTTTAAATTAGAGGTATGACATGGCTAAATAATAAATTTCTATTAAACGATAATGTAAAATTATTTTACAAGTATTAGCATCCTCATTAAACTTAATAATTTTTTTTTAAATATTAGATGTGTATTTATGTATGTGATTTTTATTACTTTTGAAAGAAGTACGGTAAGGTGCGTCCAAAAAAATTCTTTCAAAAAAGGGAAAAATTATATTTTTATGCATGTCTAAATAAAAATATAGGTGGAAATTATCAAAATTTGGGACTTCTTTTATCCTTAAGATCTCTATGAGGCTGCATTATTGAAGCTTGGTGTATAATAACTTAAGGGGTGCATAGGTATAAAAACATTGTAATAATTTTTAAAAACTGAATTTTTCATAGCTTATAGAATTATCCAAAACAGGCAAAACGGTCCATTGTTAGTAAAAGCACAACTGGACTTTATATTATGCGGTCCATTTCAAGAGGGATGAAATAAAAGCAGACAATAAGATCATGCTGCAAGAAGAAGTCTTAACCTAAAGTTTCTTAAAACAATTTATGTTTAGTATGATACGGTTGGTGAAGTATGAACTTATGATAAGAAAGAATATTGACATGAAAGTTGAGACAAAGTTGCAACTCAAAGTAGAGTTTTGATTCTATAGGATCAAAAAAGAAAGTGATTTGATTCTACAGCTTTATATTTAGATTAGATATGATTCTTACTTCTTAGAAATAGTGTGCTGGGATTGTAAGAAATAAAAACAAAAATTGGATACAATATCACTTAAGTACGTGTCTTTCCATTAAAAAAAAGTTTATGTTTCTACAACTTACTATTCGAAAAGCTACTATCAATATTTTAGATGTTGAATTAATTATTTAACTGATCAGATTGAGATAATCTATCTTTGATTAACCATTACAAATACAAACTATAGCTAATTATTATTAATATTAATTAATTGATGAGCATTAGATGGAATTTGTTTTTGTATGAGTCGTGACGGGGTTTGGTCATTCCGTTATTATTATGGTGTGCATAATAAGAAAATCATACTCTCATTTATTTTTTATTTAATTGTTGTTGGATTATTGGGTCAGCGGATTCTTAGGTTGCTCGAAGGGGTTGGGTCCTTTTGTTACTAGGATGATTTTATTGGGCTTATAAAAGGACAACCCGTAATAGAGCGGGCCAAATAATTGCAAGATTATCGGGCAGGCGCGTTTTAGGGTCGCCTGAGTGGCCCTGGTTAGCCCAACCTGAACAAGTATTTGTACTGCATCTGTTTGTCACTAGTGGTTTATGAGGCGTCCAGAAAAAATCAGGTTAAGTCAATGTTACTTAAGGAGAAAATCGTCCTCCAAGGTTCGAGGAAGAACCGATTTTCCCCTACTCCCATGTATTCGCCGGGAAGCTAGAGAAATAGGTTTCACTCCCTATAGCCCGACCCAAGAAGCTGTCAATAAATACTCCAACCCCAGGGCTTGTAGATTCGTTCACTAATTTTGACAAAAACCCTAACATACGGTGCCTATTGCAACCATACGTGCAAGCAAACTCTCCCCATTATTGTATTTCACAAGTACAATTGGCGTACACTATAGGGCCTTGGTAAAACTAACTTCGACCACACTCAATCCAACTTTCAACAGCCTCAGCCACATTATTCAACATGGTGACATGACAATATTCCACCACAGTTAGTAGTGTCGCTCACGACGACGAAGAAACCTTAACAGAGATGTGAACTCCTATGGAGAAGTTACGCCTTTCTAATCAGACTATGGAGAAGAATTTCCTAACTCTCTAAGAACGGCACCATGAATATTTTCAAATAGAATATGAGTTCATGGATCCCCATCCCCTCTCAAATGAGAATTGGGGGGCTCCAGTACCAAAGAACTTCAAATCCCCAACACTAGTGAAGTTCAATGTGACGCGACTATATGGAACACATTGTCACCATTAACACTCAGATGGCGATCACTAGCGCATCTAATTCTTTGAAAGGCAAGACCATGTCCAACAATTTCAAGGTGGTGGCCCTGAGGTGGTTCATGACCTCCCCTGCCTCTCGGTAACCAGATACCAGGATCTCTTCAAGAAACCTGTTCATAAATTCTCAGTGAGTAAGCACCGGAAGGTGTCTACCACCAGTACGTTCAATGTCTTCCATAGACACTGCAATTCGCTGAGAGAATAACTATCTCATTTCACTGAGACAACCATCAAGGTAATTCACCAAAATTTGGAGATGTTAATGGGAGCATTCTAGAACAGTATATGAAAGATGGGCACCTGAACGAGTCTCTTACCTAGAAGCTCGACGCCTCTATGAATGAAATCATTGCATGAGCTAAGTGTCACATCAAAGGCGAAGAGAGAAATGATGAGAAGAAGGCCAGAGACATCAACGAGTATTCCTCTAGCATATTTGACTCATCATAGTAGCAGCGCGGGAGTCATCATACCTTACCTGTTAGAGACAAGGTAACTTTCAAGCAGAGTGGGAGGCTCACTATAAATTCACACTTCTCAACACTCATTGGGAGCAAACTTGGCATGAAATACTCCACACTCATAATATTTTGCCTTTGCTAGCCCTTAAGACGGATACAATGGGGACAAACTCAGCATGTGGTGCAAGTACCACAAGGTTAATATCATTATATTGATGATTACTATCATCTTAAGAAATAGATCATGTGGCTTATCAAAGAGGGCCATCTGAAAAAAATACATCTAAGGAAGCTCTCAGTAGATTGGAGGCGATTCCAATACCTAGGGGGTGAGATTATCCTAGAATCCCTTGGTCAAGAAAAGACAAGAAACATAAGAAAAGAGAGGAGGACATACCAATCTATCATACTCTAAACACTATAGATGAAGGGTTTTCGAATAAGGAGATTCTAGAAAGCCTCAGACTTCTCGTACTGTGGTAGGTGGCATCAACTTCTCAATCACCTTAATCATTGTTTTGTCAACCTCTATCCCTCTTTCGGACACCAGATGTATGAGGAATATGCCTTTCTTCACCAAGTAGTGGCATTTCTCCCAATTTAATATCAGGTTAAATTTATGCACCGTTTAAACACTTGATCTAAGTTGGCTAAAAAAATCCTCAAAACTTGATCCGTAAACTGAAAAATCGTCCATGAAGAGCTCCATGATATCCTCTAAGAAGTCTGTGAAGATCGTCATCATGCATCGCTAGAATGTAATAGGTGCATTACACAGCCTAAATGGAATTCCCTAGTAGGCAAATGTACCATAAGAGCACGTAAATATGGTCTTCTCTTGGTTGCTCAGGTGGATAGGAATCTGAAAGAATCTCGAGTAACCATATAGATAGAAGAAATGAGAATGCTTGGCTATGCGCTCAAGCATCTGGTCAATGAACTTTTGCCGGAAATGGTCCTTCCTAGTGGCTTTGTTTAATTTCTTATACTCTATACACATACGCCACCATGTTACTATTCGTGTAGCAACTGATTCACCTTTCTCATTCTATACTGCAATTATTCCTCCTTTCTTTGGTACCACTTGTACCAGACTCACCCATTTGATGTGTGAGATATGATATATTATGTCGGTAACAAGAAGCTTTAGTACATCCTTTTTTAATACCCCTCATGTTCAAGTTCAGCCTTCGCTGATTTTCTCTAGAGGGTTTGTAATCCTCTTCGAGTATATTTTGTGCATACACACTAAAGGGTTGATACCTTTGAGGCCATCTATAGTGTATCTTATTTCTCCTAGGTACATATTTAACACCGCAAGTAGTCACCCATTTTTGTTCTTTCCTAAATCAGCGTTTACAATAACTGGCTGGTTAGACTCAAATAATTCATACCTAAGGTTCTGGGGAAGTAACTTTACTTCTACTTTCGGCTGCTATTGTTCTTGCATTGGAGTATAAAGAAGGGCGAAGCACTCATTTTCATCAATTAGACTTACATCCAATATGTCTTGGTAAGTTTATGCTTCATCATACTTAATTCTTTCAGTCATAAGTGCAGCAAACTCATCAGTCAGGATGGCTCTGACAAA
Source organism: Lathyrus tuberosus (assembly GCA_022829125.1). Classification (NCBI taxonomy): domain Eukaryota; kingdom Viridiplantae; phylum Streptophyta; class Magnoliopsida; order Fabales; family Fabaceae; genus Lathyrus; species Lathyrus tuberosus. Next base: position 8,573,994 of record JALAZF010000237.1, read on the forward strand.
TACTCCTTAATTCATTCATCTATGATTCTACTAAGTAATATAAGTCATTAATGGACGGGTTTTTCATGAATTTGGATAAGAGAGACTCGATTTTTTCATATCCAACCTCGAAGGTGAGCTTCCCACTCTTTAAATTAATAATAGCACCTACATTAGTTAGAAACAGTCTTCCTAGGAGGATTGGGATGTAGGCGTCTTCATTTATGTCCATTACCACAAAGTCAGCAAAAATGTATAGCTAGTCGATTTTTAAAGGAACCTCTTCTAGTATTCCTATTTGGTTGTTTATAGATCGATCATCTAGTTGTAGTGACATCTTTGTAGGTTTCAGCTCTCCTTGATTGAGACTCTTGTAGATAGACAAAGGCATTAGACTTACATTTGCACCTAAATCACATAGAGCTTTGTCAATGACATGGCTACCAATAAATCAGAGGATTGAAATACTCCTTGGATCTTTCATCTTAGGCGCCATCTTGTCTTGAATAATAGCATTGCACTCCTTAGTGAGTGCTACAATACCATAGTCATCGATATTCCTCTTATTTTCCAGAATTTCCTTTAAGAACTTTGCGTACGAGGGCATATGTGTTACGACTTCAGTGAAAGAAATATTAATATGGAGCTTTTTCAAGAGCTCAAATTTTTTTTGAATTGTTACTTAATTTTTCTTTCATGAATCTTTGAGGGAACGAAATTAAGGGTTTGTAAGGAAGATGAGGCATGTATGGTTCTTCTTTGTCTTCTCCAGCTACCTCATTTTCCTTGGGTGTTTGTTCGCTCTCTTTATCAATAGGTAGAGGCTACTTCTTAGTCTCTTTCTATGTATCATCTCTCTCTCTCTCTCTCTCTCTCTCTCTCTCTCTCTCTCTCTCATCGACAAGGTCCTCTAGCTCTTTTCCACTTTGTAGGGTCACAACATTCAAATGTCCTTTCGGGTTTGATTGGGTATGTTATGGAAATGTTCCAGCAAGGGAAGTTGTAAACATTTATTGTTGGGCCACTTAGAAATTTGTGTTTCCAACATCTTGTTGTGAGTGGCCATAACGCCAGCCTTATTTGCTAGCTGCTTTATCATCTCATTGGTATGGATTTTTTATTTAAGACATCCTCGTTCTACCAGCTCTAGGTCATGATAAAGTTTCCATCATCAGTTCAAGTTTTTACTTTTTGGGAGCAATGGGAGTAGCGGGGGCTCGCTTTTGTCCTTGAAAACCGGATGGAAATACATATTTTGGACCGGGCGCAAACGTTGGATTATTGTTCTTATGGGAGAAATTTGGATTATTTCTCCATTCAGGATTATACGTGTTGGAATAGGGGTTCCCCTGTTGTGTATAATTTACCTGGTCTAGAATGGACTCAACTAAAAGTTGACACTCAACAGTAATGTGTCTAGGGACTCCACATATTTCGCAACTTGGTGTCACGGTGGATACGTTAGCCGCGGGAGTGATTCTCAGGTTATCTAACTTTTGGTAAATGGCATGTACTTTAGCGTTCATATGATCGAAGCTACTAACTTGGTACATCCCTCATCTCGGATGGGTTTTCTCAATGGAAGTGCATTCACTCCCCGTAGTAATGGTTTTGTATCATGTTTTCAATCAGTGCATAAGCATCATTGAATGGCTTATTCATGAGAGCCCCTCCTACACCGAAATCAATTATCATTCTAGTGTCATAAAGTAAACCAATGTTGAATGTGTGAATTATAAGCCAATTCTCTAATTCGTGATGTGGGAAAGCTCTCATTAACTCCTTATATCGTTCTCATGCTTTAAAAAGTGATTCTTCGCCAGTATGCCTAAAGCAGGTAAGCATTCAAATAGCTATGGGATCGACGCCATTGCTCTATAGCGTATCAGCTAATTGCACAATTACATAAAGGTGCAATTTTGGATTCTCCGTCGGGTGTTTGGAGAATCGGTTCTGCTACACTATTTGCAGCAGGGAGGTTTAAGTTCAAATTTATTTGCCGCAGTCGCAGGGCGAACAATGCTTGAATGGGATTCCTCATCAGAGGGAACAACGAAATCTTTATATAAGCGGTTGTCGTTTTCAGCCATCTGTCTTTGGATTTGTTGCAATCGGCGTCTTACTCAAAGGTAACTCTCGATTTCATCGATCGATTGCGCTAGATTCCTAGTGCTTCGGTCCATCGCATACAACCAAAAGTGGTAAAAATTAAATAAAACAAAAAATTTACCATAGTCTATACGGAGAAACAACAGAATCGTGATATTGAATAATTTGGTCCCCGCCAACGATGCTAAAAACTTGATAGGCCACAAGTATACGACTATATCAATGTAGTATAAAAGATTTTCGAATTCACAGAGATCAATTATAGTTACCACTATCTATCATTCCTATATTTAGCTAAGGCTACTCAAAGATTTGGTTTTTGTGCAAAAAATAATAAAAAGCAGTAAAGTGGATTAAATTTATCAGATAATGAATAAGGGACCGAAATGGCAATTTTTTTTAGTGATTCTACTCATACGAAACGTAGCAATTTAGCATTATGAGAATGAAGTTTATCTTTATAAAATACTCAACTAGTGGCGACACCCACTTTCGTCGGCGTGTCATCGGATTCTTAAATACGTTAAAAACCAGCTTTCATAATGAAATTAATATATTTAAAATTCTTTTAATAGCTGAAAATAAATTTTCAATTAATTTTATGATGCTTTCACTAACTTGAAATCAAAGGTTTGAATAATGGTGTCGGATACAGGTTCCGCTTTTTCGATAAGTAACTGGTATCTCTACGCTTCTACTTTTGTAGTAAGACTAATGGTTTAAAATAGAAATTACAAAACAGTGTTTTATTCTCACTACAATTAATTAATTTAGCATATCATATGAATATTACCTATAAACGGTCCTCATGTTTCGAGCCCTAAACTAATCTACTCAAACATGGTGAAATAAGTAATTAAAAAACATGCATTTAAAGAACACATAATAGAAAACAACAGAGTAAAAGAACCTAGAAATTGAATAAAAACTTAATCTTTCTTAAATAAACGCTCAAAAGGGAGACTTTGTTCCAATACAGTGAACCATAATGTAAAGCAACAGTGCATAATGTAAATTATAACAACAAATTAATGCCAAAAGTGCAGAAAATAAACTTGCACAAAAACCTCAATGTGGAATTTTAATTCTCTAAAACAAATTATTATAGTGCTCAAGTAAGTTGGGATGATCAATTTAGATGTTACAACCCTTATTTATAGTAATTTTTGCACCCCCAAAGCCACTACAAATCGTGCAAAAGGAGTGGGAGAAAGCGGGAAATGCTGAAAAAGACTGTTGAACGTGGCTATTTTTCTTAGACTAGGCGTCACAATGTATGACGGCCAGCCCGTCATGACGCTCTAAGTGAGTCGTTCCTGAGTCCAGATTCCACGACGGGCGCCAGCCAAGATGATGGGTTGCCCGTCTTGGACTTCAACCATGCGCTTTCTCCTTTCTTTTTATCTACTAACGATCTACTCTTTGTTGAGTCATGACGGCTGTCACACATGTCTTACCTGTAATGCCCCAGTTTAATTTATTTATTTTTCGTAATTAAATTATGCGATGTTGTGTGATTGTATGTGTTGATTAGTGTTTTGGTGTGTTTGAGATACCCTTGGTGTGTGGTAGTGGCCTTAAGAATAGAATTTAAGGTGTAGGGGTGTGTGAGCAAAAGTGTAGAAGTTGGGGGTGTTGTGAGTAGAGCTAAATAATTGTTATTAGTATCATTTATTTAATTAAATGATATTAGGTGAATATTATTTAAAATAAATATTTGATGGAAATTATCATCATTATTATTATTATTATTATTATTATTATGTAATTAGTTGGATTAAGTTATAATAATAATAATAATATACTAAAATAAAGAAATAAAGGAGAAAGGGAATAGAAACTATCAGATCGTGAAAAATCAGAGAAAAGAAGAAAAAGAGAAGAGTGAAGGCTAGGGCTCTAGGAGAAAGAGGAGAAACCCCATTGTTGAGGAATCTTGAAAGAATTATAAGGTAAGGGTAGGGGTTTAATTATCTAAGGGTTTGTATAATGATTTGTGGGTGGAGATTGTGATTGCTATGTTAGAATTGTGATTTATCATATGTTATGAAGTTGCACTTGTATGAATATGATGGGTAATTGTGTATTGAATCAAATTGTATGATCATGTGATTGTGTGATGTTTTGGTAATTTGGAATGTTCTTGTTGATGAATTATGTGTTGATGTTGTTAGAATCATTCATTGTTGGAATTGGATGATGATGTATGTGTGGTGTTGTGAATTGTTGCGAGTCAGAGTCGGAACTCGAATGTATGAGCTTTTTGGGAAAATTTTGGGTTTTGTGACTTTTATAAAAGTGATTTTTGTGTAAAATAATATAATACACGAGTTTTATGAAAAGTGGGGTTTTGGGTTGAAGAGAAAAGTGATTAAGTTGCACAAAAAGTGTTTCTGCCAACAGTGTAATCGGTTAATAGGAATGGTGTAACCAGTTACTCTACTTTAAAAATGTGTTTTTGGGCAATCTTGTGAGGGTGTAATTGGTTACCTGGAATGTGGTAACCAATTACACTGAGCGTGTTTTGCATGGCAGTGGTTGGTTACAGGAGGTGTAACCAGTTACCTCAATTGGTGTAACCGGTTACACTGGGAATAATTTTTGAAAAACTTTAAAAAAAATTATATCTTGAGTTTCAAGCGTCTGATTCGAGTACCGTTCGAAGAGTCGGGAATCTGGTGTAGAGTACTTTAACTTAAAATTAGTACATGTACCCGAAAATAAATAAATTGTTGTGTGATGGTGTTAAATGCGTTATAGTGTTTATGTTTTGGTGTGACATATTCGTAAATGCATTTGTTGTTGCTTGTTGTATCGTTGTGTTGTCATTGCTTAATGTTATAACATGTGTTTGGTGCATGGTGGCCAGTAATGGTGTAGTATCTTGACTAAGGTGACGTCATTGTACTTGTTGTTGTTGCATGTCTGTTATATGTGGCATGCATCATGTGTGGGACGGTGGTCTGTTAGCCTCAATCCTATGGTGATGGATTAGGTGCGAGTAGCTAATTCCTATAGTGATGGAGTTAGTGAAGTGTTACCTATGGTGATGGTAAAGAGTTTTTGGTGAGTCTCAATCCCCTTATGTGGATTGGGTGCGAGTAGCTAATTCCTATGGTGATGGAATTAGTGAAGCAATGCCTATATTGGTACCACATGCATTGAGTCAAGTTGTTGAGTCTCATTGCATTGCATTTGTTGTGTTGTTGTGTTTGGAGTGTGTGGATGTGTGGTTGATGGAATGGGTGATGGTGCATGTAATAATTTGTTGTTTACTTATTATTATGTATTCCTTTATATAATCATGATATCTCACCCCTTATGTTTGAATGTTACCTTTACATGGGCATTGTGCAGATAATCCACAATTGAGCATGGATGTGTTTCGAAGATGGTGTCTTCCTTTTATTTTATAGAGTCGGCGTCTGCTCTGATGTATAAAACTGGGAAGAGGGAAGGCTTATTATTGTTTATGTCATGGGGGGATTTTATGGATATCTCCTAAGTTGTTATTTCTTTTGACTAACATAAACCATGATTTATGTTTCGGTTAATTAAATCGTTATGTTGTTGATTCCGCTGCTTAATAAAAATTGAAGTTTAGACATGACCAATGTTATTATTATTGTTAATAATTTTTAAATACATTATGTGTTACATATCTGATTACATGGGCAGGTGTTTATTGAATTGTATAATCCTAAATGTTGTGATTTTTAATTTATTCTGATGAATTTATTTAAATTACGTGGGGGATATTCAGGGTGTTACATTACTCATAATGACAGACTAATGCTTGCATTTTTGTGTTGATTTCATTGTTTTTTCTTCATTTTTCTTTGCAAACGCTGCCGATTGATTAGTACCTAAAATATCTAGTACAAAACCATCATAATGCAATAAAAGTAACATGAAACGACACTAAAATATGTTGAAATCGAGCTAAATACATAGTGAAAATGTATGTTATCATTAATCTCAAGATAATATTTTTTTCTAGACAAGTCACTTATATCATGGAGAACCATGAAACATTTGAATATGTCAAGGTCATCATGATAAATATAGTATAAGGCATTGGCAGCTCCAACTTGTAAGCTTCAATGGTCGCTCTATCTACTTAAAGATCTACAAGTCAACAACATTAAACCATTAGTTCTTTATTATGAAAATCAAAGTACAATTCACATTGTATCCAATCTGATATCCCATGAAAGAACAAAATATTTACAAATTTTTTGTCATATAGTTATAAAGATTTATAGTATGTGTCGCACCTCGAAAAATCACAATCGAAAATATGACCCTCGCGCGAAAGGTGAAGAAGAAATTGTGGTTCAACAGAGTCGCCACCGAACTTTATTTATCCCAAAAAGAGGGAAAGGAAAATATCGAGAAAACCTTTAAAGAGATAAGAACGTCATAATCGCAACCACATTATGGGTTCGGGAGTTGGTTACGTGAGGGGAAGGTATTAGCACCCCCTCACGTCTGTTGTACTCAATGGGAACCTCTTAGTTCGATTTGTGGTGAATGTTAGCTAAGCTTTATTTGTTTTCTTCTAAACGAGTAAATGCGAAAAGGGGAAAGAAAAGGATTCGGTGCTAAAGGGAAATGGGGTGGTTTTAGGATAGGGTGGTCGCACAGAATTGGGACACTTGTGCCTACGTATGCTCATTCAGACGAGAATCAGAAATCAGAGCAATCGTAGTTTGACTACGAGAAAGGTTTGGACGGAAAAGATGGAAGTGGAAAGGTGGAAAAAGAAAAAGTGTTCTTGCCAAGATCATCACAATCTTGTGCCTACGTATCTTACATTTGAATGAATGAAGAATTAGAGCATTCGTAGTTCGTGGATACTGAAGATGGCTGGTTTATACCTGAGTGAATCGCACACTCAAAGATACAACAGATTCGCCACTGAACTTTATTTAGTCCCAAAGGACAGGGAAAATATCGATAAAACCCGAGGGGAAGAGAAACGAGAACGGGGGTCGGTTATGCGAAAGGAAGGTACTAGCACCTTATGCATCCGTCGTACTCGACGGGAACCATTTTGTTTGCTTCTAGGCTCGGATGGGTTATCTATCTAAAGGATTCTAGTTAAAAGAAAAGGAGAGAAAGGAAAGAGAAATGAAAAGAAAGAAAGAAGAAAAGTGCTCGTGGAGGATTAGGGCCCTTGTGCCTACGTACCCTCATAGTGCAATGAAGAAATCAGAGCTTCGTAGTTCAGGGAACCAGGGAAAGAAAGAGGAGAATGGAAGAAGGTGGAAGGGTGGAAGTGTGCTCGCCAAGATCATCGCGATCTCGTGCCTACGTATCATACATTCGGATGAATGCAGAATCAGAGATTTCGTAGTTCGTGGAACCAAGACGGAAAAGGAAAAGGAAAGTGGTGTCAAAACCAAGAGTGAAAGAAAGGAGGAAACTCCGCTGGGGAAACCCAAGCAGTAAGAGTGACTGCGCAAGAAACAAGAAAGGAATGGTGTCAAAACCACGAGAATGAGGGGTATATAAGGATCCGCTGGGGATGCAAAGAAATGGTGTCAAAACCAAGAAAGAAGTGAAAAGGAAAGACAGTAATTGTGCTGAGGATAAGTGCAAGAATGGTATCGAAACCAAGAAGATAAAGGAGAAAAAGAATAATAGAAACTCCACTGGGGAGTAAGAGAACAAAACGATAGTGCTCAGAACCAAACACAAGTCCTGGGCCTCCATGCCAAAAGAAGAAAACCCTTCAATAGCTCTGATGTGGTCTTCCAACAACTTATAGTCAGCAGGTCTATTCTGATTAGTGGGCCTAACAAGAATCTGAGGATTTGGCAGCTGAGATGTGGCCGAAGCGTACACCTGCGGAGTAGCAAACTGAGAAGGATATATCAAGCCTGGATTAACCATCTGACCAGCATTCTGACCCATCTAAACACCATATGGATAATTCGGAGGAGGTGCCACAGCAGCAGATGAAGATGCCCCAGGGTAAAACATTCCAGGATAAACATTCTGAACAGCAGTTTGAGCAGCTTGAGATGAAACCGGAATAGGAAGACCCTTATACACATGCTCTTCTTCATCAGGAGCTTCAATGTCAGTCAACACATGAGTCTGGCGAGTCTGAACCTGAAGATTCTCAGGATCATCATTCACCACTGGAGGTGGCATAGGGGTAGCCATGCCCCATGGATATGCAACAGTATTCCTATTAGGCATGGGCACAACAAACAGCTGATATGGTACGAAGGCACTACCATTATTTGCAATCTGAGGAGTGTAATTCGGAGGCATGCACCGAGGAAAAGCAGCATACATTTTGTTCAAACTAGATTAAGGATTTGATGGATGAACAACAGGCTGGATCACAGGCTCGACTGGCACTTCAACCGTAGCAGGAGAAGGAACAGCAGGAATAGTAGTAACAACAGGAGAAGTAACCACAACAGGAGTGACAACGGTTGCATCAGTGACAGTTACGACGACAGTGGCGGCAGCGGTAGCATCCTTCTGAGCACGAAGGAGTTCCATAATAGCGTCCATGTTAGTCTGAAACTGATCCATCCGACCTTGAAATTGAGTCAGAGTTTCCTTATAAGCAGCGTTCTCAGCTTCGAAGTCAGCCATGATTCTGGATTTGCTTGAACGATTGAAATACCGATGTCGAGTCTTCGTCTTGCTACAAGCAGCAGACGGACAAGGATGAGCAACGGTTACGAATGAAGGACATGCATATGCGTGAAAATGAATGAATGCAGGCAAAAATAAAGTTTTAAATGCATATGCAAAAATTAATTGGATATGATGAATTGATATGCAAAATAAGAACAAGAAGCCAACACTGTCTGAACAATCAAATCTGGATAATCTGAACATTTGCAAAGGTAATTCTGTATCGGTGCAAAATTCTGACGTGATGAGAGAACAAAAGGTTAGAAGAGTCTTGGTTTCCTGCAGAAAAACCCAATACCCCCTCACAGGTATGATATAGTCAAGAATTCCCAATGGTCCTCAACTTCTCAGGCTCTCAGGTCGAGAGGTAATAATACGTTCACCATTTCTGGTTTGGCATTATTACTCCTTAAAGAGGCCTCCACTGATTACCCTCAAAAGGGTCATCCTATGGCAAGTTCCCAGCTTTGGGTCCTCAAATCAAGAAGCGTAATGGGTTTGCCATTTCTGGTCTGCCATTATCGCCCCTTGGGAGGAGTTCCTCAATTGAGTTGTCGGGAATGGTCGCCAGAGTAGACAGCTCTCTAGGTTATGTTCTATCGTCTGCCCCAATGGACAAGATAGAACATCACCAAAGAAAACCTCGTCTGGATGTGGAATTTTCGTGTATACTAAGTCTGGCCAAATGCCACACAAGTCACACTACTTTCCACTCTAATCCTGGATGTATACTCAAGCCTGGGTAGTGGGCTTATCTCTTAGAACACCCAATCCACCAACAATAAAGATGATATCCAGAATATGCAGCATATGAATATTCAAAGCAGTAAAGAAATGCAGTAAATAAACATAAAGCTAAAGCATAAAGATAAAGCTAGTAAAGCAAGTAAAGCGCAAAAGATAAACATCCAAACAAGCAAGAAAGCAAACAAAACTAGGCGAGACCCCAACCTGCAAGAGCAAGAACACATGTTTCCCCAGCAGAGTCGCCAACTGAAGATGGCTGGTTTATACCTGAGTGAATCGCACACTCAAATATACAACAGAGTCGCCAGTGAACTTTATTTAGTCCCAAAGAACAGGGAAAATATCGATAAAACCCGAGGGGAAGAGAAACGGGAACGGGGGTCGGTTATGCGAAAGGAAGATACTAGCACCTTACGCATCTGTCGTACTCGACGGAAACCATTTCGCTTGCTTCTAGGCTCGGATGGGTTATCTATCTAAAGTCTTCTAGTTAAAAGAAAATGAGAGAGAGGAAAGAGAAAAGAAAAGAAAGAAAGAAGAAAAGTGCTCGCGGAGGATTAGGGCTCTCGTGCCCATGTACCCTCATAGTGCAATGAGGAAATCAGAGCTCCGTAGTTCAGGGAACCAGGGAAAAAAAGAGGAGAATGGAAGAAGGTGGAAGGGTGGAAGTGTGCTCGCCAAGATCATCGCGATCTCGTGCCTACATATCATACATTCGGATGAATACAGAATCAGAGCTTCTGTAGTTCGTGGAACCAAGACGGAAAAGGAAAAGGAAATTGGTGTCAAAACCAAGAGCGAAAGAAAGGAGGAAACTCCACTGGGGAAACCCAAGCAGTAAGAGTGACTGCGCAAGAAACAAGAAAGGAATGGTGTCAAAACCACGAGAATGAGGGGTATAGAAGGATCCGCTGGGGATGCAAAGAAATGGTGTCAAAACCAAGAAAGAAGTGCAAAGGAAAGACAATAATTGTGCTGAGGATAAAGTGCAAGAATGGTGTCGAAACCAAGAAGATAAAGGAGCAAAAGAATAATAGAAACTCCACTAGGGAGTAAGAGAACAAAACGACAGTGCTGGGGACCAGAGGGTAAGCAACCCTACTGGGACACAAATAAAGGGATGGTGTCAAAACCAAGAGAATAAGGAAACTCGGTATGTTAACTGATTGGCAGTGGTTAACCGAAGAGAAAGAGATTAAGGCTCTATGGGGAAAAAGGGTTTAACAGATAGATTGTGATCAACCAAAAGAACGGGTGTAGGACCAAGCGAAGGTCGTGACCCAAAGGACAGGTGTGGGACCAAGCGAAGGTCGTGACCCAAAGGGGATGTGGGTACCGACTGAATAAACAATACCTAACCAACACAAAGGGCATTGAACCAAAGGAGGTTACTACCCGTTGAGGATTCGGTGTTAACAGAAAAAACTGTGATTAACCAAAAAGAAACGAGTGATTAACCAAGAGAAGGTGATTAACTCAAAGGGCTTAGTATATTAACAGATAAACTGTGGTTAAATGAAAAATTGGTGATTAACCAAGAGAAGGTGATTAACCCAAGAGAGACTCAGTGTGTTAACAGATAGACTGTGATTAACTGAGAAGAAGTGTAAATTTGGTGTTTTAACTGACAGACAGTGATTAACCAAACAAAGGGAGAGGAACCAAGAGAGGATTGCGAACTCCTGGGAATGCGGTTTTTAACAGAAAGACCGTGTTTAACCGAAGAAAAAGGATTTGAAACTCTTCTGGGGAATCAAAAGGCAATGATTAAACACAAGAAAAGAAAGTAGGGTATTAAAACAAAGAGAGTTTGCTAACCCAAAGAACAATGATCTTAACCAAGAATGGTGATTGATAAAAAAAGATTGCAAGAGATAGGAGTGATCAAGGATCGAATCAACTGGGGGAGGAGAAACACTACAGCTTGAGGATAGATATGACTATTCTCAGCGAGAGGGCCAAATGCCCTTACCCAAGAAATACTCAGAATGAGGGTAGGACAATTCCATCCTCATTCCTTCTCTAGCACTCAAAGTATAGTGCGGAAATTAAAACGGACATCGCGACAACTCTAATTTGTACATTGCTCCAGTGCGGTGTGCGAAACTCTGACTCAGCAGGGGAGAGAGAAAAAAAGCTCTAAAGGAAGCCTAAAGAGAAGCGCCAAAGGGATGATCAATAAACGAAATGAAGTTTCGATTAAATAATCAAAAGGGAGGAATATGCTATTGAAAAATCATTAAAGCAAAAGGGAGCTTTATTGATTATACAAGATTAAGCTTATTCTTTGAAGAACAAACTTAATGCTAACATGAATGAAGAAAGTGCAAAACAGTACCAAATGATATTTAAAATGCAACACAAAAATCATGTTATTGTGATCAAAGAAAACGCAAGAAAGCATGTGTTCACATAATGCCAAGAATGTGGTTAAATCGAATAATCGAAATCATGCATCGAAAGTTCATGAATATGCTTCAATCAGAAGTTAAATGACACTTAAAACATCCATAAAAATCAAGCATATCAATCCATGGAAGTTAGAAGAAGAAAGCTTGGCAAACACACTTGAAAAAGCATGAAAATGGCACTCTGGTTCAGTGTTAATCGATTAACACTTTTGCACTGCAAAGTGTTAATTGATTAACACCTGAAAAACAGCAAAAATACACTGGTTAATCGATTAACACTTTTGCACTGCAAAATGTTAATCGATTAACACTGGCACAGGGAAGAAAAACAGTTTTTCAAAATTGCTTTTGGGCACCTATTGATGCATTGGAATAAATACACTTGGAATGTCTTGAATAGTCTTGAAATGTCTAGAGATGTCTAGAATGTTCCACACACTGCTAGAATCATGTAGAAATCCCAAAATGTGGAGTGGTGAGTTGCTGTCATGAAAAGCAGCAGAATCTACCAATTCTACCTGTGTTAATCGATTAACACATTTGCACTGCAAATGGTTAATCGATAACCAAGCCAAAAAGTGACTAGTTTTGCCTGAAAAATGGTGTTGTGGCCACGGTTCCGATTTTCAACCTCTTGCTTGGATGAATAACCATGGAAACCCTTATTTTATGTTTGTTTTGATGATGTGATGACTTCGTGAGGATGCGATTAATCGGGCTTGGAAAACCTGAATGTTTCTGCAACAAAATCACAGAGAAAAAGCGTGAATGTGTATGTCGGCGATGCGAATGCACATGCTCATGCAAAAGGCAAAAAGGAGAGGTCAAATTTTGGGTTACGACAGATACGACCACGAAAAGAAGGAGTAGTTTGATATGTTAAAGGTGACAATTGTTCACACATGAGTAAGAGAACTCGCACCCAAATAATTGAGGAGACAAATCAAAGACTCAACCCACCTCACTTTACCTTTTAAGAAATTGTTTGAATATTGATTAAGTGTTTTGATGGATGGTTAATTGCGAAAATGGTTTGAATGTTATCGAGTTGGAAGTGTTTTAGAGGCGTCAATTGCTTACACACGAGTAAGAGAACTCGCACCTAAACAACTGAAGAGAGATCAAAGGCTCAATCCCCCATTTTCACCTTGAAAATAGTTTCAATAGTTGTTAATCGTTTTGAAGTTTGATTGTGAAAATCCACTTGACGTTGGATCAAGGGTTTGGTTGTATGCTCTTGGGATGAAAAGAGTTTGATTAAAAAAGGTGTGAATCGATCCTAGTCCCTAGGGGTGCTCCTAGTAATGAAACCACGATGAAATGTGCGAGTGTGTGCGTTAGGTTGATGGCGAATGCTAATGAGCAGTCGACTTACGGTGGGTGTTTTGAAAGTGGCTCGACGACAAATCGAGAATTAATTTGAAAATAGTTTAGTCTATGCTAGTCCCTAGGGGTGCTCCTAATAAACAAACCAGAATCAAAGCGAGTAAAGTGCGTACATCGGAATGGGAGCCGGGTACATGTAAGTTACATAGAATTGCACAAAATAAAATGTCTCATTGTCAGGTAGCCCAAGAAGAAGCCGCGTGTGTGCGAAGTGTCATAAACTAAGCCTTGAGCAAGAGTTGGACAAAATCGTCATGCTAGGATTTCTGTATAGAGTCAAAGTTCCATTGCTCAGAAAAGTAACCAACAGTCCACCAAATAGTCTTTTAGGGTTTCGATAATTATTAGTGTGTTTTCGAATAAAGGTATGAACAAGAAAAGGTTAGATGAACAAAATATAAATAAGATGAATATGATATGAACAAATGAATAATATATTCAACAATAATAATATTTGACGGAAAATTAAAGTAAGAGTATATTGACAGAAATTAAAGTTAGTGGTTAGTGATTAATAGTTAATTGTATCGGATGAATCGGGTCGACTATAGCGCTAAACCATCGTAGCAAAATCTATGACGAATATCATGCTATAGGAGGACCCGCAAGATGATGTTTGTTCTAAAACACGATGGAGAAATGATATTGAGAATCATTCTCCAAAGAAATAGTGCCACACGAAAAGAAAAGCGGATGATCTCGTCTTAATCACAAACTTGCGTCGATTAATCGAAGGCAACCTATCACGATCCCAAAGTATAGAAAATGATCTCGATGATCACTCGCTACAAATTTGAAATAATGAAGGTTAAACAACCTCAACAATCAACATTCGTGAATAAAAGACTTCATCATTGCAACCGAAATAAAATCGAAGCTAATGTGAAATGGAAATGATACAAGAAATAAATAAAAAAAGTAGAAACCAGTGAAATCAAAAGAAGTCCATATTAAAAATATATATTCAAAATTAAAAATAAAACCTAAAAGAAAGTTCAATAAGAGATTTTAAAGAAAATTAACATAACAAAAAGAAGGGAAAGGGTGCATAGCAACCATGATGATGTGTGTTTAAAGCTCCTCACGGGCCTCATGGTCCATTCATTAACACAGCAAGGGTCCGGTTGATTCTAGCAGAATTGAGTTTGATAGAATTGATTTTAACAGAATTGAGTTTAGCAGAATTGATTTATGTTTGGATACATTTATGTAAAAGTGAGTTAGAGAATAAATTCCAGTGTAAAAATCACCCAGAAGTTAGAAGCTACAAATTCTAGCTTCAAGTAGAATAAATTCTGGAGGTAGAATCAATTCTGCTTTTGATAAAACAAACACCTAAAAATTACTCAGAATCAATTCTACACCTCTAGAATTGATTCTGGGTCATCCAGAAGCTAAACCATACATGCACTATATCTAAAGAAAAATAGACCAGGGTATCCACAAATGTGATGATACAGTTAAAACACTGGTCTATCAACTAGCATAAAAAAACAAATAATGAAAGTCAAAAGCAATGCATCGCGCTCTTGAGAAAGAAACAGGGTTAAAGGCAATGCTATCAGCGAAAAAAGTCAAATAACAAGGCTATGACTGCCGTCAAGCTACACCAAGCCGCGGGTGAAAAATAGAAATTAAGCAACGTCAAAAATCGTTTCCAGCCTTTTCCTTTTCTCACGATTTGTTTCTGATTCTGACTCAGGTTTGTTCTATTTTGTGATTTTTGTTTGGTGTTTGTTATTGATTTGTTCTTTTCAACCCGTCCCACTCTTCTTCATCTTATGAATCTCTCTGTTCTGGCTTTAATTTGAGGGATTGGGTTTGGTTTTGAAAGGAGAGGGAAGTTGTAAGGTTCAAGGTGAGCGCGAGGAGGTTGAGGAGTGAAGGTTGAAGAAGGTTGTGGAAGGATTTGAGTGAGGTTCTGGATTGGATTTTGGGTCGATTTGTTTTAAGGTTGGAGTTGTTGTTGTTGTTTTTATGGCTTATGAATGTTTGTGGGATTTGGGTTGAAGAAGAACGTCGTTGGAGGTGGAAAGAGAGTGAAGAAATTTGTTGGGTTGAAGGAGAAAAAGTGTTGTTTGGAAGAAGACGAAATGAAGGTGGATTCAAGGCCGAATTTAAGTTCAGAAGAGCTCCCCCAATGTAATGATGATGGTTCTATTTATAATGGGGTGAGATTTTTATTTGCTCTGCGTTCGTATCGTTTCCGTTGATTCTCATGACATTTTGGGAAATGATTTGGCACTTATGATTTTGCAAATCGTACGGGTTCATTTTACCAAGTTTTGTTGTTGTACGCATTGCATTTTGGAACCGTTTTTTGTGGGAGTTGTAGTAATGACGTGTCCCTTTTTTAAAATTCGGCAGGTTATTCTTTATGTGGGTTGAGGCTTTGTGAAATGGTGTGATGGTTTGCGTTGATGGTTGTTTTGCAGGTAGAGAGCTTTGTTGATGCGTAGGTTTTGTGTGTGTTGCAGGTTGAATTGGTGGTTCTGTAGATTGGTTAAATGTGTTATGGTATGTTTGCGTGTCAGCTGAGAATGGTGTTACGCAGGCAAGGTTATGGTGCGATCATGGCTAGTGCATGTAAAGTTTGTGGTTGTGGCATCAATGTTGTTGCTATGCTAGCACATTTGTTGTGGCAGTGTGTAGACTTAGTTAAGTGTTGCAGGTCTAATAGTTGGAATTGGTGCTGGTAAACTTTGTTCATGGGCCTACTCTTCTCTTGTTTTTTTTTGTGAAATTGTATTGGGCTTTTCCTATTTTGTATCTTGCCTATTTTCTCAATGTGGACATTTTGTAAATTTGACAAGGGTTTTTTTATCAAAAATGGTAATGAGGTAAAATGACACGGACTTTTGACTTTTTATGATTCTCCTTTGTATGCTTTTTTTTGTAGTGATTTTGATGAGGTAATGGGATTAAAATGTAAAAGAGATGTGGGCCTTGTATTCATGGGTTTTTGGTTGATGTAGATTTTTGTATAATGAACTTTGTAATTCTTGACAAAATAAACTTAGGATTTTGATGAATGACTTGAGCAATGGTACTTGAATTTGATTAAAAAACTTGAGAAGGAATATTTGAATGATTCTTGAATGCAACATGCCCTATTGATCTTTGAGTGATGACATGGCTTTCTTTGGAAGTGGATGTGAATTCAGTTTTACACCATGAAAAAGGTGATGAATGACTTGAGTTGAATCCACCTTGAACTTGAAATGAATCGAAACCTTTAATCGAAATGAATCTACTACTGAATCAATCCCTAGACTTTATCACTTGAACTTGAATTGTTAAACCAAATTTTCATCATGAACCAAATACTCAGGAAAATGCCTTGAAATCAGAGGAACATGACTTAAAATACAAACTGCATTATCCAAAACCCTGACTGCCAATGTATTGATCTCTGATGATCCCCAACCACGAAGCATCTGAATTTTACACAGCCTGATAACTTGATCTATACACAAATAATCTGAATTGGCACAAAACCTAATTGGAACTTCAAACACTCACCACTTGAATCATGCACACCATGTCCTTGACCCTGAAACCTACCTTTGTCTCGACTAAACAAATTAGGTCAAAACCACTAAACATCAGTCAACGCTTGACTTAATAAACCTCAAATGAATACTTGGAAGCCGAGAAAACATATTTTGGATTTTCAGAATAACAATTAGTGGATGGAAGCGCAGATGAAAATTATATACAAGTAGGAAAATTTTGGGGTATGACAGATGCCCCTATCTAATTAGCTTAAACCTAATAAGGTGAACTGTTATGGCGTTCATTCTTTCAAGGTAGAAGTCAATTAGATATGAAGAAGACCCTGAATTTGTCCAAAAAGAAAAAAGTGTTTATGAGGTAGAATAACAGATCAATGTCGACCCTCGAGTGGACATTGAAAAACTTGCTAAGGTCGTTATCACCAAAAAAACAAAGGATGATAACAGAAAATCCCGACACCAAAAGGATGACATGCCTATCACCACACGCATAAAGATATCTGACACCAAAAGGACGACAGACCTATCACCAAAAGGATGATAGTAAACACACACGACTCGACTTGCTATTACCAAAAGGATAATAGTAAGTTCACACACATAGACTCTTCACCAAAAGGATGAAAATGAGGTTAAAAATCGCTATTACCAAAAGGATAATAGTAAGCAAACACACACAGACCCTTCACCAAAAGGATGAAAATGAGGTCAAGTTCGCTATTACCAAAAGGATAATAGTAAGCAAACTTTGATTTTCGACACCAAAAGGATGACAGTTCTATCACCAAAAGGATGATTGAGAACACACACCACTCCGACACCAAAAGGATGACAGACCTATCACCAAAAGGATGATGGTAAACACACACGCACGCAGAATATCTAGCACCAAAAGGATGACAGACCTATCACCAAAACGATGATAGGAAACATGACTCCGACACCAAAAGGATGACGGATCTATCACCAAAAGGATGACAGATGACACACGCACTAACCCTTTCACCAAAAGGATGAAAATGAGGTTAAAACTCGCTATTACCAAAAAGATAATAGTAAGTTTACATAGATTTCCGATACCAAAAGGATGACAGATCTATCACCAAAAGGATGATAGAAGACACAGACGATATGACCTTTCACCGAAAGGATGAAAGTGAGGTCACAACTTACTGCTACGAAAAGGATAATAGTAAACAAAATGATATCAAAGGCAGTCATTCACCAAAAGGATGATACATAGACCAAAACTTCACGGATCGCCGACACCAAAAGGAAGACGGTAAGATCAAACACAAGACGCTACCACCAAAAAGATGATATGAACTTTCCATTTTTTAGAACCACCAACACCAAAAGGATAAAGGCTAAATTGAAATGACATGAATGGCTACCACCAAAAGGATGATAGTAAATTTCTAATTTTGAGGATTGCCAACACCAAAAGGATGAAGGTTAGGTTGAATTGACAGGACATGGCTATCACCAAAAGGATGATAGTAATGCAATTGATAAAAGGTCAAGTTTGCTGGGGATATGATGAGTAAGGCTTATAGGAGACATCAACAAAAGGTTGAAGCAAAAAAGGTCATTGAGGAACACCATCATTATCAACAAAAGGTTTAAAGGTACCAACTCAGTGGGGAACGCCCAAGAGGAAGGTTGAAATTTTGTTTGGAGAAAAACCACTGACGAGTTTAAGGATTGCAATTTTATCAACAAAAGGTTGAAGAGAACCAATGAGGAACGCCCACTGACTCAGAGAAATACTGCTGGTTAAGTTAGGGATGACAACTTCATCAACAAAAGGTTGAGGAACAATTCAATGAGGAACACCCACTGACTTGCTTGGATATCACGTCTTCATCAAATTGAAGACTACATGAGTAACGCCCACGGATTTGAAGAAGATGCCCCTTGCTGGGCTGAAGATCATTTTGAGCTTGATCAACAAAAGGTTGGACAACTTCGTGAGGAACACCCATAGATTTGAAGAAGATGCCCCTGAATGGACTGTAGATCACCTTGGAATCTCGAGATTGATCCTGGATCTTGACCTATGCTTGTATGAATACTTGATTTTGTAATGATGTTCCATATCGAATGAAGATGCAATGAAAATGCTGACGCGCGGAGATGCAAGTGAAGGGGAAGTATGATTTGGTTTTGTATGCATATGATGCACATGATACAGATGATGTCGAATGCGACGCGTATGATGCGTATGACGCACATGATTGCAGACGGGTGATTGGATATGTTTTGTGAAGGATGCTAGCATAGTGTACTTTTAGTAGTTATCAATGCAGATTGGACTTTGGGTGGTGGGAGGGGTTGATTTCCTCGACATCAGATCTTTGAAGATGCCATGATTGACGAAGATGGTATTGCTCTCGATGCCTTGAGCTTGACCCCTTGTTGATAAGTCATGTGTTCGTTATGAGGGAACTACAACTTTGTGCTTGATGGTCAGGATGGCCTGAAAAAATGAGTGTAGCGACGTGATCGACTCATGAAGATTGTGCTCTTGCTTTGAACTCGAGGATTGCTAATGTTTGGCAGGATATGCTTGCCCAACTTGAATGTGAAGAGAGGATCTGCCCTTTGCAACTGGTCTTGCCCCAGTCTGAACATGGTAATTGTCTGCCCCTAATTAACCAGTTATAAAGTAGTTTGATATTTGGAGGATGAGCTTTGATGTTTTTGGGGATGGAATGCCCCTGATTGAGCTGTTGAAGGACTTTCCCCAACTTATGGGTTTGAGGGAGTCTTAATTCGGGTGACACTGCTGAAAGTTCAAGTTCCTCTTTGATTGCCACATGTTGGAATATCTTGATGTCAAGCACTGGTTTACAGTTAAAATTGCTCATTCACAAATGGTAATCCTAATGCAATGCTCATGCAAGTTTTGAAAAAGAGTCGTTTATTGGAGTGTCGGGATAGTGTGAGACGAATGGACCGTTAGTCCAGACGTTGTGCTGATTTTGCTGGTGTGTGAAAGATATAGCAAGGAGAATGACACCAATGCTGAAGAATAGCAAATACGCGGGGATTCAGTTTACGTAACCTTGCAATAGTATACTTTCACAATAAACCTTGCCTCAATTAGGTCTTTCGAGGGTTGTAACATGGTCTGGTTCACAGTTATCGAAACAAAAGATATAAGGCTCAAAACTTGGTTTGTACCCACCCCTTCTTCGTGATGAACTCCAGTCCTACGTTCAGTTAATTCTGCACACGTTTGTCTTCCAAAAGAGTAAGGCTTTGCCCACACCATGGACTTGAAGAATGGCTGATAATCCATACCTTTTACAATGGTCTACTGTACAATACCAAAATGAATTTGAGCGCAGTAGCTGGCGGTGCTCTAATGGACAAACCGTATGAGGAAGACTACGAACTTATTGAGACTATGGCTCAAAACCATTTCCAATGGGGAAGTGAACGTGCTGGTGTAGAGAAGTGAACTCCAAAAGGGGGAATGTACGAAGTCAATGGTTTAGACCGTGTCAATGCTAAAGTGGACGACGCACTTACGCAGAAAATCGAAAGTTTAGCAATATCACCACCCGCAGCTACCGTAGCTGCAGTTACACCCAATTGCGAAATATGTTGAACCCCTGGGCACACAAATGCTGAATGTCAAGTATTAGTTGCTACTCCTACCGAACAAGTAAACTATGCTCAAGGAAACCCGTATTCAAACACTTACAATCCTGGTGGAGAAATCACCCGATTTTTTCATACAAAAACAACAATAGTTTACAACCACCAAACCCAGCACCTGCTATTCCACCTAGTTACCAGAAACAACCACCGTCTGCACCGCAGCCACCTAGGAAATCAAATCTGGAAATCATGATGGAAAACTTTATAAATGCTCAAGTTCTACAAAACAAAGAATTCGCAAATCAAAACGCTCATACGAGTGAATTGATGAAACAAATGTCGAGTAAACTTGATCCTATGGCTACTCACAACAAAATGCTGGAAACGCAAATTTCTCAAGTAGCCCAACAACAATCAACTATAGCAGCCCCCGCTGGAGCATTTCCTGGCTAACCACAACCAAATCCAAAAGGTCATGCTAATGCTATCACTTTGCGAAGCGGAACACAATACGATGGACTAGCTGACCCGAGATTCCAAAATTCAGCCATGCACTAAAATTCCTCAAAGGGAGCTAAAAAGGTAAGAGAACCAACTAGCGATAAGGAAGATAAAAGCTAAGAGGCCGCAGAGAAAGAAACACCCTACGTGCCTCCGCCACCATACAAACCACCTGTACCTTATCCTCAAAGATTTGCCAAATCCAAAAATGAAGGGAAATTTAAGAAATTCGTAGAGCTTCTAAAACAACTGAACATAACCACACCTTTCACAGAAGCTATTACACAAATGCCCTCATAAGCAAAATTTCTCAAAGAGATCCTGTCGAATAAGAAGAAGCTCGAGGATAATGAAACTGTTATGCTCACTGCTGAGTGTAGCGCTATAATTCAAAACAACATGCCTCCTAAGCTGAAAGACCCAGGCAGTTTTTCCATACCTTGCGTAATCGTAAAATCTATCATAGACAAAGAACTATGCGGTTTAGGAGCCAGTGTTAGTTTAATGCCATTATCTACATGTGACCACCCATAAACCATCAGGCCAACGCTCATTGGGCCTTTCCCTTTTACGCTTTCCACACCCCTAGCCTAGGCCCATTGGTTTTTTTTAACATGTTTTTTTACTTTCGCTGCACCCCCTTGGCTCATTTATTCTATTTTATTTTCCTTTTGCTATTTGTTTCATTTTTATTTATTAAAAATACTTCTAAGCATCATAAAATTCCCAAAACATTCATGAAGCATTATTACACATTTAAGTAATTTTTGAATATTTTATTTTCTTATTTCTGTATATTTTAATGTTTTGTTTGGAATTTTCTTTTAATTTCTTTTAGGTGTGCACTTAGTCACGGTATTTGCATTTTCCCATTTTTGTTTGACATAGTTATGATCTGAAATTTCACATGAAACTTGATACATGATTGTATGATACATCGAGGCATTCTATGCATTTTTTATAGTTTTTTTTAGGGCATTTCTTGTTGACTATTTAGTGCCATATTTGGACAATTTGCTTGTGTGGTTTGCATGAAATATTGAAGCACATTTGATCATGTTTAATGTTGAGTTTTTGCACATCCTTTTGATAAATGTTTGCACACTGGTTGTAATTCATATAACTTGCATCTTTCATTTTTCTCAAACTTTTAATATCACTCTTGATCCATGTTTTGCATGGGTGTTTGTTAATGAACTCATGCTAGGGTTTTAATATGTTTTGAGCTTGTTATCTTGTGATGATTGTTGAGATGTTTTGACATCATTTACTAGGCATCTTATAGGACATTCTCATTCATTCTCATTGGATTCCTAATGTCATCTTGCATTCCTCCTAAGTTCATGAACATTTGACATTTGTTTGAAGATATTTGAATTTAGTTTACTTTCTTTCTTCTATGTGTTTCAACATGAGGTGTGCATGAACTTTGTATGTTTATTCTCATATCTTAAATGTCATCTCACATGTCACATACCACTGGTTTGCATTCATTTCCATACTTGTTTATCTCACATCTTCCTTCTTTGCTTATGTCACAAATATGCTTCAGTTATGGACTTAAGTGAATTGTTTTCATTTCTTCTTGCTTTAACCATTCTCCATGCTTGCATTCATGACTCTTATGCCTTCTTGAGAACATTTCCATGCATATTTTAAATGTCATTTGCTTCTGGGTTTAATGTTTGCATATGCATTATTGCATGATCCATTTGTTTTCTTTTCTTATAGTTAATCCATAACTTACATTTGCATGATCTGTGGGTGTATGCTTTGAGTTAGGGTTGACCTTTGCCTAGTACATTAGCCTTAGTGGTGTGTTGGCCTATACCTACTACCTTAGGAGGTCCCTTAGCCCTTAGGACCCTTCCCTTGTGGTTTAAGTCTTATTTGCTTCTTTAGTTGTCTTCTCAAGGCAACTAGCTTGTTTTGATTTATCTTTCAGTACTTACTTTCAATTATTGCTACTGTTTTGTATTAACCTTTTGTGCAGGGGCAGAGGTAAGGCACTTGAGGGTGTGGATAGTTATCCATGTTCACCATCACTCTCTCTTTCTCTCATCTCTTCTTTTCTCTAGACTTAGGTTGTTCTCAAAACTTCCCCTTAGGACCACTTTTGCATGATAACATTAGGATAGATTTCCCCTTAGTGTTTTTCTTTTCTTTTGAGTCCCTCTTCTCATCTCATAACCCTTCTATGATACTTAATAAGGTCAACTTGCCTTGCACACAAGCCTTAAACATAGGAAGTGAAGATTGAGGGGTCCCCCTTCTCTCTTCTAGAGTGTTGAGCATACGTCCCATTGGGGACGACCATGCGACGCATTCGTTCCCGTGTCATAGACTTTGGTTCAAGGTGAGTTATGAACTAACTCAAGTCACTTCTGTCTTAAAAAATACAAACAAATTTCAAATCATTTTTGTCCTTCGGGATCGTCAAATTAAAGGCTATTTCCAAAAAGGGCACGTTACTTTCCGTTCTGTCGCAAACAAGCATCGACCCTAACTGCCGAACGCGAACTTAATGTCGCTCATAAAAAACACAAAAAGAACTTGGTCTGAACTACGTTGACTCTGAATTTCCCATTGCACAAAGGGAATACGTAGGCCTAGGACGACGATGTCCTACCGAGTCTGTCTTTGTTTTCCCCTTCCCCGTGTCAGTACAACCATAGGTTTTAGGATAACTCACCCTTAGGTTAGACAACAAGCGTGGATCCCATCGAGTACGATGGACGTGTGGGGTGCTAGCACCTTCCCCTCGCGTAACTGACTCCCGAACCCAGGCTATGGTTGCGATGGCCATTCCTTTCCCTCTTCCTCAGGTTTATGTGGTGTTTCCTTTCCCTCTCTTGGGATAAATATACATTGCTGGCGACTCTGTTTCCGCGCCACTTTCGCGTTTGTACCTGGATGAAAATCCTGGGAGTGACAGCTGGCGACTCTGCTGAGGACACTGGTTCCCTAAGCGAGTCTGTCCTAGCGCTTGTTTGTTTTTGTTCTCTTTGGGTGTTTTTTTGTTTGTTTTGCTTTATTTGTTGTATTTTATTTTTACCTCATTTACTGCATTGCATGTTATTATTATCTGCTGCACTGTTTTTCTGTTTGGCGGGTTGGGAGTTCTGAGAGACAAGCCCAATACCCAGCCTCGAGCATACACTTAGGATTAGCGCGGAAAGTAGTGTGACTTGTGTGGCATTTGGCCAGACATAGTATACATGAAAACCCCACATCCGGACGAGGTTTTCTTTGGTAATGTTCTATTCTGCGCATTGGTGCAGACGATGGAATGTAACCTGGAAAACTGTCAACTCTGGCGACCATTCCCGAGGACTCAGTAACGACACTCCTCCCGAGATGTGATAATGGCAGACCAGAAATGGCAAACCCATTACACTTGTCGATCCGAGGACCCAATGCTGGGAACTTGCTATAGGATGATCTTTTTGAAAGAGAATCAGTGGAGGCGTTCCTCGATTGGCGATAGTACTGTACCCTGAGGGATGAATGTACTATTGCTTCTCACCTCAGTGCCAGAAGCTGAGGACCTTTCGTTTTCTAGTACCCACATGTGAGAGGGGCGGGCTATTTACAGGTTTGCAGGTAACCTTGACCTTCAACATACCCGGTTTTCTGGTCAGTAGATTTATCAGTGTGGTATTATGGTTATTCTGGTATTCTGGGTATTTGGGCAGATCCTTGAGATTATTCAGCTTATTCAGTGCAGCAGTTGTCCAATCTGTGTGGCATCCTTGATCCCATGTGTGCATTTGCATCATCATTTTGCATCCTAACGTGTTTATTCATTTGCAGGGTTGCATCCTAACTTTGATTCTGGTTTTTGAAGACTATTAAGGATGAGTATTGAGAAGAGAAAGAATATCATAGTATACAAGTTCCCATCACTTATTCTGGATCCTGTTCACAAGATTGTGTCTATGGAAGAACCTGGGGTATTGGCATACTTTAGAGGACAATATGGAAGAATTCTGAATTTTGCCCGCGACATCACTGAATATGAGTATAGGGCTTTGCACACTCTAGTGCAATTCTATGACCCTCACCTGCGCTGTTTTCTATTCACTGATTATCTTTTGGCTCCGACATTGGAGGAATTTGCTCTCATCCTAGATGTTTCTATCAAAGAAGAGGCTCCTTTCTATCCTTCTAAAGAGTTTCCTGATTTGGGAAAGGTCTCCGAGGCTTTGCATTTGGATTTATCTTTGTTGGAAAATAACATTGCCAGTAAGGGAGGGTGTAAAGGCTTTCATGTGAAATTTTTGGTAGAACAGGCTGCTATGTATGCTAAGGCTAGATGTTGGTCAGTTTTCAACGCCATCTTGGCTATGTGTGTCTATGGAATGGTGTTGTTCCCAAATGTGAAGGATTTTGTGGACAAGCACGCTGTCCTTGTTGGAACTAGGGTTCAAGAAAGATGAGGTTTTTCAAAGAAGAAGAAGAAGGAGAAAACGAGAGAGAGAGAGAGAGAGAGAGAAAAATGTTGCAGAAAATTGTGTAAATGTATTAAGCTGTGTGTGTGTAAAAATTACAAACTAGGAAACCCTTTATATAAGCCATCACGGCCCAGGCCCAAACTACATTTCGACACAACTCTTTATCAGCTATATTCGACTCTGTCGGATACAGCTGACTTACAATGTATTACAAGTATTTGACTCCTTCGACCAAACCTATAAACCTTCGACTTCGACACAACACTGAATTACAATTTCAACAGTCCGGATATTTACCATGAAGAATCCGGTACCTACTTTGCTTGGAGATCTGTACCACTCAGTGCATTATAAGAACGAGAAGAGGAGGGGAGGAACCCTTAATTGTTGTGCGCCAGTCTTCTACAAATGGTTTGCAGATCGTCTTCCCAAATTTGGGGCATTTGTAGATACTCAAGGAACATTGGATTGGTCCAAAAGATTAATGGGCTTGAGGGCAGATAATCTAATTTGGGTTAACCGTGACTTGTTGGGCCAAGATATCATGATTAGTTGTGGAGGTCTCCCAAATGTGCCTTTAATAGGAAGAAAAGGGGGAATTAACTACAACCCCATTCTGGCTATTAGGAAATTCGGGTATGCCTTGAAGGAGCCACCAAAAGACGAGGATGTCCAAGAATCTCTATATCTGAGTGGGGAAATCAATCCAGAACTGTTAAAAGAAGCTGCAAATACTTGGGAAGATCGTCATAAGAAGGGGAATACTTCTTTTGGGAAGAGCAACAACAGAGCATTTCCTGCGTACGAAGATTGGATTCAAAAAAGGGTAGAGAAGGAACTTTTGCCATTCTCCAAAGAACCACCATCTTACCCCTTGCTGATTGAGCCTCATAGTACGGTTGAGTTAGAGAAGTTTAATAAGTTGTGGGCTGAAAAGGAAAAGCTGCGAGAAGAGAACGGTGAGCTACAAAGAGAGATTTACCAGTTGAAACATGAGAGGGGTGAGGCTGTTCATGTGGCCAAGTTGAAGACAGAGCTTCTCGCTAAGAAAGAAAAGGAGCTAGCAGACGAGGTCACATCCAGACAAAGGGTAAGGCAAGCTCTAGATGGTATCAGCAAGGTTCTCAAGTCTAAGAAGGAGGAATTGGCCAAGGCATTGTAAAAAATTCACAAGTTCAATGCTCACCGAGACACTGCAATGGCTGAAAATAAGCGAAAGGAAGACGATTATCTAGCTCAGATTGATCAATTGAAGTTAAAGCTCAAGAAAAAAGACGCTGAGATCCTATCAGGGGTATTCCAGAGACAAGCAGTCGAGGGTCGACTCAATGAAGCCATAGCCTCCATAGAGGAACTGAAGATCCAAGCTGAAGTGAAGAGGCCTAGAAATGAGGGTCCTAGCATGGATGGTGTTTTTGGAGAAGACGCTTGGGAGTTACATTGCCGATACTTGAAAGGGATCATGCATAGGAGAGATGTTCTCATTCAAGAGCTAATTCAGAGACCAAAGCATCCCGACACCAAAAAGCTGTTCAAGGAAATTCAAGACTGGAGCAAAGAGCATAATGGATGGGGGGATTGGCACTTGTGGACTTTGATGACATGCCGTAGTTTTCTATTTTCTTTTATTGTATTTGGATCACCACCAGGCTTGTTGGTTGGGATCTATGATTATTGTGTTCAGACTTATTATTTTGGGTTGTGATTGTTGACAATTGGTTATCCTCTGGTTTTTCTTAATACATGAGCAGAAGTTCCGTTCTATCTTGTTGTTAAACTGGAATCAAGGGGTGGATCGCCCTGTGAATATTCAAACATGTTCATTTGCATTTGCATATTCATGATCATTTTGCATAACAGGTGTTTATCTCTGGTGTTCTTATCTTGTTCTCATCCGTAGCGCAGGATTGCGGATCAACACATTCACCGATATTCTAGCAGACAAAATCAGAAGAAAGTCATGGATCAACTACAAGCCGAGATGACTGAGATGCGGATCCGCATGACTCAATTCATGGATTTAATGCAAGGTGTTGCTCAAGGCCAAGAGCAGTTAAGGACTCTTGTTAAGCCACTGATTGCGAGAATTGATGAAGAGGGTGTCCTTCATGGAGGAGCTCATACTGGTGTTACTGGTAATAATGTTCAGAATGGCTCTCTGGGCGGAGGTATTCTTGTTACTAGTGTTGTGATCCCTTCGGGCGGAGGAGAAAATGTTGTGGTTCCCACTTTAGTGGGAGGAGGTAACAGTGTCTGCGCAATTCATGGCCGTTAGTATGATGATCTTCAGGAGGATGCATTCTCTGTGCCAGGTGGGGATGCTGGTCCCCAGATTGACAATGATCAGAGACTCAGGTTGATTGAGGAACAACTAAGGGGTGTTGTGAATCAAGATTCTCTGGGTATGGATCTGGAGGATTTGGGGCTGGTTCCAGGCGTCATTATCCCACACAAGTTTCAAACTCCTACTTTTGAAAAGTACAACGGTATGACTTGCCCAAGGACTCACAAGAGGGCGTTCGCAAGTAAAATGGCTGCTCATGCAAAGAATGAGAAGTTGATGATGCATTGCTTTCAGGATAGCCTATCTGGGGCATCCCTGGAATGGTATATGCAGCTAGAGAGGAAAGACGTTCGTAGTTGGAGAGAGCTGGAAGGGGCTTTTATCAAACACTATCAATATAACACTGACATGGCTCCAAACATAACACAACTGCAGAACTTGTCACAGAGGAACAATGAGAGTTTCAAGGAATACGCCCAGAGGTGGCGGGAATTGGCAGCGAGGGTTCAGCCTCCCATGTTGGAGCGAGAAATGATAAGTATGTTTATGGCCACCTTGCAGGGTCATTACTATGAAAAGCTGGTACCGTGTATGACTGGAAAGTTTGCTGATTTGATCTTAGTAGGAGAAATGGTGGAAAGCGGAATTAAGGCGGGAAAAATATCAGGCGGTGATGGGTCCTCATCTGGAGGAGGTAAAAAGCCATATGCCAGTGGTTACAAGAAGAATGAGGGAGATACAAACTCTGTGTTATCATATCGTGGTAGAGAAGGACCTCGTCAGAACTTCAATCAGCAGGTGGCTTCTGTAACCATCCCAGCAGCACCTCAGCAGCCAGCAGTACCTCAATAACAAAATCAGGCTCCTCGCAGACCACAGCCTCTGTCTAGGCGGGATAGGAATTTCGACACTCCACCTATCCCCTACTCTCAATTATTTCAGCACTTGTTACAATTACAATTAATTCAGAAGAGAACATTGGCTCCACCTACTGGTAATCCACCTCCCGGCTACGACACCAACGCCCACTGTGAGTTTCATTCTGGGGCACCCGGACATCATATTGAGAACTGTAAAGCTTTTAAGCACCAGGTTCAAGATTTGGTGGATTCAAAAGCCATCAATTTCTCCAATGATGCTCCAAATGTGAATTAGAACCCGATGCCGAATCACGGTGGGCCAAGGGTTAATGCTATTATTAAAGACTGTGAAGACTTGAATTTGATTTCAGATGTGAACGAGGTCCAAACTCCTTTGGGTGTGGTGAAGGAAAGGCTGTTGAAGGGAGGGGTATTTCCTGGTTGTGATGAAGGCTGTGCAGGGTGTGTGGCGCAACCGGACGGTTGTGATTTATTGAAAGCAGGTGTCTAGAGAATGATCAATGAAGGGATATTACAGTTTGACAGGGGTTGTAAGCAGAGCAAAATTATTGACAGAAGGATTGATGTTGCCACAATAATGATTCCATTCAAGACAATAACTATATCAGCGCCGACGAGACCAGCGCCGGTCATTTTCACTGTCCCTGGGCCAGTCCCGTATGAGAGTACCAAGGCCATCCTGTGGAACTATGGGGCTGAAGTATTTGTTGATGGTAAGAAGCAGGAGTTGGTAAAAACATCAGCTGTGAGTACAGGGGTTGAAAATCTTGTTGAGGCAGGGGCTATCACTAGGAGAGGTAGAGTCTTTATTCCGTCCGAGGATCAAGGTGGTAGTTCGAAGCAAGACAAAGGTAAACAGGTGATTGATGAGTCTATACAGAGACAGGAAGCGAATAATTCTATGACGAAGCAAGTTGGGGATACTTTCTCAAAAGATGTATAAGAGTTTATGAGATTGATTAGGAAAAGCGATTACAAAATTGTTGATCAACTTCACCAAACTCCATCAAAGATTTCCATCCTATCTTTACTGTTGTGCTCTGAGGCACACCGAAATGCATTGCTGAAGGTTTTGAATATGGCCTATGTACCGTAGGAAATATCTGTCAATCAGTTAGAAGGGGCTGTGGCTCATGTGAATGCTGGTAATGGTTTGGGTTTCACCGATTTAGATCTGACTCCAGCTAGGAGGAATCACAACAACGCTTTGCATATTTCAGTGGAATGCCGTGGTTCCTTAATGTTGCATGTGTTAGTTGACACTGGGTCGTCTTTGAATGTGTTGCCGAAGAAGGGTTTGATGAAGTTAGATACTCGTGGGTTGATTTGTACGCCGAGTGACTTGGTGGTACGTGCTTTTGATGGTTCCAAGAGGTCAGTTTTTGGAGAGTTAGTTCTGCCGATCAAGGTGGGTCCTGAGATCTTTAACACCACCTTTTACATAATGGATATTCAGCCTGCCTATAGTTGTTTGCTGGGTCGCCCTTGGATCCATAGTGCTGGGGCAGCAACATCTACACTGCATCAGAAGTTGAAGTATATGCCGAATGGACACGTTGTGACAATTTGTGGTGAGGAATAAATCATGGTAAGTCACCTATCGACCTTCAAGTATGTAGAGGTAGATGGTGAAATACAGGAAACTTTGTGTCAAGCCTTTGAAGCTGTGAAAATTCCCGAAGAACCCCCAAAGGTAGTCAGTCAGCCTGAGGTGGTTGCCCAACCTGAAGTTGTCAGACAACTAGAGGTTTCGATGTCCTCTTTCAAAGAGGCGTGTGCTGTAGTTGAAGCTGGTAGTTCTCAGAGGTGGGGTCGTGTCATTGATGTTCAAAGGAAGCAGGATACCCATGGACTAGGGTACAAGCCACCCCGACGAGCTCAAGAGCCTCCCAAGTATGCTGGCCCGATTCGGTTCACAAGTGCTGGGGTTTTCTTTAATCAGGTTAACGCTATTGAGGATGAAGGAGATAGTGACTGTGACATGGATGAGTGGATCCGTCCCTGCACCCCTGGTTAGAGTTTAGGCAAATGGTCTTCCGAGAAAGTCATCCAAGTGACTCGCCCGGAGTAATTTGCTTTTGTTTTCTGTTATGTTAAATCCTACGTTCCGCCCAGGACGTGGTGATATTTATTTGTAGGGCTTGGATGTTTTATTTGCTCCTTTTATCATCAATAAAGGACGTTTTTTAATTCAAATATTTTGATCCATGTTTTTCTGTTTTTTACTTTTTGCATCAACCTACATTAAAATAGCAATGTGTTTTCTTGTTTGTGGCACTAATAATAAACATAAAACATCCATCATGCATGTTTCTTTGTTCAGATTCCACCCATCATGACTTAGCTATGGCTCGATATGAATTTGACAATCCTATCTATCAAGCCAAAGAAGAGATTGATGAAGACTGTGACCTGCCAGAAGAATTAGCCAGGCTGCTGAAACAAGAGGAAAGGGTTATTCTACCTTATCAGGAGGAAGTTGAGACTGTTAATCTGGGAACCGAGGATGTTAAACGAGAAGTAAGGGTTGGAACTGCTTTGGCAGACACTGTTAAAGGAAGATTGGTTGAGTTGCTTTGAGAGTATGTGGATATCTTCGCCTGGTCTTACCAAGACATGCCCGGGCTTGACACTGACATTGTTGCACACAAGTTGCCGCTTAAAGAGGGTTGTACTCCAGTCAAGCAGAAACTGAGAAGGACGAAACCAGATATGGCTGTCAAGATCAAGGAAGAGGTTCAGAAACAGTTGGACGCCGGATTTCTTGCTGTGACAAATGATCCTCCGTGGGTTGCTAATATCGTACCTATACCTAAGAAGGATGGGAAGGTCAGGATGTGTGTTGATTACCGAGATTTGAATAGAGCAAGCCCGAAGGATGATTTCCCGCTCCCCTACATTGACGTGTTGGTGGACAACACCGCTCAATATTCTGTATTTTCCTTTATGGACGGCTTCTCTCGGTATAACCAAATCAAAATGGCCCCAGAGGACATGGAGAAGACTACGTTCATAACACCATGGGGAACATTTTGCTACAAGGTAATGCCCTTTGGATTGAAGAATGCTGGGGCAACCTATCAGCGGGCAATGGTGACTCTCTTTCATGATATGATTCACAAGGAGATCGAAGTCTATGTTGATTACATGATTGCGAAGTCACAGACAGAGGAAGAACACCTGGTGAACCTCCAGAAGCTGTTTGAAAGGTTGAGGAAGTTCAGACTGAGATTGAATCTGAACAAGTGCACTTTCGGTGTGAGGTCTGGTAAATTGTTGGGATTCATTGTTAGTGAAAGAGGTATCGAGGTTGATCCTGCAAAAATAAGAGCTATACAAGAGATGCATGAGCCAAGAATAGAGAAAGAGGTTCGTGGTTTCTTGGGGAGGTTGAATTACATTGCTAGGTTCATCTCTCATCTTACGGCCACGTGTGAACCAATTTTCAAGTTGTTAAGAAAAGATCAAGAGGTCAGGTGGAATGAAAATTGTCGAGAGGCGTTTGAAAAGATAAAGGAATATTTGCAGGAACCTCCAGTCCTTATACTACCGGTGCCTGGGAGACCATTAATTATGTATCTTACGGTTCTTGAGAATTCGATGAGTTGTGTGCTCGGTCAACACGACGAGACAGGTAAGAAAGAGCACGCTATTTACTACCTGAGTAAGAAGTTCACTGATTGTGAATCAAGATACTCTATGTTGGAAAAGACATGTTGTGCACTCGCTTGGGCAGCCAAGCGTCTGAGGCAGTATATGTTAAACCACACAACCTTGTTGATTTCGAAGATGGATCCGATTAAGTACGTGTTTGAGAAGCAAGCACTTTCTGGAAGGATAGCCCGTTGGCAGATGGTTTTGACAGAATACGATATTCAGTATGTTTCCCAGAAGGCCATTAAGGGAAGTGTTCTGTCAGAATATCTTGCTGAACAGCCGGTCGAGGATTATCAGCCAATGAAGTTTGAATTTCCAGACGAACATGTTATGTTTCTGAAAATGAAAGATTGTGAAGAGCCTCTGCTTGATGAAGGACCTGAGATTGGGTCTCAATGGAAGCTGATTTTTGATGGGGCTGTCAACTCATATGGTAATGGAATTGGGGCAATCATTACAACCCCAAAGGGTTCTCATATACCTTTCACTGCCCGGTTATCATTCGTGTGTACCAACAACGAGAAGGAGTATGAAGCATGCATCATGGGGTTAGAAGAAGCAATTGATTTGAGAATTAAGAACCTCGATGTCTATGGTGATTCCGCGTTGGTAGTTAATCAGATTATAGGAGAATGGGAGACTCGTCAGGCGAATTTGGTGCCTTATAACAACTATGCCAGAAGGTTGTTACCTTTCTTTGACAGGGTGGATTTTCATCATGTGCCCCGAGCTGAGAATCAGATGGCTGATGCGTTGGCGACATTGGCATCCATGTATAAGGTGAACCGTTGGAATGAAACTCCTTCGATTAGAATCATGCGTCTGGATAGACCAACTTTTATGTTTGTAATTGAAGATGTGTCTGATGGAAAACCGTGGTATCATGATATTAAGGTTTTTCTGAAGAGACAGGAGTATCCAGAGGGTGCCTCCACCAAGGATAAGAAGACTCTGAGAATGTTGGCAGGAAACTTCTTTCTGAACAAGGATGATGTGTTATATAAGAGGAACTTTGATATGATCTTGCTGCGTTGTGTTGATGAACACGAGGTAGGTTTGTTGATGGAGGAAGTTCACGAGGGTTCTTTCGGTACTCATTCCAGTGGACACACCATGGCTAGAAAGTTGTTGAGGGCAGGATATTACTGGATGATTATGGAGTCTGATTGTTTCAAGTATGCCCGAAAGTGCCATAAATGCCAGATTTATGCAGATAAGATGCATGTACCGCCTACGCCTCTAAACGCGTTATCATCTCCTTGGCCTTTTGCAATGTTGGGCATAGATATGATTGGAAAGATTGAGCCCACTGCTTCCAATGGGCATCGTTTCATTTTGGTTGCCATTGACTATTTCACAAAGTGGGTGGAAGCAGCCTCGTACGCCAACGTCACCAAGCAAGTGGTAGCCCAGTTTATAAAGAAGGACATCATCTGTCGTTATGGGGTCCCGAAGAGAATCATTACCAATAATGGCTCGAATTTGAACAATAAGATGATGAAGGAACTATGTTAGAGTTTTAAGATCGAGCATCATAATTCCTTTCCATATCGTACGAAGATGAATGGGGCTGTTGAGGCAGCGAATAAGAATATCAAGAAGATTGTGCAGAAGATGGTGGTAACATATAAGGACTGGCATGAGATGCTACCTTATGCCTTACATGGTTACCGTACTTCGGTGCGTACGTCAACTGGGGCAACCCCTTTCTCATTGGTGTATGGTATGGAAGCAGTTTTACCCTTAGAGGTCGAGATTCCGCCTTTGAGAATTCTGGCAGACGTAAAGCTTGATGAAGCTGAGTGGGTACGTTCCAGATTGGATCAGTTGAACCTTATTGAAGAAAAGTGATTGGCAGCCATTGCACATGGTCGGTTGTATCAGAGCAGGATGAAGAACGCCTTTGACCAGAAAGTGCGTCCTCGGAGTTTTCAGACAGGTGAATTAGTTTTGAAAAGGATCCTTCCTCCTCAAATAGATCACAGGGGCAAGTGGACTCCAAACTACGAAGGGCCATATGTGGTAAGAAAGGTTTTCTCTGGTGGAGCCTTACTACTTTCAACTATGGATGGCGAAGATTTCACGTCCCCTGTGAACGCAGACGTAGTCAAAAAATACTTCGCATGAAAGAGACCCGCTGGACATAAAAAGAAAGTCCAGGCAAAAAAAGGGGTATCCCGGCGAACCATGAAAAAGAAAAGGTTCGGGCAAAAATTAGGGATAAAATGTAAAAGAGAAACATGTAAACCCGCAAAGTTGAAAACCGAAAAAGGCAACTTTGGCAAGAATGGGTATCCCGATGGATTGAAAACCCGAAAAGGGCGATCCAGGAAAACTTTAGGGATTTATAAGCGAAAGGCTATGGTCTGAGTTCGATCTGTGAGCACTGTCGATACTTGGAAATTCTGAAAGGAAGGAATCAATACAGTTAGTCTCTTCATAGGTCAAGATATTTATAGATAAGCAGGACATATGGGTCATAGCTGAGTTGAATCATGGTGGATATCTGTTCCCGCATTGCCGACATATGTATTTTCTTTTTTCTTTTGCGCAATTACCTCTTTTTAGGAATTGCTTCCAATTGTAAATGCCTATTTACAGGCCACTTCTCTCAATAAAATTTTCATTTCACTCAAAGAGCTTTCCATTGTTTGTTTTACCTTTACTGTTTTGTTTGTGAAAACGTCCAATATGTTGATAAACATTGCATATAAAACTTCAAGCTTTGCGGAGCATAACGAAAAACAGTAGAAATTGCTTAGGCATTAGTTATGGTGGATGGTAACTGAGATAGTCATGTCGTGGCATATTTTGTTTGTTGTTATTTGATTTGCAGGGCAACATGATCATACTCCCCCAGTAGAGTTGCTCTCCCCAGCACTGAGATTGCACCTTCCTCAATAGAGCAGACTCTCCCCAACAGGTGACTTGGGCAATTTGTTCTCTGGATCAAGACGTTGTTTCCCCACAGAGTCAGGGTGTCCACTTTCCCCATCCATTCAGGGAGTGTGCTTTCACCGACAATGTTATGTTCTAATCCCCAGCAAGGTGAGGGTAAAGTCATTCTCCCCATCAGCAGGTCAAGTTCAGCAATATCCCCAAGCAGGATGGTATTATGGACTGATTTCTCCAAGCGGGATCTGGTAACAATTTGCGCCGTCATTTGTGCAGCCGTGGCTGGCATCCCCAGCAGGTTCTGAGCCCAATTGTTATTGGCAATTTTCGGTAACAGACTTCTGGTTCCGTTATTGGCACTCATTCTCAACTCCCCTAGCAGAGGAGAAATATCAGGTTTTGGATGTTACCTTCAGTAAAGGACATGTGTAATCCCCGGTAGTGTGGATGTTCTTTTGGGATTTCATCCCCAGCAGAAGTTGTTGATCCAAAGAGTCGGTCAGAGTGATCCTTCTCAACAGAGTTCTTGGATTCAGAGGATAATTTATTTTTGTCATCCCCATCTGAATTGGTCTCTTCTCTCCGGCATTTATTTTGCTGGAGGGGCTCTCTTTGCATATCATAAGCATTTGCATTGCATCCTCAAACGCGTAGTATTTCCATTTCGTATGGATCATTACGCCAAAAATTCAAACATTTGCATTCGAAGCATAAGGCAGGTTTGATACTTTCTTTGCCAGCTCAGCAGAGAGGGCATAACTCAGGAGATTTTGGTGAGATCATCGAGAGACGCGTTCCTCATACCTGTGCTCCCCGACAGAATCCTTTATTTGGACTTCTCCTTTCCCCGACGGAGTCATCTTATCTATGGATTGTGAGTCCGTTAGGAGGTTGCCTTTGTTGGGCCTTTCTCTTTTGTGAAATCCATGTTCTCGCCTGGTAGTCGGTTCTCGCTTGACGTATTTTATTTGCGAGTTGCTCTTTCTCAGCAGGGGAGGTATAAATCAGGAGTTTTGTTTCACGTTATCCTCAGCGAAGTCCACGTTCTGTAGGTCTTCCTTTGTGAGTACGGTTGAGGTCGTATTCGTTTTATTTCTGTGGGTAGAGTGATTGAGGTCAGTCTTCCTTTGTGAGTACGATTGAGGTCGTATTCGCATTATTTATGTGGGTAGAGTGATTGAGGTTAGTCTTCCTTTGTGAGTACGATTGAGGTCGTATTCGTTTTATCTTTGTGGGTAGAATGATTGCGGT
This sequence comes from Lathyrus tuberosus, assembly GCA_022829125.1. NCBI lineage: Eukaryota > Viridiplantae > Streptophyta > Magnoliopsida > Fabales > Fabaceae > Lathyrus > Lathyrus tuberosus. The sequence continues at coordinate 8,610,336 of JALAZF010000237.1, forward strand.
CAGTCTTCCTTTAAGGGTACGGTTGAGGTCGTATTCGTTTTATTTCTGTGGGTAGAGTGATTGAGGTCAGTCTTCCTTTATGAGTATGATTGAGGTCGTATTCGCATTATTTCTGTGGGTAGAGTGATTGAGGTCAGTCTTCCTTTGTGAGTACGATTGAGGTCGTATTCGTATGATCTTTGTGGGTAGAATGATTGAGGTCAGTCTTCCTTTGTGAGTACGATTGAGGTCGTATTCGTATTATTTCTCTGGGTAGAGTGATTGAGGTCAGTCTTCCTTTGTGAGTACGGTTGAGGTTGTATTCGCGTTATTTTTGTGGGTAGAGTGATTGAGGCCAGTCTTCCTTTGTGAGTACGATTGAGGTCGTATTCGTATTATTTCTGTGGGTAGAGTGATTGAGGTCAGTCTTCCTTTGTGAGTACGGTTGAGGTCGTATTCGCGTTATCTTTGTGGGTAGAATGATTGAGGTCAGTCTTCCTTTGTGAGTACAATTGAGGTCGTATTCGTATTATTTCTGTGGGTAGAGTGATTGAGACCAGTCTTCCTTTGTGAGTATGGTTGAGGTCGTATTCGCGTTATTCTTGTGGGTAGAATGATTGCGGTCAGTCTTCCTTTGTGAGTACGGTTGAGGTCGTATTCGTCTTATTTTTGTGGGTAGAACGGTTGTGGTCGGTCTTCATTTGTGAGTATGGTTGAGGTCATACTCCTTATTTTTTAGCACGCTCCATTTCGTCATCCCCACCATTTGCAAATTTCAAGGTTTCTTTCGGTATTTAATCCCCGTGTATCCTGGAATGTCTGAAAGCCGTCGCTATCATACCTTCAGGACCAAGTTGATTGAATAAGGGCAGCTGTAGCACCCCAAAATTTGCTCTCTTACTTTCAGTACTAACTGGCTTATGTGTCATTTCATTTTACATATTCATATGTGCATATCATTGGTTCTTAGCATGGGGTCAAGGTGCCTGAGGCAGTTCAAGAGGAGAAGATGTTCTCCAAAGGGTCAAGCAAAAGTCCATGTATTGTCCAAGAGATCAAGAGGAGAAATGATTATTGATGCCACCATTATTTGAGTCACTAAGGGGTCTTGGGCCTCAAGAGATCCTATTTGGTCTATCACATCACCAAGAATTCACAATTGGCAAGAGATCTCAAGTGAACCACTCTCTCCTAACCAGTGCAGAAATTAAGGTTTTGAGATTCTTGGGTTTATTGCTCCAATGGGCAAGCTCCTTGAGTTTTTATCATCACCAAATGACATATCTCATCTTTGTTGGAGAGGATACACATCATATTCAGAGGAATTTGGATTTGGAGGATGTGCTAATTCCTCCTAGACTGAGGGTACCAAAATTAGGGTTTGCTATAAAATCAGTTTATTTCTGATTTTTTAGGCAAGACTTGATTCTATGGTATTCCTTGGGTCCCTAAGTATCTAGGAATGGAAAATTGTCCATCAATTTGATTCATAAGAGGTTCAATTGATCAATTGACTGAAAATCAGGAGAATTGGGGAAAAGTCAACTGTGCAGAGGAAAAAGTCAACTCCTAACTTTTTGAGGTCAAATTCATGTTCCTCATCTCAAATATGTCCATTGTTGAAGATTTGATCAAGAAATATCAAGAGATTCACAAAAAACCAAGAGATGTGAAAAGTTTCCAAAAATAGAAACTAGGGTTTCCATTTATGGTAAGTTTTGGCAACTTGAGTACCCATCTTTGGAGCATTCTTTTTCTGTGATCCAAGCTCCAAAATTAAGGGTTATGGATACCTTTCAAAAGTTCACATTTCAAGCTTCAAAACCATACCAAGAATATCCCCATTGGATTAAAATTGAGTGAGATATGGTGGTTTAAAGTTTGGGATTTTCTAGGGCAAAATGACCAGCCATGGCAAGTCATGGGCGAGCCAGCACGCCCTCAATTCTACAAACACTTGGTGTGCATGTTTTGTCCAACTTCAAGGGGAAATATCCCATTGATAGAGGTTTCAGATGGAAAATTGTTCAACATGACTTTTGTTCCTCTCCATGCCCTCTACAATTTTTGTGTTGGAAGTTTTTTCATATGATCAACCATTTGGGAGATATGATGAGTCAAAGTGGGTAACCTCAAGCTGAAAATCTCACACGCCCATGAGTAGGTCACGACCAGGTTGGGTGACATACAAAGTCAGTTTCAATCACACAACTTTGGGGTCACTTTTAGGTCCCTTAGAGGACTCCATTCCATTCCATTCCAACACCAAAGTTGTTGTCCTCATGGCCCTCTATTCAAAGAGCACAAGTGTGCACCAAAGAGAGGCATGATTCTCAAGCTATGAACCTTCAAAATAGTGGGTACGAATTTGAAAGTTCCATGGCATGTTGTGGTCAGATGCAATCAGAACTTTCCATATTTGCATCTTGGGTAACTTAGCACGCTTTAGGCCCAAAGTATCCACCAGAATAACCCTAATGCACTCTGTAAAAGGACATGGAGTTGAGTGGAAAAAGGGACGAATTTGGAGAGAAAAAAGAGGTGTTAGGCTGCTGAATTTCTAAGCAATCCACAAGCATTCCATTGCCTTCGTTTGATCCACCATAGTCACCAGAGAGCAAGCTTCCTCTTCCTTGGATCCTAAGCTTCTTCAAACCGCAGGTATAACCACTCCAAACTCTACTAATTGCATGCTATTTTCATGCGTTTTTACTTGTTTTGAAGTCCACTAGGGACCTCGTGTGAATCTGGCTAGTGATAGACACCATACGTGTGTAGTTGATTTTTTATAGGGTAAATTTTATCTCTTCGAATCTCTCTGTGTGCATGTTATTTTCTATTTTTGAGATTGGATATGTGATCTGCATGATGAGAGGATCATTTTGGTATAAGGTTCATGAATTTCTGGGCACCTGTGTTCATCCCCACGGCGGAGACTCACCGGAGAAGATGATCGGAGTCTTCTCCGGCCACCTGAAAAACCTACCTGGCCTGAACCTTAACCCCCCCTCCCGTTTAAAACGTGGCCGTTGGATTTGTGTGATCTGATGGTTGTGAGGGTGCCAGCGCATTAATGAGGCACCCTCCCCATCACGTGTTCCTTTTTTTATTTTCTGATTTTTGTTTATTGATTGTGTGTGTCTGCTTCATCATATCGTGCCATGTGCCTGCGTTCTGATACATTTGATCATGTTACCCAATCTGATCATCATAGTTGACCAGATCCAATGGTCATTGTTCAGTCAATCATTTTGACTGAGGTCCACCCATAAACCATCAGGCCAACGCTCACTGGCCCTTTCCCTTTTACGCTTTCCACACCCCCCAGCCTAGGCCCATTGCTTTTTTGAACATGTTTTTTTACTTTCGCTGCACCCCCCTTGGCCCATTTATTCTATTTTATTTTCCTTTTGCTATTTGTTTCATTTTTATTTATTAAAAATACTTCTAAGCATCATAAAATTCCCAAAAAATTCATGAAGCATTATTACACATTTAAGTAATTTTTGAATATTTTATTTTCTTATTTCTGTGTATTTTAATGTTTTGTTTGGAATTTTCTTTTAATTTCTTTTAGGTGTGCACTTAGTCACGGTATTTGTATTTTCCCATTTTTGTTTGACATAGTTATAATCTGAAATTTCACATGAAACTGGATACATGATTGTATGATACATTGAGGCATTCTATACATTTTTTATAATTTTTTTAGGGCATTTCTTGTTGACTATTGAGTGCCATATTTGGACAATTTGCTTGTGTCGTTTGTATGAAATATTGAAGCACCTTTGATCATGTTTAATGTTGAGTTTTTGCACATCCTTTTGATACATGTTTGCACACTGGTTTTACTTCATATAACTTGCATCTTTCATTTTTCTCAAACTTTTAATATCACTCTTGATCCATGTTTTGCATGGGTGTTTGTTAATGAACTCATGCTAGGGTTTTAATATGTTTTGAGCTTGTTATCTTGTGATGATTGTTGAGATGTTTTGACATCATTTGCTAGGCATCTTATAGGACATTCTCATTCATTCTCATTGGATTCCTAATGTCATCTTGCATTCCTCCTAAGTTCATGAACATTTGACATTTGTTTGAAGATATTTGAATTTAGTTTACTTTCTTTCTTCTATGTGTTTCAACATGAGGTGTGCATGAACTTTGTATGTTTATTCTCATATCTTAAATGTCATCTCACATGTCACATACCACTGGTTTGCATTCATTTCCATACTTTTTTTATCTCACATCTTCCTTCTTTGCTTATGTCACAAATATGCTTCAGGTATGGACTTAAGTGAATTTTTTTCATTTCTTCTTGCTTTAACCATTCTCCATGCTTGCATTCATGACTCTTATGCCTTCTTGAGAACATTTCCATGCATATTTTAAATGTCATTTGCTTCTGGGTTTAATGTTTGCATATGCATTGTGTAATACCCCAAATTTTGACCACTAAGATTTCCCATCATTGTGAAAATCATCATCACAATATGGATGAACCATCATGCTTCATCAATCTCCCCAAAGATGGGTGAGCATCCAATACAATCAAAATTAGGGTTTCAAGCCCTCTCTGAGTGCTTAGACAAAGGATCAATCAAGAAATGACATGATCTTCAACTTGTCTAATCTCTCAAACATCCTTAATGGATCAAAAAGGACTCACACTTCAAGGATTAAGCACAAGGCTGCTCCCTTCTAAGTGGATCAAGTCTCAAGATCGACAGTGTCACCAAATTAGGGTTTTGGTCGACCAGGGCCTCCAGATGGAAATTTTCATCTGGACACAAGGCAATGATCCAAAACATGACCTAATATACTTCATGGAACCTCATGGACCCATGCATCAAGTCAATTTTGCCTCAGGGGATGCATTCATCAAAAATCAGGAATTAGGATTTCTTGACCTAATTCACCCCTAAGTTGAATTTTGGGACAAACCATGAGCCAAGACCTCAAGAGATGATTTGAGGGTCTCTAATACACCATATTGATCCATTTGGAACAATGGATTGATCCAAGAAGCTTGAGCAACAAGTCTCATTTTCATCTGCACCACAATTAGGGTTTTAAGAGAAAAGTCAACTGTAACTTTGACTTTTGACCAAGACATGCTCCCAAACCCTAATACATGATTTAATATACCCTATGACACCCATGGAACATGTCCATCAAGTTTGATTTAGGTCAAGGACATGATTTCCTGAAGAATTGCACAGTTTGGAATTCATTTGATAAAAAGTCAACTGTGCACAAAAGTCAACTTTGACTTTTTGAGATTTTTCACCAAAATGGATTTTTAACCCTAAAATGATGTTAATGTATGATTTGAATCATCATTCATCAAGAAAAATCAAGAAAAGTGAGATAACTTGTAAAAGGGGTAACCATAAAACTTAGAAAATTTTCTAAGTTAAAAATAAAGTGGCAAAGGTACCAACTTTGGAGGACCATAACTCCTAAACCACAAGGCCATTTTTTCTCATCCAAAGATGGATTTGTAGCCCTCACTATCACCTACAAAAACTTCAACTACAAGTCATTCCAATTCATTAAGGATTTTGAGTTATGGAGTGATCAAAGTGGCTGAAAAGTGAAAAAGTCACTTTTTCCAACATTAGTGAAATTTTCACTAAGTCAGAATTCTGCTTCACTTTTTGCCAAATGTAGGGGGATTTTTCACTTGGAATCAAAAGAGATCAAAACCAAACTTGTTCAAACAGTTGTTGTATCATGTAAGAGCTTTCCAAAATGGCCAAGAACATTGCCAAATTCAACCTACATCATGAGATACAACATTGGCAAGTTGCCTTGCTGAAATCTGTCAAAGCAAGGCAGAATTTGCATTTTGGCTCGATTTGCCAAAATCAGCCAATTGCAATTGCTCCAATCCACTTGGACACCTCAGAGGATTGAATCCAAAGGGGACAATCACTGAGCCAAGCCTCCAAGGTCCAAGGAACAAGGAATATCATGTTGAACCTAGAGTTGCCAAAGTAGGGACAAGACTTCAAATTTGGAATGAGGCATTCAATGGAACCATCAAGGTGGCATGGACTGAGCCATTCTCATCTGAAATCAGTGAAGACTTATCCAAGACCAAGGGGACCAAAGCTCTGTGCCCTAACCTCTAGTCAATGGCTAAAGGAGACTTTCATTTCCATTGGCCAACATTGAGGAAACCTACTTACCAGCTGCCATGTACTATTCCTTGCAAAACAAACTTGCTCCACTATAAATAGAGCTCAATTGTGGTCAGTTTGAGTACACCAAAGCCATCTAACAGATGCTTTCCTCAAAATCTCTTTCTCTTGGCAAAAATGCCTTTCTTAGCAAGGTAGCTATCGGGTTTTGAGTTTGAGAGCAATTCTGCACAAACCAATCACTCACACACCTCACATACATCACATATGAGCTAATCAAACACTCACATAACATCTGGAACACCAAAATCTCAAAATCACTTGCCATCCACACAAGTTTGAAGTGAAGTTGCAGCTGAGATGCCATAAACTGATCCAGTCCATTTCAATTCAATCCAAGTGTTCAAACACACTCCATATGGTGTAGGGAAGCTGTCCAGATCATCACAACTTGTCTGTAACACCTCCAAATCAAAATCACATCTGCTGTTGCTGTCACGACTTGAAGGTAAGCCTAAACTTGGGCATCTCTCAATCTATGCATATTTCCTCGCACAATAATTTGGCCATATGTTCATAATCATGCATGAAATGTTTTCCCTCAATTAATTGCATTGTTTGAATCGTGTATCAAAAATCCTAGCCTTCATGCAGAAATTAGGGTTCTTGAGGTCTCTTCGTGATTTCTTGTTGTATGTTTAATTTAAATGAAATTAAAGTACATAGACATGATCGTGAGGTTGAGGCGAGCATAATGATATGTGGATTGCATGTTATAATTACATATTCAGTGAGATTGGATAGAAAATACAAATCAGCCAAACCCAGAAAACGCGCGTGTTCTTGCTTGTGTTCTTGGCGCCATTTTCAGATTTTCAAATATTTGAATTTTGTGATTTTGTTTAATTGATTCAAAAATTATTTTCTCTCTGAGTTTTAATGATTTTGAGTTGGTTCTTTTTTTAATAATTCACAAAAATGTTAAAATATTTTATTTTCACAAAAAATCCCAAAAATATTATTTATTTCATATAATTGATATTTTTGTAAAGAATTAATATTTTGATTGTTTTTGGCATTTTAAATATTTTTTCCACATTGATTTTGCAACTTTTAATGCTTTCTAATTATTTTGTAGGTCAATACTTAATTTTTGAAGCATTAATCCAAGATCACAATTTGTTTTCCATGTGTTAAACAATTTTTGATCATTTTAATTGAATTTTTATTCAATTAAATACATTTTGAAAACAAATTAGGGTTTTTGGATTAATTCAACCCTCATAAATCATTTTCAAAAACACTTTGGGCCTCTATTAGAGTGTAAGACCCAATCCTTTTTTGAGCAAATCATCTTTGGGCCTCACTTATTGTATAAGTCCCGATACCGGCAAAAAACAAACGGCGCGATCATCGCCTTTTCAAAACACTTTGGGCCTCTATTAGAGTGTAAGACCCAATCCCCCTTTTAACCAAAACATTTTGGGCCTCACTTATTGTATAAGTCCCTCTGCGTTAAAAGAAAACCTCGGCGCGATCGCCATTTTTAAACGAAAAAATCATTTGGGCCTACCCTCGTGTTATAAGCCCCACTCTTTTTCCTTTAAACCTTTTTGGGCCTCTTGAGAGAGTGTAAGACCCATCCCTTTGTACAGAAAACCTTTTTGGGCCCCAGTTACTTGTATAAGTCCCTCTGTACAAATTCAAACAGTGCGCTCACTGATAAAACCCTGGGCCTCTCCTTGAGCTGTAAGCCCCAAATCTTTCTTTTTCAAAGCACTTTCTCCTTTGATTTTGAATATACTGTTATTTTCAATCTTTCTTTGTTGAACAACTAACCAAACAGCATGGAAGCTCTACAACCGAGTAAGTGGTTATCGCTTTCATTTACTGCTTTCATATTATAAACTGTATTGTGGGGCTGCTCACTGTAAGTCTCCTTTCATAAGCTCATATCTACTGTGTAATAATAGTATAGATATTTCGAGTTTCCCCGGCAACTACGTCTAGAACTAGGTGACGCCGTTTCATTTATTCGTAGAAATAGACGCCTAGATCCCCAATAGGAGCACCAGATACAGTCTTTTCTTCGGCTGTCCTCCTTAGGAATCGTCAAGAAATTCTATCCCCCAGAGATGAATTATTCTCGGTGAAACTTCTCTTGAATTTCTTCAAACCGCCGAACGGTTCGGACTCTCTCTAAAGGTTAAAATCACTGGATAGTAAACCTCGCACGTTTACCAGTGGTTTTAACTCTAAAAGAGTTTTCCTGAACTTTTCTTTGGTTTGGGACCCACGGGCTTCTTAAAAGCATCGGCCTCCTCTTGGGCATCATACAAGGACCCACAGGCTTCCTATAAGCAACCCCGCCTCCTCTTGGGCATTATTCAAGGACCCTACGGCTTCTTAGAAGTATTCACAGCCTCCTCTTAGGCTTCGTATAACGATCTCTTCCTCCGGGAATGATAGCCTCCTCTTGGGCTTCGTACAAGGACCCGTCGGCTTCTTAAAAGATTCCAGCCTCCTCTTGGGCTTCGTACAAATTGTCCCGACGACCTCCTAGAGGTATAGGAACAGAACCTAGTCATCCTCATAGAACAGTCCTTTCATAGAGTCTACTACTGTTTCTCAAAGCATAGTACCAAAGATAAAACTCTAGACTTGGACAGTCTAACTTCCTAGAGTCTCAAAGACATTCTCAAGCACCCTTCGTTAAATAGGAAGGAAACCCGCAAACTCGGATAGTCTCAATACCCTTTGGATTTCCCGTTTCCTCAAAGAAAAGGAAATATCCCTGATCCTCAAATTAAATCCCTGAGTACAGTGTTGCTCATATAAGAACTGATTTTCTCTTTTAAATCAGTATATTGGATCTGTCACTCAACTGAAACAGTTACAATAGCCTCCATCTCGGGCTTCGTACGAGATACCAAAATTCTCCCAGTGGACTCAAAACCACCTTTTAGCCTCTCTCTCAGGCTTTGTATGAGACACAAAAGATTCCCTCGTTGAGTAAATCACCCTTTTTTTCGCCTCCATCTCGGGCCTCGTACGAGATATAAATCCCTTAAGCAAGAGTCGAACTCTTTGCTAGCCTCCTCTTAGGCTTTGTATAACGATATGCCCCACTGGGTCAAAAACCTTTAGCCTCTCTCTCGGGCTTTGTACGAGACACAAAATAGCCTCCTCTTAGGCTTTGTATAATGATTTTCCTAGCGGAAATTAGCCTCCTCTTAGGCTTTGTATAAGAAAACCACTGGTTGATCCAATCAACCTTTTAGCATCAAAGCTGTGCCTCGTTCACAGTACACAAACATCAACAACTCCTTTCCCTTCATCTAATCGCTGTAAGCGGCAAGCCTCTGGATCATCTATATCCATGCCACTGTCCCTCTTTTAGCATGAGAAATTCCTAAGGAAAGATGGCATTGCTCTACACTGAGTTAAAGTCTTCTCCTTCAGGTTAAAACCCTTTCTTCGGAAATTATGGCATTGCTCGGATCCGCGTATCCCAGTTAAAGTAATTCTCCTTCCCCCTCTTTAGAGATGACAAATTTCTCTAAAGCCGAGGTCTTTCAGCTTCACGTCTTGGGCTTTGAACAAGACACAAATAGACCTTTTAGCTTCACATCTTGGGCTTTGAACAAGATACAAATCACCTTTCGCTTCACGTCTTGGGCTTTGAACAAGACACCAAAAACCAATTTCCTCCCATGAACTACGAATGCTCTGATTTCCCTATTTCGGTAAACAGGAATACGTAGGCATAAGATCGAAAGAAAAGATCTTAGCGAGCGCAATCAACAAAAAACCCAAATCCCATATCTTCATCAATCAAAAGCAGTATTTCAAAAACATCAGTCCTAACCTCCTAATCCTTATTCCCCGGCAGAAACCCTTTGCCTAGGAAAAAAGAAAGAAAGAACCGTATTGGCGAAATACAAATAACCAGTACAAAGGCCCCCCCACATTGATAGCATCCGTAACCTAACAGACCGTTGTTTAAACTCAATATACAAAGCAGGGTTAATTGGAGACATCTATTTCCCTTCCTTATTCAGCTCACAATAGGATAAAAAATGAATTGACCCGTAGTTTTAAGCTCAACCGCAGAGATCGACCAACGCTTAAGAACCGCGTCCAAAATCGCTCGCTACACATTGTTGCATGATCCATTTGTTTTCTTTTCTTATATTTAATCCATAACTTAAATTTGCATGATCTGTGGGTGTATGCTTTGAGTTAGGGTTGACCTTTGCCTAGTACCTTAGCCTTAGTGGTGTGTTGGCCTATACCTACTACCCTAGGAAGTCCCTTAGCCCTTAGGACCCTTCCCTTGTGGTTTAAGTCTTATTTGCTTCTTTAGTTGTCTTCTCAAGGCAACTAGCTTGTTTTGATTTATCTTTCAGTACTTACTTTCAAGTATTGCTACTGTTTTGTATTAACCTTTTGTGCAGGGGCAGAGGTAAGGCACTTGAGGGTGTGGATAGTTATCCATGTTCACCCTCACTCTCTCTTTCTCTCATCTCTTTTTTTCTCTAGACTTAGGTTGTTCTCAAAACTTCCCCTTAGGGCCACTTTTGCATGATAACATTAGGATAGATTTCTCCTTAGTGTTTTTCTTTTCTTTTGAGTCCCTCTTCTCATCTCATAACCCTTCTAAGATACTTAATAAGGTCAACTTGCCTTGCACACAAGCCTTAAACATAGGAAGTGAAGATTGAGGGGTCCCCCTTCTCTCTTCTAGAGTGTTGAGCATACGTCCCATTGGGGACGACCATGCGACACATTCGTTCCCGTCTCATAGACTTTGGTTCAAGGTGAGTTATGAACTAACTCAAGTCACTTCTGTCTTAAAAAATACAATCAAATTTCAAATCATTTTTGTCCTTCGAGATCGTCAAATTAAAGGCTATTTTAAAAAAGGGCACGTTACTTTCCGTTCTGTCGCAAACAGGCATCGACCCTAACTGCCGGACGCGAACTTAATGTCGCTCATGAAAAACACAAAAAGAACTTGGTCCGAACAACGTTGACTCTGAATTTCCCATTGCACAAAGGGAATACGTAGGCCTAGGACGACGATGTCCTACCGAGTCTGTCTTTGTTTTCCCCTTCCCCGTGTCAATACAACCATAGGTTTTAGGATAACTCACCCTTAGGTTAGACAACAAGCGTGGATCCCATCGAGTACGATGGACGCGTGGGGTGCTAGCACCTTCCCCTCGCGTAACCGACTCCCGAACCCAGGCTATGGTTGCGATGGCCATTCCTTTCCCTCTTCCTCAGGTTTATGCCGTGTTTCCTTTCCCTCTCTTGGGATAAATATACATTTCTGGCGACTCTGTTTCTGCGCCACTTTCGCGTCTGTACCTGGATGAAAATCCTGGGAGCGACAATCAGCCCAATAATGAATTATCTTATTTTATTTTAATTCAACAAAATTGTCACACTAATATTAATATTACTAACAATAATAATAATAATAATAATAATAATAACAATGATAATACTAAAATAACAATATTACTATTATTAATTAAATTATCATTATTATTAACTATACCACTATTAATATTAATCCCAAGGCTTTATCTCACCAACTCACCTTCCTAACTAAGGGTAACCCTTAAACGTACTCAAAACGCTCCCCCAAATAAGGTCACACAAATAAAATAACACAAGACGTATAAATAATTAAAATGGGGTGTTACATAAAACACTATTATTGGGACGAACCACTACTCTTCAAGATGGGCGCCGATGGTATTTTCCGTCGTTGTGTACCCGAAGATGAAGTAGAAGATATAATTTCTCACTGCCATTCCGCTCCTTATAGTGGGCATGCGAGCATTTCGAAGACTTGTGCTAAGATCTTACAAGCTGGCCTCTTTTGGCCTACTCTATGGAAAGATGTCCATATCGCATTTATAAATTACGACCGGTGTCAACGCACTGGCAACATTTCTAGACGCGATGAAATACCTCAAAAGGGGTATTTTAGAAGTAGAAGTCTTTGACGTGTGGGGAATAGACTTCATGGGACCATTTTCGTCTTCTTTCGGTAACAAATACATACTAGTTGCTGTTGATTATGTTTCAAAATGGATCGAGGCTGTAGCCGCTCCAACAAACGACGCAAAATGAATAAGCTCTTCAAGAATATAATTTTTCCTAGATTCGGTGTTCTGAGACTGGTAATCAGTGATGGAGGTTCCCATTTTATCTCGAAAATCTTTGAGAAACTTCTATCAAAATATGGAGTCAAACACCGTGTAGCAACACCCTATCACCCCCAAACAAGTGGGCAAGTAGAGGTCTCGAATAGAGAAATTAAGCAGATCTTAGAAAAGACCGTTGCCACTTCAAGGAAAGATTGGTCTTCAAAATTACACGAAGCTTTGTGGGCTTATAGGACAGCTTATAAAACTCCCATAGGAACCACACCATTTAAGCTAGTTTATGGTAAATCATGTCACCTGCCGATAGAAATAGAACATAAGGCTTATTGGGCTATCAAAACCATTAATTTAAATTATACCACTGCGGCCGAAAAGAGAATTTTAGATTTACTTGAACTAGAAGAACTTAGATTAGACGCTTACGAAAATGCCCGAATATACAAAGAGAGAACTAAAAAATAGCATGACAAGCGTATAGCAAGGAAAGAATTTAATGTAGGAGACGTTGTACTTCTGTTTAATTCAAGACTTAGATTTTTCCCAGGAAAAATTCGTTCTAGGTGGTCCGGTCCCTTTGAGGTTACTAAAGTTCTGTCAAGTGGTGCAATAGAAATAAAGGGTAGATCTTGTGAACCGTTTATAGTTAATGGGCAACATTTAAAACATTATTATTGCGTAGACAATAGAGACTATTCGATTGGTCTAAAACTTGTAGAATTGCCTACAACTTCATTAAGCTAATTTCCTGATAAACTGTGTCGAGCTCCCGACATTAAATGAAGCGCTGCGTGGGAGGCAACCCACAACCTTTCTTTTGTTTATTTTATTATTTCGATTTTTTTTCTTATCTCTTGTTTTCATTTTTCTTTTTCTTTTTATTTTTATTTTTATTTTTTTCCTTTTTCTAAATTTGATTCACTAACAAATGCGGTATTTTTGACTATTTTAAAATCAATGCTAATTGTCTTACTCTCTGCTTCCAGGACTTTATTTTCTACCTTCTTCCTTCTCCTCTGACTTATTCTTCCTACTAACATTAGAGATGGATAATGAAGATACCATGGTTGTGATTTTTGAAAACGCGGCCCAATGGCACCACTATGAGACCCTTTCCTATAGACCGATGGCTTTGACCAAATTTGCTCATGGGCCTACCATGACTGCTTTAGGCATTGGTGATAACGTTGACTATATGTTTAACCAGATTGGGTGGGAAGGATTTTCTAGAAAGAAACATTCAACCTACCATAGGTTAACATTAGAATTCCTAAGCTCACTGACTTATAACCCTAATCATGGGATGAGATTTAATAGAGGTAGAATAACCTTTAGGATTTTTCGATACACTTTCCGCTTTAACCACCGTGAGATTGCAGAGCTATTGGGTTTTCCTAATGGCCCTGATGTTTTCAATATGGCACAAGAGGATTTGTTTATGGAAAATGAACTTAATTTTTTCTGGAGTAGTATTTCTGGACAGTCACACCATGACCCACATCCTATGAACTCCACTGATATTCATAACCCAGCCATCAGATATTTCCACATGATCTTAGCTTTTACCCTCTTTGGAAAATCTGAAAACGATACCCTGGTGTCTAGAGACGAGCTCTTTATCCTGTTTTGTGTATTTCAGTCTTGACCCGTCAATGGGGCTACCTTTATGTTTCACAACCTCTTTAGGATTGCTCAAGCCAATCATGGTCCCATTCTAATCGGTGGCCTCATTACCATTTTTGCTGAAGACTTGGAGTTTAGGACACCTCTCTCTCTCTCGCATAAACCCTTTAGGAGGTTATCGCCCCATCAACATCACCTTTTGCTTTAAAAGGGGATTGATCAGAAACCTTGGACCACACCATTTCCAACTCCTGATTAATAACGAGGTTGTTCCCCACTTTACCTTACCTAACTATGAGCGTACAAGTGTGCACAACCGCCATAACTGGCTATATGATTTGGACGGACCATAATTTGAGAAAGAACTTGATGACCATATCTCCGATATTGAAATAGACCCCGAAACACCTCCACATTACCATGATTTTCCAGACCACCCCATCCATGATGCCAATGCCATTCCTCCTGCCAATATTCATATCACGTTGAAAGCCTTTCATACCGAACTGAATGCCATGCGAGACGAGCTCCGTACTATCCGTCTTGATGTCATCGGTTTAAGGGACATTACTGTCGAGCAGCTTGATCATTTGAACCAAGCGGTGGAGTCTTTGAGACACAATCTTGGCTGATTTTATTTTTGATATTTACCGCATTTTCCTTTAATTTTAACTTTAGTTTTTCATTGTTATTTTTAGATTTCAATTAAACTTACTGGTAATTCATGTGTTTGCATCTGCTACTGCTAGTCTATGGATATTGCACTACTTTGCTTCTGTTAATGGATATTTATTTCACTATTATTTATTTTTATTGTTTACTGTGTTTGCAGCATTAAATGAATTTCCATCTTTCAGTATATTTATATTAATGTCCAATCTTCATACTCATCGATCACTGTGATGCAAATATGTCAAATGTGTGAGTGTTATACGTTACTGGAGGTTTTAATTAGAATTTTAATTTTCTGAGTTTTGGAGTATGGCGATCGTAACACACCTGTGACACCCGTCACAGTCATCTTAAGTGTGGCAATCATGAGGCCATCTATGACGACAGTCACAGAGTAAAAATGCGTTCCTTGTTTCATTCAAAACAGAACCGCTCTTCTCCCTTTTTCTTATCTTCTTGTCAACCGTCCCACTCACCCTTAACCTCCATAACTCCATAACCGTCCCATTTACAAATCCGTTCAATCTTCCCATTTATTTTTCCCTAATTTATCCATTTACCACATTTTCTCAGCTTCTATTTAAATACAGAAACCCATTCTAAACTCACGAATTCCTCCCTCTGTACCGTAAACACGAACACATCCTCTCATTCTTCTTGCATGCACCATGGCTCAAGAACCTAACCTTTCAGCAATCATTTTTCGGAACGGAGAAGCTGGTGAACATCAAAGAGAAAAATACCTCAGATTCCACAGACGCTCAATCCAACCAACGAGGTATCTCGACATATCCTGTCTACAAGAGCTTGGATTATTGGAGGGTGTTCAACGGATGCTCGCTAACTCAGGGATGACTCATCTCTGCACTCAAAACCTTCCGACATATGAAGCTTTAACCTTAGAATTTTTAAGCTCTTTCTCCTACAACACGCCCTCGGATGATGCGCAATTTCTCACGGCTCCTCTACGTTCAGACTGTTCAACACCGAATATTCTTTGACCCAAGACGAGCTGGGAGACATGCTGAATTTTCCACGGGGAGACAGTGTTCAGTATCGTGTCCCTCGTGATGCAAACTGGCCGACCGTAGCATTTGAGGTATGGCGAACCTTAACCGGTGAAAGCACTACAAGCTGGGAAGGACTTAATGCCACATTCATCCATAATCCAGCCATACGATACTATCACCGTGTCTTAAGCCACACCATTTTTGGGAGAGTCAACAACCATAAGGTAAATTCCGAGGAGCTTTTCTTCATGCATTGTGTTTTCACACCTACACCGGTCAATGCCATCCCATTTCTGCTAGCACACATTCAGTTTAGTTGTGCAAGAGGTACTACTCCTTTCTGTTTCGGAGGAATAGTTACTTCTATAACACATGCTTTGGATTTGGGAGAGAGGCTTACGGACTTACCATCTGTGCCGAACGTATATCTGGATATCGAGTATTGCCGCAACGCACATTTAATTAAAACCAGAGACGATAAGAAGTACAACCTTATGGTGCGGAACGGGGTAGTTAGAAGTATTGTTTTGCCTTGCCCTGCTTGTATAGACCCACAAAATATGGAAAATTGGCTCTTTGATTTGGATGCCCCTGAGCCTAATCCGGCTGCGCCAGAAGGTCAGCCTGATGACGAATTTGATGAGATGGAGCAGGGTGCACCTGAAGAAGACCAACAACCACCTGCTACATAGTTTGCAAGCTCATCCTCCCGACACCGTCAAAGAAGTGAACGCGCTCCCGCTACTAATGATGACATTCTTGCTTCTATTATGCAAATAAATGAATTGGACGCCCAGAGAGACCAGTGGTACCAGACACAACACACCGACATGATGAGTCTCCTGCGACAAATCCAACAAGATCAGCGTGACCAAGGTGAAAGGATGGAATGAAGGATGTCAAGTGTCATCGATGAGATGGGCGCTTTGAATATGCGTGTGAATGGCTTGCAAGAATACATCTATCATGTGGGTATGCCACATCAACTTAGACACGAAGGACGTGGAGGAGCACAAGGAAGATCGCGTGGACAGGGCCCCCAGTAGTTTACTTTTCTATTTTAGTTGTTCCTTTCTCTTTTACATTATCTCGAAACATTGAGGACAATGTTAGATTTAGTGTGGGAGAGGAATCATTAGTTTTTAGTTTTTGTTGTTATTTCCCTTCATCAACGTTAATGTAACAACAAGTTATTATATGCATATGTTTTCCGTATTATTTAATGCCCCCCACTTTATTTAGCCTTAACAACAAAATTTTTGTGGGATTCGATACATAACTTGACACGCCCTTAGAGTATATAGGTTGTTTTACGCGTAGGCTATGTTAGAAACCTGAGAAAGATTTAACAAAATTGATACCGTCTTGACACCCTAGACCCCTCAAATATGTGTGATCAGTTTGAGTACCTATTATACCGAGACCTTAAGCTGTAGTTCTAAACTAACCCCAAGTAGTTTATATTAGCAGTCAGCACCATCTAAGCACAAGTTACGTGGAGAGCCTATGAAAATAAGTGATTGATGCCTAAAGATGCCTAAAATTGAAAAATTTCACGCCTTTGACTTTGGAAAATAAAAAAATGCAGGATGCAAGATATGCGAAAGGTAAGAGAAACCTGTTGTTAGTTGGTTCAAAGGTGCCTGGTACTGAACTCGGTAGGGCGAACTACGGTTCGATCCCCCACAACTTGCAATCGGTATATATATAAAGGGTTACCACACTTGTGTACTAGACCCCGTGTTTAAAGGATCAAAATCACTAACAGGCTACTCTACTACGTGCGTGCAAAAGCAAAGGGCTTAATATGATTGCGTCGGAATGAAAACGGGTGAAATAGAAACAAGAAGCATTAGGTTGAGCTATAGTAGAATGATTCATACTGGTTTATAAAAGGGGGGTTTATGATCATGTTTCATGTTTTGTGTCATTAATGTATCTTTGATGTTTGATTTGAGTATCTTTCGTTTTAACAAAATGCCGCACAACCACGTACGATTTGGAGATGTGTCAAGTATTTGTGTAGGATCAATGTTTCGGAACTGATTATTTGCTTGAGGACAAGTAAAGGTTCAAGTGTAGGGGAGTTTGATAATGCGATATTACATTACATATTTGCCTTGATTTACATTAAATTATTTCATCGTTTTCGTTATTTACGTTTTATTTTGCAAGTGTTAAAGCTCATTTTCAGGTATTTCATCTCAAACATCTTGCATGAGAAAAGAAGAGAGAATAGAAGACAGAATAGGAAAGAAGGAGAAGAAAGAAGACAGATGACAGAAAAATAGGAAACTGCACACAATGAGTGTGGCGACCGTCACACATCATGTGGCGACCGTAACGCTTGCAAAGTGTGACCCTCATCACACATCATATGGCGACCGACACAGCCTGTTTCCTCAGTTAAGTTCAACCCACGTTCCAACACACGTTCAAACCAGTTGAAGTCATCCGGAAATCCCTCGTACTCAAAGAAGTCTCTTAAATTTTATCGGCCAAAAAACCTCCACTTCCGAATTATTCTCTCCCACTACAACTGCTGAGCACTATAAGTAGAAGGCAGTTGGGAACGTGCCGGGGACCTTCTTTTTGCTGCAGAATTTCTTGTTCAGAGCTTTTTGGATTCTTGTTTTTCCATTCTATTTTTTAAGCAGACCAAATAGCAATAGTTTCCTACACCGGGGAGCTATTGCACTTTAGTTAGATTTTTAGTTTTAGTTTTCATCATTCAGTGAAGCAAATCCTACCGACTTGTGGAGGATTGCTAACTTCAAGATTCATTTGTTTTCCAGGTTTTTATTCAATTAATAGCATTGTTTTTATTTTTAATACCATGCATGAATTTATGTTTTACTTCTTCTGTTTATGTATGTTCGTACTTGTTAAGATGTCCGGCTAATTTCCTTGATTCCGGTATGTAAGGATCATCGACGAAAGGGGTTCGAAAACTTATTGGCATCAAACACTTATAAAATATTTATCTGGTTTTGATTTCTAAATAACTAACTCAATACTGTTTGTTACGAGAGTAAAACCAAGATAAGGTTAAAATCAACAAAGCGAGAGTTTGAGATTTTAACCGGATAGTAGTAATCAAACATTGACTCTAAACACGGTGAGAGCACTTTAAAGTCAATTAGATTTCATTAGTTTCCAAAAAGTATTTTTAGATTTTAAATGAGACAGCGAGAGCAAGCATTTCTATTTAAGAGTATAATCAGAGTCAATAAACACGAGAGTGTGAGATAAAGATTTTCAAATTAATGTTTTCTACTGATGAATGTTTTAACAATTAAAGTATGCCAATGACTGTTTGAATTCCCGAAGTAGATAGGAATTACATACCGGCGTCCCGTATTTGAATAGTTCTTAAATCCAAATTTAATTCCAATTATTCCCTAGATCCTATTAATCATCAGCCTTAGCTAAACATAGTAATAATTCGATAACATTAGTTTGATTATCAGTCCTTGTGGGTTCGATATCTTTTAAAACTACGCGATTAGACTGTGCACTTGCAGTTAGTAACTACGATAGACTCATAAAGTCGCGATCAACATGCAAGAAACTTGACTTAGGGGAACTAAGGCCGGAAAAATGTCATTACAACTAGCGGACCGTTCTGTTAAATATCCTGTTGGTATGCTAGAGAACGTGCCCGTTCGTATAGGTCAGTTCTATATCCCTACTGATTTTGTGATAATGGACATTAAGGAAGATTCGAACATACCCATTATTTTAGGAAGACTATTTTTAGCAATAGCTGGAGCCATCATCGATGTTAAGAAAGGAAAACTAACTTTTGAAGTTGGGGAAGAGAAAGTTGAATTTATCTTGGCCCAATTATTTAAAGCTCTAGCTATAGATGATTCATGATGTTTCCTAGATGTTATCGACGAATGCGTTAGAGAAATGGAGAAGGAACCAACTAAGTACACTGAAGTACTAAAGATTCCAGTACTTCCAATATTCGAAGACGATAATTGGCGCGAGCCATACGAAGATAACAGTCTACGAGAATGCCTAGCACTAACACCTGATCCAATGCCATGCCCGAAGAAACCCTCTATAGAACTCCAAACACTACCGAAAGATTTAAGGTATGAATTCCTAGACACTGAGCTCGAGCTACCAGTAATAGTCAATGTCGACTTAGGACAAATAGAGACCAAAAAACTACTACATGTCTTAAGACAGTATCCCGCAACCTTAGGTTACAACATCTCAGATCTAAAAGGAATAAGCCCCTCTATATGTATGCATCGCATTATGTTAGAAGAGGACTGTAAAACCTCTAGAGAGCACTAGAGGAGATTCAATCCCATCTTAAGTGATGTAGTAAAAAAGGAGGTGCAAAAACTATTAGAGGCAGGAATTATATACCCGATATCTGACAGTAATTGGGCCAGCCCTGTGCATGTCGTACCGAAAAAAGGAGGTGTTACAGCTGTTAGCGACGAGAAAGGCGAATCCATAGCAAAGCGAATTCAAACTGGTTGGAGAATGTGTATAGATTATAGGAAGCTTAACAAAGCCACTCGTAAGTACCACTTTCCTTTACCTTTCATAGATCAAATGCTTGAACGGCTAGCTAAACACTCTCATTTTTGTTATCTTGACAGATACTCGGGATTCTTTCAAATCCCTATTCACCCTGATGACCAAGAAAAGACTACTTTCACCTGTCCCTATTGTACATTTGCCTATTGATGAATGTCGTTTGGACTGTGTAACGCTCCCACAACATTTCAGAGATGCGTGATGTCGATCTTTGCGGATTTCATAGACGACATAATGGAAGTATTTATGGACGATTTCTCTGTATGTGGGGGAAGTTTCGAAATTGCTTATCAAACCTTGAGATGGTACTTGAACGATGCGTTAAAGTAAACTTAGTGCTTAACTGGGAGAAATGCCCTTTCATGGTAATGCAAGGGATAGTTCTTGGACATGTAGTATCCGATAGAGGTATTGAAGTAGATAAAGCAAAAATAGAAATTATAGAGAACTTTCAACCTTTGAAAATGGTTAGAGAAGTTCGCAGTTTCTTAGGACACACCGAATTTTACCGGCGATTCATTAAAGATTTCTCTAAAATCACAAAGCCACTAACTGAGCTGTTGATGAAAAATGTCGAGTTCATCTTTGATGAGGATTGCTTAAAAGCATTCGAACACCTTAAAAACGCTCTTATTACGGCACCAATCATGCAACCACCTAATTGTAGTATACCATTTGAGATTATGTGTGACGCCAGTGATTATGCTGTAGGCGCTGTCTTAGAACAAAGGAAAGATAAGAAGCTTCATGCTATTTACTATGCAAGTAGAACCTTGGACAATGCACAGATGAACTACACCACCACCGAAAAGGAACTCCTTGCAGTTGTGTTTGCTTTAGATAAATTTCGTTCCTACCTAGTGGGAGCAAAAATTATTGTCTATACCGATCATGCCGCAATTAGATATCTGTTGAATAAGAAAGATGCAAAACCAAGACTCTTAAGATGGATTTTACTCTTAAAAGAATTCGACTTAGAAATCAAGGATAAGAAAGGTACCGAAAGCGTAGTAGCAGATCATCTCTCAAGGATTGAGGATCTGAGACCCGAAGAAGTGCCAATTACGGACGAATTCCCTTATGACAGACTAGTAGCCCAGTTAGAAAGCCGAAGCGAAACAGTTGAATATTCCTTGATATTTAATGGCGTAGAAACTAATGAAGTAGTAGAATCAATTTGCACCAAGACCACACTGCTGTGGTATGCCGACTTTGTCAACTACCTAGCAGTTGGGGTGCTTCCACCAGACTTAACATACCAACAAAAGAAAAAGTGTTTCCATGATCTTAAGCACTACTATTGGGATGAACCCCTACTTTTCAAGAGAGGTGCCGATGGAATATTTCGTCGATGTGTCCCTGAATCAGAAGTAGCTGATGTCATATCTCATTGTCATGCTGCACTCTATGGAGGGCATGCAAGTACCTTGAAAATATGTGCAAAGATCCTACAATCTGGTCTCTTCTGGCCAAATCTTTGGAAGGATGTCTACATCGCAATTATGAATTGCGACCGGTGTCAACGCACTGGAAACATCTCTAGACGCGATGAGATGCCACTGAAGGGGATTTTAGAAGTGGAAGTCTTTGACGTATGGGGTATAGATTTCATGGGACCTTTTCCGTCTTCTTTTGGTAATAAGTACATACTCGTTGCAGTTGATTACGTATCAAAATGGATAGAGGAAATAACTTCTCCTACGAATGATGCACGAGTAGTGATTAAGCTCTTTAAAAACATAATATTTCCTAGGTTCGATGTACCAAGAATTGTCATTAGCGATGGCGGCTCCCATTTCATTTCGAATGTATTTGGGAAGCTTTTGCTCAAATATGGAGTCCGACACCGAATAGAAACACCCTATCATCCTCAAACCAGTGGACAAGTTGAGGTGTCAAATAGGGAGATCAAACAAATCTTTGAAAAAACTATCGCAACCTCCAGGAAAGATTGGTCTACTAAACTTCATGAGGCTCTGTGGGCTTATAGGACAGCTTACAAAACCCCGATAGGAACCACACCGTTTAAAATGGTTTATGGCAAGGCTTGCCACCTGCCTGTAGAACTAGAGCATAAAGCTTATTGGGCCATTAAGATCCTAAACATGAATTACGCAGCGGCAGGGGAGAAAAGAATTTTAGATATCCATGAACTCGAGGAACTTTGACTAGATTCCTACGAAAATGCCAGAATCTATAAGGAGAAAACCAAAAAATGGCATGATAAGCGAATAGCTAAGAGGGAGTTCAATGAATGAGACATAGTTCTTCTCTTTAACTCTCGACTGAAGATGTTCCCAGGCAAGTTACGTTCCCGATGGTCTGGCCCCTTTGAGGTTGTGAAAGTTTTCCGAAGTGGAGCAATAGAACTTCGAGGAAAAACAAACGAAACATTCATTGTGAACGGGCAGCGACTTAAGCACTACCACACCGTGGAGAACAAGGAATTCTTCACTAGTTATAAGTTGGAAGAGTTTCCCGCTACTCCAAATGAATGACTATTCTTTCCAGATCAATGTCGAGCTGACATTAAACAAAGCGCTCCGTGGAGGCAGCCCATGATCATTGTTCGTTATTTTTTTATTGGTATTTTCATACTTTTACTTGTATTAGCTGTTATACTATGATCCTACCCGAGGGTTCGGTTTTGGCCGTGGGTTGGCTACCTTTAGGCTATTTGGCAACAAGTACCGTTTCACACATCATGAGTTGACTGACTTATTAGGATTTCCTAATGGGCCTGATGCCATAACTAAGACTACTGAAGATGCTTTTACTGCTTATGATCTGAATCAGTTTTGGGGTACTCTGACTGGTAATTACAATCCTGAGCCGAATGGCATGTTCTCTGAGAGTATCCATAATCTCGGTATCAGGTATTTCCACAAGACATTGGCCCACACCCTTTTGGGTAAGGAAGAAAATGTGACTTCAGTCTCTAAGGACGAGCTTTATATCATGTTATGTGCCTCTCAAAGTAAGTCGATTAATGCAGCCCCGTTCATGCTAGCTAACTTTGCTAAGATCTCTCGTGAGCCTTTCAGAGCTATTATTATTGGAGGCTTAATTACCATGATTGCTGACGCTATTGGGTTGCGGTATCATTTGAACCGTACTCATGTTTTTGGTAGTTATCGCCCCATGGACATCAATTTCTGTTTCAACCATGGAATTATTGCAAACCTTGGTCCAGTTGAGTTTGAACTACTGATTGACAATGTTGTTGTCCACCATTTTACCTTGCTGAATCATGAGAAAACTAGTGTGCATAACAAGGATAATTGGCTTTATGACTTGGAAGGTCAGAACGAGTCTCTGACTCCTCCTAACTCTCCACAAGCTTATGAGAATTTAGAGGCTGATATGCCTGATGTTGTTACTCGTGGCTCAGCTATTCAGCCGGTTGTTCCACCTATTGATATTATCACCTCAATTCATGCTCTACAGTCTGAAGTGGATTTCCTCCTAGGAGAGATGACTTCTCTTCGTGTGGATATCTTAGGATTTATGGATATGGTTCATGAACAATTTAACCATCTGTTCCAGATCGTTTATTCACTCCGGCGTCCTGCTGAACCTCAAATGAGGCGTCACCATGGATAGTCTCAGTTGTACTCATTTCCCTGTTTTCTTATACTAGGATTTTGTTTTATTGTATCAGTGTTCCACATTCCCGTACTGTTCGTTCTTTTAATTCTATTGTATACTGTCGGTATGCCGACAGGGAACTATGTTTGTACTTTTATTATTTCGATTAATGCAATTTCCCTTTCCGTAACTATGTGTTATTTATATTTAGCAAGTTTGGAATTTTTCTTGGCTTGTTAAGTATCTGTTTTAGTACTATCAGTAGGATCAAAACAAAATAAAAAAATAAAATAATAACCACGGGTTTTTTCTTCTGTTTCTGAACCTGCAGTGAAAAATTCACATTTTAACAAAATGGCGTTCGCCATTATGCTGATGGCGTTCGCCATTAGTTCAAATTCCTGATTTTTCCCCATTCGCAACACATGGCGTTCACCATGTGCTTAATGGCGTTCGCCATTGCGTTGGAAACTGCAGTCTGCGCAGAATTCAAATTCTTGCGCGTTTTTTCTAGGGAATCACTCTAATAATCTTTTTACACTTCCAAAACACCTTCCAACTACCCTCATTAACCCCTCATTAATCCCTCACAACAACCAACCATCTACATTCCACCAATTTGCCTATAAATTCATAAAAAATTCTCACCTTTCCCAAACCCATCACTCACACTCTTCACTCACAAACCTTTTCAACCATTCTCACTACCATCATTCTACTAGTATGCCTCCTAGAGTCGCTGCTAACATCGACTACATGGGCATTACATTTCCTGAAAATGTCTTTGGTCAGAGCCAACGTTCTAACTTTCTCAAATTGCAAAAAGGGCAGTCGTCGCGACCCGGTATCCAGACACCGCTGCTGTCCATACCTTGGGTCCCTTCGATAGCGTCAATTGGATGCTTACAAACTTAGGTATGTCACAATTATGTTCTATGAGTAATTCTACCTACATTAGGCTGACGTATGAGTTTTTAAGTTCTTTTCGTCTGTCCACGAATCTGACCCGTACTAATGGTTCTGTAGAGTTTAGAATATATAATGCCGATTACTCCTTGACCTTTGAGCAAATAGGTAATATTTTTAGTTTTCCTAGCGGTCCGGAGTATGCTACACAGGCACCTTTAAAGAGTGAGTGGGAATCTAGTGCTCTAGACTTTTGGCACAAAATCACTAATAAGACTTCCGACACATGGGAAGGTCTCAAAGTTACATCCATCCACAACCCAGCCATTAGGTATTTCCACCGAATCCTAGCTAACACTATCTTTGGCCGAGAGAACACTAGAAATGTGAACTCCAAAGATTTATTCTTCATCCATTGTGCGCTTTTCAAAACCAAGGTTAACCCGCACCATTTTTACTTGCACACCTCCAGTCTGCCAGCGGAAGAGTGGGCGGTTCCATTTGTGTCAGAGGGATCATTACCTCAATAGCCTTAGCTTTAGGATTGTGTACTGAGTTGGAGACCCTTGAGCCCTTACCATCTCTTTTTGCTGATCTTACCCATTGCCATGCCATGCTCCTAGTTAAGAATTTACCAAATGGAAAATATCACTTGATGATAGGCAGCAAAGAGGTTAAAGGAGTCACATTGCCTTGTTCTAACGACATTAATGTGCGTGTTAGCACTAATTGGATAGTTGATACTGAGGCCCCTTATCTTGAGCAGGAGAGAGCTGAGAGACATTACCATGATGTTATGGAATTTACTACACCTCAGCCCCGCATTCGTACCCGTGGTACCGATACACCCAGACCTAGCGCCCGTTCACACACTGCACATTTTTCTACTGACTCTTTTGTAGGTACACATCAGCCCCCTGAGGAATATGATTACGTAGCCATCTGGAGTTCACTGGATGATTTTCTGTCCGAGCTTAGGCATCGGAACGACATGGAGGCCGAACGTGATCTTTTTCTCCGTAGCATGCAGAGACAGCAAGAGGAGCTTAGAGTCGCTATTGATCAGATTGGCCAGCAGCAACAAGATTTTGCAGAGAGGACTCAACATGATATGGCTGACCTGATAGAGCAGATGAATGGAGTGCGCTTAGAGATAGCTGATCTGAGGGACTTTATCATACATGTGCCATAGTTCGAGTGGGGTAGAGCAGGTTGTCGCAGAGGCAAAGCTTTCATGACCAAAGGCCGTGCACCTCGCCCTTGACCAGGTTTTATCACCCTTTCTTTCACCTTGTACTAAAACGTCGAGGACAATGTTTAGTTCAAGTGTGGGGGAGGAGCTTTACTGTTTTATTTTCTTTCTTGTTATTTATGTTTTCCAGTTTTTACTTTTTAGTTTGTCTAGTTTATCGAGTCATATGCGCTGTTGAGTCCTATTTTATGTTATTTTATTTGCTTGTTTGAAAACTCCCTTAATTTTGACCCCCCAACAAAAAAAATTTTGTTTTCTGGATTCATTGGCATGACACTCTTTGTATAGGTTATTTTTCATTATTAGGCTATGTTAGATAGACTTGGGAAAGTTTTGTAAATATCGGTATCGTTCCTACACCCTAGATTCCCTAAATATGTGATATTGATTTAAATAGATATTATGTCGAGACCTTATGCCTAGTTTCTTAGAAGTAGCCTCTAGATTAGTTTATACTAGCAGTCAGCACCATCCTTATGTACAAACTAAGTAACAAACCGATGCAAATATGTGTTGATCTCAAAAATTTGAATATGTGATTTTTATAGAAAAAAGCGAATGAAATACATGTTCCCGCTAAGTTAGGTGGTCCTCACCCGGCCATTTAGCCTAAAGGTTCGGACTCTTGAAATTCGCGAGCAAAAGAAAAGCATAAAATGCGAAAAAGAAGTTATTTTTGAGTAATGAGATCATATAACACAAACAGGTTCGATTACCATGTGAGTACAAAGGATAACGGGCTTAATATGATTGCGCGAGAATGAGAAAGAGGTGAAATAGGATGAAGGATATAGGTCGAAGTATAATGTCATGATTTGAATTGGTATTGCATAGGAAGGGAGTCTTTGTCTGTAAATGTGGATTTGTGTCGTTACGATATCCTTGTTTTCACTATTTAGTACCTATCCGTTTAACATTAGCCTAGCAACCTTGCACCTTAGTTATTTTCAGTTGTGCTTTTGATTCCGGCACTACACTCACTATTTTAAATTCTGTTGGGAGTTTGCTTGAGAACAAGTAATGGTCTTAGTGTGGGGGAGTTTGACGACACGAATTTATATCATATTTTTAGGCTCACTATGCGCATTTTTAGTCCGTGTTTTTATCGAGTCTTGCTATACTTACTTCGTTTTTACTATGTTTTGTGTTTGTAGGAATAATAATCAAGATCTTGGAAGAAATGGAGAAAAGAAGCGAAAGAAAGAGAAAAATCCAGCAGAGCAGCAAATTTTGCAGTCCCAGCTGATATGGTGTTCACCATTGCTTCCTGATGGCGCCCTATTTGAATTCCAAGCATGGCGTTCGCCATGCCTCCATGGCGTTTGCCGTACAGTCGGGGACCAATTTTAACTGTAGAATCTGTTCTGGCAGTTTTTAGGAGTTTTCTAACTCCCTTTCCCTCCAAATTCGAAAGAGGCAGTTGAGTATCTGATGTTCTATATATATGGCCTATTGGAGCAGTGAAAAGGTGTCAAAAAAGTGCGCGGAAGCTCTGCCGGAATTTCATTAGAACTTTAGGCACAAATTTACCAATAAAAGCAACAATTACTCGATTGAGGAATTGTTGCAAATTCTGTACTGACTTACTTTTCCTGTACTTTTTGGATCGATATTTATACAAGTGTTATTTCCATTCCGTCCTGATTTACTTTACCACAAGAATTTACAGGTTTCTTTAATTTACCATATTTTCAGTATATTTGGTACTTTAAAATTGTTTAACATGTTAAATTCAGATAATGTATGTTTAAAAATAGTAGACTTAGGATTAATTATGTCTGAGTAAATAATTGGAGACCGACATGTGAGGACCGTCGTATTCAGAGGGACTTCATAGAAACAATAGGTACGATACTATGATTGTATGTCAATTTGGTTTTAATTTCTAAGTTTAATGTTTCTTATTTCGACATGAGAGTGTGAAGTAAGTTAAGGTTTAGGCCAAGACCGCGAGAGCGTGAAGAGTGAACCGGATAGTCACTACGCCAAAAAGAAGTTTAGACGGCACCTAAAAGACAACGCTTATATACAAAAGCGCTACTAAAAAGAATAAAAAAATTTCGCTAAATAAAAGCGCCTTAAAAGAAAGACTTTAGAAAGCGCTTTTAAAAAGCGCTGTAAAAGACTGCCACCTTAGACCACCTTAGAAAGCGCTTTCCAAAAAGCGCTGCTATAGGTATTACTTTAGAGAGCGCTTTTAAAAAGCGCTGTCTAAAGGCCACCTTAGAAAGCGCTTTCAGAAAGCGCTCTTATAGGACTTTAATTATTTTCACTTTAGAAAGCGCTTTCTAAGGAAAAGCGCCCTCTAAAGTTCTATACTAATTAAAATATAAAACAATTCTAAACATTTTCAGAGACACTTCTATTCATTTTCTCTCTCGACCGTTTCTCTAAACCCTTGTCGTCGTTCTTGCATGCCATTATTGCCGTCGTTCTTTGCCGTTTGCCGTCACCGTTGCCGTCACTGTTGTATTTCATTCGTGAAAACGTTGTTGTTGTTGTTGTTCTTTTTCTCTTATCCTCTGAAAACGAAAGGTACGTTGTTACTCTTTTATTATTCATTTCTCTGTTTTCAAAATTTGTTTTTGATTTGATTTTAATGCTGAAAAAGTTTTCACGATGAGGATAAAAGCTCCCTCTTTTATTGCAGAATCGAACCTATTTTTTGCTTTTATTTTTCATGTATATTTGGCAAAGTATCAATCCCATTTTTTTACAAATGTCCCTCTTTTTTTATAATAAGCTCATTGAGTTATGCATTCATGATACAACCTAGTTTTGTGGAAGGTATTTTCACAACGATGACTATTATTGAAAGCATATTTCATGATACAACCTAGTTTTGTGGAAGGTTACTTTTAAATAATATTGAAAACATATTTCATGATACAACCTAGTATTGATTGAAATTGTATTTCGCTAGTTGTGTTGTACTGTTTTTCCAATTGATTGTGTTTGGTCTATCCTTTTTTCCCAAGTTCATTTATTTTATTTTCTAGAACTTGTGACTTTTTGTTATAAGTTAATTGTCTACTTTATACTTATTGAGGAGAGAATTTTTTTGATACTTTAAATTATAATTGTCTACTTTATAAGTTAATTAGAATTTTTTTGATACTTTAAATTATAAGTTAGTTGCCACTTATCAAGTTATGACTCATAATTGGTCAATTAATGATATTTCATTTTATGATACGTTATAGGGGTTACTTGTGTTCAAAGTGTGAAAGTCGGATCGTTTCCCTACAGGTATAACATTTTTCCTTTTTGTTTTTGTTTAGTTTAATTAGTATAACTATGGATAAGAAATGGATGTCTTCAAGTCGATTGTCGAAAGAGTACGACAATGGGGTATCGAAATTCGTTAAGTTTGCTGTTGCGCACGCCAAAGACCCCAGTCAAATGATATGTCCTTGCTTGGGTTGCTGTTTTGGGAGTCGGGTTGACGCGGCTCAGTTGGCATCACATTTATTGAGGAGTGGAATTGATAGAAGTTATACATGTTGGAATTTGCATGGTGAGAAAATTAATGGGAATGTTGAATCGGGGGATAATACGACCTACGCTTCATACGACAATGGCACATATACATACGATTCTGATCGAGTCGAAGAGATTGCAGAAGCACTTGAAGAAGATCTTAAGGATTGTCCCAAAATGTTTGAGAGGTTGGTAAGCGATGCAGAGAAACCGTTATATAATGGTTGCACCAAATTTACAAGATTGTCTGCGGTATTAAAGTTGTACAACTTAAAGGCGGGCAATGGATGGTCGGATAAAAGTTTCACATAATTATTGGCCCTTATGAAAGATATGCTTCCAGAGGATAATGCTATTCCCAATCGAACATATGAGGCCAAAAAGATGTTGTGCTCTATTGGCATGAGCTATGATAAGATACATGCCTGTCCAAACGATTGCGTATTGTTTCGAAATGAGTATGCATCGTTAAATGAGTATCCTAAATGTGGTGTCTCTCGATATAAGAAAAAGTTGTCTCCAGCAAAAGTCTTATGGTATTTTCCTATAATTCCGAGATTTAGACGCATGTTTCGTAGTGAGACCGATTCAAGACACTTGACTTGGCATGCAGATGAAAGAATTATTGATGGAAAGTTTCGACATCCGGCAGATTCACCACAGTGGATGAAAATTGATGATGATTATCCTGAATTTGGAAAAGAAGCAAGAAACCTTCGCTTGGCATTATCTACTGATGGAATGAACCCACACAGTATTCAAAGTATCTCACATAGCACTTGGCCTGTGATCCTAATGATTTATAACCTACCTCCATGGTTATGTATGAAGCGTAAGTACATGATGTTATCTATGTTAATTTCTGGACCTAGACAACCAGGGAATGGCATAGACGTATACTTGGCACCCTTAATCGAAGATTTAAAATTTTTGTGGGAGAACGGTGTGGAGGTTTATGATGGGTATAGGAAAGAAAGTTTCAACTTGAGGGCGATGTTGTTTGGCACAATTAATGATTTTCCAGCATACGGAAATCTATCAGGGTACAGCATAAAAGGTCAATGTGCGTGTCCTATTTGTGAAGATAAAACAGATTGGACGCGATTGGAGTTTGGTCAGGATTAGGATCATGGATTTTTATATTTGTCATTTAATTTCTGTTTTTTTCTTTCTTACAGGTCAAGTGTCTAGTAACCAGGAAGATACACACGAGTAGCACGGGCTAGAGCAACCAATATTACATGGGTCAAAGTGGAGGTATATTAATTTTCACAATATTGCTTATTAGTGATGCTACTTGATAACACAAAACATCTATATATTATTTCTTAACTAATGCGTATTTTGTTTTGTTATGTAGTATTTTGATGATATGGCGTGTCCTTATTACACGAGGAAACAATTGCAAGATACTAAGGAGAAATTGTGCGAATTTTTTATTGCAAAAAGAATTCTTTCTTGAATGTATAGTTTTGTGAATGTAAATTCTAGTTTATTGAAATGTAAATTCTATGCAGGTTTGAAACCATACAATAGAATTTGTGCGAATTCTGCATGTAAATTCTAGTTTATTGAAATGTACAAATTCTAGTTTATAGAATTCTGCATTAAGTGTAAATTCTAGTTTTGAAATAGAATTTGTTGATAAATTTATTGAAATGTGAATTATACAGGTTTATGGAAATGTGAATTATACAGGTTTCTGCATAAAAAAAATGGTTAAAATGGGATTTTTAAAAAAAATCTTCAAAATTATACGTAGACAAAAGACAGCGCTTTTGCGAAAAAACCGCTGTCTAAGGTTAAACATTAGACAGCGCTTTAAAAAGCGCTGTCTTAAGTCCACCTTTAGAGAGCGCTTTTAAGTAAAAAGCGCTCTCTAAAGGTATAAAAAAATCATTATACGTATACATTAGACAGCGCTTTGAAAAGCGCTGTCTAAAAGCACCTTTAGAGAGCGCTTTTGAAGGAAAAAACGCTTTCTAAAGTTTAAAAAAAATTTTTTTTAAATTTTAAACGTATACTTTAGACAGCGTTTTTAAAAGCGCTGTCTAAAGTCCAATATTAGAGAGCGCTTTTTCATAAATAAAAAAGCGCTGTCTTTACCTACGACAGCGCTAGCTTAGACAGCGCTTTTAAGCGCTGTCATAGGCCAAGAAAAGCGCCCTCTTTTCCCTTGTTTGGCGTAGTGAGTGGAAATTAGGTAACATATTTAAATACAGTGAGAGCGCTTTAGATATTATTTAGGATATTATCGGTTTCCAAAGCGTGTTTCTTAGTTACCGGGCGAGCGAGAGCAAAATCTTGGGATTAAGAAGCATGACTTTTGTCAAGACCGCGAGAGCGTGAGGTGGCGCCTTTAATTCGGTTTATTCTACGGAATGACAGTATAGTCGTAGTTAGTACCCATATTTTATAAGTCCCGTAGGTGTACAAAAATCATATTTCGGGCTCGTTTTAGTATTAAATTTCAGATTCTAAATTCCGTCCTTTATTTCCCATTTAATTCTTGTTTCCCTTCAGCCTAAGCTTTGCACAACAACCTTGGATAACATTAGTTTGAATATCTGTCCCTGTGGGTTCGATAACCTTTTTAAGACTACACGATCAACTGTATACTTGCCGATTTATTCGTCAGTGTCGACCGATCAACACTTCCACTTTCTTCCATTCCTCTTCTATATCCTTTGTTCCATGAACTACGGCGCTCTGATTTTCTCATTGCACTATGAAGGTACGTAGGCACGAGGGCCCTAATCCTCCGCGAGCACTTTCTTTCTTTCGCTTTCTTTTCTTTCTCTCTCTCTTTTTAGCTAGAAGCCTTTAGATAGATAATGTCGCTCCCGAGATATTCATCCAGTTACAAACGCGAAAGTGGCGCGGAAACAGAGTCACCAGCAATGTGTATTTATCCCAAGAGAGGGAAAGGAAACACTGCATAAACCTGGGGGAAAGGAAAAGCATGGTCTCGCGACCAAGAGAAACGGGTAAGGAAGTCGGTTACGCGAAGGGAAGGTATTAGCACCCCACGCGTCCATCGTACTCGATGGGATCCACGCTCGCTGTCATTGATCAAAGGGTGTCGGCATCTGGAGCTCCACTGCTACTGGACCAGAGAAAGAACGAGAACGGAAAAGAACGGAGAAACGAAGAAGAACAGAAAAAAAGTGACTCGATAGGATGTCCTCGGAGTCCTAGGCCTACGTATTCCCTCAGTGCAATGGGAAAGTCAGAGTCAATATAGTTCGACGGACTACGGGGAAGGTTGCTCGTCAAGACATCGCCGTCTTGTGCCTACGTATCCTCGATCGGACGAGAAAGAAGAATCAGAGCAAACGTAGTTCGGCTCAACAAGGGTTGCTTTGTTTGTGTTTTTTAATGGAAACGTCAGAGTGCGCGTCCCAGCAGTTAGGTGTTGCAGCTCGCTGTAGGGAGACTTAGGCGTTACCTGTTTGCGGTAGAACGAACATGACGAGTCCTTAAGGAATAGAATGAAGGAGATGAGAAGAGAATTTGTTTGTTTTTGTATTTTAGCAAGAAGTATTTTGATTATTGGTGTGTATAACGCATATTGTATTTAAGTCTTTCACGTAGGATCGAATGCCTCGCATATCGACCCAAGACGGGACGTATGCTAAACATTCTAAGAAAGTGAGAGAAGACCCCTCACTATCTTATTCTCACATGAAAGGCTCAAATGCAATATATGTTATGCCTTTATTAAGTGTTTTTGCTTTTTTTTTGAGATGAGAAGAAGAGAGACTCAAAGGTTGAGAAAGGTAAAAGTCTAAAGGGAGACTAATAATCCTAAGATTTATCATGCTTGGATGTTCCTAATGGTTAAGTGTGGTTTAGAAACCTAAGTCTAAAAAGAGAGAGAAGAATTCAAAGATTAAAGTTAAGTTAAGAACTCAAAGGGATGAAAGAAGTTGTACAAAGAAAGCATTGAAATGCTTATCACAAAGGCAAAAGAGAAAGCTTTAAAAAGATGAAGAAAGAAAGTATGCGTGGAAGCATATCCACACACTCAACTTACCACTAGCCCCTACAAGTAAAGGTTAGCTAAACAATTGGATATGAAAGCATAAGCAAAAGAAGGAAGACAATTAAGCATCAAACATCTCATGAAATGAAATGATGAATCAAACAAAGCCTAAGTCTAAAGAGAAGGAATCCTAATTGTTAAAGGACTTATAAAGTCAGTAGCTATGTCTAAAGGTGTTCAATTAGGGTTAAGGTACCTAATGAGATCAAACTATGTCAAGCAAGGTGCCAAAGATTCATGCAAGTTCAAGTTATGAATTAAAAATGAAGTATGAATGTGTATGGCATACTAATATGAATGAATGCATGAAGAAATGTCAAAGTCAGAGGTGAATGGCATATTACAATGCATATGAATGTAGATGAATCAACATACAAGGCATGAGTGCAATGATTCAAGAAGAGAAGACAAGATGAAAAGATGTTGAAACAATGTTCAAGTTCACATAAGATGACATACTTGTAGTGCAAATTATGAATGAAGGATGAAACATGAACATGCATAAGAATGGATGCAAGTCACTACTGTAGGGTATGCTTGATCATATTAGAATACATGAATGAGGTCACAAAGATGCACAAAAAACAAGTTGAGACACATAGTAGAAGATGCACACAATTAGGTCAAAGTAATTCACATAAGCAACAAACATTTATGAACCAAAATAAAAATGGCAAATGACCTATAATCTAACATGGATGGCCTATAATATCTAAGAAATGACCTATAAAATGATCACACAATTCTTAATGCAATGGCACAAGTGCCTCCTAATCAATTAAGATTGCAAAGTTAAGAGAACATTCACAAATGTGACCTATAATAAACAAGCAATGCAAAAATAGAAGAATGTTTGGAAAAATTATTGAATTAAGTCACAAAATACCTAAGTCAGAAGCTAATCACATGTCAAAAGTTCATACCAAAATTCAAGAAGAAACTAATCCAAACAAGTCATCAAAGTCATCTTAGGTCAACAATGGAGAATGCACAAAGATAAGGTTCAAAAGCTATGCAAAAATGACTTTAAAAATATGAGAAAATTTTTTTTAGATACCTTAAGATATTTCCTAAACATGACAAAAGAATGAGTGCAAAAGATTGTGTGACTTAAGAGAAATAAAATGGGGAAGTTCAAGTATCAATGAAGAAAATCATTTGAAAAGAA
The DNA here is from genome assembly GCA_022829125.1 of Lathyrus tuberosus. Classification (NCBI taxonomy): domain Eukaryota; kingdom Viridiplantae; phylum Streptophyta; class Magnoliopsida; order Fabales; family Fabaceae; genus Lathyrus; species Lathyrus tuberosus. The sequence continues at coordinate 8,644,953 of JALAZF010000237.1, forward strand.
ATTCTGAAAATATAAGCAAAAAATAATAAAATCAGAATTAAAAAATGTGAAAAATTAGTTAAATGTGTTTTGATGTCGTGTGAATTTATTTGGATTTTTTAGGAATGATTTGGTATTTTTAATAAAAGAAAATGAAACAAATATAGAAAAGGAAAATAAAATGTAAAAGAAATAGCGCAGGGGTGTGGCGAAAGTAAAATGATAGTTTAAAAACATCCTTGGGCCCAAAGGGAGGTGTGTGAAAAGCATTAAAGTCCAGTCCACTACGCGCGTGTGTGTATGAGAATTATGGTGGAACTCAGGCAACAGGTTGACTCAATCTGAGCCTTAGGATCCAGCCAGCGCATAATGATCAGATAATCAATCAAATCTAACGTTTCATATTGCAAACACACAATAATGAGCATGTACGCACACACACACAATCAAGTCATAGTCAACATTTCAGAGAGAGAGTCACGTGAGGAGCACCATCCTCATTAATGCGCTGGCGCTATAAGGAACGTTAGAACAAAAGAAATCAACGGCTGTGTTATGTTCTGACCTTAAACCCTAACAAAACCCTCACCGGCCGGAGAAGGACCTCCGGTCATCTTCTCCGGCCACCTCCGACGACTGCAAGTATCACATGTTTCCAGAAATTCACAAAATGCACATCAAAATGAAGCTGAGCTCACGTAGAACACCAATCCATAATTGGTTTTCACAAATCACAAATGTACAGAGAGAAACGAAGGGGAGAAAGTTTGCCCTAACTTTAGATCTAAGCTTCTAACAAGCCCTATCAACTAGCCAGAGTTCAAGAGCTTCTAATAAGCTGAAATCAGTATAAAACAAACTTAAAATCAATGAAAATCGAGCAAGAGGAGTTTGAATTGAAACCTGAAATGAGGAGAAACTTGAACCTTCAAAAAGCCAGAGAGGAGGATCCTGAGCTCTTAATCTTCCAAAGAGCAAAATAAATGCTCTAATGCTTGAGATCTTAAAGGAAACAGATGAAAATTTGAATTGCAGTGAAGCTACACTTGAAGAAATTGATCTTGCTCTGGCTGGTTCTTGATCAATGATGAACTATTGATGAAGATGATGATGAAATAAGGAAGAACTCGTGCAAAGAGAGAGAGAGAGTTCAGAGAGAATTTTCAGAGAGTGGTTTGTGGAATGTGAGAAAAATGATGAAGCTTCTTCTCAATTATGTTAGAATAAAACTTATATAGGTGTGGTTAGCTATTAACTGGTGTGGTTGATGGTTAGAACTCAGGTTAAACTGAGTTAGTTAACTGAGTTGTAAGTTAACTAACTGAGTAAGGTTGTTAATGGCACGAGTGGAGAGGCTTGGTTAGAGTGTGGAGAAGCTTTTGTCACTTATGGTGAGGCTGAGGAATGAGAGCTAGTGATGGTTATGATCATGCAGCATGACTTGCAAAACAAGTTTGTTCATTTTCTCTTTGGTGTATAGAACAACATGTATACATGTATGTGTAAGATGGTGGTCTAGCCAAATGAAGTAAAAGGTGGCTGGTGTGAAGTGTTTGTTGTGAACCTGAACTAAGACAACGCATGAAGCTTCCAAAAAACCAATCGATGCATTGATGGAAACATGGTTGTTTGCAGATGAAATTCTCTCCATGTAGTGCAAGAAAATGCATGTTTTTGGTGGCTTTGGATCAAGGACATGAAGTAGAACAAGTTTGATGTTGGAATTAAATGGAATGGAGGCTTGGAAAGTGATGAAAATTGACCTGAAACACAAGGATGTGAGACTACATCATGGGTGCTGTGACTTGGTTCAGACCTGGCATCATGGCCTATGAAATTTCAGTGTGAGACCACCATGTTTGAGCTTTCATATGACCTCCATAACCTTCTCAAATGAGAAAATGGCCAACATCAAAGTTGAAGAGGACATGAAGATGAACAACTTTGATGTTCAACAATTTTTCATTTGAAGCCTTCTTGAGGGAGAAAAATAGCTTGACATTTGGCCCACCAAGTGTTTGATGAAATTATGGCCTGGAGACTTGAATCTTCCTTGCCATGACTTGAGATTTGCCTTGGTTTGTCAAACTTTGATTGATCATAACTCTCTCAATTTTGATCCAATGGAAGAGTTCTTTATATGGATTTGAAGCTTAAGATGTGATCTTTGATTGGCTCAACTTAGGCTTGAAGTTTGAAGCTTTTATCATGGAGAAAGAATGCCTTGAAGTAGAGTGCAAAATGGTCCACACTTGCCATTTTTAGAAACCCTAAGTTTCTATTTTGGGCAGTTTTGTGATTTCCTGATTTTTCCATGAAACTCTTGACATTTCTTGATCAAATCTTGTCCAATGAACCTATGTGACTTGAATTTCATGAATTTGACCGAAAAAAGTCAGGAGTAGACTTTTTCCTTTGCACAGTTGGCTTTTTCCCCAATTTCTGGATTCTCAAGCAACTGACCAACTGAACCTCTTCTAAAATGAACCAATGAGAAATCTTCCATCCTTAGATACTTGATATCATGTAGAAAACATTGAGATCAAGTTTGAACCAAAATTTCATCAGGAGACTGCTTGAATCACAAACCCTAATTTGGACTATTTTTTTGCCAGGAGATGTTGAACTGTCCAACTTCTTGATGAATTCCCATCTTCAAATGATTTGTGAGATTAAATGAGATGACATATGATGTAAGAGACCCTTGAGGCTTGTTTGGAGACACTTGGCTCTTATCCTCTTGCTTTGAATGCTCAGTGCTCTGAAATCAACTGATCACATGCCCTTTGCAACTTGTATGAGATATGAGATGAAATGAGATATAAATGCAATGCAATGAAACATAAGCTAGGCAATAACAAGAGGGAAAATTTTGGGGTGTTACAGCTGCCCCTATTCAATCATCTGTTAACCTAAGAAGGATGAAAGTAACGACTATTCATACAATCAAGGTAAATTGTGATTGAATACCAAAACAACCAGAAAATTTGCACGCTGAATGAAGAAGAAAAGGGATATAAACCCTTTTGGAAGTATCAGCAAATAACTGCATAGATTGATACGACGTGTATCGAAATAGGGCTACGGACGATTATCAAGGACCATACGGACGAGTACAGAAAGAAAACACGGACGGGTGTTTAGGTCAACGATGCGAACGAGCAACGGACAGTCATCAAAGGAACACGACGAGTGACCAAGTCGACGATACGAATGAGTATCGGACGATGATTAAGAAAAGGAACACACACAAGTGTCGGGTCAACGATACGAATGAGCATTGGACGATCACCAAAGGAATACGACGAGTGACCAAGTCGACGATACGAACGAGTATCAGACGATGATTAAGAAAGGAACACACTCAAGTGTTCGGGTCAACGATACGAACGAGCATCGGACGATCACCAAAGGAACACGACGAGTGACCAAGTCGACGATACGAACAAGTATCGGACGATGATTAAGAAAGGAACACACTCAAGTGTTCGGGTCAACGATACGAACGAGCATCGGAAGATCACCAAATTAACATGACGAGTGACCAAGTCGACGATACGAACGAGTATCGGACGATGATTAAGAAAATACGAACGAGTATTGGCTTAAAAGTTCAAACACGAACGGGTGCTGAAATGACACGGACGAGTATCAAAGATGATACAGACGGGTATTGAAAAATAAAAGTTTGTAAAGTGATCTCAATATGGATTAAAATGCTAGAAAGCACACGGACGAGTGTCTAAGAGGTCAATATAGACAAATATTGAGAATAAGGGGTTCCAGCACGGACGAGCGCTGAAAGGACACAGACGGATGTTCAAGGTCAACACGGACGGGTATTGGCTGAAAAAATCAAGCACTGACGGGTGCTGCAAGAAAAGGTTAACACAAATGACAACTCTGAAATTCTGGTATCAGATATGTGATGTCAAGTGAGATGTCACAACATCAATATCTGTTGTATGAACAAGGCAATAAAAGTAACAGGAAAAAGCAGAAAACAACACAAAGGATTATTCACCTAGTTCGTTCTAACAACCTACGTCTGGGGGCTACCAAGCCAGGGAGGAAAATCACTAATAGTAGTATCAATTCATAGACTCTGAAATTCTGGTATCAGACGTGTGATGTTAAGTGCTGAAACAAAGACAACATTGCAGAAACAAAAAACTAAAACTACTAGAAGCAAATAAGCTAGTCTTCATTTGAACTTGATCCAACTCCAGTATCCTCTTCATCCTCCTCTGAGCTATCAACACTGGCATTATCACACTCATCATTCTTATCAGCACTAACAGGAACATCATCACCATTGTCTTGTTCTAACTGCTAGATCAGCTTTTCAAGTCTCTCTTTTCTAACCAGACTGGTACTGATGACTGCATCAAGGTCTTTGCACATGGTCTTCAATTCTTCAATCAGTTCAGCCTTTGTAGTCTTCTTCTTGTCTTCAGCAGTTGATGTTACAACAATGTCTGGAACATGATGTCCAGTAAACAGCTTAGGGTGTAGGGACAAGGCTGTCTTCCTCTAGCAGGCTATAACTGAGCTTGTTAAAGTCTCAGGTTACTGATCTAAAATGATTCCACAAACCAAAGAGGGGAATGCTATAGGTAACTTGACAGCATTGGTTTCAGCATGTTTTACCACCTGGTTGAAAATGTAGCTTCCAAAGTCAAATTTCATCTTCTTACCAACAACATAGATAAACTTTCTAAGACCAACAACAATTGTTGTTTCATGGTTGGTTGGCACCCAGTTAGCTGCACCAATCCTGTGAAGCACGGCATACTTTATGCTGAGTTTGCTAGTCTTCAGCTTCCCTTTCAATGGCCAAACCTTCACTTGTCCAGCAGTAATCTCCTTGCAGATATCATTATCAGTAGACTCAAGATCACTGCACTCTCCATCATGTCTACCTAGATATTTGTTGATGATGCTAGGAGAAAAATTAATACACTTCCCTCTAACAAAGACTTTCATGAAGTCTGTGCTTCTCTTATCAGTAATGTTGACAGGGATGTTTACAATAAACTCTTTGACCAACCCTTCGTAACATCTATGAAGTTTTGTCACAGTCTTCTCCAGTCCAGCAGTCTTAATTAATTCCATAATTTCCACCATTTCCAAAGTTTCTTTACCTAGTTCCCTTTCTAGGGCTAGTCTTCTCTGACAAACAAACTTCCACATAGATGCACTACTGGCATAATGGAAAGAAATGTTATCAATTGGAACTTTAGGAACCTTATCAGATATTCTCTTTAGAATAGTTTTCCTGATAGGCGTGATGTCCTGAACATCTTCTTCGACATCATAGTCAGACTCTGAATGCTCCACAGCCTTCCTCTTTCTAGGATTTACTTCCACTTTACTCCAGGCTTTTGCTGGTCCAACAACAATGTTCTTCTTCTTATCATCAGATGACTTCTTAGGAGAGGGTTCAACCTTCTTTCCCTTCCTTACTTTCAACCTCTTTGCAATACTAGGAACTGCTCTAGCTATCACCTCATCATCTGATAAATCAACTACATTGATTACATCAGCATTATCTTTACTACCAGAAAGATGTTCAGGTGATGTTCTGACATTCTCCTCAACATTTGTTTCTTCACTCTGATCAGCATCTTCAATAGCTGTTATTGTAAGTTGTTGAAGACTTGACTTACCTCCTTGCATGTTATCTTTCTCAGTTGGCATCTGATTCAGAGGAATTGATATTCCTTTAATAGGGATGCCTTTGTCCAGAATTTTTGAGGCAAGATTACCCATCCTTTTGTCTACATCAAACTTGTCTTCAATAGACTGAGAAGTAGATGATTTTGGCACAGTTTTGTCGCTAAATAACACACTAGTAACAACTTTCTTTGTTTCAGGATTTTTAAAGACAGTAGCAGGTCTTTTAGGAGTTAGTTTAGTGGGTCTCGAAGTACCTGATTCAGGAAGAATTGTTGAGATGCGCTCAATGTTCATAGGATCGTATGCTGAACCTTTGTCAGTGGAAACCCTAGTTATTCCTTTCGCAGATTTCTTGGATGAAGAAGCCATGAATCCTTAGAGATAGGAGAGATTTAGTGAGGGTTGATTCTTGAAGGCGAAAAAGATGAACAGTTGTCAGAACAGGGCTTTGAAGAAGCGTGATGTTGCAACACTAGGAAATGAGGGTCTGAGGCAAGGAGCTTGATTTTGAGTATCAATGACTTTCTCCCTCCAAACACACTTTTCTTTTAAATTTTTAAAAGGATTTATGTCAGAATTCATTAATTCTGATTGGCCTTTCAGTATTCTTTTATGCTTGATGTTACCATCTGATGTTACAACATTAATCATAACTCTACCATATAAGCTGACCTCTTTTGGTATCCATTGATAGGAATTATCTTTGGATCTTATACCCTTCATCACAACCTGATTATGCTCATCAGAAACCACACACTCATCTTTGGTGTAGTTAACTTTGTACCCTTCATCACACAATTGGCTTATGCTGATCAAATTTGCATTTAAACCATTGACAAGCAGAACACTGTCAAGTTCAGGTGCCACAAATCCTATACCTGATTTATCTCCAGCAGCTTTCTCTGACTGAAGAATCTTATCAAGAGTGGCTGTACCACTGCTCATCATCCTAACAGATTTTGTCATCTGATTAAGTTGAGACTTTACTAGTACAACTTTATTTTCCAGATCAGCTTTTACCTTCTCAAGCTGAGCAATCTGTTGCTTGTGACACTTGTTTTCTTGACAAATCTCAGCACTTTTTAAACACAACTCTTGATAAGTAGACGCTAACTCCTCATAAGTTATTTCTCCATCACTATCATCATCAGAAACAACAGTTCCTGTTAAGGCTCTAACATGCTTTGCCGACTCACCTTCACTTTCACTATCAGAGTCAGACCAGGAAACTGTCATGCCCTTCTTCTGCTTCTTCAAGAATGTGGGACATTCTTTCTTGACATGTCCATACCTTTCACATTCAAAGCACTGAACACCTTTATCATGGGCAGTCTTCTCTTCATCTTTCTCTTTTGACTAGCTGATGTCAGAAGATATGTTCTTGACATTAGGCCTGGAGTTATTGTTCATCCTCTTGAACACTTTGTTGAACTGCCTTCCCAACATAGCTATGGCCTGAGATAAGTCCTCCTGGGATTCAGTACTCTTCCCTTTCTCTTCTTGAGCATTTGAAGTCAAGGCTATACTTTTTGGCTTCTTTTCAGGTTCTTCCTCATTCAACCCAAGCTCAAAAGTTTGAAGAGATCCAATGAGCTCATCAACCCTTATCTTGCTGATGTCTTGAGCTTCTTCAATAGCAGTCACCTTCATCTTGTACCTCTTAGGAAGGGACCTAAGGATTTTCCTTACAAGCTTTTCTTCTGACATATTTTCTCCAAGAACACTGGATGCATTAGCCAGCTCAAGAACACTCATGTGGAAGTCATGGATAGTCTCATCTTCCTTCATTCTCGGACTTTCAAACTTCGATGTTAGAAGCTGAAGTCTTGACATCTTAACTCTAGATGTTCCTTCATGTGTAGCCTTCAAAATATCCCAAGCCTCCTTAGCAACTTCACAGGTATTGATCAACCTGAATATATTCTTATCCACTCCATTGAAAATTGCATTTAGAGCTTTGGAATTACCAAGGGCAAGCTCATCTTCTTCCTTGGTCCATTCTTCTTCAGATTTCGGCTTTGAGGTGCCCTCTTTATCTTTCCCAGCATCATCTTTTTCAAACACAACAGGTGCTTTCCATTCTTTAACAATAGCCTTCCAAGCCCTGCTGTCCAAGGATTTCAAAAAGGTGATCATCCTTGGCTTCCAATAGTCACAATTCGAGCCATCCAAAATAGGGGTCTGTTGGCAAATCCTCCAACTTCCTTGTCCATCTTTGCACCAGAAAGTAACTTCCCTAGATCTCACCCAGAGACAGACAGGATGCCTGCTCTGATACCAATTGAAATTCTGGTATCAGATGTGTGATGTTAAGCGCGATGTCACAACAACACACTCTGCACAATGGACAAATAAAACAACAGAATAAAACACCAAATTGTTCACCCAATTCGGTCTAACTACCTACGTCTGGGGGCTACCAAGCCAGGGATGAAATTCACTACTTTTAGAATTAAATTGCAGACTCAACAACCCAGTTGACAATCTCCTAATCTTAATTCCTTCTAGTGACTTTCTACCTAAGAAACCACTTAGATATGAGAACACTACTCAATCCCTAAAACACTTCAGTGATATAATTCAAAGATCACACACTTTGAATAACACTACTTCATTCTGCTTCACAACTTTGATCAAGAACAACTCAACACAACAATACCAATTCACACTAGAATGGTTTACAAAACATGCACGAAGACACAAAACGACTCTCAGTCTTTAGCTCACTCTCTTCGTCACTTTTCCTTCATTACAGATGCGCTTTATATAGCTATCTGAATTGGGCTTGGACCTGCTACAATATCTGACTTGATTTGTTATTTAAAACTGAATCTTCAAAACAGATTTTCTCCTAAAATCTTTTCAAATCTTCAACCTTTTAAATCTCCTACAAATCTGCACCTGATCTCCTATGCAGTAGAGAATATCTATCCCAAGATATTTGCATCCAATGAGACTACCTGCTCTCCATAATTCCAGCTAACACGCAAACCCTAACAACATCACAACCTGATGTTATTAATTCTGCAGATCAAATGTCACAACATCGCGTGTGACATCAGACATCCAAACTTCAGTAACTTAAACACTTAACACAACCCAGTGTTAAGACTCAATGTTATGACATCACCCATATGACATCAAACATTGAACAACCTTTGTTTTACCAAAATTCTAGCCAATCCAACCCTTTGGCTAATTTTGGCTAAAACAATCTCTGCACCTTCAGAGACTTCAGCAGCGGAAAAAAAACTTCAATAGTTTTGAATCTTCAAGCAGCAGCATCTTCAATACATAAAGACTTCACTTCACACAAAACTCTGCTGCAGCACCATCTTCAACAATCAACACTGGTAACAACCAAAATGGTGCTCCCCCTCAAAACCAGAACCAGCATAACAGCTGTTCAGCAGCACACACCCCCTCAATATCTGCACTTCTGCATCACATCACACTTTAGCAGCATTTGACATTTACTCTTTGATACTCTTGGCTCTCTTGGCTACTTCTGCTTCTCCCCCTTTTTAGCCACAATTTGACAACCTTCAACCAGAAGCCCAACTAACTACAGTTAGTACTACCCTAGCGCTCATTGTTAGCCTCACAGTTAGCATAACAAGTCATAGAACAACAACTAAAAGGGTGCATATACCGCACAATATTCATGTTACAAACCAAGCACATTAAGTGCTGAAACAAAGACAACATTGCAGAAACAAAAAACTAAAACTACTAGAAGCAAATAAGCTAGTCTTCATTTGAACTTGATCCAACTCCAGTATCCTCTTCATCCTCCTCTGAGATATCAGCACTGGCATTATCACACTCATCATTCTTATCAGCACTAACAGGAACATCATCACCATTGTCTTGATCTAACTGCTGGATCAGCTTTTCAAGTCTCTCTTTTCTAACCAGACTGGTACTGATGACTGCATCAAGGTCTTTGCACATGGTCTTCAATTCTTCAATCAGTTCAGCCTTTGTAGTCTTCTTCTTGTCTTCAGCAGTTGATGTTACAACAATGTCTGGAACATGATGTCCAGTAAACATCTTAGGGTGTAGGGACAAGGCTGTCTTCCTCTAGCAGGATATATCTGAGCTTGTTAAAGTCTCAGGTTGCTGATCTAAAATGATTCCACAAACCAAAGAGGGGAATGCTATAGGTAACTTGACAGCATTGGTTTCAGCATGTTTTACCACCTGGTTGAAAATGTAGCTTCCAAAGTCAAATTTCATCTTCTTACCAACAACATAGATAAACTTTCCAAGACCAACAACAATTGTTGTTTTATGGTTGGTTGGCACCCAGTTAGCTGCACCAATCCTGTGAAGCACGACATACTTTATGCTGAGTTTGCTAGTCTTCAGCTTCCCTTTCAATGGCCAAATCTTCACTTGTCCAGCAGTAATCTCCTTGCAGATATCATTATCAGTAGACTCAAGATCACTGCACTCTCCATCATGTCTACCTAGATATTTGTTGATGATGCTAGGAGAAAAATTAATACACTTCCCTCTAACAAAGACTTTCATGAAGTCTGTGCTTCTCTTATCAGTAATGTTGATAGGGATGTTTACAATAAACTCTTTGACCAACCCTTCGTAACATCTATGAAGTTTTGTCACAGTCTTCTCCAGTCCAGCAGTCTTAATTAATTCCATAATTTCCACCATTTCCAAAGCTTTTTTACCTAGTTCCCTTTCTAGGGCTAGTCTTCTCTGACAAACAAACTTCCACATAGATGCACTACTGGCATAATGGAAAGAAATGTTATCAATTGGAAATTCAGAAACCTTATCAGATATTCTCTTTAGAATAGTTTTCTTGATAGGCGTGATGTCCTGAACATCTTCTTCGACATCATAGTCAGACTCTGAATGCTCCACAGCCTTCCTCTTTCTAGGATTTACTTCCACTTTACTCCAGGCTTTTGCTGGTCCAACAGCAATGTTCTTCTTCTTATCATCAGATGACTTCTTAGGAGAGGGTTAAGCCTTCTTTCCCTTCCTTACTTTCAACCTCTTTGCAATACTAGGAACTGCTCTAGCTATCACCTCATCATCTGATAAATCAACTACATTGATTACATCAGCATTATCTTTACTACTAGAAAGATGTTCAGGTGATGTTCTGACATTCTCCTCAACATTTGTTTCTTCACTCTGATCAGCATCTTCAATAGCTGTTATTGCAAGTTGTTGAAGACTTGACTTACCTCCTTGCATGTTATCTTTCTCAGCTGGCATCTGATTCAGAGGAATTGAAATTCCTTTAACAGGGATGCCTTTGTCCAGAATTTTTGAGGCAAGATTACCCATCCTTTTGTCTACATCAAACTTCTCTTCAATAGACTGAGAAGTAGATGATTTTGGCACAGTTTTGTCGCCAAATAACACACTAGTAACAACTCTCTTTGTTTCAGGATTTTTAAAGACAATATCAGGTCTCTTAGGAGTTAGTTTAGTGGGTCTCGAAGTACCTGATTCAGGAAGAATTGATGAGATGGGCTCAATGTTCATAGGATCGTATACTGAACCTTTATCAGTGGAAACACTAGCTATTCCTTTCGCAGATTTCTTGGATGGAGAAGCCATGAATTCTTCGAGATAGGAGAGATTTAGTGAGGGTTGATTCTTGAAGGCGAAGAAGATGAACAATTGTGAGAACAGGGCTTTGAAGAAGCGTGATGTTGCAACACTAGGAAATGAGGGTCTGAGGCAAGGAGCTTGATTTTGAGTATCAATGACTTTCTCCCTCCAAACACACTTTTCTTTTAAATTTTTAAAAGGATTTATGTCAGAATTCATTAATTCTGATTGGCCTTTCAGTATTCTTTCATGCTTGTGTAGCGAGCGATTTTGGACGCGGTTCTTAAGCGCTGGTTGCTCTCTGCTGCAGTTGAGTTTACTATAGGTCGATTCATTTTTTATCTTATTAAAGTTGATGAAGGAAGGGAAATAGATGTCTCCAATTAACCCTGCTTTGCATACTGAGTTTAAACAGCGGTCTGTTAGGTTACGAATGCTATCAATGTGGGGGGGCCTTTGTACTGGTTATTTATATTTTCGCCAATACGGTTTTCTCTCTTTCTAGGATTTTCTGGCGGGGAACAAGGATTAGGATGTTAGGACTGATGCTTTTGATAGATATATGAAAGTATGGGATTTTGGGTTTTTGTTTAGTGTGCTCGCTAAGATTTTTCTTTCAATCTTATGCCTACGTATTCCCGTTTACCGAAACAAGGAAATCAGAGCGTTCGTAGTTCCTCCTATTCTATGGGAGGAAATGGTTGTTTTTGGTGTCTTGTTCAAAGCCCAAGACGTGAAGCGAAAGGTAGTTTGTATCTTGTTCAAAGCCCAAGATATGATGCTGAAGGTGTTGACTTTTAGAGAGAATTTGTCATCTCTAAAGGGGTCTGTTTGTCACAACTGTTGGGTGACTGACTGTAAAGGAGGATTACTTTAACCGGGATACGCGGATCCTAACAATGCCATAATTTCCTTTATAGGGGGTTTTAACCTGAAGGAGAAGACTTTAACTCAGTGTAGAACAATGCCATCTTTCCTTAGGAATTTCTCATGCTAAAAGAGGGACAGTGGCATGGATGTAGATGATCCAGAGGCTTGCCGCTTACAACGATTAGATGAAAGGCAAGGAGTTGTTGATGCTTGTGTACTGTGAACGAGGCACAACTTTGATGCTAAAAGGTTAATTGGATTAACCAGTGGTTTTCTTATACAAAGCCTAAGAGGAGGCTATTATGTGTCTCGTACAAAGCCCGAGAGAGAGGCTGAAAGTTTTGACTCGACGATGAAGTCTTTTGGTATCTCGTATAAAGCCCGAGATGAAGGCAAACATTTGTTTGGCTCAATATGAACCTTTTTGTATCTCGTATAAAGCCCGAGATGGAGGCGAAATAGGTGATTGACTCAACGAAGGAGTCTCTTATGTGTCTTGTACAAAGCCCGAGAGAGAGGCTAAACGTTGTTTGACTCCGCTGAGGAGCATCATTGTACAAAGCCCAAGAGGAGGCTAAATCCACTGAAGAAGGATCATTATACAAAGCCTAAGAGGAGGCTATGGTTACTATTTCAGTTAAGTGACAGGTCCAGTATACCGATTTTAAATAGAAAATCAGTTCTTATATGAGCAACACTGTACTCATGGATTTGATTCAAGGGTCCGGGTTATTCCTGTTCTTTAAGGAAGCGGGAAATCCGAAGGGTATTGAGACTGTCCGAGTCTACGGGTTTTCTTCCTATTTTTGAAGAGTGCTTGAGAATGTCTTTAAGACTCAAGGATATTAGACTGTCCAAGTCTAGAGTTTTATCTCTTGTACTATGCTTTGAGAAACAGTAGTAGACTCTTTGAAAGGACTGTTCTATGCAGATGACTGTCGCTCCCGGGATTTTCATCCTAGTACAAACGCGAAAGTGGCACCGAAACAGAGTCGCCAGCAATGTGTATTTATCCCAAGAGAGGGAAAGGAAACACCGCATAAACCTGAGGAAAGGATAGAGCATGGTCTTGCGACCAAGAGAAAGGGTAAGGGAGTCGGTTACGCGAGAGGAAGGTATTAGCACCCCTTCGCGTCCATCGTACCCGATGGGATCCACGCTTGCTTGCTCGATCAAAGGGTGTAAGGAAAGGATACTGGAAAAGGAACTGAAAGAAAGAAAGGAGAAAGAATGGAAAAGGAACGAAAAACAAATGTAGGGAAAATAAAAGAAGTGCTCGCATGGGCCCTACCCCACTGCCTACGTATCTCATCAGGAGCATGAGAATCAGAGCGACGTAGTTCCCCTCACTAGGGATGGATTGTTTGTGTTTTTTAAGGAACGGCTAATGTTCTAGCTCAGGTGTTGCAGGCTCGCTGGTCCGAGTGCGTTACCATCTTGCAAGAGAACGAGTAGAAACAAGTTCGTACGCTGAGAGTGAATGAGATGAGAAAAGAATTCCCGAAGGAAAGACGTTATTGTTTGTTTTTGTCTTTTAAGAGTTTTTTTATTTGTTTGCATATGATAGTGTATCTGAATCTTAGTCATTGGAATGTGTGCATTCTCACATTCCAAGATGGAATGGGTAAGAAAGCACACTAAGAGTGAAGAAGACCCCCACACTTGGTTCCAATTGTCAAGGTTCAAACACACTAGCGTATTTGTGTTTATTAAGTGTTTTTGTTGATTAAGAAATGAAGAAGTGTTTTTTATTATCTGTACCTTCAACAAGCATTGCATTTAAGTCCCTCACACAAGATCAAATGTTTAACACATTGACCCAAGATGGGTTATATGCTATACATTTTAAGATTATAAGAGAAGACCCCTTATAATCTTTTCTTTATGTGAAAGGCCTACATGCAATAAATGCCTACCTTTATTACATATTTTGAATTTTCTTTGAGATGAGAAAAGAGACTCAAGAGAGGATAAAGGTAAAATCTATGTGGACTAAGACTCAATCCTAATTGAAGATTAAAGGGAGTGATCCTAATGGTTTGTGAGGTTTCAACCTAAAGTCTAAAGAAAGGATGAATTAAACAATTCACTTCTAAAGTAGAAGATGAATTGTAATCCAAAAAAGGGAAGGTGATGAGTTATTAAAAGAAAGCATATAAGTGCTTAACAAAACACAAAATGGAATTGTAAAAGGTATGAAAGGAAATTTGAATGTGGATTCCTTATCCACACTCAATTGCAACTTACCAAAACCCCTACATGGTTAGTAAACATGTATAAGAAGTATAAGGGATAAAAGAACATTTAATACACCATAAAACTAAAAAGAATTAGATGAGAAATCAAATCCTAATGTCACAACCAGAATGTACATCATATGGAAAACAAATGGTTATTATCAAGCAAGTCCAAGTGAGCAAGCAACAAACATCATTAATGGCATTAAAACATGTTACCATAAGAAAAGGAAGATGAAAGATGAAAAAGAATGATAGAACATGCATAAATGGAACATGTAATCTAAGGATCAGAATTGAAATGAAGTAAAAAATGATTCACCAACATCTCACAAGTATTTATGAAGTAAACATCAAGACATTTAAGAAGTGACAGAAGAAGTAGAATTGAAATGGAAGTTCAAAAGAGAGCACAAGTACAAACACAACATGTTAAAGGTGCACAAGATTCAAATGAAAGTCAACATGCAATGAGGACATACAATATGTACCAATGACCTATAATGTCAAGTGAATGGTTCACCAAATATGCAAATGATCATGCCATTATGTACAAAAGAAATCATGTAAACATGCACCAATATTGAGATGATATGACATGTTATTATGCTTCAAAGGTAATGCATTAAACAAAAATTAGATGGCCTCATTAAAATTATGAAAACATGGTATTGAAGTTCACAAATCAGAGATGAATCACATATCAAAGTAGCATGCAAGAAACCAAGGCAAAATGATGTCAAACAATGCACTTAGGTCAAGTAGACACACCATACAAAGTAGCACAAAAATGAACACCAAACATGCCATAAACTGACCCAAAAAAATAAAATAAAAATCACCTAACATACCACAAGATGATAATGACTCAATGCAAAAAGAAGAGCATCAAAACAATTTTTAATGATTGAGAACAAAAATGCACAAATTTATGTATCACAATAAGCATGCATACAAATAAAAATCAAAGAAAATTATGGAACAGGGGAAAAAAGGTCATAAAATCAAGAAATAAAATCATGAAAAATTTTCCAAATGTTTTAATGATGCTCATGAATTTTTGTGGAATTTTATAATGCAATTTGGTATTTTTAAAAATTAAAAAGCAAACGTGTACAAAATAAAAATAAAATAAAGTGAAATGAGGACTGGGGGTGTAAACATAGTAAACTATCAGTTCAAATTAATTGGGCTTTTAAAAGAGGGGTGTGGATAGCAATGATCCAGTCCACATTCAGAGCGCAATCCACACTATCAACCATGTACACTCAGTCAACCAAATGTCAAAGCAATAAACGCCATTGGATTAAGTCTAGTCAACCAACCAGTCAAAGTAAACAAGATCAATGCACATGCGTGAAGGACCACACTCCATATCATGTACCACACCACACCACGTTTAAGTGAGTTCAGAAATGATGCACATGACATGCACATGCGTTTTAATGTGCTGGCATGCTTTTGAACCACACGATGAGAAAAAATAGACGGACACGATTAGAAAACACACAAACCCTAGCATTCAAGATCACCGGCCGGAGATGACCTCCGGTCATCTTCTCCAGCCAACAGCCGCCACCTGCAAACTCACATGCTCATGGAAACACACAAATCGTATACCAAATTGAAGCTGAACTTTTGAACATCATGAATCTACCAACAAAATCATCAAACCATTCACATACAGCAAGAAACAAGCATGAACATGTTGCCCTAAATTTTTGGATCTAAGCTTCTAAGAAGCTCTATCAACTAGCCAGAGTTCAAATGCTCCTATTGAGCTCATATCATCAAAATGAGCTAAAAAAACTATAAATCATGCTAGAAAAGTTTGAGAAGATGAAACCTGAAAATGCTACAAACTGGAGTTGAACAGAAAACCAGAGAATCGTGCCTCTTCTTTGAGCTACTCTTGGCCAAATAAAGGCTCGAGAATTTTGAAATCGTGCAGAGAATCACACTGAAAATTCCAATCTCTTGAAACCGAACTTGACTATTTGGATTTGTTTGCTCTTACTCTTGGCTCAGAATGAAACAATGAAGATGATAGAGGCGAAATGTGAAAGAAGATGGCGGAAATGTAGTGAAATCAGAGAGAAAACAAAGAGAGATTGAGAGAAAAAGTTTGAAGTATTGGAGAGGGAGAGTAAAAAATGAAGCTGAAATGGATTTGTGAGGTGAGATTTTGATTTATAGCATGAGTTAGAAATGGACCACAGTGGTTAAGTGAGTTGGTTAAGGTGAGTTATCATGGTTAAAGTGAGTCCACCCTAACTAACTGAGTCAAGTTAGTTAGGGGCGAGTGAGGTTGGTTGGGATGTTATGGTGATGACTCATGGTGTGTTATGGTGAGGCTTAATGGAAAAAAGTGGTGGTGATGTGGTTCTGATGTAGCAGAGCAACTTGTTGGGCAAGTTTCCTTCCATTCTCATGTAGTAAGTGAGGCACGTGCAACTCAAGTTTGTAAGGGGATGTTGGTTTAAATGAGGAAAAGAATGAAGAGTGATGCATAAAGCATGTGTGCAAACTGATATGGATTCAACAACATTGTTATTATTTGGTTTTGTGACAGTTTTGAACATGGAGTTTTGGGGATGGAATTCTCACACACTAATGCATGGAATCATGAGCATTTGGTGTCATTGGAAAGAGGAGATATCATAGAACAACATTGGTGTTGGACTTGAGTTGAAATGAGGTGTGCAAGAGGCTTGAAAATAACTGTAAACATCAAAGTTTGGGGATTGTGTGGTAGGCGTGTGAAGCAGGTCATGTCATGGCAGTGGAATGCATGAAACTTCAGCCTAATCAACCTAACTTGAGACCAAGATTTCTCCCTCATAAATTGATCAAATGGAATTTTGTCCAACATGAAACTTGAAGAGGACATTACAAGGAACATTTTTCATGTTGAAAAGTTTTCCATTTGAGGCCTTTAACTATGAGAAAAATGAGTGGACATTTGGCACACCACCTGCTTGTAGAAATGACTGCGCGCGAGCTTGAAAATCCTTGGTCATGACCTAGTTTTGAACCTACTTTCCTCCAACTTTGATCAATCATATCTCCCTCAATTTTTATCCAATGGAGGTGTTCCACATATGGATGTGAAGCCTAAAACAAGATCTTTTGTTGTGGCCGAGTGGAATTTTCATTTGATGCCCCAATTTTAAATGGACTTGGTTCAAACTCTGATGCAAAATGGCCAAAACTTGCTATATTTAGTAACCCTTCTTCATCCAAAAATGGCAACTTTCCACATCTTGATTTTTTCATGATTCCTTTGGAGTTTCTTGATCAAATTTTGTACATTGGACATATGTAACATGAATTTCATGAATTTGGGCTCAAAAAGTCAAGAGTTGACTTTTTCTTCTGATTATTTGACTTGGCCCCAAATTTCCTGATTTTTGATCTTTTTTCCAATTGAACCACTTCTTAAACCAATTGAGAGGCAATTTTCCATACACATACACTTAAGAACATGTAGAATACGATGACATCAAGTTTTGTCCAAAAAATCAAAGATTCCCTGATTTAATGGGAAACCCTAGTTTTGGTGCCCACCTCCTAGGAGAAAAATGTGCAATCTTCAATTTCAAATTCCTCAGAGTATGTTGTGTATCCTCTTAAAGGATGATGAGATATGCCATTTGAGGATGATTTTGGATCAATGGGCTATCTCTTTTGAGGGTTTTCCTTCAATTTTTGAACTTCTTGCATAGTGAAAGATGTAGTGCTTCAATCTCCCATTGAATCTCTCATCCTTGAGGTTGTGGATGATCCCTTGAGATAGTATGAGACATGAAAGACCTCTTGGTTTGCCTTGAGGAAACATGATTGACCTTTTTGTGCTTTACATGATCCCTTGATTGTCCACCTTCCACCTGATCACATGCCCTGATGGTAAGAAGGATGCTATGCTTCATTTTTCTATGTTAAATGCAATGTAATGTTAATGAGGTGGATATGATATGATAAATGATAATGCCATGCTATGATGACAAAGAGGGAGAGCAAATTTTGGGGTATTACAGCTGCCCCTATTCAAGCGCTGTAGACCTGAATGCCTGAAAGCAATTGCTTTCGGACTTTCAAGGTATATAGTGATTTAATACCAAATATAACCAAAAATTTGCTCTGGATGATGAAGAAGAAACCCCCCGACATTGCTGGATTGAATCTTCAATGAAACATTGTCGGAGAAATCTGCCCTTTGAACAACACCAGACGACTACTGGCCTGCCACGCTACTGGTGGACTTTAGAAATGTCTTTTTGAACGACGCCAGATGACTACTGGCTTGCCACACTGCTGGTGGACTTTAATAATGTCTTTTATGCAACTCCAGACGACTACTGGCCTGCCACACTACTGGTGGACTTTGCAGCTTCGTGCCACCCGAAGACGGACTTTTGCCAATCCACTGTTGGACTTTTAGAATTTGCCACCCTTAGATGGACCTTTCGCCAATCCACTGTTGGACTTTTGCCACCCAAAGACGGACTTTTGCCAATCCACTGTTGGATTTTTGCCACCCGAAGACGGACTTTTGCCAATCCACTGTTGGATTTTTGCCACCCGAAGACGGACTTTTGCCAATCCACTGTTGGACTTTTAGCTGCTTTGCCACCCGAAGATGGACTTTTGCCAATCCACTGTTGGACTTTTAGAATTTGCCACCCTTAGATGGACCTTTCGCCAATCCACTGTTGGACTTTTAGAATTTGCCACCCGAAGACGGACTTTTGCCAATCCACTGTTGGACTTTAAGAATTTGCCACCCTTAGATGGACTTTTGCCAATCCACTGTTGGACTTTGCTAACGTCTTTTAACAATGCCGGACGACTACTGGCTTGCCACACTACGGGTGGACTTTCACAAAATTCCAATACTGGATTACACTCTGCATCCGTGTCAGACATCTCTGCCGACTTTGCTGAGGAACAATGATCAATGACTTGACTTTAGAGGTTCCTGAGAGGATAGTATCTCTGCTGGAGAATGAATGAACAATCCGTCTGCTTCGAATTGTCAAGTTTGCCAAAAATAAATTGGATTTGAAGAATAATAAATCTGCCAGTAGTCACTTCATCTGCTGGGGGAATGAATTCTGGTCACAGCGATTCCGCTGGGGATGAGAATTTCTTTGCATGGCGTCTTGCTAGGGAAGAAAAGTCATAAAAACTCTGCTTGGGGATCTATCCAATCCAAGACCCTTTGTAGGGGTTATCCACCTTCTGACCCGGCTGGGGAAAGACCGTACCATCCTTGTTGAGGAATAGATTCTGCCGATCTTATAAACCTCTGCGGGGAGAACAATAACTCAGCTGGGGAGTATTGCTGACAAGATTCGATGCTGACCTCTGTGGGGGATCATTATCAGAGACACAATCTTGCTGGGAATCAGGGCTACTCTGCCAGGGATATGCAAATCCTGGTTAGAACATTCCACTGCAACTTGCTAGGAAAGAGTCCTTAGAGATCTGTTGGGGAAACCCAAAGCAAATCCACAGTAGTCTGCTGAAGAATATGACTGTCGAGCTTAAGATAAGTACCACAATGCACCATGTTAGGCGAGCTTCCTTTTAGACAATTCCGTTAGGGATGACGAGTTTATAACCAACTCTACTGGAGGAAACTGCTTTAAAACGTCTCGTGCTGGGGAATGCCTTTTGAGAGGATTTTACAGAAGACCAACTGTCCTCAAACTCTACTGGGGATGATCAACACTTCATGCTGGGGAAACAAACATGCCCCATGCTTGGACAAACCAACAATTTGTCCCCGAAGAGGATGTCATAAGAGGATTTTACAGAAGATTTAGCCTCTTCAAACTCCTGCGACTTCGTTGGGGATAATGACCATCAGTTTCGGTATCGGTGAGACCACTCTTTTGGGGAAATTGTGACCGTTATCGACACAGAAAAGCTTGTAGCTGTTGGAAGTACTGTATGAGAGAATCGACTTAATAAGATACAACGGTACCCAGTTGAACTTAATTCAATGATATCGAACCGTTATGAACGACCGTCGACCGAGCGATGAACGCCGACCTCCTTACCCGTAATTGCCCCAGTCTTTTCCGTGGGGTAATTGATTACTGGTCTTGTGCTTAAAATCATCTGCACCTGCTACCTGCAACAAAAGAATATGCACACATGCCCCGAATATTGCGTGGCTAGAATCCACCATCCGGGAGTATTCAACATTCAAAGTAATTTCAAATGTTTTTTTTTTTTTGTTTTTTTTTTGTTTTTTTGCGCATGTTATTGCAAGGCCACCATGTTTTCACATGCATTGTTTTATCAAAAATTAGGACGTTTTTGCAAACAAAGCAATAAAACAAAAAATAGAAAGCCTTTTATTGAAATTCAATTTATTGACTGAGAGCCCAGAATAGGCAATTACATCAGGAAGCAATCCCTGGAAAGAGGTGATCACTGAAAATTGAGAAAAGAAACTATCCTAATGGCAATGTGAAAACGGAATTCCACTGAGTTTCCATTCTGTTATGACCAGTATGTCTTCAAAACTCCCCGACCTTGCCTTCTGAGGAATGATCAGACCGATTCCTATCTTTCAGAATGTCAGTTGTTCAAACGGTAATGGGGTACAGATAAATCAGACCGTAGTTATTCGCTTAAATCCCTCTTTTGCGTGGACCGCCCTTTCAGGTTTTCGATCCACCAGGATACCCTTTTTTGCCTAAGTTGCCCTTTCGGGTTTTCAACTTACCGGGTGTACAATTTTTCCAATTATATCCCTAATTTTTGCCCGAACCTTATTCTGTTTTTGGTTCGCCGGGATGCCCTTTTTTGCCTGGATTTTTTATTTTTATTATCCAGCGGGTCTATTCATGCGAAGTATTTTTTGACTACGTCCGAGTTGACAGGGGATGAAAAGTCTTCGCCATCCATGGTTGTAAGCAATAAGGCTCCGCCCGAGAAGACCTTTTTAACCACGAATGGACCTTCATAGTTAGGAGTCCATTTGCCCCTGTGATCTGTATTGGGAGGAAGGATCCTTTTGAGTACCACATCTCCGACTTTGTAAACCCGAGGACGCACCTTTTGGTCAAATGCCTGCTTCATTCTGCGCTGGTATAATTGCCCATGACATATAGCCGCCAATCGCTTTTCCTCAATAAGGCTCAGCTGATCAAATCTGGCTCGTACCCATTCAACCTCATCTAGCTTAACATCAATCATGACTCTGAGGGACGGAATCTCTACTTCAACCGGTAGCACTGCCTCCATACCATATACAAGTGAGAATGGGGTTGCCCCAGTGGACGTGCGTACCGACGTTCGATACCCATGCAAAGCAAATAGTAACATCTCATGCCAATCTTTGTACGTGACAACCATCTTCTGCACAATCTTCTTGATATTTTTGTTGGCCGCTTCGACCGCGCCATTCATCTTTGGGCGGTACGGAGAAGAATTGTGATGTTCGATTTTGAAGTCCCGGCATAATTCAGCCATCATCTTATTATTCAAATTAGAACCATTATCAGTAATGATTCTTTCGGGAACTCCATATCAGCATATGATATCCCGTTTTAAGAAACGAGCTACCACTTGTTTTGTAACATTGGCATAGGATGCAGCTTCAACCCATTTGGTGAAGTAATCAATCGCCACCAAGATGAAACGATGACCGTTAGAAGCTATAGGCTCAATCTTTCCGATCATATCAATGCCCCACATGGCAAACGGCCAAGGCGACGACATGATACTCAACGGATTTGGAGGCACATGCACTTTGTCTGCATAGATCTGGCATTTATGGCATTTGCGGGCATATTTGCAACAATCTGACTCCATAGTCAACCAATAATATCCCGATCTTAACAACTTTTTAGCCATTGCATGCCCTCCAGCATGGGTACCGAAAGAGCCTTCGTGCACTTCAATCATCAACAGGTCTGCTTCGTGTCTATCCACACATCTAAGCAGGACCGTGTCAAAATTTCTCTTATACAGCACGCCATCTTTGTTCAAGAAGAAACTACCAGCTACCCTTCTCAACGTCTTCCTGTCTTTGGTCGATGCCCCGGGCGGGTACTCTTGATTGCTCAAGAAGCATTTAATATCATGGTACCAAGGCTTGTCATCGGACGTTGTGTCGACCGCAAACACAAATACAGGTCTGTCAAGGCGGGATACTTCAATCTTAGGTATATGGTTCCATCCTTGCACTTTGATCATGGAAGACAAAGTGGCCAAGGCATCAGCGAACCTATTCTCATCTCGAGGAATATGGTACAATTTCACTGTTGTGAAAAATGTCAGCAATCTCCTTGTATAATCTCTATACGGCACTAGATTTGCTTGGTGCGTGTACCAACTCCCTTTCACTTGATTGATTACCAAAGCTGAATCACCAAATATATCAAGGGTCTTAATTCGTAGATTAATCGCCTCCTCGATCCCCATTATACAAGCTTCATACTCTGCTTCATTGTTGGTGCATCCGAAAGTTATTCGGGCAGTGAAAGGCATATGAACACCTTCCGGCGTGATAAGAACTGCTCCAACTCCGCACCCATTCATATTGACAGCCCCATCAAACATCAGACTCCATTTGGATTCAGGGTCTGGCCCCTCCTCCAGGAGTGGTTCCTCGCAGTCTTTAGCTTTGAGAAACATGATGTCCTCATCAGGGAAGTCAAATTTCATGGGTTGGTAATCATCAATCGGCTGTTGCGCAAGATAGTCAGACAAGATGCTTCCTTTGATGGCCTTTTGGGAAGTGTACTGAATGTCATACTCTGTCAAGACCATTTGCCACCGTGCAACTCTGCCTGTCAGTGCTGGTTTCTCGAAAATGTACTTGATAGGATCCATTCTTGAAATCAACAAGGTTGTGTGCCTGACCATATATTGCCTCAATCGCTTAGCGGCCCATGCAAGCGCACATCATGTCTTTTCAAGCATTGAGTACCGGGACTCACAATCGTTGAACTTTTTGCTCAGGTAGTAGATAACATGCTCCTTCCTACCTGTCTCGTCATGTTGACCGAGAACACAACCCATGGAACCTTCAAGCACTGTCAGATACATTATCAGCGGTCTCCCTTCAACTGGAGGCATTAGAATCGGAGGTTCCTGCAAGTATTCTTTTATCTTATCGAATGCCAATTGGCAATCGTCATTCCACCTGACCGTTTGATCTTTCCTTAACAATTTAAATATTAGTTCACACGTGGCTGTTAGGTGAGATATGAACCTTGCAATGTAGTTCAATCTACCCAAGAAACCACGAACCTCTTTTTCTGTTCTTGGTTCAGGCATTTCTTGTATCGCTTTCACCTTGGCAGGATCAACCTCAATTCCTCTTTCGCTCACAATGAAACCCAGCAACTTTCCAGAACGCACCCCAAACGTGCACTTGTTTGGATTTAATCTCAGACGGAACTTTCTCAACCTTTCAAATAGCTTTTTCAGGTTAATCAGATGTTCCTCTTCTGTTCTCGACTTGGCAATCATATCATCTACATAACATTCGATCTCCTTATGAATCAAGTCATGAAACAATGTTACCATCGCCCGCTGGTACGTTGCCCCTGCGTTTTTCAACCCAAAAGGCATTACTTTATAACAATATGTACCCCACGGAGTAATGAACGTGGTCTTCTCCATATCTTCAGGTGCCATCTTGATCTGGTTGTACCCGAAGAACCCGTCCATAAAGGAGAACACTGAAAACTGAGCTGTATTATCGACCAGCACATCAATATGAGGTAGTGGAAAATTATCCTTCGGGCTAGCTTTATTAAGATCTCGATAATCCACACACATTCTCACTTTTCCATCTTTCTTCGGTACTGGCACGATGTTGGCTACCCACGGAGGATATTTAGTCACAGCAAGAAACCCAGCATCCCACTGCTTCTGGACTTCCTCCTTAATCTTTAAAGCCATGTCGGGGTGAGTCCGACGAAGTTTCTGCTTGACTGGCGGACATTCTTCTCTCAATGGCAGCCTGTGCACAACAATATCCGTATCCAACCCCGGCATGTCTTGATACGACCAGGCGAAGATGTCAACGTACTCGCGCAACATTTCAGTCAAAGTTTTCTTCACATCTTCTTGCAAGCTGGCACCAATCCTGATCTCTTTCTTGGCATCCTTGGCACCAATATTGATGATTTCTACAGTCTCCTGATGAGGCTGGATGACCCTTTCCTCTTGTTTCAACAATCTGGCCAGTTCTTCAGGGAGTTCACAATCTTTCTCATCCCCTTCTTCGGCTTGATAAATCGGATTGTCAAAGTCATACATAGCCATATCAAAATCGTTATCAGTGGTATCCGGAGGATCAAGTCTGCATGAACGGGTTCATGCCTTATTTTAGAATTTATTTTTAAGCAAAACAAAAGAAAATGAAACATTGCCATTTTATTATTTTTGTGCAAAAATAAAAACTGAAAGACAGAGAACAAAATTTGATTGCAAAACGTCCTTTATTAATGATTAAAAATTGCAAATGCAACCAGGGTGGCCCTACAAATGAATCTATACGCCTTGGGCAGAGCGTAAGATTTTGACATGCATTATGGTTAGAAAAAAAACAAAGAAAAATTACTCTGTCTGAAGAGTAACCCGGATGACTTCTTCAACGAACCAGTTCTGCACTTGTTGTCCCGGAGCATGAGGGCGTACCCAGTTGTCCAGGTCACCATCACTGTCAACACTATCCTCTGTAGCTGCACAAGACTGGTCCGTGTAGATAATTCCCCCACTATTGAAAGTAATGGGTCCACTGCTCCCCGCATCTGAAGTTGTAGAGGGATGATAACCAATACCAAATTTGTCTTCCTTCATTGGGGTCTCTATCAACCTGCCCCAACCTTGGGCGTTGCCTGCCCTGACGACTTCGACAGCTTGTTTGTAAGATGAAATGGAGGTACCGGCCCCAACTGGTACAGAAGAAGACTCAGGTGCATCGTCAATATTGACTGCTTCAAATGATTGGCACAACATCTCATGAATTTCCCCGTCCATTTCAACGTACTTGAATGTGGACAAGTGACTCACAAAGATGTCTTCTTCCCTGCACACCATCACAACCTGCCCTTCAAACTCATACTTCAACTTTTGGTGTAAAGTGGAAGTAACAGCCCCGGCTCCGTGAATCCAAGGGCGTCCCAATAGGCAGCTATATGCAGGTTGTATGTCCATTACATGGAACGTGGATTTGAATACCTGTGGTCCAATTTGTACGGGCAATTCCACCTCACCAAACACAGATCGTCTAGTCCCATCGAATGCTCTGACCACCAATTCACTAGGCCTTAAGATCAAACCATCAACTTCCAGCTTCATTAACGCCTTCTTGGGCAAGACATTAAGTGATGAACCAGTGTCTACCAGTACATGAGATAACACTGCGCCCTTACACTCCATCGTGATATGCAAAGCCTTATTGTGGTTTCTTCCTTCAACCTTCAAATCTCTACTTGTAAAGCCCAAGCCATGGCTAACGTTAACATTGGAGATTACGCCCTCGAGCTGATTAACAGTAATTTCCTGTGGCACGTATGCACTCTTCAATACTTTCAACAACGCCTGCCGATGTGCATCGGAGCACATCAATAGTGACAAGATTGAAATCTTTGAAGGGGTCTGATTCAGTTGGTCCACAATCTTATAATCGCTTTTCTTGATTATCTTCATGAATTCTTCCATCTCCTTATCAAAAGTAATCTTTGTCTCTGCTTCAGGTGTAGGCGCATTTTCAACCACCTGTTTACCCTTAGCCTTTGCTGCAGCTTCCGCCTCTTTATCACTTCTCAAGGTTTGGGGAGCGAACAACCTTCCGCTTCTTGTAAATCCCCCTACACCTCCTACGTTATCAACATTTAGGCTGACTGACGACTCAACTTCCTGCTTTTTACCTTCGTAATACACATCTGCCCCATAGTGCCATGGGATAGCCTTCGTAGATGTGAACGGAATTGGTCCTGGCACCGTGATAGTGACAGGACTGGGCCTTTCTTGCGCAACGTTCGCCACGGGAACTGCATTGACCGGCATTTGAATCTCAACGGGAGTATAATAGATGGTCACGGTTGATACCTCATCAGTGTCTTTCACGACTCTGTCGAACTGTAGACATCCTTCATCGATCAGATTCTGTAAACCCATCTTCAACTTATCACAGCCATTCTCCTGATTCATACACTCAGAACAATCTTGATTACAGCCCGGGAACACCTGTCCCTTCAATAAACGATCTTTTACAACCAACAAAGAAGTTTTCACTTGATGGATGTCTGCCACTAAATTCAATCTCCTCCCATCTTCAATAGCATATACATTTGCTGCACTATGATCAGGCATGGGATGCTGAGTAATATTAGGAGCGGGAGAGAAATTGATGGCTTTAGCATCAATCAAATCTTGTACTTTATGATGGAAAGCCCAGCATTTTTCAATGGAGTGCCCCTGAGCACCTGAGTGGAACTCACAACGAGCATTAGCATCGAAGTTAGGTGGCAGGTTTCCAGCAACCGGAGCTTTCATAGTACGGAGTTCTACCAACTTTAACTCGAGTAGCTGGGGCAACAGCGCGGCATAAGTCATAGGGAGAGGATCCATCTTACGATCCCTCTGCCTAGACCTTTGTTGGAAAAAAGGTTGTTGCTGTTGCTGCTGAACTTGTTGTTGGGGTTGTTGTTTCTGAACGGACGGTGTGGGGATTGTTACAGCATCTACCTGATAATAAGCTTGAGAACGCCCTCTGCCTCGTCCTCTAAACACAGCATTCGTATCACCTTCTCTTCTTTTCTGGTTACTAGCAAACGGTTTCTTCGTCCCTGAAGAGCCAGCCCCACTCACATCTTGGATCTTTCCAAGCTTTAACAGACTTTCTATTCTTTCTCCCGCAATCACAATATCAGCAAATCTAGTTGACGGACAAGCAGCTAATCTATCAAGATAGGCCCCTTGCAAGGTGCCCATAAACATATCCGCCATTTCTCTGTCTGACAAGGGAGGTTGAACCTGGGCAGCCATTTCCCTCCACCTCTGTGCATATTCTTTGAAACTCTCCTTGGCATTTTGTGACAACTCCTGCAATTGAGTGCGGTTGGGCGCCATGTCGATATTGTACTGGTATTGCTTCAAGAACGCTTCTGCCAGATCTTTCCAACTCTTCACAGCAGCTCTATTCAACTTCATATACCAGGTCAAGGACGCTCCAGCCAAACTGTCCTGAAAATAATGCATCCATAGCTTCTCGTCCTCTGTATGGGCTGAAATCTTCCCAAAGTAAGCTTGAAGATGCGTTTGGGGACACGCATTGCCGTGATACTTATCAAAAGTGGGAGGCTTGAATTTAGGAGGAATTCTGACTCCTGGGACTAGCCCCAAGCTAGTAACATCAATACCCATAGAGTTCTTGCATTTTATGGCCCTGATCTTTTCTGCTAACTCATCATACCTTCGATCACCGTGATTACCCACATCTGCATCCAGCAGAGTAAATTGGCCTTCCAGAGGATCTTCAAGAGTAACACCAGCATGCCTACCATTTCCATTACCCCGATTGTTACCACCAGGAGGAGGGTTGCCACCGGGAGAAGGAATGCCATGTCCCTGTGAATTGTCATGCTGATCACCTTCGGGCCCATTGTCTGGACGCTCGACCAGAAACCTCAATCTCTCCTGATTTTGTGCCATGCCAGTCATGAGGGTCATGAACTGGTCCATACGCGCCCTCATTTCAGCCAAATCACTTTGCACTTGATCCATGATTCTTACTTGATTTCTTCGCGTCGAATATCGGTGAATATAATTCTCAGCTATACTGCCTGAAACCAAATAAAGGTTAGAGACCCTGCAACGAGTACCTGAAAAGCAAGCAACATAAATGCAGAATGATATGCAATGCCATGCAATGTTATGTTTATCATTTCCAAAATGCTTTACACCCTGATTCCAATCCAAACCACAGAAATCTGAAGACCAGAAATCGTGATATAAAGAGACATATCGTGGTCATGTGCTTGTGTACAGATATCTGATAAAGAGTAATTCTGAATAAACTGCTCATACTCATTCAACAAAGTATTCAAGTATTTAAGAAAGGCTCATCCGCCAATGCAACACAAGGAAAAAAAAATGGATCCATCAACAAGCCTGATGGTAACCACTAACAACAAAATACAGGGAAAAGAACATCAGTCTGACAGTTCCACATCCTTCAGCTTATCACTTGAATACTTGATCTCCTCAAAAAGTATACGGGTGCGCTGGTGATTCGGCTTTTCAATCATTTCTTTGATCAAGACATCCCTTTTCTCAAGAGCTTCAGTTAAAGAACCCATATGCAGCATAAGAGCTTCGTCATCATGCACTCCTTTGTGTCTCTTTATGCCACCTTGCGTCTTGAGTATCTCTCTTTCTATCATGGCTTCTTCAAGCTCTTTCTTGGTATTCTTCAGCTGGCTTCTAGCTTCTTCTAACTGTTCTTGACTTTTACCGAGACTTTCCCCATACTTTCTCCTCTGCTCATGTGCCTTTTTAAGCTCCTCGTCTTTAGTCTTCGACTGATCCTTTAACTCGGCATTTTCAATTCTGACTTCATCCCAAGCTTGACGAAGTTGAGCTAAAGAATCCTTGCTTCGGGCTAAAGCCTATTTTGTAATCTTGTGAGCCTGACTAGTGTCATCTGCTCCCAAAGTAAGTTTCTGAAAGTACCGAGCTCTGTCATCAAAATCTTCCTCTTTGTCAGCCAAAGTTTTTTCCGCTTTCAAGGCTCTCTTTTCCAACTCTTTGTTGTCAGCTAGAGCTTTCTGAAGACATCTGCTCATTCCAGAATTCTCTATCTGCAGCTCTTTGACCATTTTCTTCCACTTCTCACATTCTTCAATAGCCACCATGGTGGGTTGTTCTGTCTGTACTGAACATAAAAGAGGTCCCCTTGAAAAGGGTAAAAGCAATTCCTTTACTTTCGTCTCAATCCACCTGTCATATTCAGGATAAGACCTACAATCTCCTTTCCCAAAAACTGCTTTTCCAATTTTATGCTTATCTTTCCAAGCATTTACTACTTCTACCACCTTCGCATCTTTAGTTCCTGTAAAGAATAAAGATTCTTCCACATCTTGCTCTGTAGGAGGATTCCTGGAAGCATACCCAAACTGTCGGATGGCCAAAACTGGATTATAATTGATCCCTCCTTTTCTGCCAATCAAAGGTACATTTGGAAAATTTCCGCATCTTGTGACAAGCTCTATTCTCAACAACCGGTGGTCAAACCATACAATGTTATCAGCAGTTAAACCCATCAATCGTTTAGACCATTTTGCCACATCTTTGGTTTCCACAAAGGCACCTGTCTGAGGCAAATGCTTGAAAAACCAATGACTCAGCAGTGGAGTACAACAACTAACAGATCCTCCCCTTCTTTTCTCGTTCTTATAGTGTGCAGAATGATAAAAATCTCCTAACAAAGTAGGGACTGGATTCTTAAGAACGAAAACTCTTGTTGCTTGCATATCGACGAAGTCTTGCTGATTAGGAAAGAGAACTAGGCCATATATGCAGAGAGCCAAAATGGAATTGTAAACCGTCCAATTTTTAGCACTTGCAGCCTCTTGGGCTTGTCCAGACAAAAATTCTAAATGAAATCCGCTAACTCGATTTTTACTGCTCACACCACTCTTTACCACTGCCTGATCCATTTGTAACGCAGCAGCAATTTCTTTTACGCTAGGGGAACTACCAGAGAAGAATGGTATTGCCGGCGTGATCGGAATTCCCAAAATAAATGAGAATTCTTCCAGTGTTGGCATCAAAATGTAATTTGGAAAAAGAAAGCATCTCAACGAAGGCTCGTAGAACTGCAGCAGAGTGTGCAAAGCATCATGTTCATACTTGGTGATTGTGCGGACCATCCCAACCAAATTCCCGTAGCTCTTCTAAAACCTATCAAGAATACCCAGACCAGCCATATCTATAACTTTGAGCAATGAATCCAAAACAGGGTCTGGAAACTTGTAAGACACATTGTTCTTTCTCTCGGCAACGATCTCTGTTGAACCCATGGATTGGAATCAGAAACGTATTATGCACCTGAAAATGACAAACATAACTGTTATGATATGATAATGCAATGCAAAAGGGCATGTGATCAGGTAATCAAGTGTCTGTGTCTGTATTGAACTGTGTGCACTATGTCTCTGTACTGAATCTGGCAATATCTGAGATGAACACTCAAATCACTGTCATAGGATACAATGTCTGATCTCATCATAGAATCACAAGTAAGGTAGGTAGGAAGCTGGGTTTCCTGCAAACCTGTAAATATCCCGCCCATACTCACATGTGGTTCTTAGAAAATAAGGCTTGTCAGCTTCAGAGGTTTGAGAAGCAATAGCACATTCAGCCCGTAGGATACAATGCTATGCCAATCAAAGAGGTCGTCCACTGACTCCCCTTAGAAAATAAAGGTCATCCTATGCAAGTTCCAAAGTGGGCCCTCGGGTGCGAATGGGTTTGCCACAGAATGTGGTCTGCCACTGTCACCACTAAAGAGGGATGTTTCCACTAAGGTCCTCATGATCGGTCACTAGAGTCGACAACTCTCTAGATCTACATCCTGGAATACGCAAGATGCGCATGCCACGACGTGTCCCAAGATAGCCTCGTCTAGCTGTGAATTTCGTGAACACCCAACGCACTCCAAACGGCACGTAGGTCCCACTACTCTCCACTCTAATTCTAAGTGTATACTCAAGCCTGTGTAATGGGCTTATCTCTCAGAAATCCCATCCCGCCAAACAGACAAAGCAGTGCAACACAATATAATATATGATATGTAATGCTAAAATGCAGTAAATACAGTAAAATAAATAAACAGCAATATATAGCACAACAGTAAACACCCAATGAAAGAAAAGCAAACAAGCGTTAGGATTGACTCGCTTAGGATGGACCAGCAATAGGTCATTATCCCCAGCAGAGTCGCCAGCTGTCGCTCCCGGGATTTTCATCCTAGTACAAACGCGAAAGTGGCACCGAAACAGAGTCGCCAGCAATGTGTATTTATCCCAAGAGAGGGAAAGGAAACACCGCATAAACCTGAGGAAAGGATAGAGCATGGTCTTGCGACCAAGAGAAAGGGTAAGGGAGTCGGTTACGCGAGAGGAAGGTATTAGCACCCCCTCGCGTCCATCGTACCCGATGGGATCCACGCTTGCTTGCTCGATCAAAGGGTGTAAGGAAAGGATACTGGAAAAGGAACTGAAAGAAAGAAAGGAGAAAGAATGGAAAAGGAACGAAAAACAAATGTAGGGAAAATAAAAGAAGTGCTCGCATGGGCCCTACCCCACTGCCTACGTATCTCATCAGGAGCATGAGAATCAGAGCGACGTAGTTCCCCTCACTAGGGATGGATTGTTTGTGTTTTTTAAGGAACGGCTAATGTTCTAGCTCAGGTGTTGCAGGCTCGCTGGTCCGAGTGCGTTACCATCTTGCAAGAGAACGAGTAGAAACAAGTTCGTACGCTGAGAGTGAATGAGATGAGAAAAGAATTCCCGAAGGAAAGACGTTATTGTTTGTTTTTGTCTTTTAAGAGTTTTTTTATTTGTTTGCATATGATAGTGTATCTGAATCTTAGTCATTGGAATGTGTGCATTCTCACATTCCAAGATGGAATGGGTAAGAAAGCACACTAAGAGTGAAGAAGACCCCCACACTTGGTTCCAATTGTCAAGGTTCAAACACACTAGCGTATTTGTGTTTATTAAGTGTTTTTGTTGATTAAGAAATGAAGAAGTGTTTTTTATTATCTGTACCTTCAACAAGCATTGCATTTAAGTCCCTCACACAAGATCAAATGTTTAACACATTGACCCAAGATGGGTTATATGCTATACATTTTAAGATTATAAGAGAAGACCCCTTATAATCTTTTCTTTATGTGAAAGGCCTACATGCAATAAATGCCTACCTTTATTACATATTTTGAATTTTCTTTGAGATGAGAAAAGAGACTCAAGAGAGGATAAAGGTAAAATCTATGTGGACTAAGACTCAATCCTAATTGAAGATTAAAGGGAGTGATCCTAATGGTTTGTGAGGTTTCAACCTAAAGTCTAAAGAAAGGATGAATTAAACAATTCACTTCTAAAGTAGAAGATGAATTGTAATCCAAAAAAGGGAAGGTGATGAGTTATTAAAAGAAAGCATATAAGTGCTTAACAAAACACAAAATGGAATTGTAAAAGGTATGAAAGGAAATTTGAATGTGGATTCCTTATCCACACTCAATTGCAACTTACCAAAACCCCTACATGGTTAGTAAACATGTATAAGAAGTATAAGGGATAAAAGAACATTTAATACACCATAAAACTAAAAAGAATTAGATGAGAAATCAAATCCTAATGTCACAACCAGAATGTACATCATATGGAAAACAAATGGTTATTATCAAGCAAGTCCAAGTGAGCAAGCAACAAACATCATTAATGGCATTAAAACATGTTACCATAAGAAAAGGAAGATGAAAGATGAAAAAGAATGATAGAACATGCATAAATGGAACATGTAATCTAAGGATCAGAATTGAAATGAAGTAAAAAATGATTCACCAACATCTCACAAGTATTTATGAAGTAAACATCAAGACATTTAAGAAGTGACAGAAGAAGTAGAATTGAAATGGAAGTTCAAAAGAGAGCACAAGTACAAACACAACATGTTAAAGGTGCACAAGATTCAAATGAAAGTCAACATGCAATGAGGACATACAATATGTACCAATGACCTATAATGTCAAGTGAATGGTTCACCAAATATGCAAATGATCATGCCATTATGTACAAAAGAAATCATGTAAACATGCACCAATATTGAGATGATATGACATGTTATTATGCTTCAAAGGTAATGCATTAAACAAAAATTAGATGGCCTCATTAAAATTATGAAAACATGGTATTGAAGTTCAAAAATCAGAGATGAATCACATATCAAAGTGGCATGCAAGAAACCAAGGCAAAATGATGTCAAACAATGCACTTAGGTCAAGTAGACACACCATACAAAATAGCACAAAAATGAACACCAAACATGCCATAAACTGACCCAAAAAAATAAAATAAAAATCACCTAACATACTACAAGATGATAATGACTCAATACAAAAAGAAGAGCATCAAAACAATTTTTAATGATTGAGAACAAAAATGCACAAATTTATGTATCACAATAAGCATGCATACAAATAAAAATCAAAGAAAATTATGGAACAGGGGCAAAAAGGTCATAAAATCAAGAAATAAAATCATGAAAAATTTTCTAAATGTTTTAGTGATGCTCATGAATTTTTGTGGAATTTTATAATGCAATTTGGTATTTTTAAAAATTAAAAAGCAAACGTGTACAAAATAAAAATAAAATAAAGTGATTGGGCTTTTAAAAGAGGGGTGTGGATAGCAATGATCCAGTCCACATTCAGAGCGCAATCCACACTATCAACCATGTACACTCAGTCAACCAAATGTCAAAGCAATAAACGCCATTGGATTAAGTCTAGTCAACCAACCAGTCAAAGTAAACAAGATCAATGCACATGCGTGAAGGACCACACTCCATATCATGTACCACACCACACCACGTTTAAGTGAGTTCAGAAATGATGCACATGACATGCACATGCGTTTTAATGTGCTGGCATGCTTTTGAACCACACGATGAGAAAAAATAGACAGACACGATTAGAAAACACACAAACCCTAGCATTCAAGATCACCGGCCGGAGATGACCTCCGGTCATCTTCTCCGGCCAACAGCCGCCACCTGCAAACTCACATGCTCATGGAAACACACAAATCGTATACCAAATTGAAGCTGAACTTTTGAACATCATGAATCTACCAACAAAATCATCAAACCATTCACATACAGCAAGAAACAAGCATGCACATGTTGCCCTAAATTTTTGGATCTAAGCTTCTAAGAAGCTCTATCAACTAGCCAGAGTTCAAATGCTCCTATTGAGCTCATATCATCAAAATGAGCTAAAAAAACTATAAATCATGCTAGAAAAGTTTGAGAAGATGAAACCTGAAAATGCTACAAACTGGAGTTGAACAGAAAACCAGAGAATCGTGCCTCTTCTTTGAGCTACTCTTGGCCAAATAAAGGCTCGAGAATTTTGAAATCGTGCAGAGAATCACACTGAAAATTCCAATCTCTTGAAACCGAACTTGACTATTTGGATTTGTTTGCTCTTACTCTTGGCTCAGAATGAAACAATGAAGATGATAGAGGCGAAATGTGAAAGAAGATGGCGGAAATGTAGTGAAATCAGAGAGAAAACAAAGAGAGATTGAGAGAAAAAGTTTGAAGTATTGGAGAGGGAGAGTAAAAAATGAAGCTGAAATGGATTTGTGAGGTGAGATTTTGATTTATAGCATGAGTTAGAAATGGACCACAGTGGTTAAGTGAGTTGGTTAAGGTGAGTTATCATGGTTAAAGTGAGTCCACCCTAACTAACTGAGTCAAGTTAGTTAGGGGCGAGTGAGGTTGGTTGGGATGTTATGGTGATGACTCATGGTGTGTTATGGTGAGGCTTAATGGAAAAAAGTGGTGGTGATGTGGTTCTGATGTAGCAGAGCAACTTGTTGGGCAAGTTTCCTTCCATTCTCATGTAGTAAGTGAGGCACGTGCAACTCAAGTTTGTAAGGGGATGTTGGTTTAAATGAGGAAAAGAATGAAGAGTGATGCATAAAGCATGTGTGCAAACTGATATGGATTCAACAACATTGTTATTATTTGGTTTTGTGACAGTTTTGAACATGGAGTTTTGGGGATGGAATTCTCACACACTAATGCATGGAATCATGAGCATTTGGTGTCATTGGAAAGAGGAGATATCATAGAACAACATTGGTGTTGGACTTGAGTTGAAATGAGGTGTGCAAGAGGCTTGAAAATAACTGTAAACATCAAAGTTTGGGGATTGTGTGGTAGGCGTGTGAAGCAGGTCATGTCATGGCAGTGGAATGCATGAAACTTCAGCCTAATCAACCTAACTTGAGACCAAGATTTCTCCCTCATAAATTGATCAAATGGAATTTTGTCCAACATGAAACTTGAAGAGGACATTACAAGGAACATTTTTCATGTTGAAAAGTTTTCCATTTGAGGCCTTTAACTATGAGAAAAATGAGTGGACATTTGGCACACCACCTGCTTGTAGAAATGACTGCGCGCGAGCTTGAAAATCCTTGGTCATGACCTAGTTTTGAACCTACTTTCCTCCAACTTTGATCAATCATATCTCCCTCAATTTTTATCCAATGGAGGTGTTCCACATATGGATGTGAAGCCTAAAACAAGATCTTTTGTTGTGGCTGAGTGGAATTTTCATTTGATGCCCCAATTTTAAATGGACTTGGTTCAAACTCTGATGCAAAATGGCCAAAACTTGCTATATTTAGTAACCCTTCTTCATCCAAAAATGGCAACTTTCCACATCTTTATTTTTTCATGATTCCTTTGGAGTTTCTTGATCAAATTTTGTACATTGGACATATGTAACATGAATTTCATGAATTTGGGCTCAAAAATTCAAGAGTTGACTTTTTCTTCTGATTATTTGACTTGGCCCCAAATTTCCTGATTTTTTATCTTTTTTCCAATTGAACCACTTCTTAAACCAATTGAGAGGCAATTTTCCATACACATACACTTAAGAACATGTAGAATACCATGACATCAAGTTTTGTCCAAAAAATCAAAGATTCCCTGATTTAATGGGAAACCCTAGTTTTGGTGCCCACCTCCTAGGAGAAAAATGTGCAATCTTCAATTTCAAATTCCTCAGAGTATGTTGTGTATCCTCTTAAAGGATGATGAGATATGCCATTTGAGGATGATTTGGATCAATGGGCTATCTCTTTTGAGGGTTTTCCTTCAATTTTTGAACTTCTTGCATAGTGAAAGATGTAGTGCTTCAATCTCCCATTGAATCTCTCATCCTTGAGGTTGTGGATGATCCCTTGAGATAGTATGAGACATGAAAGACCTCTTGGCTTGCCTTGAGGAAACTTGATTGACTTTTTTGTGCTTTGGATGATCCCTTGATTGTCCACCTTCCACCTGATCACATGCCCTGATGGTAAGAAGGATGCTATGCTTCATTTTTCTATGTTAAATGCAATGTAATGTTAATGAGGTGGATATGATATGATAAATGATAATGCCATGCTATGATGACAAAGAGGGAGAGCAAATTTTGGGGTATTACAATGACTAAGTTCTGTTCCTATACCTCTAGGAGGTCGTCGGGACAATTTGTATGAAGCCCAAGAGGAGGCTGGAAACTTTTAAGAAGCCGATCGGTCCTTGTATGAAGCCCAAGAGGAGGCTATCATTCCCGGAGGAAGAGATCATTATACGAAGCCAAAGAGGGGGCTGCGAATACTTCTAAGAAGCCGTAGGGTCCTTGTACTAAGCCCAAGAGGAGGCGGGGTTGCTTTTAGGAAGCCCGTGGGTCCTTGTACGATGCCCAAGAGGAGGCCAATTGCTTTTAAGAAGCCGATGGGTCCCCAAACCCCGAGAAATTCAAGGCAAGCTATTCACGAGGAATAGATCAAGTCAGGAAAGTTCGAGAATTTGGAAGAAACTCTAGAGATGCCATTCACAGAGAAAAGATCATCTCTGGGGAGTAGAGTTTCGTGACAAATGCTTTTAAGAAGCCTGTGGGTCCCCAAACCCCAATAAATTCAAGACATGCCATTCACCGAGAATAGATCAAGCCAGGAAAGTCCGAGAATTTGGAAGAAACTCAAGAGATGCCATTCACGGAGAAAAAATCATCTCTGGGGAATAGAGTTTCTTTGACAACTTCTATAATTGACAGTCTATGAAAGGGTTCACAGAGAATGCTGCCTTTCATATCTCCATATTGTTTAACCCCAAGAGGAGGGAAGATTGTGTCTGGTAATCCTATGGGGATCTAGTTTAGACTATTTCTAAGAGTGATCAATAGGCTTAATGCTAGACGTAGTTGCCGGGGGAACTCTAAATATCTATACTATTATTACACAGTTGATATGAGTTTATGAAAGAAGACTTAAAGCGAAACAGCCCCACAATACAGTTATATGTATATGAAAGCGGTAAATGAAAGCAATAACCACTTACTCGGTTGTAGAGCTTCCTTGCTGTTTGGTTAGTTGTTCAACAAAGAGAGATTAAAAACAACAGTATATTCAAAATCAAAGGAGAAAGTGCTTTAAAAAAGAGAGATTTGGGGCTTACAGCTCAAGGAGAGGCCCAGGGTTTTATCAGTGAGCGCACTGTTTGAATTTGTACAAAGGGACTTACACAAGTGACTGAGGCCCAAAAAGGTTTTCTGTACAAGGGGATGGGTCTTACACTCTAACAGAGGCCCAAAAAAGTTTAAAGAAAAGAGATGGGTCTTACTACTCGAGGGTAGGCCCA
This sequence comes from Lathyrus tuberosus, assembly GCA_022829125.1. Classification (NCBI taxonomy): domain Eukaryota; kingdom Viridiplantae; phylum Streptophyta; class Magnoliopsida; order Fabales; family Fabaceae; genus Lathyrus; species Lathyrus tuberosus. Next base: position 8,682,785 of record JALAZF010000237.1, read on the forward strand.
GATGACTTTTCCGTTTGAAATGGCGATCGCGCCGAGGTTTTCTTTTAACGCGGAGGGGCTTATACAATATCTGAGGCCCAAAAATATTTTGGTTAAAAGGGGGTTGGGTCTTACACTCTATTAGAGACCCAAAAAGTTTTAAATGGGTCTTATAGCTCGAGGAGAGGCCCAAAAGGTTATTTTTCAAAAGGCGACGATCGCGCCGTTTGTTTTTGACGGTATCGGGACTTATACAGTATCTGAGGCCCAAAAATGGTTTGGTCAAAAAAAGGATTGGGTCTTACACTCTATTAGAGGCCCAAGTGTTTTGAAAATGATTTATGAGGGTTGAATGAATCCAAAAACCCTAATTTGTTTTCAAAAATGTATTTAATTGAATAAAAATTCAATTAAAATGATCAAAATTGTTTAACATATGAAAAACAAATTGTGATCTTGGATTAATGCTTCAAAAATTTAGTATTGACCTACAAAATAATTAGAAAGCATTAAAAGTTGCAAAATCAAGGTAGAAAAAATATTTTAAATGTCAAAAACAATTAAAACATTAATTCTTTGCAAAATTATCAATTATACAAAATAAATAATATTTTTGGGATTTTTTGATAAAATAAAATATTTTAACATTTTTGTGAATTATTAAAAAAAGAATCAACTCAAAATCATTAAAACTCAGAGAGAAATTAATTTTTGAATCAATTAAATAAAATCACAAAATTCAAATATTCAAATTTGAAAAAATGGCGCCAAGAACAAGCTGAAGAACACGCGCGTGTTCTGAGATTCCCAGATTTTCATTTTCTCTCTAATCTCACTGAATACTTAATCATATCATGTAATCCACATATCATTATGCTCGTCTCAACCTCACGATCATGTCTATGTCCATTAATTTCATTTAAATTAAACATATAACAAGAAATCACGAAAAATCCTCAAGAACCCTAATTTCTGCATGAAGGCTAGGATTTTTGATACATGATTCAAACAATGCAATTAATTGAGGGGAAACATTCTATGCATGATTATGAACATATGACCAAATTATTGTGCGAGGAAATATGCATAGATTGAGAGATGATCAAGTATGTGCTTACCTCTAGGCCGTGACAGCAAGTACAATGTGATTTTTGATTTGGAGGTGTTACAGATGAGTGGTGATGATCTGAACAGCTTCCCTACACACTATGGAGTGTGTTTGAATGCTTGGACTTGATTGAAATTGGCTAGATCACTTCATGGCATCTCAACTGCACTTTGGTTAAAACCTTGAGCAATTGACTGGTGATTCTGAGAAATCAGTGTTCCAGTTGTTGTTTAAGTATTTGATCAGCTCATATGTGATGTATGTGAGGTGTGTGAGTGATTGGTTTGAGTGGAATTGCCCTCTAGCTCAAAACCCGATAGCTACCTTGCTAAGAAAGGCATTTTTGCCAAGAGAAAGAGATTTTGAGAAAGGCAAGTGTTGTAGGCCTTTGGTGTACTTAAACTGATCACAATTGAGCTCTATTTATAGTAGAGCAAGTTTGTTTTGGGATCCACAGTGAATGGCAACTGCAGCAGGTGTTTGTTCAATGTTGGCCAATGGAAATCCAAGTCTCCTCTAGCCATTGACTAGAGGTTAGGGCACAGGGCTGTGGTTCCCTTGGTCTTGGATAAGTCTTGACTGAATTCAAATGAAAATGGCTTAGTCCATGCCACCTTGATGCTTCCATTGAATGCTCCAATCCAAATTTGGAGTCTTGTCCCTATTTTGGCCATTCTAGGTTCAACATGCTATTTCTTGTTCCAAAGACTTTGGAGGCTTGGCTCAGTGATTGTCCCCTTTAGATTCAATCCTCTGATGTGTCCAAGTGGATAGGAGCATTTGGATTTGGCTGATTTTGGCAAATCGAGCAAAAATGCAAATTCTGCCTTGCCTTGACAGATTTCAACAAGGCAATTTTCGAATGTCATATCTCATGACTCAAATGGAATTTGGTAATGTTCTTGGCAATTTTGGAAAGCCCTTACATGATACAACAACTGTTTGAACATGTTTGGTTTTGATCTCTTTTGAATCCAAGTGAAAAATCCCCCTACATTTGGAAAAAAATGAAGACAAATTTGGACTTGGTGAAAATTTCACTAAGTGTTGGAAAAAGTGACATTTTCATTTTTCAGCCATTTTGATCACTCCATAACTCAAAATCCTTAATGAATTGGACTTAGGTCAAGTTGAAGTTTTTGTAGAGGGTAATGAGGGCTACAAATCCATCTTTGGATGAGGAAAAATGGCTTTGTGGTTTAGGAGTTATGATCCTCCAAAGTTGGTACCCTTGTCACTTTATTTTTAACTTAGAAAATTTTCTAAGTTTTTATGGTTACCCCTTTTACAAGTTATCCAACTTTTCTTGATTTTTCTTGATGAATGATGATTCAAATCATACATTAACATCATTTTAGGGTTAAAAATCCATTTTGGTGAAAAATCACAAAAAGTCAAAGTTGACTTTTGTGCACAGTTGACTTTTTATCAGATGAATTCCAAACTGTGCAATTCTTCAGGAAATCATATCCTTGACCTAAATCAAACTTGATGGACATGTTCCAATGGTGTCATAGGGTATATTGAATCATGTCTTAGGGCTTGGGAGCATGTCCTGGTCAAAAGTCAAAGTTACAGTTGACTTTTCCCTTAAAACCCTAACTGTGGTGCGGATGAAATTGAGATTTGTTGCTCAAGCTTCTTTGATTAATCCATTGTTCCAAATGGATCAATATAGTTCATTAGAGACCCTCAAACCCTCTCTTGAGGTCTTGGCTCATGATTTGTCCCAAAAGTCAACTTAGGGGTGAATTAGGTCAAGAAACTCTAATTCCTGATTTTTGATGAGTGCATCCCCTGAGGCAAAATTGACTTGATAATTGGGTCCATGAGGTTTCATGAAGTACATTAGGTTATGTTTTGGATCATTGGCTTGTGCCCAGATGAAAAATTTCCATCTGGAGGCCCTGGTCGACCAAAACCCTAATTTGGTGACACTGTCGATCTTGAGACTTGATCCACCTAGAAGGGAGCAACCTTGTGCTTAATCCTTGAAGTGGGAGTCCTCTTGATCCATTGTGGATGTTTGAGTGTTTAGACAAGTTGAAGATCATGTCATTCCTTGATTGACCCTTTGTCTAAGCACTCAGAGAGGGCTTGAAACCCTAATTTTGATTGTAGTGAATGCTCAACAATCCTTGAGGAGATTAATGAGGTATGATGGTTCCTCCATATTGTGATGATGATTTGCACAATGATGGGAAATCTTAGTGGTCAAAATTTGGGGTATGATAGCTTGATGTTACCATCTGATGTTACAACATCAATCATAACATTACCATATAAGCTGACCTCTTTTGGTATCCATTGATAGCAATTATCTTTGGATCTTATACCCTTCATCACAACCTGATTATGCTCATCAGAAACCACACACTCATCTTTGGTGTAGTTAACTTTGTACCCTTCATCACACAATTGGCTTATGCTGATCAAATTTGCATTTAAACCATTGACAAGCAGAACATTGTCAAGTTCAGGTCCACCACCACACTTTATTCTTCCAACACCTGCAACCACTCTTGTCTCTCCATTTCCAAACGTAACATCAATTGAGGAGCAAGGACAGACATCCACCAATTTAGCTTTGGATCCAATCATGTGCTTTGAATATCCACTTTCAAAGTACCATGTATCCTTATCAAACTGTCTATCTGAAGTGTGGGCTAACAGACATTTCACCTTCTCCTTAGGAACCCATTGTTTAACGACTTTGGGCCTGACCTCCTTTAGTTTTCTTTGAGGAGCAGATTGTGGATAACCATGCAGTTTAAAACAAGAGTATTGCATGTGTCCAAACCTTCCACAATATAAGCATCTAACTCTGTCATCTCTGAATTGGTTAAATCTTCTACCATTATAATGATGATATAGCTGTGGCTTCCACCCATAATGTTGTCTACTTCTTCCATAGTTGGCCTGTCTTCTATGGTGTTGTTGTCTTTTACCATAGGTAGACTGAGGATGCTATCTTCTAGGCTGTCTCCTATGGTGATGAGGCTTCCTTCTTCCATAGTAATGAGGCATAACTTTGTTGTATCCATTTCCATATCCATACCAGTTACCCGGATGTTGAGACATCTGATGAAACCTGTTTTGATTGGACCTAACAGCCTCCATGCTCTTGTGATATTGAGGAGGCATATACTGACTAGCTCCTTGAGGCTGCACCTTCCTGTGATGAGTACTATTTTTCTTCTCAACATTCTGTGGCTGAACAACCTTCTTAGGTGTAGGATCCTGTCTCTTAGTTTGATGTTGAGACAATGGTTGAGACATCTCCTTCTTGGTTCCTGAAGTGTTTGCTTCTGCAGATACCTTTTTCTCTGCTACAAATCCTATACCTGATTTATCTCCAGCAGCTTTCTCTGACTGAAGAATCTTATCAAGAGTGGTTGTACCACTGCTCATCATCCTAACATATTTTGTCATCTGATTAAGTTGAGACTTAACCAGTACAACTTCATTTTCCAGATCAGCTTTTACCTTCTCAAGCTGACCAATCTGTTGCTTGTGACACTTGTTTTCTTGACAAATCTCAGCACTTTTTAAACACAGCTCTTGATAAGTAGATGCTAACTCCTCATAAGTTATTTCTCCATCACTATCATCATCAGAAACTACAGTTCCTGTTAAGGCTCTAACATGCTTTGCCGACTCACCTTCACTTTCACTATCAGAGTCAGACCAGGAAACTGGCATGCCCTTCTTCTGCTTCTTCAAGAATGTGGGATATTCTTTCTTGGCATGTCCATACCCTTCACATTCAAAGCACTGAACACCTTTATTCTGGGCAGTCTTTTCTTCATCTTTCTCTTTTGACTTGCTGATGTTAGAAGATATGTTCTTGACATTAGGCCTGGAGTTATTGTTCATCCTCTTGAACACTTTGTTGAACTACCTTCCCAACATAGCTATGGCCTGAGATAAGTCCTCCTAGGATTCAGTACTCTTCCCTTTCTCTTCTTGAGCATTTGAAGTCAAGGCTATACTTTTAGGCTTCTTTTCAGGTTCTTCCTCATTCAACCCAAGCTCAAAAGTTTGAAGAGATCCAATGAGCTCATCAACCCTCATCTTGCTGATGTCACCTTCATCTTGTACCTCTTAGGAAGGGACCTAAGGATTTTCCTTACAAGCTTTTCTTCTGACATCTTTTCTCCAAGAGCACTGGATGCATTAGCCAGCTCAAGAACACTCATGTGGAAGTCATGGATAGTCTCATCTTCCTTCATCTTCGGACTTTCAAACTTCGATGTTAGAAGCTGAAGTCTTGACATCTTAACTCTAGATGTTCCTTCATGTGTGGCCTTCAAAATAGCCCAAGCCTCCTTAGCAACTTCACCGGTATTGATCAACCTGAATATATTCTTATCCACTCCATTGAAAATTGCATTTAGAGCTTTGGAATTACCAAGGGCAAGCTTATCTTATTCCTTGGTCCATTCTTCTTTAGGCTTCGGCTTTGAGGTGTCCTCTTTATCTTTCCCAGCATCATCTTTTTCAAACACAACAGGTGCTTTCCATTCTTTAACAATAGCTTTCCAAGCCCTGCTGTCCAAGGATTTCAAAAAGGTGATCATCCTTGGCTTCCAATAGTCACAATTCGAGCCATCCAAAATAGGGGGTCTGTTGACAAATCCTCCAACTTCCTTGTCCATCTTTACACCAGAAAGTAACTTCCCTAAATCTCACCCAGAGACAGACAGGATGCCTGCTCTGATACCAATTGAAATTCTGGTATCGGACGTGTGATGTTAAGCGCGATGTCACAACAACACACTCTGGACAATGGACAAATAAAATAGCAGAATAACACACCAAATTGTTCACCCAATTCGGTCTAACTACCTACGTCTGGGGGCTACCAAGCCAGGGATGAAATTCACTACTTTTAGAATTAAATTGCAGACTTAACAACCCAGTTGGCAATCTCCTAATCTTAATTCCTACTAGTGACTTTCTATCTAAGAAACCACTTAGATATGAGAACACTATTCAATCCCTAAAACACTTCAGTGATATAATTCAAAGATCACACACTTTGAATAACCCTACTTGATTCTGCTTCACAGCTTTGTTCAAGAACAACTCAACACAACAATACCAATTCACACTAGAATGGTTTACAAAACATGCACGAAGACACAAAACGACTCTCAGTCTTTAGCTCACTCTCTTCGTCACTTTTCCTTTATTACAGATGCGCTTTATATAGCTATCTGAATTGGGCTTGGACCTGCTACAATATCTGACTTGATTTGTTATTTAAAACTGAATCTTCAAAACAGATTTTCTCCTAAAATCTTTTCAAATCTTCAACCTTTTAAATCTCCTACAAATCTGCACCTGATCTCCTATGCAGCAGAGAATATCTATCCCAAGATATTCGCATCCAATGAGACTACTTGCTCTCCACAATTCCAGCTAACACGCAATCCCTAACAACATCACAACTTGATGTTATTAATTCTGCAGATCTAATGTCACAACATCGCGTGTGACATCAGACATCCAAACTTCAGTAACTTAAACACTTAACACATCCCAATGTTAAGACTCAATGTTGTGACATCACCCATATGACATCAAACATTGAACAACCTTTGTTTTACCAAAATTCTAGCCAATCCAAGAAACTAACAGACTCCACAATCAACACACAAGTTGATAATCTAGTCACTTAATCACTACCCAATGATACTTCTACCTAAGACACTCTTAGATATGAGACACCTCTCACTCCCCCTTAATTACACCAGTGATAACACCTAACAATAATGAGAATAAAAGACACACTTCAAAGACACACCTTGATCTTGCTTAAAAGCTTCAATCAAGAACAATACACTCGTGCTTAAAAGCTTTGAGTGGACAACATACAACTCAACTAAAAACAGTCCAATTCACACATCCAAATAGATGAATGAATGGCTCACAAATAACACCCAAACTCAAACCCTAATACTTGAACTCTGCACTCAATATCTTGTCTTCATATTCTTCAAAAAAGGTTGAGGCTGCTTTAAATAGAAACAGATTCTTGGGCCTGGGCAATATGAATTCCCAGAATTGATTTAACAATTAATTGATTTAACAATTAAAACAGATTTTAATTTCAAATCTTTTCGCCCTAAATAGAGAAACAATCGATTGCACTGAATAAATCTGCACCAAGAATTTCGCCTGCAATCCTCAAACAGAATCTCCTAAGATATAGCTAATAATGCGCAGCCCTTGAACACATACCAGACTGAACATAAAGTTCTGTTAACAAATGTCAGAACATCGTGTTCGACATCACACACAAGATCTGCAGAATACATTAATACTAATTACATCCACCATATGTAGAAAGTTGGAAGAACATGTCAAGACATCACATCAGACAACTTGAACACACACATTGTTTTATCAAAATTACAACCAATCAAAGAACTAACAATCTCCCCCTTTGGCTAATTTTGGCTAAAATAATTCGACATCACCCATCAGAGATACCTGCAGCAGAAACAATCCAAACACACCATACCACTAGCATTCAGCAGCACTAATCAAAATAAAGGCGCACCCTCAAGCCAAGGAACCACACATATCAGACCAGAAAATAACAAACAACACTGACATTCTTGAGTTAACACAGAACCACTCAAAAACTACTACAACTCCCCCTTAAGCCAACAAGAATAGACCAGTTGGCAGAACAAAAAAAAAAGAAAACTACTAGTCTACTACTAGTCTACATTATCTCCCCCTTTTTAACCAAAATTGGACAAATTAAAGAAGCTTTACCTTAAGTCACAAACTGTCATAGTTAGAATACGCAACCTAGCCAGCAGTCAGTCACACAAGCTCTTCTTTGCTAGATTAGAGAAGGTGCAGTCAGTCCAGCAAGATAACCATAGCAAAAAAAAATATCAATTTGAAGCTGTTAACAAGAGTAGTACAGGCATCTTCAAAATACAGTGATGCACACCAGGGTGCCAACAGAAAACCAGAAAAGAAATCCAGAAAAGGAACCAAAAAAAACAAGAGAAACAACTTCAAGACAAAGCACTCAAGCATCTCCAGAACCAGCAGAGTCCTCACTCTCAGACTGGTCTTCATCACCCTTTGCACTACCATTAGACTCACCAGAACCATCCTCTGTATTGCCATCAGACTCACCAGAATCGCCCTCATCTGAACCTTCCTTCTTATTTGCATCCTCGACAGTATCACCTTCAGCCATTCTAAGAGTCATGATCATTCTTTCAAACTTCAGTTTTCTTTGAGTACTGACCCTAATAACCTCATCCAGTTCTTTGCAGGCTTCTACCAACTCAGAAATTACCCCAGACTTGGTTGTGGGCTGGTGAGAAGTAGAGGCAGATGTCATGACAATGTCAGGGACATGTTTGCCTTCAAACAGTTTATAGTGAAGGGATAAACTAGACCCCCTTTTGCAAGCAACATCAGACCGAGATAGGATACCAGGATGCTAGTTTAAAATAATGCCACGGATGAGAGAGGGGAAGGCAATGGGCATCTTCACAACAAAAGTTCCAGCTTGCTTTATAGTTTGATCAAATATAAAGGAACCATAATCAAAACTCCTCTTAGTCCCAACAGCATATATAAACCTTCCCAGACCAACAGAAATAGTGGAAGTGTGATTTGTGGGGACCTAGTTAGTAGCACCTATCCTATGCAAGATATCATATTTAACACTTAGCAGACTGGCAGATAACTTTTGTTTCATAGGCCAACCTCCAACCTGATTAGCTGTGATAGTCTTGCACACTTGATTATCAGTAGCTTCTAGCTCACATTGATCATCTTCATTTCTGCCAAGGTACTTGTTGATAATGGTAGGAGATAATTCCACACACTTTCCTCTAACATACACCTTTCTGAAGTCCTTACTCTGCTTATCATTACAGTCTACAAGAATGTTGACTATAAACTCCTTCACTAGCACATCATAGCATTTGGAAAATTTTGTCACTGTCTTCATCAATCCAGCATGCTCAATCAAGGCCACTATCTCCTTACACTCCAAAGCATCTTTCCCTAACTCTCTCTCCAGTGCTATCCTTCTTTGATAAACATACTTCCACTTTTGAACACTGTCAGCATAGTGGAAGGAGATGTTATCTAACGGAACATTAGGGACTATTCCAGAAATTCTTTTTAACACAGTCTTTTTCACAGGAGTGATGTCCTGGACATCATCCTCAACATCAAAGTCTGAATCAGTGTCAGACCTAGCCTTCCTTTTCTTGGAGCTGGTAGCCACCTTGCTCCATGATTTTGAAGGGCCGACAACAGGTTTCTTCTTAATACTCCTAGCAGGGGGTTTCTCAACAGTAGTTATCCCTTTTCTGGTTCTCAATCTTTTAACTATCCCAGGGTTCACACTGGCAATCAAGTCATTGTCAGATAGGTCATCAACATTCACAATATTATCATCCTTAGCATGCTCCTTTTCCTTAGGATCAGGGTCATTACTCTTGGTAGGAGAGCTTTTCTTAGCAGAAGATGTTTCAACATCTTGTTCAACTACTGTTCCAGCATTTTTCAACACATAGCTAGCCAGTGTGTGAAGATTTTCTTCTGTATCATCTTTCTCAGAAATTGAAGTATTAACATCCCTTCCCTCCCTTTGATTCTTATTTATGGTAGGAGTAGCATCAATTTTAGACAGAGGGACATTGATCCCAGGAACCCTACGCTCTCCATACAATAGACCAGTGACAATACTTTTAATGGTTCTATCCACATACTCACTACCTTCCCTATCATCATAAGAAGACTCAACAGTGGGACTAGTAGAGTTACCTGCAGGTGTACGTTTGGAACTTCTTACATGCAGTTTGCCGGGCCTTGTCTTTTCAACTTCAGAATGGGGAATCATGGATAATGGAGCAACATCAAGAACAGCTTCAAGAGAGATACCTTCAGAGGAAAACCTAGAAACCCTAGATTTCGAAGGGGTAGAATTTTTTGCAGAAAAATTTCTGGACGGAGAAGAATGTTGTTGAGACATCTTAATCTTCAGGCAAATACTTGAACTTAGAGTAGAGAGACTTCTTTTTCTGAGAGGAAAGGTGAAAGAACTGAGCAAGAAAGGATGGATGTAGCGTGTGGGAACAATGAGATGAAATGATTTCCTATGGTAGAGTGGCTGCTTTTGTTGGAAACTTAAACGAAAGTGAATGATATTGCCACAAAATAGTAAATGATTTTTAAAATTTTTAAAAACCAATGAAAGCTGCCCACACGCCATTAATTGTTACAGATCTTCATAAACACAAATGCCTAATTTTCTTCTTAAGGTTTCACATTGACTTTCATCCACATCCTTAGAGAAAATGTCAGCAAACTTCTTCTCTGTAGTGACATGTTCCAACAGACTGGCCTTAATTTTTTTAAGTTCTCTCCTAAGCAGATGATGAGCATTAATGTGCTTAGTGTCCCTCAGGATGTCCCAGCACGATGTTATGACATCATGTTTGACATTATGCTCAATCAGACTTTGTTTCTCATCATCACCTTTGACAATAGTACATAGGGTGGAGTAGCTGGACTCTTGAGGAACCCACAAGTAACAGTTATCTTTAGATCTAACTCCCCTCATAACAACTTCACTCTTCTCATTTGTAACTAAACATTCAGATTTTATATAGCTGACTTCTAAACCTTCATCACACAGTTGACTGATGCTAATTAAATTAGCAGTCAACCCTTTAACAAGTAACACATTATCAAGACTAGGCCCACCTGAACAATTCAGCTTTCCAATCCCTTTGACCTCACCTTTGGCTCCATTCCCAAAAGTTACATCAATTGTGGAACAAGATTTGATATTCACCAACAGGTTATTCACACTTGTCATGTGTCTAGAGCAACCACTATCAAAATACCATTCCTCTTTGGTGGAGCCTCCTAGAGACATATGAGCTAACAAACAAGTAGTGACCGTCTTTGGAACCCATTGTTTAACACTTGGAGGCCTGTTCTGATTTTGTCTAGGTAGAGGATCAGGTTTAGGGTAACCATAGAGCCTGAAGCAGAAAGGTTTTAAGTGGCCAAACCTTCCACAGTAATGACATATCCATCTGTGAAATCTACCTCTTGAGTGGTTGGGATGTCTTCTCCCATGATGGTGGTGCATAACCTGTCTAGCTCCGTGAGCCTTCCCATGAGGTTGCGGCACAAACTGATTAGGTACAGGAACATAACCTTTTCCATAACTTTGTGGCATGAGGTGAGGTACCACCTTCTTAGGTCCAGAAACATGTCCTTTCCCATGATGTTGAGACATCTGATGAGACATGTTCTGTTTAAGACCAGAAGAACCAGCATTTGTAGAGATCTTCTTTTCACCATCAAATCCTAGACCAGTCTTATCACCTGCCCCTTTTCCAGTCTGAAGGATTTTATCCAGAGTGTCAGTTCCACTATTCAACATTCTGATGGATTTGGACATTTGATCAACTTGGGATTTTAACAACAGAACTTCATTTTCGAGCTCAGCTTTATCAGCCTTAAGCTGGATTATAATTTTCTTCTGCTTTTCCCCTTCTTGACAGACCTCTTCACTCTTCAGACACAACTCTTGATAGGAAGCTGCTAACTCTTCAAAGGTCAATTCATCATCACTAGACTCTTCATCAGAAGCACATATTCCAGTCAATGCCCTAACATGCTTGGCAGTCTCTTCATCATTCTCACTATCAGTATCAGACCAGGAAACAGATAACCCCTTTTCTGCTTCTTGAGATATGTAGGACATTCTTTTCTGATATGACCATAACCTTCACACTCATGACATTGGATTCCTTTGTCATGATTAGGCTTCTATTCAGTTGTTGTTCTCTTCATCTGATCATTTGGTCTATAGTTCCTGTCCATTCTCTTTAACGCCTTATTAAATTGTCTTCCTAGCAGTACAATTGCATTGGATAGCTCCTCCTGTGTTTCAATATCACATTCTTCCTCTTCATCTTCAGTACTAGACACCAATGCAATGCTTTTGACTTTCTTTTTTGATCTGTCATTCAGCCCCAATTCAAATGTCTGAAGTGAACCAATCAATTCATCTACCCTCATTTGGCTGATGTCTTGAGCTTCCTCTATAGCAGTCACTTTCATTTCAAATCTCTTGGGAAGAGACCTGAGAATCTTCCTCACCAGCTTCTCATCAGACATCCTTTCTCCTAGATCACTAGAAGCATTTGATAGTTCAAGTATATTCATGTAAAAATCATGAATGGTCTCATCATCCATCATTTTCAAATTTTAAAACTTTGTTGTCAATAGCTGAAGTCTTGACATCTTGACCTTGGAGGTTCCTTCATGAGTAGTTTTCAAAATATCCCAAGCTTCCTTAGCCACTTCACATGTGTTAACCAACCTGAAAATGTTTTTGTCAATACCATTGAATATGGCATTCAAGGCTTTAGAATTTACAAGAGAAAGCTCATTCTCTTCCTTGGTCCACTCTTCTTCAGGTTTCAGCTTTGACCCACCTTCTTTATCCACAATGACAGGTGGTTTCCATTCCTTCAAAACAACCTTCCAAGCCCTGCGGTCTAAAGACTTCAAAAAAGTAACCATGCGAGGTTTCTAATAGTCATAATTTGATCCATCTAGAATAAGGGGTCTATTCACAAATCCACCACACTCCTTGTCCATTGCACTAGAAAGTAACAGCCCTAGATCTCACCTAGATACAGAGCAGGATGACCTGCTCTGATACCAATTGAAATTCTGGTATCAGATATGTGATGTTAAGTGAGATGTCACAACATCAATATCTGTTGTATGAACAAGGCAATAAAAGTAACAGGAAAAAGCAGTAAACAACACAAGGGATTGTTCACCCAGTTCGGTCTAACAACCTACGTCTGGGGGCTACCAAGCCAGGGAGGAAAATCACTAATAGTAGTATCAATTCATAGACTCCACAATCAATACACAAGTTGATAATCTACTCACTTAATCACTACCCAAGGATACTTCTACCTAAGACACTCTTAGATATGAGACACCTCTCACTCCCCCTCAATCACACCAGTGATAACACCTAACAATAATTAGAATAAAAGACACACTTCAAAGACACACCTTGATCTTGCTTAAAAGCTTCAATAAAGAACTATACAATCGTGCTTAAAAGCTTTGAGTGGACAACATACAACTCAACTAAAGACAGTCCAATTCACACATCCAAATAGATGAATGAATGGCTCACAAATAACACCCAAACTCAAACCCTAATACTTGAACTCTGCACTCAATATCTTGTCTTCGTATTCTTCAAGTAGGGTTGAGGTTGCTTTAAATAGAAACAGATTCTTGGGCCTGGGCAATATGAATTCACAGAATTGATTTAACAATTAATTGATTTAACAATTAAAACAGATTTTAACTTCAAATCTTTTCGCCCTAAATAGAGAAACAATCGATTGCACTGAATAAATCTGCACCAAGAATTTTGCCTGCAATCCTCAAACAGAATCTCCCAAGATATAGCTAATAACGCGCAACCCTTGAACACATACCAGACTAAACATAAAGTTCTGTTAACAAATGTCAGAACATCGTGTTCGACATCACACACAAGATCTGCAGAATACATTAATACTAATTACAGCCACCATATGTAGAAAGTTGGAAGCACATGTCAAGACATCACATCAGACAACTTGAACACACACATTGTTTTATCAAAATTACAGCTAATCAAAGAACTAACAAACTCTACTGGGGATTGAAATATTAACCGAACACAGACGAGTGTTAAAGGAACACGGACGAGTGTTTAAAATCACTACAGACGAAGTATTGAGGAAATGCAAGAGAGCACGAACGAGTGTCAAAAGAACACGGGCGAGTGTTGAAAGGACACGGGTGGATGTTGAAAGGTCAATACGGGCGGGTAATGAATTAACTTTGTACGATCAAGTGTTGTAGTAAACTTTATTGGGGTTGCATGACAATGTTTTTTCTGTGAATTGCTCTGGCTTGCAGGTAAACAGTTGAACCTGGCTTATGTTTTGTATGCGTATGTTTGAGTTTTGCCGTAATGCTCCATATCAATGGAATGCTACGCTTTAGAAAATGCTATGCAAACTATATGCAAACGCAAAAGAGATTCTGGACGAGGAATCCAACTCCGTCGGGAAAGATCATTGTTCGATCCTTCAATTGCTCTGTGAGGGTTAACCCTTCTGCCGGGGATAACACTTGCCATAAATTGCCAAAACTAAATTGGCTAGCAGATACACTGAGGTGTGATGATCCTATTGAAGAAGTTTCCACTGGGATGACTCGGCCCTAGAGAGAGAGTCTTCTGCTCATGGAACTTCGCTGAGGATGAGAACTTTCTGAATGACGTTCTGCTGGGGAGAAAGGGTCATTAAAAAAGTTCTGCTTGGGAATCTATCAAACCCAAGATCTTTTGCTAGAGATAATCAGCCTTCTGACTCAGCTGGGAAATACTCTGATTTTGACACTACTGGGGAATCAGCAACTGTTATCGACACAGGAAAGCTTGTAGTTGTTGGCAGTACTGAATAGGAGAATCGACTTAATAAGATACAATGATACCCAATGAAAATTAACTTGTCTGTATCGAATCATCGTGAGCGACTGTCGGTCGAATGATGGACTCAATCAGTAAAAGTTGTGACAAAAGGGTGACATGTGAACCCTTTCTTGAACACGATTGCCCCGGTATTCTGCATAGGGATATGTGATTACCCGTTTGGAAGAAACGGTCCATACTCTCGCGTTTGTGAAACCACTTCAATCTTGCTTCTGAGCCTAGTACGAGGCTGCTACCTGCAAGCAAAAGATATGCACATATGCCTCGTGATGGATACGACTTCTGCAACTGAGAAAATTCAACTCTGAACCATCACTTGTTGGGGATAGCACCCAATAATGCTTGGTGCTGAAGATGCCTTCGTGTTAGGCTTAAGAATGTAAACCTGCAACAAAAGAAATGCACACATATGTCCCGGAGACTGCATGGTTTGAATCCACCGTCCGGGGTTACTCAATATTCAAAGCAATTTTAAATGTTTTCCCTGCGCATGTTATTATAAAGCCTCAATTTTTTCAACAATGCAATGTTTTTTATCAAAAATTCGGACGTTTTTTGCAAGCAAGATAGTAAAATGAAAACAAATACGAAGCTTTTTGACTGAATAACCAACTTTATTGATTGAAATGCCCCGAATAAGAAATTACATCAGGAAGCAATCCCTGGAAAGAGGCGATCGCTGAAAATTTAGAAAAAAAACTATCCTAATGGCAACGTGAAAACGGAATTTCACTGAGTTTCAATTCTGCTATGACCAGTATGTCTTCAAGACTTTCCGATTATCTTCACTTTCTGAAGAGGATGATTGGACTGATTCCTATCCTTTGGAGATTGCCAGTTTGAGTGAAATGATGAGGCAGTACAGATGACTCAGATCGCAGTCTTCGTTTAATCCCTCTTTTGCGTGGACCGCCCTTTTCGGGTTTTTAATCCACCGGGATACCCCTTCTTCCCTGAGTTGTCCTTGCGGATTTTCAACTCACCGGGTGTACAATTTTTTTTTATTTATCCCTAATTTTTTCCCGAACCTATTTATTCTGTTTTTATGGTTCGCCGGGATGCCCTTTTTTGCCTGGACCTTTTTTTTTTTCGTCCAGCGGGTCTATTTATGCGAAGTATTTTTTGACTGCGTCTGAGTTGACAGGGGATGGAAAATCTTCACCATCCATGGTTGTAAGCATTAAGGCTCCGCCAGGGAAAACCTTTTTAACCACAAATGGACCTTCATAATTCGGTGTCCATTTTCCCCTGTGATCTGTGTTCGGAGGATGGATCTTTCTAAATACCAATTCACCAACTTGATACTCCCGAGGTCGCACTTTCTAATCAAATGCTCGCTTCAACCTTCTCTAATATAATTGACCATGACAAATAACTGCTAGTCTCCTTTCCTTAACTAGGCTCAATTCGTTGAATCGGGTGCGAACCCATTCTGCCTCATCCAGTTTGACATCCATCATAACCCTCAGCGAGGGAATCTCAACTTCAACTGGTAGGACTGCCTCCATACCATACACAAGTGAGAATGGTGTTGCCCCAGTAGATGTCTTTACGGATGTTCGGTACCCATGCAAGGCAAACGGTAACATCTCATGCCAATCTTTGTAGGTCACCACCATCTTTTGCACAATCTTCTTGATGTTCTTGTTGGCCGCTTCAACAGCGCCATTCATCTTTGGATGGTACGGCGAAGAATTGTGGTGCTCAATTTTGAAGTCCCGACATAATTCTTCCATCATTTTGTTGTTGAGATTGGAACCATTATCAGTAATGATTCTTTCAGGCACTCTGTAGCGACAGATGATATCTCTTTTCAGAAATCTGGCTACCACCTGCTTGGTGACATTAGCATAAGACGCTACTTCCACCCATTTGGTAAAGTCATCAATAGCGACCAAGATGAAGCGATGGCCGTTGGAAGCAGTTGGCTAAATCTTTCCAATCATATCAATGCCCCCACATTGCAAAGGGCCAAGGAGAAGATATGACATTCAACAGACCGGAGGTACATGCACTTTATCCGCATAAATCTGACATTTGTGGCACTTGCGGGCGTAAGAACAACAGTCTGCATCCATAGTCATCCAGTAATACCCCGATCTCAACAATTTCTTAGCCATTGCATGTCCTCCGGCATGGGTACCGAAAGAGCCTTCGTGCACTTCTTGCATCAACATGTTTGCTTCGTGTCTATCCACGCATCTGAGCAAAACCATGTCAAAGTTTCGTTTGTACAGCACATCCTCATTCAAGAAGAAGCTACCAGCTAACCTCCTCAGAGTCTTTTTATCGTTGTTGGACGCTCCAGCCGGATACTCTTGACTCTTCAAGAAGCATTTGATATCATGAAACCACGGCTTACATCAGACACCGCGTCAATAGCAAACACATGTGCAGGCCTGTCAAGACGAGACACCTTAATTTTGGGCACATGGTTCCACCAATTCACTTGAATCATGGAAGATAACGTTGCTAAAGCATCAGCCATTTGATTTCCATCTCGAGGTATATGGTATAATTTCACTGTTGTAAAGAAAGTCAACAACCTCCTCGCATAGTCTCTGTAAGGAATCAAGTTTGGTTGATGGGTATGCCAATCTCCATTGATCTGATTGATCACTAGAACAGAGTCCCCAAATATTTTAAGAGTCTTGATCCTTAAATCAATGGCTTCTTCAATGCCGATAATGCAAGCTTCATATTCTGCTTCATTGTTGGTTACATCAAAAGTTAATCTGGCAGTGAAAGGTATATGAGACTCTTTCGGAGTGATAAGAACTGCCCCAACGCCACTTCCATTCATATTAACGGCCCCATCAAACATCAATTTCCATTTGTCATCAGGATCCGCTCCTTCGTCAAACGGCGGCTCTTCATAATCTTTGGCCTTAAGAAACATGATGTCCTCATCAGGAAAATCAAACCTCATCGGCTGATAGTCGTCAATTGGTTGCTGCGCAAGATAATCTGACAAAATACTTCTCTTGATGGCTTTCTGAGAAGTATACTGGATATCATATTCAGTCAGCACCATCTCCCAGCGTGCAACCCGTCCGGTCAATGCTGGTTTCTCAAATATGTACTTGACAGGATCCATCTTTGAAATTAACAAGGTTGTATGAGTGAGCATATATTGCCTCAATCGCTTAGCGACCCATGCAAGTTTACAGCATATCCTCTCAAGCATCGAGTATCGTGATTCGCAATCATTGAATTTTTTGCTCAAGTAGTAGATGGCGTGCTCTTTCTTACCCGTTTCGTCATGTTGACCGAGGACACAACCCATGGATCCTTTAAGCACGGTCAAATACATGATCAATGGTCTCCCTGGAACTGGAGGCATGAGAATTGGAGGTTCCTGCAAATATTCTTTTATTTTCTCGAAAGCCCTTTGGCAATCGTCATTCCACCTGACCGCTTGTTCTTTTCTTAACAGCTTAAATATTGGTTCACAAGTGGCTGTGAGGTGAGATATGAACCGTGCAATGTAGTTCAATCTACCCAGGAAACCACGTACTTCTTTTTCTGTTCTTGGTATAGACATTTCTTGTATCACTTTTATTTTGGCAGGATCAACCTCAATTCCTTTTTCACTTACGATGAAAGCCAGCAATTTACCGGACTGCACTCCGAAAGTGCACTTGTTCGGATTCAACCTTAGTCGAAACTTCCTCAACCTTTCAAAAAGTTTCTGCAGATTAACCAGATGCTCTTCTTCTGTTCGAGACTTGGCAATCATATCATCTACACAACACTCGATCTCTTTATGAATCATGTCATGGAATAGTGTTACCATAGCTCGCTGATACGTTGCCCCAACGTTCTTCAACCTAAAAGGCATCACCTTGTAACAGAAGGTACCCCACGGGGTAATGAACTTTGTCTTCTCCATGTCTTCCGGCGCCATCTTGATTTGATTATACCCGGAGAAGCCATTCATGAAGGAGAATACCGAGAACTGAGCGGTGTTGTCAACCAGTACATCAATATGAGGTAAAGGAAAGTCATCTTTCAGACTTGCTCTATTTAGATCCCAATAATCAATGCACATTCTGACTTTACCATCTTTCTTTGGCACAGGAACAATATTTGCAACCCATGGTGGGTAATTGGTGACGGCCAGAAATCCCTCCATCTAACTGTTTTTGTACCTCCTCTTTGATTTTGAGAGCCATTTCTGGTTTAGTTCTCTGTAGCTTCTGTTTGACAGGAGGACATCCCTCTTTCAACGGAAACCTGTGCACAACAATGTCCGTATCTAACCCCGGCATATCTTGATATGACCAAGCAAAGATGTCAACATATTCCTACAGCATACTGATCAGCTCTTTCTTTACCTCGGCTTGCAAAGTGGCTCCAATCTTAATTTCTTTCCTTGCGTCCTCGGAACCAATGTTGATAACCTCAATTGTCTCTTGGTGAGGTTGTATGACCCTATCCTCCTGCTTCAACAATCTAGCCAATTCTTCGGGAAGTTCACAGTCTTCTTCATCCCCCTCTTCGGCTTGATAGATCGGATTATCAAAGTCATACTTGGCCATAGCAGAATCGTTATCAATGAAATCTGGGTGATCAAGTCTGCATGATTGAGGGTCATGCTTTATTTTAGAATGAGACTTTTTGAAAAGGAAACAAAAATAAAACATTGCCATTTTATTGTCTTTCTGCAAAAATAAAAATGAAAGGCAAGGAACACAAAATTTGCATGTAAAACGTCCTTTATTAATGATAAAAAACCTTGCAAATGCAATTATGAGGCCCTACAAATGGATCTACACGCCTTGGGTAGAGCGCAAGATTTTAACATGCAACTGAGAAAAACAAAGAAAATTACTCTGTTTGGAGAGTAACTTGAACAATTTCTTCAACAGACCAATTGCGAAGCTCTTGACGCGGCACACACGGGCGCACCCAATTGTTGAGATCACAATCACTATCGACGCCATCTCCACTTGCAGCACACATCTGATTTGGATTAATGATTCCACCGCTATAGAAAATAATCGGCCCCTTGCGCTCTGTTGCAGCAGCTTGATACGGATTATAGCCTACACCGAACTTATCTTCCTTTGCAGAGATTTCATCAATTTGCCCCAGCCTTGGGCATTACCTGCTTTGACTACTTCCACTGTCTGTTTGTAAGAAGCAATAGAAGTACCCACCTGTTCTTCACTCTGAGAAGGTACCGCCTTTGAAGACGAATCACCAATATTGACTGCCTCAAACGCTTGACACAACATCTCATGGATCTCTCCATCCATTTCCACGTACTTAAAGGTAGACAGCTGACTGACAAAGATGTCTTCCTCTCCACACACAGTCACTACTTGACCATCAACCACATATTTCAACTTTTGGTGCAACATAGATGTCACTGCCCTAGCGGCATGAATCCACGGTCTGCCTAACAAGCAACTATACGCGGGATGAATGTCCATCACGTAGAACACGCACTTAAACACTTGAGAACCAATCTTTACTGGGAGCTCAACCTCTCAGAATACAGAACATTTTGAACCATCAAAAGCCCTCACTACCAAATCACTTGGTCTTAGAATAATTCCATCAGCGTCTAACTTCATTAAGGCCTTCTTTGGTAACACGTTCAGGGAAGACCCCGTGTCTACCAACACGAGATAATACTGCGCCTTTACACTCCAAGGTTATGTGTAATGGCCTGTTGTGATTGCGACCCTCAGTAGTCAAATCATAATCTGTAAAACCTAGCCCATGGCTAGCATTGACATTAGAAACAACAGACTCCAATTGATTCACCATAATCTCTTGAGGTACATAGGCCATATTCAAGACCTTCAAAAGTGCCTCTCGATGAGCTGCAGAACACATAACCAACGACAAGATGGAAATCTGTGATGGCGTTTGGTTTAATTGATCAACCACTTTATAATCACTCTTTTTGATAAGTCTCATGAACTCATCGACCTATTTCTCAAAAGTACCTTTCTGCACAGATTCAGGAACAACAACATCCTCTGTAGCCACCTGTTTACCCTTGGCTTTGGTTGCTGCCTCAGTTTCAGCATTAGTTCTCAAAGTCTGTGGAGCAAACAAGCGTCCACTTCTGGTGAAACCACCAAGACCTCCAACATTATCAATACTGGAACTACCCCCAGCTGGAGTTTCCACTTCTTGCTTTTCTCCTTGGTAGTAAACATCTGCACCGTAGTGCCACGGGATAGCCCGCTCACTAGTATAAGGAACGGGTCCTGGCACCGTAATAGTAACAGGACTCACTACATCAGGCACAAGGATAGCAGCAGGCGCTGGCACTTGAATTTCAGCTGGTGTAAAATAAATGGTAACAGTTGACACATCATCGTCCTTTTTGTTCCCCTGATCAAACTGTAGACACCCCTCGTCAATCAAATTTTGAATGCCAGCCTTCAGTTTATCACAACCATTACTCTGATTCTCGCAATCAACACAACCTTCTTCACAGCCAGGGAACACTTGCCCCCTCAACAATCGAGCCTTCACAAAACTCAAATGAGTCCTCACCCTGTTCACATCAGTTACCAAATTCAAAACCTTCCCATCTTCAATGGCGTTGACCTTTGGCACATTATGATTTGGCATGGGATTCTGAAGCACATTCGATGGAGCTGAGAAATTAATTGCCTTGGCATCAATCAAATCCTGTACCTTATGCTGAAATTCCCGACGCTTTTCAATAGTATGACCAGGAGCCCCAGAATGGAACTCACAGCGGGCATTAGCATCATAACCCTTTGGTAATACAACAGGAGTCGGGCCCATCGTACGAAGCTCCACTAGATTAAGCTTCAACAATTGAGGTAACAAAGCTGCGTAAGTCAAAGGCAGAGTGTCCATATGCCTGTCAGTTTGTCTCTGCTGATATGTTCTCCGTGGCTATTGATTATTCTGTGGCTAAACATTCTGCTGCTGCGGCTGTGATTGAACTTGTGCACTAGGAATGGTCACAGCAGCAACCTGATTATAGGAACCTTGATAGCCTCTACCTCTTCCTCTATTCTTATAAACAACACTGCTCTCCCCATCTCTCTTTCTGGTAACTCCAGCAAATGGTTTCCTCACTCCAGAAGAACTAGCACCACTGACATCTTGTATTTTTCCGAGCTTCAACAAACTTTCAATCCTTTCCCTAGCGATTACAATGCCCGCAAACCTAGTTGAAGGACAAGCAGCCAACCTATCAAGATAAGCTCCCTGAAGAGTACCCATAAACATGTTGGCCATCTCTCGGTCCTGCAGTGGAGGTTGAACCATGGCAGCCAACTGGCGCCATCTTTGAGCATATTCTTTAAAACTTTCCTTCGCATTCTGAGCCATACTTTGCAGCTGAGTACGGTTTGGAGCCATATCCATGTTGTATTGATACTGCTTGACGAAAGCTTGGGCTAACTCCTTCCAGTTCCTTATAGAGGTCCTGCCCCAGTAAGGTTGTCTTGGAAATAGTACATCCACAATTTCTCATCATCAGTATGAGCGGCTATCCTCCCCACATAGGATTGAAGATGAGTTTTAGGACAAGTAGTGCCATTGTACTTGTCAAATGTTGGTGGCTTGAACTTATGTGGGATTCTTACTCCAGGTACCAATCCCAAGTCAGAAACATCAAAACCAAGAGTGTTTTGGGACTCAATGGACCTGGTTTTTTCAGCGAGCTCGTCGAATCTGCGAGCGTTCTCATCTTCAGCATCTAACAGAGTGAACTGCTCATCTTGGTTGTCTTCCACAACATGAAGAACCCCAGTATTTCTAGGAGGGTCACTGCCTACATTAATGCCAGTCTGATTACCAGTATCTCTATTATTACTGTTGCCACCCGGCACCTCTACCTCTGGCCGCTCGACCATTGCCCTGAGTCTTTCCTGATTTTGGGCCATACCAGTCATTAATGCCATGAACTGGTCCATTCTGTTCCTCAGCTCAGCCAATTCAGTTTGCATCTGATCCATGATCTTAGCTTGATTTTTGCGAGTTACGTACCGGTGTATGTGGTTATCAACTATAGTGCCTGAAACCAAATAAAGGTTAGAAGACCTGCAGCGAATACATGTCATGCAAAAAATGATATGCAATGCAATGCAAATGCCATGTTTATCATTTCCGAGGTGCCTTACACCCTGATTCCAATCTTAACCACAAAAATCTGAAGATCAGAAATCGTGATATGAAGAGACGTGTCGTGATTATGTGTTTGTGTACAGATAACTGCCAAAGGAATATTTCTGAATAAGCTGCTCATTTCAATTAGAAAGAAACCAGACATACGCACAACGTTCAACAATGAGTTCAAACATCATACATCAAAATAGTGGATTCATCAACAAGCCTGATGATATCCATCAACAAAAACTACATTAAGAGAATGAAAGAAAAAAAACTGTCAATCTGATAACTCCAAATCCTTCAACTTTTCACTTGAATACTTGACTTCCTCGAAGAGTATGCTAGTGCGCTGGTGATTTGGTCTTTCGATCAACTCCTTAATCATAACATCTCTTTTTGTGAGAGCTTCAGTCAGCGAACCCATATGCATCAGGAGAGCTTCATCATCACAGACCCCTTTATGCCTCTTCACGCCGGCTTGCATTTTGAGTTTCCCCATATCTATCATAGCCTCTTCAAGCTCCTTCTTGGACGTCTTTAGCTCCTCTCTGGCGCTTTCCAATTGCTCTTGACTTTTGCCAAGGTTCTCCCAATAGTCCCTCCGTTGCTCATGTGCCTTTTTGAGCTCGTCATCCTAGATCTTCAGCTGTTCCTGCAACTCAGCGTTTTCGATTCTAACCTCATCCCAAGCTTGCTGAAACTTGGCTAGCGTGTCTTTAGTCTGGGCTAAGGCCTGTTTGGTCTTTTTATGAGCTTGAGTGGAAGCATTAGCACCCTTACTGATTTTCTGGGAATGTTGAGCTCTTTCGGCGAAATCCTTTTCTTTTGCAGCTAAGATTTTCTTGGCGACTTGGGCTTTATGCTCCAACTCTTTGTTGGCATGTAGAGCGTTTTGAAGAAGACTACTCAAATCGGAATTCTCTACCCAAAGCTTCTTCACTAACTTCTGCAGCTTGTCAAATTCCTCGACGGCTACCATGGTAGGCTGCTCTGGCATTACGGGATATAGAGGGGGTTCCCTTGAAAAAGGCAAGAGTAATTCGTTTACCTTCATTTCAATCCATATTTCATAATCAGAGTAAGATCTGCAATCCATTTTTCTAAAAACTGTTTTTCCTATTTTATGCAGGTGCTCCCAAGCACTCACAGCTTCTCTTAGAATTTCCTCATCTTCAGTCCCTATAAAGAACAAAGATTTCTCAATATCCCGATCTGTGGGGGGATACCTAGAAGTATATCCAAACTGTCTAATGGCCAGGATCGGGTTATAATTAATTCCCCCTTTCCTGCCAATTAGAGGCACATTGGGAAAATTCCCGCAACTGGTGATAATCTCTATTCCCAGCAACTGACGATCCAACTAGACAATGTTATTAGCAGTTAATCCCGTTATCCGCTTGGACCATTTTAAAGAATCTCTTGTGTTTCCAAAAGCACCTGTTTGAGGTAAATGTTTCAAAAACCAATGAGATAAAAGTGGAGTGCAACAGTTGACAGATCCTCCCCTTCTTTTTTCATTCTTGAAGTGCACAGAGTAATAAAAATCTCCTAACAAAGTAGGAACCAGATTTTTGAGAACAAAAACTCTTATAGCTTGCATATCCACAAACTCCTGTTGATTAGGGAAAAGAACAATGCCATATATGCACAAAACCAGGATGGAATTGTAAACTGCCCAATTCTTTGCGCCATCAGCCTCTTGAGCTTGATCGGCAAGAAATTCTAGGTGAAAACTTTTGACCCCATTTTTGCTAGCCACATCTCCTTTTAGCACTGAATCTTTCACCTGCACCGCAGCTGCAATCTCCTCTATGCTAGGGTGACTACCAGAAAAGAATGGTAATGCTGATTTGACCGGAATTCCCAAAATAAATGAGAATTCTTCCAACGTAGGCATCAAAATATAATTAGGAAGGAGAAAGCATCTCAACGAAGGCTCATAAAACTGTAGCAAAGTGTGAATAACATCATGTTCATACTGTGTGATACTGCGAACCATCTCAACCAATTTCCCATATCTCTTCTGGAAGTTGATAAGAACACCCGGGTCAGCCATATCTATCACCTTATGTAGTAAATCCAAAGTAGGTTCCGGGAATTTGTAGGCAACATTATTCTTTCTCTTGGCAACTGTCTCTGTCGAGCCCATTGATTGGAGTCAGAAGTGTAATAAGCACCTGTAAATGACAAACATGAATGTTATGACATGATAATGTAATGCAAAAGGGAATGGTATTAGCGTGCTCAGTGTCTGTGCTAGACTGTGTGCACGGTGTCTGTACAAATCTGGGAATATTACTGTAGATAGAAACCAACTGACTGTAATAGGTTACACCATATGTCTGTGAAAATACCAGAGTATCAGGGTATGTGGGAGGCATGGTCACCTGCAATCCTGTAAACACCCACCCATACTCACATGTGGGTACTAGAACAACGGTTCCTTAGTTTTGGATTCTCTATTTTGAGAAGCAATAGTACATTCATCCCTCGGGGTACAGTACTATCGCCAAACAAAGAGAACGTTCACTGATTGCCCAAATATAAAGGCCGTCCTATGCAAGTTCCAAAGTGGGCCCTCGGGTGCGAATGGGTTTGCCACAGAATGTGGTCTGCCACTGTCACCACTAAAGAGGGATGTTTCCACTAAGGTCCTCAATGATCGGTCACCAGAGTCGACAGCTTTCTAGGTTAACACTCCGAAATGCACAGGACGCGCAAATTAAAACATCTCCCAAGAAAACCTCGTCTGGTTGTGGATTTCGTGTAAACCATACGTACCAAGACGCTATGTAGGCCACACTACTTTCCACTCTAATCCTATGTATGTACTCAAGTTTGTGTAATGGGCTTATCTCTCAGAATACCCATCCCGCCAAACAGAAAAACCAGCACAACACAGTCCAGTATAATAATGATATGTAATGTAGCAAATGCGGTAAAAACAGTAATGTACCGTAAAGCAGTAATATGGTAAACATCAATACAGTAAAAACAGCAAAATACAGCACAACAGTAAACACCCAATGAAAGAAAAACAAACAAGCGCTAGGATTGACTCGCTTAGGGAACCAGAGATTCTGGATAATCTTTCCCCAGCAGAGTCGCCAGCTGTCGCTCCTGGGATTTTCATCCAGGTACAAACGCGAAAGTGGCGCGGAAACAGTGTCGCCAGCAATGTGTATTTATCCCAAGAGAGGGAAAGGAAACACCGCATAAACCTGGGGGAAAGGAAAAGCATGGTCTCGCGACCAAGAGAAACGGGTAAGGGAGTCGGTTACGCGAAGGGAAGGTATTAGCACCCCTACGCGTCCATCGTACTCGATGGGATCCACGGTCGCTATCATTGATCAAAGGGTGTCGGCATCTGGAGCTCCACTGCTACTGGACCAGAGAAAGAACGAGAATGGAAAAGAACGGAGAAACGAAGAAGAACAGAAAAAGAAGTGACTCGATAGGACGTCCTCGGAGTCCTAGGCCTACGTATTCCCTCAGTACAATGGGAAAGTCAGAGTCAACGTAGTTCGACGGACTACGAGGAAGGTTGCTCGTCAAGACATCGCCGTCTTGTGCCTACGTATCCTCGATCGGACGAGAAAGAAGAATCAGAGCAAACGTAGTTCGGCTCAACAAGGGTTGCTTTGTTTGTGTTTTTTAATGGAAATGTCAGAGTGCGCGTCCCAGCAGTTAGGTGTTGCAGCTTACTGTAGGGAGACTTAGGCGTTACCTATTTGCGGTAGAACGGACATGACGAGTCCTTAAGGAATATAATGAAGGAGATGAGAAGAGAATTGGTTTGTTTTTGTATTTTATCAAGTATTTTGATTATTGGTGTGTATAACGCATATTGTATTTAAGTCTTTCACGTAGGATCGAATGCCTCGCATATCGACCCAAGACAGGACGTATGCTAAACATTCTAAGAAAGTGAGAGAAGACCCCTCACTATCTTATTCTCACATGAAAGGCTCAAATGCAATATATGTTATGCCTTTATTAAGTGTTTTTGCTTTTGTTTTGAGATTAGAAGAAGAGAAACTCAAAGGTTGAGAAAGGTAAAAGTCTAAAGGGAGACTAATAATCCTAAGATTTATCATGCTTGGATGTTCCTAATGGTTAAGTGTGGTTTAGAAACCTAAGTCTAAAAAGAGAGAGAAGAAGAGTGAATTCTAACTTACTTCAAAGATTGAAGTTAAGTTAAGAACTCAAAGGGATGAAAGAAGTTGTACAAAGAAAGCATTGAAATGCTTATCACAAAGGCAAAAGAGAAAGCTTTAAAAAGATGAAGGAAGAAAGTATGCGTGGAAGCATATCCACACACTCAACTTACCACTAGCCCCTACAAGAAAAGGTTAGCTAAACAATTGGATATGAAAGCATAAGCAAAAGAAGGAAGACAATTAAGCATCAAACATCTCATGAAATGAAATGATGAATCAAACAAAGCCTAAGTCTAAAGAGAAGGGATCCTAATTGTTAAAGGACTTCTAAATTCAGTAGCTATGTCTAAAGGTGTTCAATTAGGGTTAAGGTACCTAATGAGATCAAACTATGTCAAGCAAGGTGCCAAAGATTCATGCAAGTTCAAGTTATGAATTAAAAATGAAGTATGAATGTGTATGGCATACTAATATGAATGAATGCATGAAGAAATGTCAAAGTCAGAGGTGAATGGCATATTACAATGCATATGAATGTAGATGAATGAACATACAAAGCATGAGTGCAATGATTCAAGAAGAGAAGACAAGATGAAAAGATGTTCAAACAATGTTCAAGTTCACATAAGATGACATACTTGTAGTGCAAATTATGAATGAAGGATGAAACATGAACATGCATAAGAATGGATGCAAGTCAGTACTGTAGGGTATGCTTGATCATATTAGAATGCATGAATGAGGTCACAAAGATGCACACAGAACAAGTTGAGACGCATAGTAGAAGATGCACACAATTAGGTCAAAGTAATTCACATAAGCAACAAACATTTATGAACCAAAATAAAAATGGCAAATGACCTATAATCTAACATGGATGGCCTATAATATCTAAGAAATTACCTATAAAATGATCACACAAGTCCTAATGCAATGGCACAAGTTCCTCCTAATCAATTAAGATTGCAAAGTTAAGAGAACATTCACAAATGTGACCTATAATAAACAAGCAATGCAAAAACAGAAGAAGGTTTGGAAAAATTATGGAATTAAGTCACAAAATACCTAAGTTTGAAGCTAATCACATGTCAAAAGCTCATACCAAAATTCAAGAAGTAACTAATCCAAACAAGTCATCAAAGTCATCTTAGGTCAACAATGGAGAATGCACAAAGATATGGTTCAAAAGCTATGCAAAAATGACTTTAAAAATATAAGAAAAATGTTTTTAGATACCTTAAGATATTTCCTAAACATGACAAAATAATGAGTGCAAAATATTGTGTGAGTTAAGAGAAATAAAATGGGGAAGTTCAAGTATCAATGAAGAAAATCATTTGAAAAGAAAATATAAATGAAATTCTGAAAATATAAGCAAAAATTAATAAAATCAGAATTAAAAAATGTAAGAAATTAGTTAAATGTGTTTTGATGTCATGTGAATTTATTTGGAATTTTTAGGAATGATTTGGTATTTTTAATAAAAGAAAATGAAACAAATATAGAAAAGGAAAATAAAATGTAAAAGAAATAGCGCAGGGGTGTGGCGAAAGTAAAATGATAGTTTAAAAACATCCTTGGGCCCAAAGGGAGGTGTGTGAAAAGCAATTAAAGTCCAGTCCACTACGCGCGTGTGTGTATGAGAATTATGGTGGAACTCAGTCAACAGGTTGACTCAATCTGAGCCTTAGGATCCAGCCAGGACATGATGATCAGATAAGCAATCAAATCTAACGTTTCATGATGCAAACACACAATAATGAGCATGTACGCACACACACACACAATCAAGTCATAGTCAACATTTCAGAGAGAGAGTCACGTGAGGAGCACCATCCTCATTAATGCGTTGGCGCTATAAGGAACGTTAGATTAAAAGAAATTAACGGTTGTGTTATGTTCTGACCTTAAACCCTAACAAAACCCTCACCGGCCGGAGAAGGACCTCCGATCATCTTCTCCGGCCACCTCCGGCGACTGCAAGTATCACATGTTTCCAGAAATTCACAAAATGCACATCAAAATGAAGCTGAGCTCACGTAGAACACCAATCCACAATTGGTTTTCACAAATCACAAATGTACAGAAAGAAATGAAGGGGAGAAAGTTCGCCCTAACTTTGGATCTAAGCTTCTAACAAGCCCTATCAACTAGCCAGAGTTCAAGAGCTTCTAATAAGCTGAAATCAATATAAAACAAACTTAAAATCAATGAAAATCGAGCAAGAGGAGTTTGAATTGAAACCTGAAATAAGGAGCAACTTGAACCTTTAGAAAGCCAGAGAGGAGGATCCTGAGCTCTTGATCTTCCAAAGAGAAAAATAAATGCTCTAATGCTTGAGATCTTGAAGGAAACAGATGAAAATTTGAATTGCAGTGAAGCTACACTTGAAGAGATTGATCTTGCTCTGGCTGGTTCTTGATCAATGATGAACTATTGATGAAGATGATGATGAAATAAGGAAGAACTCGAGCAAAGAGAGAGAGAGTTCAGAGAGAATTTTCAGAGAGTGGTTTGTGGAATGTGAGAAAAATGATGAAGCTCCTTTTCAATTATGTTAGAATGAAACTTATATAGGTGTGATTAGCTTTTAAATGGTGTGGTTGATGGTTAGAACTCAGGTTAAACTGAGTTAGTTAACTGAGTTGTGAGTTAACTAACTGAGTAAGGTTGTTAATGGCATGAGTGGAGAGGCTTGGTTAGAGTGTGGAGAAGCTTTTGTCACTTATGGTGAGGCTGAGGAATGAGAGGTGGTGATGGTTCTGATCATGTAGCAAGACTTGCAAAACAAGTTTGTTCATTTTCTCTTTGGTGTATGGAGCAACATGTATACATGTATGTGTAAGATGGTGGTCTAGCCAAATGAAGTAAAAGGTGGCTGGTGTGAAGTGTTTGTTGTGAACCTGAACCAAGACAATGCATGAAGCTTCCAAAAAACCAGTCGATGCATTGATGGAAACATGGTTATTTGCAGATGAAATTCTCTCCATGTAGTGCATGAAAATGCATGTTTTTGGTGGCTATGGATCAAGGACATGAAGAAGAACAAGTTTGATGTTGGAATTAAATGGAATGGAGGCTTGGAAAGTGATGAAAATTGACCTGAAACACAAGGATGTGAGACTGCATCATGGGCGCGTGTGACTTGTTTCAGACCTGGCATCATGGCCTATGAAATTTCAGTGTTAGACCACCATGTTTGAGCTCTCATATGACCTCCATAACCTGCTCAAATGAGAAAATGACCAACATCAAAGTTGAAGAGGACATGAATATGAACAACTTTCATGTTCAACAATTTTTCATTTGAAGCCTTCTTGAGGGAGAAAAATAGCTTGACATTTGGCCCACCAAGTGTTTGATGAAATTATGGCCTGGAGGCCTGAATCTGCCTTGCCATGACTTGAGATTTGCCTTGGTTTAGTCAAACTTTGATTGATCATAACGCTCTCAATTTTGATCTAATGGAAGAGTTCTTTATATGGATTTGAAGCTTAAGATGTGATCTTTAATTGGATCAACTTAGGGTTGAAGTTTGAAGCTTTTATCATGGAGAAAGAATGCCTTGAAGTAGAGTGCAAAATGGTCCACACTTACCATTTTTGGAAACCCTAAGTTTCTATTTTGGGCAGTTTTGTGATTTCTTGATTTTTCCATGAACCTCTTGACATTTATTGATCAAATATTGGCCAATGAACCTATGTGACTTGAATTTCATGAATTTGACCCAAAAAAGTCAGGAGTTGACTTTTTCCTTTGCATAGTTGACTTTTTCCCCAATTTCTGGATTCTCAAGCAACTGACCAACTGAACCTCTTCTAAAATGAACCAATGAGCAATCTTCCATACTTAGATACTTGATATCATGTAGAAAACATTGAGATCAAGTTTGAACCAAAATTTCATCAGGAGACTGCTTGAATCACAAACCCTAATTTGGACTGTTTTTTTGCCAGGAGATGATGAACTGTCCAACTTCTTGATGAATTCACATCTTCAAATGATTTGTGAGATCAAATGAGATGAAATATGATGTAAGAGACCCTTGAGGCTTGTTTGGAGACACTTGGCTCTTATCCTCTTGCTTTGAATGCTCAGTGCTCTGAAATCAACTGATCACATGCCCTTTGCAACTTCTATGAGATATCAGATGAAATGAGATATAAATGCAATGCAATGAAACATAAGCTAGGCAATAACAAGAGAGAAAATTTTGGGGTGTTATAGATAACATATCCAAACCTATAAGCAAGCGAAATGGTTCTCGTCGAGTACGACGGATGTGTAAGGTGCTAGTACCTTCCTTTCGCATAACAGACCCCCTGGCCCGTTTCTCTTCCATTTGGGTTTTATCGATATTTTCCCTGTCCGTTGGGACTAAATAAAGTTCGGTGGCGACTGTTGTATCTTTGAGTGTGCGATTCACTAAGGTATAATCTCGCTAGCTTCAACTGGCGACTTTGCTATGGAGTCCTTGCTCTTGCAAGTTGGGGTCTCGCCTAGTTTTGTTTGTTTTCTTGCTTGATTAGGTGTTTATCTTTTGCGCTTTACTTGCTTTATCTTTATGCTTTACTTACTTTATGTTTATTTACTACCTTTCTTTACTGCTTTAAATATTCATATGCTGTATATTCTGGATATCTGCTATATTTTCTGCTTTGAATATTCATATGCTGTATATTCTGGATATCTGCTATATTTCCCGTTGTTGTTGGGATGGGTAGATATTATTGGACAGAAAAGTCCTGTTGTGTCCCTGCTTTTGAGGTTGGCATTAATTTTGGTAAAACTAACTTAGCAGGAAGATGTTGGACAAGATGTCATAACATGTTGAACTATCTGTAGGATAAGATGTTTGACAAGATGTCCTATCAGGTGGATTCGACATCTTTGTCTGTTATTGTTTTTTTATAATAGGTGTTCCAGGTGTGTTTGGAATATGACTTGATTCCAGGTGGCATCTGAGATTGTGGAATCAGAGATTCTGATTCTAATTGGAATATGCGGTTTCCTTGTAAGGAGACATTTTTGGTAACTTGCGATTGAAGAAAGGATTAGGTCGCAAATTCTGAGGAGGAGAATTACTGCGCTTTTGAAGCCCAAGTCCAGCTGTGGTTTGCAATATAAATAGGTTGGAGTTAACCTAGTTTAAAGGTTGAATATTGCAGTTGTTTTAGAAGTACCAGGGTTTGTACTTGTGAGCCTATCGTGTATTGTGTGAATACTTGAGAAGGACTATTTTATTGAGTTGTAATATATTTAGTCACTACTGTGATTGGAAGGGAATTGAGAAGGGTCTCATACCTAGGAGAGTCTTAGGTAGGAATCTAGGACGGGTAGTTTCTAGGTGCTAAGTTGTAAACGTTGGAGTTTAGCTTAGAACCAATTCTACTTAGTGATTTCATTCCTGGCTTGGTAGTCCCCAGATGTAGGTGTTGTTGATCACCGAACTGGGTTAACAATTTCTGTGTGTTGTTTACATTCTTCAGTTTACTTTGTTCTTCCTTAATCCTTGCGAGAAGCAGAGATCAAGTGTCACGACATCCTGTCTGACATCTTAGTGATCTGCTTAACTAGAATTTCAATTGGTATCAGAGCAGGCATCCTACTCTGTATTTGGGTGAGATTCAGGGACGATGCTTTTTGGTATGATGGATAAAGAAGGAGGAATTCTGAATAGACCACCAATACTTGATGGTTCCATTTATGATTATTGGAAAGTTCACATGGTGGAGTTTATCAAGTCTATGGATGGAAAGGCTTGGAAGTCTGTGGTCAAGGGGTGGGATCTACTAAAGATCAAAGACAAAGATGGGAAGCTCACCGAGGAGCTGAAACCTGAAGAAGATTGGGATAATGAAGATGATAAGCTTGCTCAAGGAAACTCCAAAGCCTGAATGCCTTGTTCAATGGGGTGGACAAGAACATCTTCAGACTCATCAAGAATTGCACTATTGCAAAGGTTGCGTGGAAAATCCTGAAGACTGCTCATGAAGGTACCTCTCGTGTCAAATCCTCAAGACTTCAGTTGCTTACCACTACATTTGAAAACTTGAGAATGAGAGAAGATGAAAGTATACATGACTTTCACATGAACATTGTTGATATTGCTAACACATCTAGTGACCTTGGAGAGAAAATTCCTGAAGCCAAGTTGGTCCAGAAAATTCTAAGGTCTCTTCCCAAGAGATTTGACATGAAGGTGACTGCTATAGAAGAAGCTCAGGACATAGCTACTATGAAAGTTGATGAGCTCATGGGTTCTCTACAAACCTTTGAAATGGGTCTGAATGAAAAATCTAAGAAGAAGAAAAGCTTAGCCTTGGTGTCAAATCATGCTGAAGAGAATATAAACTCTAATGAAGTGATGTCCAAGACTGTTGTGCTTCTTGGAAAGCAATATGGACAGTTGCTGAAGAAGATGGAAGGGGAAGCAAGGTTGAATGACAACCCTCAATCATTCAACAACCGTAAAAGAAATGACCTTAGAAGAAACTCTAAGTATGAAGAAAAGGAAGACAAGGGAAAAGGAATCAAATTCTATGAGTGTGAGGGATACGGACACATTAGATATGAATGTCCTAACTTTTTGAAGAAAGAAAAGAAAGGACTCATTATGTCCTGGTCTGAAGATGAGTCTGCAAGTGATGGAGAATCACCCAAACAAGTCTTTGCTCTTACAGGAATGTTTGATTCTAACATAGAATTAGAGATTGAAGGTCTATCCTATGATGATCTAATAAAATCCTTCAAAAAGGTTTACAAGAGATGTACTGAAATCTGCCAACTAGGAGAAGGACAACACAAGATCATTATGCACCTTGAGGCTGAAAGAGAAAAACATCTTGATGTTATCTCCGATCTTGAGGAGGAAGTGGATGTGCTAAATTCCAAGCTTGAAAATGTGGCAAAAAATGTTAGGATGCTCAACAGCAGTTCTGGTATTCTAGATAAAATTCTTCAAGTTGGGAGGAATGCTGGAGATGTCAGAGGACTTGGCTACAATGGTCCAGAATGCAGTCTAAATCCGATCAAAAGAAAACAGATAATGTCAAATAGAATGTCGTTCCATCACTATAGACATCAGAGAAGACAAAACTGGAAATGTCATCATTGTGGCAAGTATGGCCACATTAAATGATATTGCTACAAGTTACATGGATATCCTAAAGGTAAGAGTACTGGAAAGAAAAAGAGTTTCAAGAATGATTCCATGGCTCTGGTAGTCCATTCCTACCAAGAGGAGTACCCTGAAGAAAGGTGGTACTTTGACAGTGGATGTTCAAGACACATGACTGGTGTCAGGGACTATCTAGTGGATATAGAACCCCATTCCTCCAACTATGTAACCTTTGGAGATGGATCAAAGGGAAAGATTAGAGGAGTCAGAAGATTGGATCACCCTGGGAATCCTAGACTCGATGATGTGTTGCTTATAAAGGGATTAATTGCAAACTTAATCAGCATTAGTCAGCTTTGTGATCAAGGCCTAAAAGTCAGTTTCACTAGATCTGAATGCCAAGTCGTGGATGATAAAGGTAAAATTATCATGAAAGGATTCAGATCAAGGAATAATTGTTATGTGTGGACTACCTCACAGACGGAGAGACCTCAGAAATCATTCCCAGATATGGACATTAGACGATTAACCAAAATGACATATATGAGAATGCAACGACAGACTATCGAAAAGATGGAGAATCTTCTTCAGAAGCCTTCCAGGTTTAGGGAAATGACTGGAAATAGATGCTCTTATGTCATCATAATTGACTCATCCCATGAGACAAGGGATAAGAATGATTGTCCTCAAAACGTTGGAACTGAAAGTGTTTTGACAAGGCATAATGTCACACCACATGTCATGACATCCGACTGTGACATTTTAAATTACTCAAGGGTTACAGAAATAAAAAGAAAAATCCTGAAGGACAAATTAGGGGTTTTCTTAATTTGTGGCAACGGTATACAATGGTTCGTCTGTTTTGGAAAACATTTTACTCAAAACCTTCTAAATCATACTTATCGTCACTTTGCTCGAATCTTCTCAAACTCATCCATCTTTCCAATTGGAAAACAAGCATATTGTGTGAAGATGTCTCAACAACAATCACCAACACAAGCTATCAAGAAAGACTCAGAAGTGACATCTGAGTCTTGGTCAAAGTCTAAAGAGCTACACGCTGAAGAGGTAATTGATGTTGCTCCGATTACTATCATGCCATGCAAAGCGGACAAGCTTCCGATCAAAAGATCCAAAAATATTCCACCAGGTAATCCTTCAAATACCTCTGATGCTTTTGTTAGTCCTAGGAAAGGAATAAAAAGTTTCAACACAGATGAAAGGATTGATAAAATCATAGAGAAAATCATAATCCAGGGGGACAGAGTGAGTGTTGCTAGAATCACCAGACCTCTTGCACAGATTATGCCACCCAACTCATCTCAGGATTCAGATGTTACTAAGAAGAATGCTGACAAAAGAGGAAATGATGTTGAAATGTCAGAAGGGAATCTGCACACCCTTGCCCACTCTGTGGTTAAAGATGCTGGGACAGATGATGAAACATTCTCATCTGCACAAGGAGCTTCAGAACAGACTGAAAAAATCATCAATTTAGATGACATTTCCTCTGACAATGAAGTCATTGCTACAAGCGTCAAGCCAAGTGTGTCGGAACGATTGAAAAGAAGAAAAGATAAAGGTGTAGCCATCTCCAATAAACTAACTAAGAAGTCTGCAGTTGGCCCCCATAGGTCCTAGAGCAAGGTTGATGTTGAAAGCAAGAAAAGGAAGACAGAGTCTTAAAGTGAATCAGACTAAGATGAACAAAGTATCATGAAGAAACCAGTTGCTAAGAAGACAGCAGTCACACTTCCTAAGGCTCCCATGGACAACATCTCCTTTCATGATGTTGTAAACGTCAACAAGTGGAAGCATGTTTATCATAGAATAATTTCTTTGGGGAGAGAACTGGGACAGAATGCCCTCAAGTGTGAAGAAATGATGAACTTGATTAAAGAAGCTGGGTTGTTAAGGACTGTTTCTCATTTTGACTGATGTTATGAGCAACTGGTGAAAGAGTTTATTGTAAACATTCTAGAAGGATGCAATGATAGACAAAGTGAGGACTACTTCAAGGTGTATGTTAGGGGAAATGTTGTGACATTTTCTCCTGATGAGATAAACAAGTACCTTGGAAGACCTGAACGTCCCCAGGCTGAAATTGAAGATTCAGATGATCAAATTTGTAGGGAGATTATTAGGAACAGTGTGAAGAATTGGGCAAGCAAACAGAAACTGCCTTCTGGGAAATTCAGTATCAAATATGCAATTCTTCATAGAATT
Organism: Lathyrus tuberosus; assembly: GCA_022829125.1. Taxonomy (NCBI): domain Eukaryota; kingdom Viridiplantae; phylum Streptophyta; class Magnoliopsida; order Fabales; family Fabaceae; genus Lathyrus; species Lathyrus tuberosus. Next base: position 8,719,084 of record JALAZF010000237.1, read on the forward strand.
GGCACTGTGAACTGGGTCCCTACTAATCACACTTCAAATATTTCAACAAAACTTGGGAATTTTATTTATACAATTGGAAAAAGGAAATCCTTTGATTTTGGTGAATATATCTTTGATCAAATCCTGAAACAAGCTACCTCATCAGCTGTTAAATTGCCAATATGCTTTCTATCACTCATCTGTGGAATACTGCTTCAATAATATCCTAGGATAATTCTATATGGTGACACTGTTATGAGGAGAAAGCCGCCTCTAACTATACATCATAAGCTGTTTGCTGGTAAGCATGTTTCAGATATTTCCTCAACATCCACTCCGACATCTGCAGCTACATCCTCAGAGGAGGACACCATTGCTCAGCTAAAAGCAACATGCAAAGAGCTTGATGATATCATCAAGACAAGCACTGCCAGAAAAGAGAAGCATGAACAACTGATACAAGTCCTGTCTGTTAAGCAGATCAAGGACACTGAGGTAAATACTGGAAATGTTGAGAAGGGTAATGAGGAAAACTGTGATGCAGTAGAAGAAGATGCTAAAGATGGTTCGGGTGAAAGTGCAGGAGAAAAAGAAGATGATAAGGAAACTGAAGATGACATCTGAGAGTTGACTTCTCTTTATTTTATTTTTTTGGTTGTGTAAAGGTTGTATGTCCAAGATATTTTTTTGTTTGTTAGGTGTGTAATTTAAACTACTTTGATCTGTTTTATTGGTTTTTGAGTTAGTCCTTCTACCTTTGTCATATTGTGGCCAAAAAGGGGGAGAATTACTAACATCACTATCCACTGCTGGTTGTCTACTAACCACTGAGGGGGAGTAGATCTGAACTGATTGAGGGGGAGACATGTCCATGTTATAATTCCGCTGCTGCTCTGATGGTGGTCTCTTTGATATGTTTCTGCACGACAATGAAAGTTAGTTTTAGCCAAAATCTGCCAAAGAGGGAGATTGTTGAGTCCCTGCTTTTGAGGTTGGCATTAATTTTGGTAAAACTAACTTAGCAGGAAGATGTTGGACAAGATGTCCTAACATGTTGAACTATCTGCAGGATAAGAGGTTTGACAAGATGTCCTATCAGGTGGATTCGACATCTTTGTCTGTTATTATTATTTTTATAACAAGTGTGCTAGGTGTGTTAGGAATATGACTTGATTCCAGGTGGCATCTGAGATTGTGGAATCAGAGATTCTGATTCTAATTGGAATATGCGGTTTCCTTGTAAGGAGACATTTTTGGTAACTTGGGATTGAAGAAAGGATTAGGTCACAAATTCTGAGGAGGAGAATTGTTGTGCTTTTGAAGCCCGAGTCCAGCTGTGGTTTGCAATATAAATAGGTTGGAGTTAACCTAGTTTGAAGGTTGAATATTGCAGCTATTTTAGAAGTACTAGGGTTTGTACTTGTAAGCCTCTCGTGTATTGTATGAATACTTGAGAAGGACTGTTTTATTGTGTTGTAATATATTCAGTCACTGCTATGATTGGAAGGGAATTGAGAAGGGTCTCATACCTAGGAGAGTCTTAGGTAGAAATCTAGGACGAGTAGTTTCTAGGTGCTAAGTTGTAAACGTTGGAGTTTAGCTTAGAACCAATTCTACTTAGTGATTTCATTCCTGGCTTGGCAGCCCCCAAACGTAAGTATTGTTGATCACCGAACTGGGTTAACAATTTCTGTGTGTTGTTTACATTATGCAGTTTACTTTGTTCTTCCTTAATCCTTGCAAGAAGCAGAGATCAAGTGTCACGACATCCTGTCTGACATCTTAGTGATCTGCTTAACCAGAATTTCAAGTCCTAACACCGGGCTTGAGCATGCACATAGGCTAGAACATGGATAGTCGTGAGGCCTGAGTTTTGCAGGTTGGGTTACTACGAGAGCCACATCCTTGACCGTGATTCGCTTGAAAATACTTCCATCCTGGGAGAATTCGCTACCGGGGGGGGGGGGGGGGGGAAGTTCATTCCGAGTCCTATAGTTTGGGTGACCTTTCTAGGGACCACCTTGTTGTGTCTAGTTCACACCTGTGAGTTGGATATGGGTTTTTTTTCAGGAAAACAAGCCTCTTCATACCTTTGTTCTCTCACGCACATCGGATTATTTTGCACCGGCACAGAATTATATGTGCAGATATCCAGATTGTTCAGACTGTGCTGCCTTCGTGATTTTTTGTTGCATATCATGTCATCATGTAAATTAATTTTTGCATGTGCATTTCCAGGTTATCCGAAGGCTTATTCTTTGTTGACATTATCATAGAGATGAGTACTGGTTGTCGAGGTATCTTTAGCTACAAGTTTGTGGAGCCTAAGCTGAAGACTTTGCGAGGTCTAGCATCCCATGTGGTTGAAGATAACAGAGGGGTTTTCAAAGATGCTTATGGTAATTTGTTGGTAATCCTCAAAACTGAAGTCAACATCACTGCCATTCATACGCTGGTTCACTTCTATGATCTGCCACTTAGGTGCTTCACATTTCAGGATTATCAGTTAGCACCTACACTTGAGGAGTATTCTCGTATCTTGGGGGTTGAGATCAAGAAGCAGGTTCCTTTTGTCAACACCAGCGGTTGTTCGAAGTTTCCCCTTATTGTTGATGCTCTTTGCATTAGTAAGAAGGATGTGAAAGCTAATCTCAAGACCAAAGGGAATGGTATTCAAGGGTTTTCTTCAAAGTTTCTGGTTGACAAGGCCACTTCTTTTACTGAAGATGGAAACTGGAAGGCTTTTAACGCCATTCTTGCTTTGCTGATATATGGGATTGTCTTGTTTCTAAACATGGAGGATTTTGTAGATCAGGTTGCCATCAGTATCTTCTTGTCCAAGAACCCTGTTCCCACGCTTCTTGCTGATACCTGTCATTCTATTCATTTGAGGAATGAAAAGAAGAAAGGAACCATTGTCTGTTGTGCTCCTCTGCTGTACCGATGGTTCATGTCTCACCTTCTGCAGAAAGGTCCCTTTGTTGAGAATAAGGGAAATCTCAAGTGGTCTCAATGGATCATGTCTCTTACTGCTAATGACATTTCTTAGTATTCTCGATTCTTTGACGATACTAAGATCATTCTTTATTGTGGTAAATTCTCCAATGTGCCTCTCTTGGGTTCAAAGGGTGGAATTAACTACAATCCGAGACTGGCCTTCCATCAATTGGGATATCCTATGGTTGCCAAGCCAGATCCTGAGGTAGTGGAAGAGTTCATCTTTCATGAAGGGGTTGATGACATGGGATTACTGAAGAGGTTTAGTGCCGCTTGGACTCAGATTCACCTTGAAGGAAGAGCCGATTTGGGTAGGAAGAATTGCATAGCCAAGGAAGCTTACATGCTTTGGGTCAAAGAGCGCGTCAAAGAAGTCTTGTTGCCATTTCCTTCTGAGCCTTCCATGAATGTCAAGCTTCCTGAACTTGCCATTGTTCCTCCATCTGAAGTCGACCAAATTAAGCGGACTATTGAGATGTTGAAGAAGGAGAATGCTGATCTTCGTCTCAACCTTGATAAAGTCACGTCCGAGAAGGAAAGCCTTCAGATTGAGCTCCATCAGAAGAGAGAGCGCATGCTCAAAGAGGTGGAGGTTGAATAGAACAAGCGAAGGAAAGTGGGTGATGCTTTTAAGAGTACCTACGATGGACTTACTTCAAAGAAAAGACAACTCGCTGACACTCAGTATCAAGCCTACAAGGATGAGTTGAGCTACAAGAAACAACTTGAAGAGCTTCGAGGGAATTAGTCAGAGTACAAGACAAAGCTGAAAAGTGAACAAGACTGTGCTAACCAGTTGGAAAAGGACTTTTCTCAGTGTCAAGCTAAGCTTGACGAAGCCTTGGACAAGATCCAGAAGCTGCAAGATTAAGCACATCAAAGCCGAGAGCAGACCAGTCAGATCAACACGAAGAATAATCATTGGGAGCGCCAGAGCCGTCATCTGCAAGTCCACTTAGATCAGAAAGAGGCCTTTCTTCAGGATCTTCTTCAGGGACATAACCATTCTTTGTTACGCAACCTCATGAAGGATGCGAAATATTGGAGTGAGAGACACGACCGTCTAGCCAGATTCGCTGAGCACGCACTTGAAGACTTGCCTGGGTTGTTAAGGGATGCATATGTTGATGTATTGCCGCACAAGACTCCTTGGGCTGTTTTCCACTTCCTGTATGTTTGTAGGGTGGTCTTTGATAGGATCCAGGATGATCTTGTTGTAGTCCAAAAGGCAAATATTTGATTTGCACTTGACTTGTACATCTTTCCTTTATTGTTGAATGAATGAAGTTTCTTGCCAATTTTATCTTTTCACCTTTACTTGTATGCTTTATGATTATTGTTAACAAAGATAATTTTACGAATTCCTGGAATTAAAAACTTTATTTTTTCATGGATTACATACATTCATGCACACATATGCACGTCCCTTCATCCGGAAAACCTTTGCTTACACTGTCTGTCTCCTCCTTGTAGTAAGACGACGACTCGACATTGCTATTTCACTCGCTCAAGATCATGGCTTATTTCGAAGCTGAGAACGCTGCCTATGAGGAAACTCTGGCTCAATTTCAAGGTCTGATGGATCAATTTCAGACCAACATGGATGTTATTATGGAGTTCCTTCGCGCTCAGAAGGACGCCGCTGCTGCTTCCACTGAAGTTGGAACTGCCACTTATGCAACCGTTGTCACCCCTGTTATGATTGTTCCTCTTGTTGTTACTGCTACTCCCGCTATTGTTTCTTTTCCTGCCATTGTGGAAAAGCCAGTTGAGTCTGTTATTCAGCCCGATGTTCATCCATCAAACTCTCAATCTGGTTTGAACAAGATGCCTGCTGCTTTTCCTTGGGGCATGCCTCCGAATTTCAATCCTCAGATTGTAAATAGTGGTGCCTCCGTACCATATCAGCCTTTTGTTGTGCCTATGCCGAATGGAAGTTCTACTGCATATCCGTGGGGTATGCCTACTCCGGTTCCACGTCCAGTGGTGAATGGTGATCATGAGAATCTTTAGGTTCAGACTCTATGATGGCTGACATTGAAGCTCCTGATGACGATGAGCATGTGTATAGGGGTCCACCTATTCATGTTCCGGTTTCATCCCAAGTTGCTCAAACTACAGTTCAGAATGTTTATTCTGAAATACTTTACCCTGGGGCATCTTCAGCCGCTGTGGTACCTCATTAGAATTATCCATTTGGTGTTCAGATGGGTCAGAATGCTGGTCAGATGGTTAATCAGGGATTGGTATATCCTTCTCAGTTTACTACTCTGTAAGTGCACGCTCCAGCCATGTCTCAGGTGCCAAATCCTCAGATCCTTGTCAGGCTTGTTGATCAAGGTAGAACTGTAGATTACAAGTTGTTGGAAGACCGTATCAGAGCTATTGAAGGGTTTTCTGCTTTTAGCATGGAGGCCAAGGACTTATGTTTGGTTCCAAATGTTGTATTGCCGCAGAAATTCAAGATACCTGAGCTTCCAAAGTATAAAGGTTTGAGTTGCCCACATTGTCACATCACTATGTACTGCAGGAAGATGGCATCCTATATTGATAACGATGAATTGCTAGTTCATTGTTTTCAAGATAGTTTGTCTGGTGCTTCGTTGGATTGGTACATGGGCTTAGAACGCAGCAAAATTCGTACTTGGAGAGATCTGTTTGAGGCATTCTTAAAACAATACAAATACAATCTTGATTTAGCGCCTACCCGATTACAGTTGCAAAACCAGTCTCAGCGCTCAACTGAAACATTTAAAGTGTATGCACAAAGATGGTGTGAGATGGCATCTCGTGTGCAACCTGCTCTCTCTGACAATGAGTTGGTTGACATCTTCATGGGTACATTACAGGGATCTTACTATGAGAAAATGGTGGGTAGTTCATCATCAAACTTTGCTGACATTGTAACCATCGGTGAAAGGATTGAGAACATGCTAAAGATTGGAAAATTTTTCTGGAATCGCTTCCCAGCAGTCGGCTAACAGAAAGTCTCAGAATAGTTATTCAAAGAAGAAGGAAGGTGAAGCCACGCTGTGACAGCCAAAGTATCTCCTTGGTATTAAGTACCCATGGCTCCCATGCCTTATTACCCGTATCTGTACATTGCTGCTGCACAATATTAACAATCGTCGTACCAGTATCATCTGCAACAACCAGTTGAGAATGCTTAGAATCAGCAACAACCGCAACGTCAACAACATTCTCAACAGAATAATAGAAATCAGCAAAATCAAAACCAGCAAAACAACAACAATCAAGGAAATTGTAAGCGCCCAGACTTCGACAGAATTCCGGTACCCTGTACTGAATTGTTCCCTTACTTGGTTCATCAAGGCGCAATTATTCCCAAAGAGTTCGCACCTGCAATTCCTTCATTCAATCCAAAGCATAATCCAAATGCGTCTTGTGCTTATCACTCTGGATGCGTAGGACATGCGACAGAGGACTGTATTGTTTTCAAAACCAAGGTTCAGGAGCTCATTGATTGAAAGATTTTGACTTTTGCTGAGGAAGGTCCTAACATTCAGCACAATCCATTGCCCAATCATAGTGGACCTGCGGTGAACATGATTGAGGATAATTCAACGGCTAAATTGATCATGGATGTTGACGAGGTAAAAACCCCGATGAGTGTGGTTATCAAGAGATTGAATGAACATGGGTTGTTGACAGGGATACATGGTGAGTGTCAGATTTGTGACGATACCAACCAATGTCGAAGGCTGAAGGGTTGTGTCCAAATTTTAATGAATAGAGGTGAAGTTCAATTTGCCAGATCTAAGCCTGTTGAAGAAGTCACTACTATCGAGCTATTCACCATCATCTATAAGAAGGTTCCTGTTGAATCCCATAAAAAGAAAATGCAAACTATCGTTGTTTGCCCACCAAAACCATTTTCGTATCAGAATTCTAAGGAGGTACCTTGGAGGTATGGGTCTACTGTGTTTTCTGGAGGTCAAGAGATAAGGTTTGTTGAGTCTGAGATTGTGAATGTTACCACCGCTGGGGGTATGACTCGCAGTGGACGAGTATTCGCTCTGAAGGTCACTACAAAGCCTGTTCAAGTTCCAACTGTTGTTCCTCCCAATGAGAAACCTACATCTGTAGCCCCTATTGTTCAACAAGGGGCATCTACTATCGTATCAGTGCCAACCATTCCTTCTGAGGATGCCGCAAAAAGAAAGGAGATGATTGATGATTAAGAGTTCCTAAAGCTGATCAAGAAAAGTGACTTTAAGATTGTGGATCAGCTGGGACAGACGCCCTCAAGGATATCAATCTTTTCCTTACTCATGACCTCACCCGCGCACAGATCAGCATTGTCGAAGGTATTGAACACTGCCCGCGTGATGCATGATATATCTGTTGTCAAGTTCGATGATGTAGTGGCTAACATAACAGTAAGCAGATACTTGGGCTTTAATGAATATAAATTGCCGCCTGAAGAAGCTACCCATGATCGAGCATTACACATATCTGTAACCTGCATGGACGCCTTATTATCTCGTGTTCTTGTGGACACCGGTTCTTCCCTCAATGTGATGCCTAAGGGCACATTGAGTCAATTACTGGTGGAAGGGGGTGAGATGAGGCCGAGCGCCTTAGTTGTCAGAGCCTTTGACGGTTCTCTAAGGCAAGTCATTGGAGAAGTGGATCTACCCATTAAGGTTGGACCGCAATTGTTCACCATTACCTTCCAAGTGATGGATATCATCCCGCATACAGTTGCCTATTGGGTCACCTGTGGATTCACGCCACAGGGCCAGTTACTTCCATTTTACATCAGAAATTAAAATTCATGTTTGGCCATCAGTTGGTCATCGTCTGTGGTGAAGAGGATTTGATTGTAAGTGAGTTATCATCTTTCTGATACTTCATAACCGATGAGGGCATAGCTGAGGTGCCGTTGCAGTGCTCGAGTTCAAAGATGTCAGTTCTGCTTTAACTAGTCAAAATAGATCACCGCAAATGACCTTGACATCTGCCAAGAGTGCTAAAGAGACCATCAAGAAAGGTGCCTTGCCTGGCTGGGGGCATGTGATTGATGTGGTTGAAAAGCATAATCATTTTGGATTAGGTTATCATCCTGGTCGACAATCTAGCTCACATGGTCAGAAGCAATGCAACTTGATCAAGTTCAGTAGCGCGGGTTTTCAAAAGGGTGACATCGTGGCAGCCATTGATGATGCTGGTTCTAGCAACTAGATTTCAAGCTTTGTGTGCAAATTCCCGCCGGGTTTTGAGCTCAACAATTGGACATCTACCGTGATTCTTGTGGTTTTTCTAACAAGCATGTAATACATTTTGCTTTCTCATTCCCTCGCCCTCGCCCAAGACGAGTGGATAGCTTGTAAAGGGCCTCCCAAATTTGCAATATTATGTGATCAATAAATAAAAGTTTTTTGCATTCAAAATCATGCTCTTTTTTCTTTCTTTACTTTAATTTTTCACAAACAAATGGAAAAAGTTTCTTTTACTTTCACTTTTTCAAAATAGCTCATTCTAAACATATTCATAAACATGCAGAACAAATAAATGCATTGATAACAACATGGAAAACATCCGTTGTAATTCTGGGATTCTAATTAACCAAGCCGAAGAAGATGGTGAGGAAAATTGTGAATTATCACCTGAACTAGCAAGGCTCCTTGAGCACGAGCGGAAAGAGATTCGACCATACAAAGAGCCAGTGGAAGTTGTCAATCTTGGTACTGGTGATGTCAGAAGAGAAGTCAGGGTTGGTGCGTCCCTCGCAAAGCATGTACACTCTGATTTGGTCAAGTTATTGAAAGAGTGTGTTGATATCTTTGCCTGGTCTTATCAAGATATGCCTGGGTTGGATACCAACATCGTTGAACATCACTTGCCACTCAAGCACGGATGTCTTCCTGTCAAGCAGAAACTAAGGAAGACTAGACCCGATATGGCACTTAAAATCAGAGAAGAGGTCAAGAAACAGCTTGATGCTGGGTTCCTGGCCACTTCTGAATATCCTGAATGGATTGCCAACATCGTCCCGGTTCCTAAGAAAGATGGAAAAGTCAGAATGTGTGTTGACTATCGAGATCTCAACAAGGCAAGCCCGAAAGATGATTTCCCTTTGCCTCATATTGATGTCTTGGTAGACAACACGGTGCAGTTCTCTGCCTTTTCTTTCATAGACGGCTTCTCAGGATATAATCAGATCAAAATCTCCCCAACTGATATGGAGAAAACCACTTTCATCACACCTTGGGGTACATATTGCTACAAAGTCATGCCATTCAGTTTGAAGAACGCTGGGGCAACATACCAACGTACCATAACAACTTTCTTTCACGATATGATCCATAAAGAGATTGAGGTTTACGTGGACGATATGATTGCCAAGTCAAAAACTGAAGATGATCACTTGGTCCATCTGAAGAAACTACTTGACAGACTCCGGAAGTTTAAACTACGGTTGAATCCTACAAAATGCACCTTTGGAGTTTGATCTGGTAAATTGTTGGGCTTTATTGTCAGTCAGAAGGGCATTGAAGTTGCTCCTGATAAGGTTTGAGCAATTCTAAACATGCCGCCTCCCAAAACAGAAAAAGAAGTCCATGGCTTTCTGGGCAGACTTAATTACATCTCAAGATTCATATTTCACTTGACGGCTACCTGTGAACCAATACTCAAATTACTAAGAAAAAATCAATCGGTTGAATGAAACAATGATTGTTAGGAAGAATTTGACAAGATAAAACAATATTTGCAAGAACCACCGATCTTAGTACCGCCGATTCCTGGTAGGTCTTTAATCATGTATCTCACTGTTCTCGATGAATTAATGGGATGTGTATTAGATCAACATGACGACACTGGCAGAAAGGAACATGCAATTTACTATCTGAGCAAGAAGTTCACTGATTGTGAGACCAGATACTCACTTTTGGAAAAAACTTGTTATGCTCTGGTCTAGGTCGTTTGACGCCTAAGACAATACATGATTTTCCATACCACTTTGTTAATATCCAAAATGGATCCAATAAAATACATATTCGAAAAGCCTGTTGTCTCTGGAAGGATTGCTCTTTGGCAAATGCTGTTAACTGAGTATGGTATCCAACATGTTACCCAGAAAGCAATAAAAGGGAGCGTCTTGTATGACTACCTTGCTTATCAACCTGTGGAGGGTTATCAACAAATAAAGTTTGACTTTCCCGATGATGATGTTCTATTTATCAGAGACTATGAGACTCCAGACCCTGACATAGGACCCGAACCAGGGGCGCGATGGACGCTCGTGTTTGATGGTGCCTCCAATGATAAAGGTCGTGGAATTGGTGCTATCCTCATCTCTCCAACAGGTTTTCATCTTCCCTTCACTGTCAGATTATGCTTTGCATGCACCAACAATATGGCTGAATACGAAGCATGTATCTACGGTATTGAAGCGGCAATCGACATGAGAATCAAGATTCACGAGGTCTATGGAGATTCTGCTTTGGTTATTGGCCAAGTCAGAGGAAACTTTGAAACTCGGGATTTCAAGATGGTTCCGTACCAAAAGCACGTCGCAAAATTGATTCCCTAATTTGATGAGATATCTTTTCATCATATCCACAGAGAGGAAAATCAACTAGCTGATGCTCTTGCCACCCTGGCATCCATGTTCAAAGCAGAGTGGAAGAATGAAGCTCCTTCTATCTGCATTGATCACTTGAACAAACCAGTACACTATTTATCAATCGAGGACGAGTCTGATGACAAGCCTTGGTTCTATGACATCAAGAGATATCTGGAAAAATAGGAATATCATGAGGGTATTACTATCACTGATAAGAAAGCTCTTACACGGCTCTGCACCAAATTCTTCTTAAGTGGTGGTGTACTGTACAAGAGGAATTATGATTCCGTGTTGCTCAGATGTGTAGATAGACATGAAACAGACACGGTCATAAGGTCCATACATGAGGGCTACGAGGGTGTACATGCTAAAGATCCTGTCATGGCTAAAAAGATCCTTCGAACTGGGTATTACTAGACAACAATGGAGGTCGATTGTTACAACTTTGCCAAAAGATGCCATAAGTGCCAAATCTATGGTGACAAGATCCACGTGCCTCCAACTCCATTGAATGTTTTGACTTCACCTTGGCCATTCTCTATGTGGGCGAGTCGAAGGCTTCCAACGGTCATCGCTTCATTTTAGTTTCTATCGACTACTTCACCAAGTGGGTTAAAGCTGCTTCTTACACAAACATTACACGACAAGTGGTTACCAGATTTATCAAGAAAGAGATAATCTGTCGCTATGGTATTCCTAGCAGCATTATAACTGACAATGCAAGCAACTTAAACAACAAGATGATGAAATAGTTGTGTCAAGAATTCATGATTGAGCACCACAACTCTTCACCATATCGGCCCAAGATGAATGGTGCCGTTGAAGTAACAAACAAAAACATCTAGAGGATTGTCCAGAAAATGGTCAAGACTTACAAGGATTGGCATGAAATGCTTCCCTTTGCACTGCATGGCTACAGAACTTCAGTCCGTACTTCTACTGGGTCAACTCCGTATTCGCTTGTGTATAGTATGGAGGCGGTTCTTCCCATTGAAGTTGAAATTCCTTCGCTCAAAGTCATCATGGAAGCAGATCTTGATGAAACTAAATGAGTCCAATCCATATATTTTCATACCCCAAATTTGTCCTACCTGTGCATTACTTCCATATGTACATTAATCCATTAACCATTATTCAAAAAATCTAAAAATATGTTGCTTATGCTTTCATTGTTCTTATTTACTAAGTCCAAATTAGTGCAAAGTTGAATTAGGTTATCAAGGTCAGGGTGCATTGATTCAAATGGTGTATATGTGAATCCCCAATTGGGGTTTACGTCAAGGCAAATCATTTGTGTGTGGATCAAGTTATCAGGTTGTGCTAAGTTCAGATGTTTCGTGGTTGAAAATTATCAGAACTCAATACATTTATCAGTTAGGGTTTCAGACAGTGAACTGAGCCTCATATTTCAAATTTTGGTTCTCTGATTTTCAAGGCATGATTCATCTGGTCCAAATTATTGTTCAAGAAGGCTCACAGTGGAGTTCATCAAGATTAATTGGTGTTTCAAATTTTAGAGGCCAAGATTGAAATATGGATTTCTCTAGGAACGATTCAAGTTTTATTTCGATTCAGTGGTGGATTCAATGTCGATTCAAGGTTCAGAGTCAAGATGGATTCATGTGTTTTTCATCAATCAATGGTTCAATCTGAGTAGTTCCATTTTCAAGTGAAGATTCGAAGGTGTGGAAATTTTGTTTTAAGTGTGTTTTTTTAAGGAAGGACATCCAAAGTCATTTATCATTGTTCAAATTTAAATTGTGCATCATGGATACTACAAGAATGTCAAGGTACATGGTTCAAATGTAGAGGTGCACATAATACTTATTGAGCCCAAAGATGCAAGTCCATTTACATAAACAAAATTCAAAGGTTATTTAATGATTCTACAAAAGAAACAATAAGGCCCATGCCAATTATAACAATAGTACAAAAATAAAATAAAGAAAAAATTTATGACAATACAAGCTGCCACAGCCCACCACCTTCCAAGGTGCCAAAATAAACTCCACTTGCCAATTTTCTGCAAGCCATCTGACCTCATAAACCGCAGGAACCCACTACACAACCTGAACCATAGTAGTTTTTTTCAAAAGAAAAACTTGTGTATCCCTCATGCCCCACACGCACCTGCATAACCAACACACACCACCAAACCTTGCGACCCACAATTGTGAAACCAATATCGTATGTCCAATACACATCTTCAAAGCCACAACACGTAGCAACAAAAAACGACACATCCAAGCTGCGCATCCATAATTTTCGAACCCCACGAAGCAAACCTACAAGCCAACAACGAATGAGACCCCACAAATTGCCAACGTCACACACACCTTGATACAACACATACAACAAAAATCAACCTTGCCAAAGTTCTACAATGCACAAACCGTTAACCATGTCATGATTCCATACGCACACCAACCTGCAATCCACACAACCAAATATGATTCATGACCTCATTCACAATACAAAACAACCCTGTACGTCATACAACAAATTCAAACGCAGAGAAATTGACAAAATTGGCAATTGGATCAAAGCGCTAGGTAACTTCACAATTCCTTTCACAACTTTTCTTCCAATTTCACCCCTCTCCTTTCCCATAATTTCAATTCTTTTTTCACTCTCATTCGAAGTTTGATGGAACCATCATCACCCTGCCAATCAAATCCCACAGCCTAAAAATCCTCATTAAATCTCCTCTTTCCAATTCCTCCTTCAAAACTTTAGAACCCAAAAACAACTAGAACCTTCCTAAACCTAACCTATTCTCCAACTCAACTCTTGCACTCACCTTAAACCAACAACAACGAACCCAATCGAACCCCAATCAACCCAAATCCCGACCACAAACCAGAAGCGAAACAGAAGAAGAAGACGAAATCGAGACCGTGAATCAAAACCTAAAGAAACCTGGATACCGAAGGTGATTTGAGACGGAGGCGAGGGATATTGAGAAGGTTGAAGTGGGAGATCGTTTCTTCTGACCTTGTACTTCAATATTGCGTGTTGTGTCTCACTTTTTTTTCTTTTGATTTTTGTTGACCGAGTTTTTAAAAGGAGATGATGAGTTTGTTGTTATTGTTCTATTTTTCAACCGTGTTTCGATGTGAAACTCAGTGTTGTGTTGCTTTGAAGTCCATCGTGCCTTTGTAGCCATATGGACTCAACCCATTTAATTTTTCCACCATCATTTTATTTTTTTACCCGTGCTTGTTTTGTTGTTTGAAAAGGATGAATGAGCTTTATAATCCCATGATGATTCCAGAACCATACACCCACACACCCTATAGAGCTAAACGCAGCCCTCCCCCTTGTTCTATTTTTAATTTGTTTTTTAGTGTTTTAATTTACTCTAGGAACATTCTTCTTCAAGAATGGTAATTATTAAATTTTGTAGATTTTTTTTTATGTTTATGTTTTTTCATTTAAATTTATCCTAATAATTCTTTCAATTTCAATTTTAATTTATTCTACTCTTTTATTTTATTTCATTTTCGATTTCTTAGGGGCCAATGATATAACAAAAAATCTTGATTGGTTGATTTATTCAAATCAATAAAATCTTGATCAATATGAGGCCATTTTCTTTTTTTATTGGTCAATGAAAGTCTAAAATTATAGATTATCGATTTCTCGATTAAATCTATGATTTAGGCGAGACCATTTCGATTTTCATTTCGATTTCCATTTCATTTCGCATTATCATCTTCTATTTTCTTTTTCATCTTCGATCGATGAAGTCTTTCTATTCACGAATGTTAATTATTGAAGCGATTAACCTTCATTATTTCAAATATGTAGTGAGTAATCATCGAGATTACTTTCTATACTTTGGGATCGTGATAGGTTACATTTGATTAATCAATGCATGTTTGTGATTAAGACGAGATTGTCACCTTTTCTTTTCGTGTGGCACAATTTCATTGGAGAATGATCCTCAATATCATTTCTCTGTCGTGTTTTAGCACAAAGATCAAATTGCGCAACCTCCTATAGTATGATCTTTGTCATAAATCGTGCTACGATGGTTTCCATCAAATATTATCTTGCTTTACTTTTATGTCAATATATCTTGCTCATATTCAAATTATTCGTATTGTTCATATCATATTCATATTTGTTCATCTAACCCTCTTCTTGTTTCTTTGTTCATACCTTAATCAAAACACACTAACAATTATCAAAAACAATAAAAAAAACTCAATTGGTGGACTGTTGTTGTTTGCTTGGACCTTGTACAAAAACCCTAACAATGGAGCTTTTGTCCGACTCTTGCTCAAGGCTTAGTTTAGGACACCTTGCACACACACGGCTTCCTCTTGGGCTACCTTACAATGATACCTTTTATTTCGTGCAATCCCCTATACTTTACATGTACTCCGCTCCCATTCCGATGTACGCATCCGTCTTGCTTTGATTGTGGTTTGTTTACTAGGAGCACCCTTAGGGACTAGCATAGACAACCATTTTCAAACTAATTCTCGATTCGTCGTCGAGCCCATTTTCAAAACACCCACATAAGTCGATTGCTCATTAGCATTCGCCATCAACCTCACTCATCTTTCATCGTGGTTTCGTTACTAGGAGCACCCCTAAGGAATATGATCGATTTCCACACCATTTTCATCAAACTCTCGATTCGTCGTCGAGCCATTTTCAAACAAACCTCTTTTCAACCAAACCCTCGACACGTCGTCGAGCCCATTTTCAAAAACAACCTCTAATCAAACTTTTTTCAAACTAACCTCTTCGCATACAAATAAACCCTTGATCCAACTTCAAGCAGATTTTCTCAAATAAACTTCAAAACGACTAACGACTATCGAAACAATTTTCAAGGTGAAAAATGGGGGTTCAAGTTTTTGATCTCTCTTCGGTTGTTTAGGTGCGGGTTCTCTTACTCGTGTGTGAGCAGTTGATGCCTCTAAAACACTTCAACTCTCCTTTGTTTTGTGGGCGTACCACGAACTACAACTGCTCTGATTCTTTATTCTCGTCCGAGTAAAGATACGTAGGCACAAGATTGCGATGATCATGGCGAGCACACTTTTTCTTTTTCTGTCCAAACCTCGTAGTCGAACTACGATTGCTCTGATTACTCATTCTCGTCCGAATGGGCATACGTAGGCACAAGATTGCGATGATCTTGCCGAGCACCCTATCTTAAAACCACCCATTTTCCCCTTAGCATCTTTCCCTTTTATCTTACCGTTTCACATTTTATTTTTGAGAAGAAAACAAACAACTAAGCTAACGAGCATCGCGATTCGAATCAAGAGGTTCCCGTTGAGTACAACGAACGTGAGGGGGTGCGCGTACCTTCCCCTCACGTAACCGACTCCCGGACCCGGAATGTGGTTGCGAAGACCATGTTCTTACCCTCCTTAAAGGTTTTCTCGATATTTTCCTTTCCCTCTTTTGGGATAAATAAAGTTTGGCGGCGACTCTGTCGAACCGTTCTGCGCCTTTCGCGCGAGGGTTGTGTCTTCAATGAAACAATTTTTTTGAGGTGCGACAGCTGGCGACTCAACTGGGGACATTTGCTCATTGCAAGAGAGAGTCAAGCCTATCTAGATTCGAATCGCGAGCTCATTAGTTTTGATTATCTGTTTTCTTCTCGTTTTTTTATTTATTTGCTTTCCTATTTCCTTATCTGTGTTACCTTTTGTGGCATTGTTGGGTTGTTCTGATGTTGGGACCTTTGTGAGATGGCTCTACACCTGAGTCGAGAAAAACCCTAGGATTAGGATGGTGGTTGTGTAGTGGAGGCTTGCGTGGTCTCTTCTGTGTGAGTTGAATTGAAGACCCCGGTTGGAGTAGATTCCCTTGGAGATGTTATTCTTGTGGTGTTCCTTCGCCAAGGCAGTAATGTTTTCGAGCCTGAATTATTGATCCCAAGGACCATTAACCCTTTTATCCATGGTGGTTGGTAGTGTTAACTCCTTTTAGGTTAATGTGAACACCCCAATCAGATGAGATCTCTTGAATGTATTACTTCCTGACAGTAATATTTTCAACCTCGATCTATGACTCTGAGAACCCTACTTAGAACCCGTGTATCGATGGTTGTGTAGTGGACGCCTCCGAGGAGTCTTTCTCGTGAGGAAGAAATGAAGACCTCACCTAAAGGAGATCCTTTCAAGGATATTATCGTCTGATGTTTCTTCGTCATGGCTATAATGTCTTTGAAAGATATCCGTGACTCTAGGCACCTACCCGTTTAGAAACCTACCCGTGGGATTTCTTTGATTTGAGCTGTGGTTCTTGACCCATTCCTCCGGTCAACCTCAGAACTGTGACATGTGATATTTGATCCTAGATCTAGCATCTTGCATTGCATGTCTTATCATTGCATTGCATTACATCAGTTATGCATCTTGCATTGCATTTCAACCTCAGAATCTCACTTCAGCTTCCTTCCTTCGCCAGTAAATCAAGTCGATTCCTCGACACGGATACGTTACTCGAGCCAAGAACAGCAAAATGATGAATCGAATTCAAACAAGACCATGCCGTCACATGCACAGGCAGGACCATCAGCGAATGTCATTGAAAGGGTTGCTGAAGACAGGCATAATAGTCTCCACCTTTGAACAAGCTATTTCAATCATCAATCAAGTCAATCAAGTCAAGACATGAAGATCAGTTCCTCGAAGAAGGCAGTCGTCATGCCACCCCATCATTTGCATTCTTGTATTTTGTTTGTTTAAGTACTGTATGCTTTGAACATTGCCTTTCTTATTTGGTTTTCTTAATGTAGTGACTATGCATGTTTTGAATCAGTTATGTCGTATTCACTCATTTCTTCAATTTACTGCAAACCACCGACACATTTATCCACTTCACACTCTTTATCATACTATTATTTTAGCAATGATTGGAGGGAGGATGATGAAAACAAAATACCCATAATTGCAAACCATATGCTTTACGACAGAATCTCATCGATGATGTACAAGCATTGTTTCAATTCCACAAACACTGGAGAGACAAGGAGTTAATCCTTAGTTAACAACTTCGAGCCAAGAAGTAGCAGTTTCCTTCGGATATTCAAAACCTTACACTCAACCTGGGGCAGGGTAGTGTTCAGTTAACCCAACTACGCACTCGAATCACAAAGCAAAATCCAAGAGACGTGACGGTTGTTCATCAAGACCCATGACTTGGCAGTCACAATTCTCCAACAAAATAAAGAACAAAATCAAAAAAATCAAAAGCCTGCTAAGTCGAGCACCTCAAAGGGGACTTAGGCAAAAATTAAGGTAGCCCCGATGGACTCGAAAAGCGAAATCAGTCCATGCAAAAGGTGGGGATCAAAACAAAATCAAAAGAGGACCTCAAAACCTTAACAAAAACCAAATAAGATACAATGACCACCATCTCAAAACCAAAAGGCCACTGACATCCTTCAGAAACAAAATAAGGCGACTGCCATTTTGAGCTCACCTGGAGTCATCGATCTTACACCGCCAACCCTGTTGGAAGACAAACATGTGCAGAATTAACTGAACGTAGAACTGGAGTTCATCATGTAGAAGGGGTGGGTAAAAATCATATTTTGAGCCAAATATCCTTTATTTCATAAACCGTGAACCAGACCACGTTACAACCCTCGAAAGACCTAGTTAAGGCGAGGTTTATTTTGAAAGCATACTATTGCAAGGTTGCGTAAACTAACTCCTCACATATTTGCTAACCTTCAGCATTAGTGTCATTATCCTTGCTATATCTTTCATACACCAACAAAATTAACCCAGCGTCTGGACTAACGGTTCATTCGTCTCACTATCACGACACTCCAATAAACGACTTTTTTTCAAAACTTGCATGGGCATTGCATTAATATTACCATTTGTGAATGTGCAATTTTAACTGTAAATTAGTGCTAGACATCAAAGCAACTCCAGCAAGGGGCAATCAAAGAGGAATTTGAACTTTCAGCGGTGCTGACCCAGATCAAGACTACCTCAAAACCCACAAGCTGGGGAAAACCCTTCAACAGCTCAATCAGGGGCAAGCCACTTCAAAGCATATCAAAGCTCAGCTCCCAAAGATCAAATCACTTCCGAACTGGTTAATCAGGGGCAAACCATTACCGTGTTCAGATTAGGGTAAGACCCATTTCGGTAAACAGATCCTCTCTGTACTTTCAACTTGGACAAGCAACCTTGTCAGACATTAGCAATCTTCAAATTCAGAGCAAAGGCACGATCTTCATGAGTAGATCACGTCGCTACGCTCAATTTTAGGCCATCTTGACCATCGAGCACAGAGTTGTGGTTTTCTCATAAACGAACCCATGACTCATCATCAAGTGGTCAAACTTGGAGCATCGAGATCATCTTCGTCTGCTTCAATCATGGTGTCTTCAACAGACTGAGTGTCGAGGAAATCAATCCCTCCCACCACCCAAAGTCCAATCTGCATTGGTAACTTCCCAAAATACCACCACGCTGGCACCTTCCCAAAACATATCCAATCACCCGTCTGCAATCATATGCATCATACGCATCATATGCATCACATCCAACATCATCAACATCATGTGCATCATATGCATACCAAAACCAAATCATACTTCCCCAGCACTTGCATCTCCGCACGTCAGCATTTGTATTTGCATTTCCATTCAATATGGAACATCATTACAAAATCAAGCATTCATATATGCACATGTCAAGATCCAGGATCAGTCTCGAGACTCCAAGGCAATCTTCAGCCCAGTCAGGGGCATCTTCTGCAAGTCTGTGGGCGTTTCTTACGAAGTTGGTTCAACCTTTTGTTGATCTCAAGCTCAAGCAGTCTTCAGCCCAAACAGGGGCATCTTCTTCAAGTTCATGGGCGTTCCTCATGGAATTACTTCAACCTTTTGTTGATGCACCTGTGATCTCCAAGCAAGTCAGTGGGCGTTCCTCATTGAGATGTGTTCCTCAACCTTTTGTTGATGAGGTTGTCATCCCCAACTCAACCAGTAACATCTTTTTCCGAGTCAGTGGGCATTCCTCATTGATTTGTGTCTCTTCAACCTTTTGTTGGCAGAGTTGCTATCCTCAACTAGTCAGTGGTTTTCTCAGAACAAAATTTCAACCTTTCATTGGTCGTTCCCCGGTGAGTAGGCTCCTTTCAACCTTTTGCTGATAAGGATGGTCTCTAGTGACTTCTTTGCTTCAACCTTTTGTTGATGTCTTCAATTCACCCTCACTCATCATATCTCCAACAAACTTAACCTTTTGTCAATTGCCTTACTATCATCCTTTTGGTGAAAGCCAAATCCTGCCAATTCAACCTAACCTTCATTCTTTTGGTGTTGGTCCTCGCAATTAGGAAGTTCCTATATTCCTTTTGGTGGTAGCAACTTGTGTTGTTAATCTTAACATCATCCTTTTGGTATCGAAGATCCATGAACCTTTGGTTTGTGTATCATCCTTTTGGTGAATGACAACCTTTGATATCATCGTGTGCTTGCTATTATCCTTCCGGTTGTTATACCCCAAATTTTGACCACTAAGATTTCCCATCATTGGGCAAATCCTCATGGATGAATCATTAGTCTCCCCAAAGATGGGTGAGCCTTCACTACAATCAAACTTAGGGTTTCAAGCCCTCTCTGAGCTTTGGACAAAGGATCAATCAAGAAATGACATGATCTTCAACTTGTCTAAACCTCTCAAATATCCCCAATGGATCAAGAGGACTCCCACCTCAAGGATTAAGCACAAGGCTGCTCCCTTCTAGGTGGATCAAACCTCAAGATCGCCAGTGTCACCAAATTAGGGTTTTGGTCGACCAGGGCCTCCAGATGGAAATTTTCCTCTACGCATGAGCCAATGCTCCAAAGCATAGCCTAAGATACTCCATGGAACCTTATGGACCCAATCATCAAGTCAATTTAGCCTTAGGGGATGCATTCATCAAAAATCGGGAATTAGGGTTTCTTGACCTAATTCACCCCCAAGTTGACTTTTGGGACAAATCATGAGCCAAGACCTCAAGAGAGGATTTGAGGGTCTCTAATAAACTACATTGATCCATTTGCAGCAATGGATTGATCCAAGAAGCTTGATTCACAAGTTTCAGTTTCATCTAAACCACAATTAGGGTTTTGATGAAAAAGTCAACTGTAGCTTTGACTTTTGATTAGGACATGCTCCCAAACCCTAACACATGATTCAATACACCCTATAACACCTATGAAATCAATCCATCAAGTTTGATTTAGGTTAAGGACTTGATTTCATAGAGGATCGCACAGTTTGGAATTCATCTGATAAAAAGTCAACTGTGCACAAAAGTCAACTTTGACTTTTTGAGATTTTTCACAATTATGGTTCCTTAACCCTAAAATGATATTAATTTGTGATTGGAATCATCATTCATCAAGAAAAATCAAGAAAAGTGGGATAACTTGTAAAAGAGGTAACCATAAAAACTTAGAAAATTTTCTAAGTTATGAAACAAAGTGGCTAGGGTACCAACTTTAGAGGATCATAACTCCTAAACCACAAGGACATTTTTTCCCATCCAAAGCTGGATTTGTAGCTCTCATGGCACTCTACAAAAGCTTCAAACATAACTCATTCCAATTCCTCATGGATTTTAAGTTATGGAATTATCAAAATCACAAAAAGTGAAAATGTCACTTTTTTCCTACACTTAGTGAAATTTTCACTAAGTCAGAATCTGTCTTACTTTTTTCAAAATGTAGGGGCATTTTTCACTTGGATCCAAAAAGTATCAAAACCAACTATGATCAAACAGTTGTTGTATCATATGAGGGCTTTCCGAAATGGCCAAGAACTCCATCAAATTCAACTTGAGCCATGAGATATGACAATGGCAATATGCCTTGCTGAAAACTATCAAAGCAAGGCAGATTTGTGCATTTTGCTCGATTTCCCAAATTTATGTAAATGACAAACACACTTATCCATCTGAACACCTCAAGGGGAGACCAAGGAGGAACCAACTCTGATCTTAAGCCTCACAAGTCCTTGTAACTAAAAATAGCATGCCAAACCTAGAAATCCCTAAAGAGGGGACAAGACTCCAATTTTGTTTTGGAGCATTCAATGGATGCACCAAGGTGGCATGGACTGAGCCATTTCCAACTAAATTCAGTCAAGACTTATCCAAGACCAAGGGAACCAACAGCCTGTGCCCTAACCTCTAGTGAATGGCTAGAGGAGACTTGGATTCTCATTGATCAACATTTGCCAAACTTCTGCAGCAGTTGCCATTCACTATTCCTTGCAAAACAAACTTGCTCTACTATAAATAAAGCTCATTTGTGATCAGTTTGAGTACACCAAAGCCATCAAACAGATGCTTTCCTCAAAATCTCCTTCTTCACTCCAAAATTGCCTTCCAAAGCAAGTCACTATCGGGTTTTGAGTTTGAGAGCTATTCCAACAAAACCAATCACACACACACACACCTCATAAACATCATATAGAGGTGATCCAAACACTCACATAACATCTGGAACACCAAATTCTCAAAATCACCGGCCATGTGCACAAGCCTTTGACAGATTTGCAGTTGAGGTGCCAAATCAAGTTCCAGCTCAATTCAATCCACTCCAAGCATCCAGACACACTCCATAGCACCAAGGGAAGCTGTCCATATCCTTGGAACCAAGCTGCAAGAGGTAAGCATGAGCCCTTCTAACTCTATGATCCATGCACTTTTTGCTGCACAATAATTTGGCCATATGTTCATAATCATGCATAGAGTGTTTACCCTCAATCAATTGTTTTGTTTGAATCGTGTATGAAATTTCTGAGCCTTCATGCAAGTTTTAGGGTTCTTGAGGTTTCTCTTTGATTTCTTGTTCGATGCTTAAAATAAATGAAATTAAAGACCATAGACATGATCGTGAGGTGAAAACGAGTAGATTGATATGTAGATTGCATGTTATCATCAAGTATTCAGTGAGATTGGATAGAAAACGCAAATCTGCAGAAACAGAGGGTGGCGCGTGTTCTTGCCATGTTCTTGGCACCATTTTTGAATATTTGAATATTTGAATTTTGTGATTTTATTTAATTGATTCAAAAATTAATTTCTCTCTGAATTTTAATGATTTTGAGTTGATTCTTTTTTTAATAATTCACAAAAATGTTAAAATATTTTATTTTCCCAAAAAATCCCAAAAATATTATTTATTTCATATACTTGATATTTTAGTAAAGAATTAATATTTTAATTATTTTTGACATTTAAAATATTTTCTCCCTCTTGATTTTTCAAAATTTAGCGATTCCTAATCATTTTATGGATAAAAACATAATTTTTGAAACATTAATCCAAGATCACAATTTGTTTCCACACATGTTTAACAATTTTGATCATTTTAATTGAATTTTTATTCAATTAAAATACATTTTGGAAACTAATTATGGTTTTTGATTAATTCAACCCTCATCAAACTTTTTCAAACACATTGGGCCTCTAATAGAGTGTAAGACCCAACCCAATTTTGAAACCAGAATATTTGGGCCTCAGTCATTGTATAAGACCCACTGTGCTTTCAAAAACCTCGGTGCGAACGCCGTTTTCAAAACAAATAACCCTGGGCCTCTCCTTGAGCTGTAAGCCCCACCACTTGTACAAAAATAAATCATTGGCCCTCTAATAGAGTGTAAGACCCAACCCTCTTTTTAACCAAAACTTTTTGGGCCTCAGATATTGTATAAGTCCCTCTGTGTTAAAAGAAAAACCCTCGGCGCGATCTCCTATTCAAAAACAAATCATCTGGGCCTACCCTCAAGTTATAAGCCCCATTCTTTTTCTTTAAACACCTTTGGGCCTCTTAAGAGAGTGTAAGACCCACCCCTTTGTACAAAATACCTTTTTGGGCCTCAGTCACTTGTATAAGTTCATGTACAATTTCAAAACAACAGTGCAATCACTGATAAAACCTTAGGCCTCTCCTTGAGGTGTAAGCCCCAACAATCTTTTCAAAGCACTTTCTCCTTTGATTTTGAATATAATATTGTTATCAAAGCTTTCTTTGTTGAACAACTAACAAAACAACATGGAAGCTCTACAACCGAGTAAGTGTTTACCCGTTTTCTTTATTCGCTTTCATATATATATAACTGTATTGTGGGGCTGCTCACTGGTGTTGAGTACAATCAAATGTAAGTATTTGTTTTTATCGTATCCACAGGGATTGGAGCGATATCAAAACCGTTCAATATTCTCTATGATTCTAAGTAAAAGTTTCAAGATGTTTGGTTTGTAAATTGCGAAAAGTAAATGCGTATGATAAAAGAAGATAGTTTTCAGAGGAATAGGCTTGTTGGGAATTTGGTTTCCATTCACCAATTCAATATGTATATCACGAATCAGTTATACACAATTTAAGCATGTTTCAATATTATCACGTATCGCTTACAAACAAAGTTCATGTCTAAACCTTGATGAGAGTTCTCAGCCTATTAAACAATACGGTAGCGTTAAGATTTGATACTTTTTGTGAATATTAAACTTAAATCTATGTCTAGCATTTAGGGTTTAATAGATATTATCTTAGATCGAGATTAGAATCGTATTTGTCAATATCAATTCAATCCATGAAATAAACGGTGAAACAAAGATAACATCAATAATGATTCATACATAAATTTCATATAACACCATGATTAACGAAAATACGTATTGTTTCAGTGAACTATGATCGATCCCAACAAGAGAGGGATTTAGCTACTCATGGTAGCTTAAAGCATAATGGAAGAATTGAGTTGAATGAGCATCAACGATGATTTCTCGACTCTTGATGCAAATCCAGCTCCTTCTCCTTACAACCTCTTCTATTTCTCATTTCCTAATCTATTACAAAGTATTCTATATGATAGAGTACAAGATATCCCTGGTGCATTGCCTCTGATCTCATTTTATAGAGTTTTTAGCCGCCTAAGTTCGCTATGCGAAGTTCTGGTCGCTATGCGAACTTCCTTTCTTCTCCATTAAGATTTGAACTTTCAAACCGCCTTTCTGGGACCGCCATACTTCGCTATGCGAAGTAAAGTCCGCATCACGAACTTTCTCTACGCGAAGGAAAGTTCGCATCGCGAATTCTATCGCTTCCTGTCACTTCAAGCGAAGTCTGAGTAATTTTGTTCTGTTTTTCTCTGCTGGTTTTCACTTCCTTCCGCTGCCTGTCGCTTCCTGTCGCATCGCGAAAGTTTCAGGAAGAAATTCTTCTTGCTTGTAACTGATGTTTTCCTTTGTCATTTCCTGCAAAGCCAAACCCATTCAAGAGTAATATCCTTTTGTATCTTTTGTTGGTCCAATTCATATAAAAATATAAAGGATCAATGTAATTCGTATGAGTTTCGACAAATGAAATATTGTCCTTTTGATTTGTTATCAAATTCTCCCCAACTTAGTTTCTTGGTTGTCCTCAATCAAGAGCATGATCTTTTCATGAATTGTCTTAGTATTTTCAAGCAAGTATTTAGAATAACTCTTTTGAAAAATGAATGGTTCAAGTGATTACTTGTTAAGCAAGAAACATGTTCAACTGTTTATAGAATCAGAGCATGATTATGGAATTAAGTTTTCCGCCTACAAAATCACAAGATGCTCAAAAATAAAATGACACAACTTCACTTGAATCCTTCCTAACACTCTTCTTCATAAAAGGAATGAAGACTTTTGAAGTTTGTTTTAATTATGTGGTATGATGACTCTCATTTGATCACTTGGTCAACATCCGGGCTGATTCATGTTTTCATCCAAAACAATTCAGAAATTTGAGAAATTGAAGGCATAAATCACATAGGGCTTGTGAAGGTTGTAATGTGGCCAGGTTTCCTAAAGATATGGTTTTTCTCCTAAAGCTAATTTTCTAAAATCTGTCCACTTTTGTAACTTACTTTACTTGCCTTACTCCTTACTTCATCACCATGATTTTTCCTTTTCTTTTGCTTCTTCAATCTTTTCCTTTTTTCATGTTACCAAATTTTTCTGCTTTTGGATTTCTTTTTCTCTTTTGATCTTTCTTTTCTTTTTTTCTTTTCCTTTTGGTATCATCACCCATTCTCTCCCCAACTTATTTCTTTTTATGAGTGAAGCATCTTGATGATTCAAACCATTATAGTTCAGGTTGTACAAAAAAAAATTAGGATGGATCATGACTTCACTAAGTAGTTTTCTTAGTGGTTTTTGCATTTTTAGAATTTGATCCATCCTTTGATTTTTCTGGTTAAAAGAGGGTGCACAAATGCTCACTCACTTACAGGTTTTGATGAAAATGTTTTTGGCTATGATGGGTTTTCTTAAAATCAAACAATTGCCTTGATTCTCTTTATACCTTTACAAAGCTCAAATGGAATTTTCAGATTAAACATGAATCAACCGAGTTAAACACAAGGATTTCGCAGTTTTTGTACACAATGGAAGTTCACCTCACTTTTCTGGTTTTTGCTAAAAGATTCAAGCAAATGTGTGCACAATGTGAATGAGACATGTTATGACTTTTGTAAGAGAAAACAAAACTCAAAAATCATGCTACGATTCTACTAACAAGTGAACATGTACCTTGCTTGATGTTCATCTGATTCTTATCATTATCACTCACTCTCCTTCTCTGCTATTTGCTCACAATACTTGACTTGGCCTTTGTTCAAAAATATTTGGAAGAAGCCTTTCCATGCTCATGATGAGGATCACAGGAGCAAAGTAACATATTTTCAAAATGAGCTTGCAGCATACCAACACCAAGTGTAAAAAGGAGAACCAAGTGAATTACAGGATGCACTATCGTCAAAAAGTTTTAATTGCTGACATTTCAAAAGAAAAATACTGAAATTGGAAATGAAATTGAAAGAACTGAAAGCTAGAAAATGAAATGGCTTACGACGTTGGGTTGCCTCCCAACCAGCGCTTGTTTAACGTCATTAGCTCGACGCCTGCGTCAAGTGATGTCAAGGTGGTTTGTAGGAATTTGTCAAAGCATCTATGCCACTATCCTTTGGCCTTTCTTTGTCATTCTTCAATTCCCTGTCTATTTCATCAGGAGCTTCAATCTTGCAATAATCATCCTCTTTGTGTTGAAACAATTTGAAGTTGACTTCTTCATCTTTGTACTTTACCTTCATCTTGCCTTCATCGACGTCAATCATCATTCAGGCTGTTTTTATGAAGGGACGTCCCAAAATCAGAGGAGTGTCATTATCTTCTTTAATGTTGATCACCACAAAATCTGTTGGAAATAGGAATCTCTCAAGTTTGACTATTACATTCTTTATCATGCCAACTGGTTTTGTGATTGATTTGTCAGCAAGTTGTAACAACATTGTTGTAGGCTCTATTTCAGGGTTACCAATCTTTTTAAGAATGGAAAATGGAAGAAGGTTGATGCTTGAACCAAGATCAATCAAAGCTTTATCAAAATTCATTTTTTCAATGGTAACAGGTATTGTAATGCTTCCAGGATCAGCATTGTTTTCTTCCTCCTTTTTCTCAACATTCACTTTGGTATTCTCTTCAACTTTTGTTTCATCTACTCTCCCAATCTTTGTTGTGACTGAATTGCACGTTTCTTTTGGATTGGGTTGAGTGGCGGCAAAGAATGGTCCTTGTTGTTGCTCATTCAACTGCTTTGCAATTCGCCCTACTTGTGTTTCAAGATTTCTGATTGAGGCATCTGTATTTTCTGGTTTGCCATGGACATCGGCATAAATTGATTCAAGGTCTCTTCTATCTTTGTAATCTTATCTGGCTGAGTATAACTTTGGTATTGGTTCTGCCTGTTTTGGCCATAGCTTGCATTATTGTTGTATGAGTAACCTTGATTGTTCTGGTATGGGAATTGTCTCTGCTGTTGGTTTCCCACATAATTGACCTCTTCATTAATCGGGGGACAAAAACTAGTTAGGTGGTCTCCTGTACAAAGTTCACACATGGCTACTTGTTGTGGTTTTGGTGCTTCGTGCAGTTGTTTGAGTTGTTGTGGAAGAGTGGATAATTGTTTGGTGAGTTCTTCCATAGTTTGGGTGAGAAGCTTATTTTGTGCCAAGATTGCAATGTTTGTATCCAACTCAAGAATTCCAGGTTTCTTTTGTGCGGTTCCTCGATTATATTGAACTTGATGATCGGTGAGAGCCATTCGGTTGATAATTGCAACTGCTTCTTCTGCACTTTTTGCCAATAACGAACCACCGACTGTTGCGTCAAGTAAGAGCTTTGGTTGGGGCTGTAATCCATTGCGGAAGATGTCGATTTGTGTTAGGCTGTCAAAACCATGATTTGGACATTTCCTTAGCATGGATTTGTAACGTTCCCAAGCTTCACATAGAGTTTCATTTGCCGATTGAGCAAACGCGGCAATGGATATTTTTGCATCCATGAACCGTTTGTGAGGGAAGAATCTGTTAAGAAAATTTTCTTCCAAAACATTCCAGTTTGTCATGGTTTTAGTAGGTTGGTCAAGATACCAATCTTTCGCTTTACCAATCAATGAATGCGGGAATAACCTCATGAACCCTGCTTCTTCTTCAGCTTCGGGTGCACCTAACTTACCGGCTAGTTTATAGAACTTTGTCAGGTGGGAGTATGGATCTTCATGATCCAAACCTGAAAAGGGGTTAGCAAAAATGATCTGCAGCAGGCCTGTTTTCATTTCAGCCTGTCAGTTATTTAGAGTGTTGGTGAGGCGAGCTAATAGTCTTGGACTGCTCCGACAAGGCCCACCGTTGACAACTTCAGCCATTGTTTCTTTTGTTGAAGAAGTAGATGCGGAAAGTTCTTTGTGACTTTTCTTCTTGGATAGTTGTTTCTGTTTCTTATTTTGTCTTTTGTTCTCTTGGATAGTTCTTTCGATCTCGGGATCAAAAAGAAGTTGTTCTTCCGAAGTCTTGCCTCGAAGCATAAACAGAAGTTTCACCACCTATCCAACAATTGAACACACGTTGCGAAAAACAAATATATACAATATATAACAACTTAGAAGTATAGCAACTATTGCGATGTTTTAATATCTTAAACGCCAATCCCCGGCAACGACGCCAATTTGGTGTTGAGTGCAATCAAATGTAAGTATTTTTTTTTTATCGTATCCACAGGGATTGGAGCGATATCAAAACCGTTCGATATTCTCTATGATTCGAAGTAAAAGTTTCAAGATGTTTGGTTTATAAATTGCTAAAAGTAAATGCGTATGATAAAAGAAGATAGTTTTCAGAGGAATAGGTTTGTTGGGAATTTGGTTTTCATTCACCGATTCAATATGTATATCACGAATCAGTTATACACAATTTAAGCATGTTTCAATATTATCACGTATCGCTTACAAACAAAGTTCGTGTCTAAACCTTGATGAGAGTTCTACCTTATGGTTTAATCGACGATTTCTCAGCCTATTAAACAATACGGTAGCGTTAAGATTCGATACTTTTTGTGAATATTAAACCTAAATCTATGTCTATCATTTAGGGTTTAATAGATGTTATCTTAGATCGAGATTAGAATCGTATTTGTCAATATCAATTCAATCCATGAAATAAATGGTGAAACAAAGACAACATCAATAATGATTCATACATAAATTGCATAAAACACCATGATTAACGAAAATACATACTGTTTCGGTGAACTACGACAGATCCCAACAAGAGAGGGATTTAGCTACTCATGGTAGCCTGAAGCATAATGGAAGAATTGAGTTGAACGAGTATCAACGATGATTTCCCGACTCTTGATGCAAATCCAGCTCCTTCTCCTTACAACCTCTTCTATTTCTCCTTTCCTAATCTATTACAAAGTATTCTATATGATAGAGTACAAGATATCCCTGGTGCATTGCCTCTGATCTCCTTTTATAGAGTTTTTGGCCACCTAAGTTCGCTATGCGAAGTTCTGGTCGCTATACGAACTTCCTTTCTTCTCCATTAAGATTTGAACTTTCAAACCGCCTTTATGGGACCGCCATACTTCTCTATGCGAAGTAAAGTTCGCATCGCGAACTTTCGCTACGCGAAGGAAAGTTCGCATCGCGAACTCTGTCGCTTCCGATCGCTTCAAGAGAAGTCTGAGTAATTTGGTTCTGTTTTGCTCTGCTGGTTTTCGCTTCCTTCCGCTGCCAGTCGCTTCCTGTCGCCTCCTGTCGCCAATTTTGTGTTTAGTACAATCAAATGTAAGTATTTGTTTTTATCGTATCCACAAGGATTGGAGCGATATCAAAACCGTTCAATATTCTCTATGATTCTAAGTAAATGTTTAAAGATGTTTGGTTTGTAAATTGCGAAAAGTAAATGCGTATGATAAAAGAAGATAGTTTTCAGAGGAATAGGCTTGTTGGGAATTTGGTTTTCATTCACCAATTCAATATGTATATCACGAATCAGTTATACACAATTTAAGCATGTTTCAATATTATCACGTATCGCTTACAAACGAAGTTCATGTCTAAACCTTGATGAGAGTTCTACCTTATGGTTTAATCAACGATTTCTCATCCTATTAAACAATACGGTAGCATTAAGATTCGATACTTTTTGTGAATATTAAACCTAAATCTATGTCTAGCATTTAGGGTTTAATAGATGTTATCTTAGATCGAGATTTGAATCGTATTTGTCAATATCAATTCAATCCATGAAATAAACGGTGAAACAAAGATAACATCAATAATGATTCATACATAAATTGCATATAACACCATGATTAACGAAAATACATACTGTTTTGGTGAACTACGACCAATCCCAACAAGAGAGGGATTTAGCTACTCATGGTAGCTTGAAGCATAATGGAAGAATTGAGTTGAATGAGCATCAACGATGATTTCCCGACTCTTGATGCAAATCCAGCTCCTTCTCCTTACAACCTCTTCTATTTCTCCTTTCCTAATCTATTACAAAGTATTCTATATAATAGAGTACAAGATATCCCTGGCGCATTGCCTCTGATCTCCTTTTATAGAGTTTTTGGCCGCCTAAGTTCGCTATGCGAAGTTATGGTCGCTATACGAACTTCCTTTCTTCTCCATTAAGATTTGAACTTTCAAACCGCCTTTCTGGGACCGCCTTACTTCGCTATGCGAAGTAAAGTTCGCATCGCGAACTTTCCCTACGCGAAGGAAAGTTCGCATCGCGAACTCTGTCGCTTCCTGTCGCTTCAAGGAAAGTCTGAGTAATTTGGTTCTGTTTTCCTCTGCTGGTTTTCGCGTCCTTTTGCTGCCAGTCGCTTCCTTCCGCTTCCGTAGTCAGAAATATCAGAAGGCTCCTGTAGTTATCTATCTACTGGGACCGTTACTGTATGAATCAGCTAAGGAGATACCTTATAAATACGGTGCAACAATAATGGAGAATGGAAAGGAAATTCCATTAACCTCCGTCGTGAATATTGCAGACATAAGTCGAGAATGAAAAGGAACTTCCGACAGAAGCTCGTGATCCACCAGTCGGTCAATCCAGTGATACCGACCTTTCAAAAAACAATGATGAGATGCTGAAGCTCATCCAAAGGAGTGAATACAACATTGTTGATCAGCTGTTACAAACTCCTTCAAAGATCTCAGTGCTATCACTTTTACTCAGTTCCGAAGCCCACAGAGAGGCTTTACAGAAAGTCTTAGAGCAGGCCTTTGTGGAACAGGATGTGTCAATACGACAGTTTGATAGCATCATCTCTAACATCACTTCCTGCAAAATCTTAGGATTCAGTGATGAGGAATTTCCAGAGGGGGGCAAAAGCCACAACATGGCGCTCAATATCACCGTTAACTGCCAGGACGATGCTTTGGCCAGCGTACTGGTAGACACAGGATCGGCCATCAATGTTATGCCGAAGTCCACTTTAATGCGACTATCATTCAAAGGACCCCCCGATGAGGGGTAGTAAGGTCATCATCAAAGCATTTGACGGGTCTCGGAAAGCAGTTATTGGCGAAGTCGACCTTCCCATAATTATCGGTCCTCACACTTTCCTAATCACTTTCTAGGTCATGGACATCCGGGCAACATACAGTTGCTTATTAGGAAGACCTTGGATACATCAGGCTAGGGCAGTCACTTCGACACTTCACCAGAATCTGAAGTTCGTCAAGAACGATCAACTCATCACGGTCTGTGGGGAGAAAGCATTGCTCGTGAGTAACTTGTCATTATCTACTTGTGTAGAACCCGAGGAGGTTTTTGGAACTCAGTTCCCGGAAGTTTCGGTAAACACGGAGAATCAGTCAGAGAAAGGAACCTCGATTTCCTCATATAGAGATGCTCTCGAAGTAATCGAGAATAACAACGCAAAAGGATGGGGATAGCTTGTCATTCCTACTGATAATAAAACAAAGAAGGGTCTTGGTTTTTCTGCGACCTGCACCCAGACTGTTACTAACGATGAAAGTCTTCATCCCATTCAGGACTTCTTCTACAGTGGAGGTTTCCTTCACCCAGTGCCTCAAACAGTCCATACTATCAACGAGGGAGATTCCTCCGATACGGATGAGGAATGGAAGTCCTATCTCAACGAGGACGGTTATATGTCTCCGGAAGAGGTGCCTATGCCATTTTTCTATCCCGCACAGAGTTCGAGATTTATACCGAGGTCAGATTTCGAAATGATATACGGAGATTGTGATCCTGAAGGATGTCGTACTCCACCAAAATAATTAGAGGAGGACACTCTGATGAAGGACAACTTTGACCACGACTATTATGGCCCAATGGATGGCTTGCCTATCTGGCAGCTGTACCCAGGAGACTTGGGGCAAGAAAATCAGCCGAACAATGAAATTCAGCTGAGCGTCATTGAGCAGAATACCTGTGTCCCCACCATATCATGGGATCAACACTCAGGTCATTCAGAAAATATCCAGTACGACGATGAATTGGCAAAGCTTGCAGGACTAGAATTCATCAACTATGTTTTCCTTAGGTCAACGTCATCGAAAGAGATGACTCCTCCAGTTCCAAAGAAGTGTGGGACACCTTGGGACAACCGAGTGGAAAATACGACTATATGGTTAAGTACACTGCTCCTGAAAGCTCTCGTATCAGGCTCATAGACATTTAGCCAACTGGGTGGGGAGATCCACCTGAGAGCACAAATACTCTGAAAAATACAACTGAGGAATCCTCCTATGGCGACCCTGCCTGGGAGACAGATTCCAATGATCTTGCTCCACCAGAAATCAACATTATTTCTGAAGATAAATCAAGAAAGGTACCAGAATTTGTGATTCACCGAGGAGTTCGCCGCCAATGGGTTGTTGTCGATGTTCCGAAGATTGTTCATAAGTCAAAGTAATTGCCATCTTTAGCCTTTCACCCTGCCCAGGTGAAACAGATGTTTTGATAGGGCTCACTTTCTGTAAATTTCCCTCTTCGCTTCGCCTAAAGCGATAGAGTTTTGTTTTATAGGGCTGTAGTTTCAAGAATCGACTTGTTCATAAATAAAATAACGTCGTTCTATAATCTCTGCATTAATTGTTGTTTTCCGTTTTCGCTTTTCTCAGAAAATGGTAATCCTAAAAAATAATTCAAAATAAACAAGCAGTTTTTGAAAAAAAAATACATTGCACACACTTGCATTTTCTCTATCTCTTCTAAACACAAATCATACCGTCATGCAGATTGCTTGTTTTAAACCCCGTTGAAACATACGATCCAATGCCTTCTCCCAACTTTGAATTCTCGGTATTTGGGGCTGAAGAAGAAGTTAACGATGAAATTCCAGAAGAGATCTCCCGAATCCTCAGGCGAGGAAAGATCCATTGAACCTCACAAAGAGCCGTTGGAAACGATCAACATGGATTCAGAAAAAGAGAGAAAAGAAATCGGGATTGGGGCACTGCTCAGTCCAACTTCCAAAGAGAGATTGCACTACTACGAAAAACCCATTTAACAACGGTTGGGAATGACATATAATGACGGGGGCAAAGGCGTTGTTATGTAGATTGTTGTTGTATCTTCGATGTTTCTACAACGGTCTGAAAACCGTTGTTGTATTCTGGAAAACGCGCTATATATTGCAACGGTTAGTTGTATCAACCATTGTGAAACATATTATTAATCACAACGGATATTAGTTTCAACCGTTGTGAAATATATTATCAATCACAACAGATATTAGTTTCAACCGTTGTTACATGTACCCTCAGTTTATTATATACAAATGTATATTGCTTGTTTTACCATACACCTAGTTAAAGAATTACAACCATTAAATTAGTAAGGAAATATATAATCTGAAAATTAAAATATTCTTGAAAACCAACTTAAACACACAACTGTTTTTCGAATTGCATCCATTTCATTCAGCACATTGAATGTTCCTTAACACATAATATACGATTCAACGGTCTGATTCACTCTACTCATCGATATTTTTAATTATATAGTTTACCTCTCCATCGCCCAAAATCATCGCGATTTTATCATCATAACAATCATGATCATAAAAACCACGATGATTTTTGGCGATGAAAAGGTAAACTTTATAATATAAAAGATACCGATGTGTAGAAGGAATCAGATCGTTGAATCGTATATTATGCGTTAAGGAACATTCAATGTGCTGAATGAAATGGCTGCTATTTGAAAAACATTGACATGATAATGGTTGGTTTTCAAATACATCTTAATTTTCAGATTATAAGTTTCGATACCAATTTAACAGATTGCATTTTCATTAAAAGGATAGTAAAACAAACAATATACATAGTATATAATAAACTAAATTTCATATGTACAATATCAAAATAATAAACTAAATTTCATATGTACAATATCAGAATAATAAACTAAATTTCATATGTACAATATCACAATGAATTCATATATATGTACCTTATTAGAATGAATTCATATATATATATATATGTACCACCATCATCATCACCATGTGAAACAAACCTAAGAAGTGGGAAAGCAATGAAGAAAATTAGTTATTATTCAAAACAAAACAAGCAAAATTAGAAACAAACCTTAAGAAGTGGGAAGCAATGAAGAAAATTAGTTAGTATTCAAAACAAAACAAGCAAAAGTTGAAAGAAAACGCTAAGAAGTGGGACTGTACCATAACAATGAAGTTCACCTTACTTGTGAAGCATTGAAGTCGAATCTGCGCAAAAAGAGAACAATCAACAAAAACATCATGAAGCAAACGAGATAATGAGTACTATCTAACAAAAAGATTAAAGTGGAAGAATACCTTATTTTCCATAAACAATATGTACATTACGCTTTCTACGCCAGCATCATCACCATGTTCATATAGTTTTAGACTCTGCAAGAAGGAATTCAAGGAGGAAAAAGCTTAAATCAAAAGCTTCATACTTCTTGAATTTCTTTTCGCAGATTCTAAAAAAAATGAAGTTTGGGTGCTAGGGTTTCCCTGTGAAGGAAACGGCGCGACTGTCAAAAAGGGAAAGTTAATTCCCTTATATAGGTAAATGTTTCACAACGGTTTTCTTAAATAACCGTTATGATAGATTATATATTAATTTAATAATATCACAACGGTTAGTTATAATAACCGTAGCGATACCCCTTATACGTGGTACAAGGTTCGACACCAGGCAACAACATTTTCCTAAAGTTACGCCTGGATTATAAGTGATATCGCTACGGTCATTACTTATAACCGTCATGATATTATTAACCGTTGCACTTCCTAACATATGAACGATTTACAAGAAAATATAGTTCTAGAATATGAACGGTTTATAAGTTATCATCATTACAAGCATTAAACTATTAGTCTTTTCATCTTCAACCTCATCTATAAATAGACAATTTTACATATCTAAATAATATATTCTTCGTAACAATGAGTTCAACAAATGAGAATCCTTGAAACCTCAATGAGGAACGTCAGGCGCCAATCCAGGAGGTCGTCCAACCAGCAACTGCCAACTTCAAGGATGCCTTAAGGGTAAAGAAGAAGAAGAAGAAGAAGAAGCCAAAGAAGAAGAAGATAAAGAAGAAAAGGAGGCCTGTATATTATGATTCCGATGAGGGGAGTGAGGAGAGATGTCTAGATTATGAAGATGCATTTTATGCTATGGGCTCTGACAATGATCTTGATATGTAATATGTTTATCAATGTAGTCTCAATGGAATATTAAAATAAAATTATGTCTATATATGTTCATCCCTTACAGTTTTATTTTTAAAGTTTTATATATATACTCTATTGCACTTAAAAATACTAAAGAATACATTGCTGTGAATCGAAGCGTGATACATGTAGTACAACATTCTTCTAATACAAGCGTGTTAAAATGTAAAAATATGGAGAAAAAAATATAGAGCTGGGAATCGAAGCTTGTTACACAGCTTGTATTACAATGGTTATGTAATACAACTGTCGTTAAATATGGCGTTATAAATTTTTAATCCTGTTACAATGGTGGGATACGAAACCGTGGTAAGGCTGGCGTCGTTAAATGGGGTTTCCGTAGTAGTGTTGATAAAGCTTCTCAGAGAATTTCCCGATGTGTTTGCTTGGTCCTACCAGGACATGCCAAGGTTGGATACCAGCATCGTGGAACATCACTTACCGTTGAGATCGGAATATCCGCCCGTAAAACAGAGGTTGAGACGGACTCACCCGGACATGCCCATAAAAAGTCAAAGAGGAAGTACAGAAACAGATTGACGCGGGTTTCCTCGCCACGTCAGAATATCCTCAATGGTTAGCCAATATCGTACCCGTTCCAAAAAAGGACGGAAAAGTCAGAATGTGTGTCGATTACAGAGATCTAAACAAGGCTAGTCCAAAGGACGACTTTCCTTTACCACACACTGACATGCTAGTTGACAGTACAACAAAGTTCAAAATTTTCTCCTTCATGGATGGATTCTCGGGCTATAATCAAATCAAAATGGCGCCGAAAGACATGGAGAAAACTTTGTTCATTACCCCATGGGGTACCTTTTGTTACAAGGTAATGCCATTCGGTTTGAAGAACGTCGGGGCAACCTATCAAAGGGCCATGACTACTGTGTTTCATGACATGATACACAAGGAAATCGAGGTATATGTCGATGATATGATTGCCAAATCAAAGACAAAGGAGGAGCATGTGACCCAACTGTCAAAACTATTCGAGCGGTTGAGAAAGTACAAACTCCGCTTAAATCCCAACAAGTGCACCTTCGGTGTCCGTTCAGGGAAACTTTTAGGGTTCATCGTATGCCAAAAAGGAATTGAGGTTGATCCTGACAAGGTCAAGGCCATTCAAGAAATGCCTTATCCAAAAACTGAAGAACAAGTCAGAGGATTCCTGGGACGTTTAAACTACATCTCCAGATTCATATTCCTCATGACCGTGACATGTGCGGCAATTTTCAAATTACTTAAAAAGAACCAGGACTGCGTTTGGACAGAGGACTGCCAACCCGCCTTCGACAGTATCAAGGAATACCTGTTGAACCCACCGATTCTATCACCTCCAGTGGAAGGAAGGCCACTGATCATCTACTTAACAGTCTTGGAAGACTCTATGGGCTGTGTGTTTGGCCAACAAGACGAAACGAAACGGAAAGAGTCTGCCATCTACTATTTGAGCAAGAAATTCACCGACTGCGAGACTCGGTACACTATGCTTGAGAAAACTTGCTACGCTTTGGCTTGGGCAGCCAAATATCTTCTCCAGTACATGATTCGTCACACTACTTGGTTGATCTCAGAAATGGATCCAATCAAGTATATCTTCGAAAAGCCTGCTCTCACGGGAAGGATTGCCCGTTGGCAGATGTTGTTATCAGAATATGACATAGAGTACCATGCTCAAAAAGCCGTTAAAGGGAGTATTTTAGCCGATCATTTGGCTCATCAACCGATTTACGATCAGGAATCAATCGGGTTTGACTTCCCAGACGAAGATGTCATGTATCTGAAAATGAAAGATTGCGATGAACCGCTACCCAGTGAAGGGCCAGAACCAGGTTCCCAATGGGGACTTATCTTTGACTGAGCTGTCAACCATTATAGAAATGGAATTGGGGCAATCATCATAACACTTCAGGGTACCCATATTCCTTTCACTGCCAGACTTACATTCAAGTGCACAAACAACGAGGCCGAATATGAAGCTTGTATTATGGGTCTCGAAGAAGTGATCGACTTAAGGATCAAGAACTTGGATGTATACGGCGACTCAGCCCAGGTTATCAATCAGGTCAAAGGAGATTGGAACACATACCAATCAGGACTGATTCCTTACAAAGACTATGCGAGAAGGTTGTTACCTTTCTTCAATAGAATCGAGTTTCATCACATCCCTCGTGATGAGAATCACATGGCTGATGCATTAGCCACTCTCTCTTCCATGATTAGTGTAGGTCAATAGAACGACATACCTAAGATCGACATAATGCGCCTAGAACGGCCTGCTTACATCTTCACGATTGAAGCAGTCATAGACGACAAACCTTGGTATCACGATATCAAATGCTTCCTTCAGAAATAAGAGTACCCACCTGGGGCATTAAGAAAAGACAGAAAAACCCTCAGAAGGCTAGCAGGCAGCTTCTTCTTGAGCAGGTGATACCCTCTATAAGAGGAATTTCGACATGGTCTTGCTCGGATGCGTAGACAGACCAGAAGCAAACATGCTGATAAAGGAAATTCAAGAAGGATCCTTTGGCACTCATGCAAATGGACACACAATGGCGAGAAAAATTCTGAGAGCAGGGTACTACTGGTTGACCATGGAATCCGACTGCTACAAGTACATGAGGAAGTGTCACAAGTGTCAGATATACTCCGACAAAATCCATGTACCGCCAACGCATCTCAAAGTTCTTTCTTCCCCATGGCCTTTTTCCATACGGGGAATCGACATGATTGGCATGATTGAACCCAAAGCTTCGAATGGACATTGGTTCATCCTGGTAGCCATTGATTACTTCACCAAGTGGGTCGAAGCAGCGTCATACGCTAATGTAACTCGACAAGTGGTAGTCCGATTTATCAAAAACAATATCATCTGCCGTTGTGGTGTTCCGAGCCATATCATTACAGATAATGGATCTAACTTGTACAACAAGATGATGAAAGGGTTGTGCACAGAGTTCAAGATCGAACACCATAACTCGTTTCCCTACCGACCCAAGATGAACGGGGCGGTAGAGGCGGCTAACATGAACATCAAAAATATCGTTTAGAAGATGGTTGTAGCCTATAAAGACTGGCACGAGATGCTACCCTTTGATCTTCACGGTTATCGTACATCTGTCCGCACTTCAACAGGGGCAACCCCTTTCTCTCTAGTATATGGCATGGAGGCAGTGCTCCCCGTAGAAGTAGAGATCCCATCAATCTGGGTATTGATGGAAGCCAAGCTAACAAAAGTTGAGTGGTGCCAAAGCAGGCACGACGAACTGAACCTGATCGAAGAAAAATGAATAATGGCTCTATGCCACGGTCAGTTGTATCAGCAAAGGATGAAGAAGGCGTTTGACAAAAAGGTCCGACCTCCCGTCTTCGGGAAAGGAGACCTTGTGCTCAAAAAGATACAATCATTTCTCACTGATTCTCGGGGCAAATGGACTCCGAATTATGACGGCCCCTATGTGGTCAAGAAAGCTTTCTCAAGCGGTGCCTTGAGACTTGCAACCATGGACGGAGAGGAATTTGCCTACCCCACAAATGTCGATGTAGTCAAGAAATACTTCGCCTAAATAAAAAAAAAGTCTCGGTGGATTGTAAACCCGAAAGGGCGGTCCAGGCAAAAAGTAGAGACATAATCAAAAAATCATCCCGGTGGATTGGAAATCTCAAAGTATGATTCAGGAAAAAATTAGGGATTCATGGCAAGTAACTACGTCTGATCAGTTCAACTCCTCAACAGTAATGCCATCCATCAGAAGAAAGACTCCAGTCACGGTCATCTTCGACAGAAGCTCAGGATGCCTCGAATTAAAAGTTGGTAGAAGGATAGTGGTCGTTATGTTTAAATATAGCCCTTTTCCCTTAAATTACCATTTTCTAAACTTTGTAAATACTCTATGGAATCACGCGTTTGGCTGATTTCTATCCTATCAATAAAATTTGAGCCCTTGTGCTTTTGTTTGCAATTCTTATTTGTTTTAGCTTTACAGAACGACATTTTAATATGATTAACGATTCTTGAAATAAAACAAAAATGAATTTACTTGTCAAACTTTTCTGCTTTTAAAATAAAGATGGCAATTTCTTTTGACTGATAAACATCGAAAGAACATCGATCGCTTCTCCAGAAGTAATCGAGCTTCAAAGTGCAGAATCAAAGT
Organism: Lathyrus tuberosus; assembly: GCA_022829125.1. Lineage (NCBI taxonomy): Eukaryota > Viridiplantae > Streptophyta > Magnoliopsida > Fabales > Fabaceae > Lathyrus > Lathyrus tuberosus. Next base: position 8,758,888 of record JALAZF010000237.1, read on the forward strand.
ACTCCTTCTAAATCAGTGCCCCTAAATGAAGGATCAGTTATACTTCATCTGACATCTTTGGTAAAGTTCTTACCTCCTAAGCCCGACCAACGGTTGCTCCCCCCACAGGGACTACTTTTCCTAAGCAGGGCAGAATTGCTACTTTTGGACCAGTGATACTTTTCATCTCCCATTATGGCCGAGTATCCAGTCATGTTCATCTATTAGTCTGTATATCGCATCAGTTTCATCAGCATATACATAAATACATCATGCATTATTGATTCATACATGTTCATATTGCATCACTATCACTCTAGTCGGTCTTGTCCCCTAGTGATAAACGTCTTTGCCATTGAGTTTTCAGTTCTTTCCTCGTCAGGAAGTGAATCATCTAAGCAATCTCTCCCCAGTTTATCTCTGGATTAGAGACGGTCTTCGACCACTTTGATAACTTGAACCTCTAAGAAATCCAGAGAAACTTTCGACAAATGTCACTCTTTGCCATTGAAGATGATATCTTCGCTTTCCCGGATTAAGGAAAATCCCCAGATAAAGCCTCACAACTAAAGAATTTCAGCAACACATTGATTTTGCTCTCCGGAGAGTCGATGTTAATGAAGTCATCAGCACCTCAAAATTGGATCACATCATATGGAATTTCTCCGAGAAGATCTCCTAGAAAAGTATGATGTAATATCTCCAAGCGGAAACAGTCTCTCAAGATACTCGTTTTCCCCAGATAGAGTCAACAAATGGCGTCTCCAACAGAGAAGTTTGTACCCCTCTAAAATTCAGACAGATGGGTTCCCTAGTAAGTCTGACATCAAAAGTTTTTTCCATCAAATGGCATCTCCCCAGGAAAACTCGGCAAGAAGTTTGAGGAAAACCGCTATGAACATCGTCCCTTGTCAAGAAAGTTTATTGATGGAAGAAACTGAGACCAGTTCCTTGGTAGGAAACCAGGACCGAGGGGAAGTTTATATCAGAAACTGAGACCAGTTCCTTGGTAGGAAACCAGGATCGAGGGGAAGTTTATATCAGAAACTGAGACCAGCTCCTTGGTAGGAAACCAGGATCGAGGGGAAGTTTACATCAGAAACTTAGACCAGTTCCTCGGTAGGAAACCAAGATCGAGGGGAAGTTTACAAAAGAATCTAAGACCAGTTCCTTGGCTGAAGACCAGGATCGAGGGGAAGTTTTACCTTTTCTAAGCATCATCGCTTAGCAAAAGAAGATGAATGGGTAAGCTACCATTCATGACCACCATCAAAATTTTGGGTATTCCGATATTTAATCATCTTGCACCCTAAATGCCCGAATACCTTCATCGTTCACACCTTCGGGTCCAAGAAGATTAAATAGGGGCATCTATCAAACCCCAAATTTTGACCACTAAGATTTCCCATCATTGGGTAAATCCTCATGGATGAATCATTAGTCTCCCCAAAGATGGGTGAGCCTTCACTACAATCAAACTTAGGGTTTCAAGCCCTCTCTGAGCTTTGGGCAAAGGATCAATCAAGAAATTACATGATCTTCAACTTGCCTAAACCTCTCAAACATCCCCAATGGATCAAGAGTACTCCCACCTCAAGGATTAAGCACAAGGCTGCTCCCTTCTAGGTGGATCAAACCTCAAGATCGCCAGTGTCACCAAATTAGGGTTTTCGTCGACCAGGGCCTTCAGATGGAAATTTACCTCTAGGCATGAGCCAATGCTCCAAAGAATATCCTAAGATACTCCATGGAACCTTATGGACCCAATCATCAAGTCAATTTAGCCTCAGGGGATGCATTCATCAAAAATCAGGAATTAGGGTTTCTTAACCTAATTCACCCCCAAGTTGACTTTTGGGATAAATCATGAGCCATGACCTCAAGAGAGGATTTGAGGGTCTCTAATAAACTACATTAATCCATTTGTAGCAATGGATTGATCCAAGAAGCTTGATTCACAAGTTTCAGTTTCATCTGAACCACAATTAGGGTTTTGATGAAAAAGTCAACTGTAGCTTTGACTTTTAACCATGACATGCTCCCAAACCCTAAGACATGATACAATACACCCTATAACACCTATGAAATCAATCCATCAAGTTTGATTTAGGTTAAGGACTTGATTTCATAGAGGATCACACAGTTTGGAATTCATCTGATAAAAAGTCAACTGTGCACAAAAGTCAACTTTGACTTTTTGAGATTTTTCACAATTATGGTTCCTTCACCCTAAAATAATGTTAATGTGTGATTGGAATCATCATTCATCAAGAAAAATCAAGAAAAGTGTTTAACTTGTAAAAGGGGTAACCATAAAAACTTAGAAATTTTTCTAAGTTATGAAACAAAGTGGCTAGGGTACCAACTTTAAAGGATCATAACTCCTAAACCACAAGGCCATTTTTCCCCATCCAAAGCTGGATTTGTAGCTCTCATGGCACTATACAAAAGCTTCAAACATAACTCATTCCAATTCCTCATGGATTTTAAGTTATGGAATGATCAAAATCACAAAAGGTGAAAATGTCACTTTTTTCCAACACTTAGTGAAATTTTCACTAAGTCAGAATCTGTCTTACGTTTTTCAAAATGTAGGGGCATTTTTCACTTGGATCCAAAAAGTTTCAAAACCAACTATGATCAAACAGTTGTTGTATCTTATGAGGGCTTTCCAAAATGGCCAAGAACTCCATCAAATTCAACTTGAGCCATTAGATATGACAATGGTAATATGCCTTGCTGAAAACTGTCAAAGCAAGGCAGATTTGTGCATTTTGCTCGATTTTCCAAAGTTGTGCAAATGATAAACACACTTATCCATCTTAACACCTCAAGGGGAGACCAAGGAGGAACCAACTCTGATCTCAAGCCTCCCAAGTCCTTGGAACTAAAAATAGAATGCCAAACCTAGAAATCCCTAAAGAGGGGACAAGACTCCAATTTTGTTTTGGAGCATTCAATGGATGCACCAAGGTGGCATGGACTGAGCCATTTCCAACTGAATTCAGTCAAGACTTATCCAAGACCAAGGGAACCAGCAGCCTGTGTCCTAACCTCTAGTGAAAGGCTAGAGGAGACTTGGATTCTCATTGATCAACATTTGCCAAACTTCTGCAGCAGTTGCCATTCACTATTCCTTGCAAAACAAACTTGATCTACTATAAATAGAGCTCATTTATGATCAGTTTGAGTACACCAAAGCCATCAAACAGATGTTTTCCTCAAAATCTCCTTCTTCACTCCAAAATTGCCTTCCAAAGCAAGTCACTATCGGGTTTTGAGTTTGAGAGCTATTCCAACCAAACCAATCACACACACACCCCTCATAAACATTATATAGAGGTGACCCAAACACTCACATAACATATGGAACACCAGATTCTCAAAATCACCAGCCATCTGCGCAAGCCTTTGACAGATTTGCAGTTGAGGCGCCAAATCAAGTTCCAGCTCAATTCAATCCACTCCAAGCATCCAGACACACTCCATAGCACCTAGGGAAGTTGTCCATATCCTTGGAACCAAGATGTAACACCTCTAATACAAAACACGATCACCAGCTACAAGAGGTAAGCATGAGCTCTTCTAACTCTATGATCCATGCACTTTTTGCTGCATAATAATTTGGCCATATGTTCATAATCATGCATAGAGTGTTTACCCTCAATCAATTGTTTTGTTTGAATCGTGTATGAAATTTCTGAGCCTTCATGCAAGTTTTAGGGTTCTTGAGGTTTCTCTTTGATTTCTTGTTCCATGCTTAAAATAAATGAAATTAAAGACCATGGTGATGATCGTGAGGTGAAAACGAGTAGATTGATATGTAGATTGCATGTTATCATCAAGTATTCAGTGAGATTGGATAGAAAACGTAAATCTGCAGAAACAGAGGGTGGCGCGTGTTCTTGCCATGTTCTTGGCGCCATTTTTGAATATTTGAATATTTGAATTTTGTGATTTTATTTAATTGATTCAAAAATTAATTTCTCTCTGAATTTTAATGATTTTGAGTTGATTCTTTTTTTAATAATTCACAAAAATGTTAAAATATTTTATTTTCCCAAAAAATCCCAAAAATATTATTTATTTCATATACTTGATACTTTCGTAAAGAATTAATATTTTAATTTTTTTTTAACATTTAAAATATTTTATCCCTCTTGATTTTTCAAAATTTAGTGATTCCCAATCATTTTGTGGATAGAAACATAATTTTTGAAACATTAATCCAAGATCACAATTTGTTTCCACACATGTTTAACAATTTTGATCATTTTAATTGAATTTTTATTCAATTAAAATACTTTTTGGAAACAAATTAGGGTTTTTGATTAATTTAACCCTCATCAAACTTTTTCAAACACATTGGGCCTCTAATAGAGTGTAAGACCCAACCCATTTTTGAAACCAGAATATTTGGGCCTCAGTCATTGTATAAGACCCACTGTGCTTTCAAAAACCTCGGCGCTATCGCCGTTTTCAAAACAAATAACCCCGGGCCTCTCCTTGAGCTGTAAGCCCCACCACTTGTACAAAAATAAATCATTGGGCCTCTAATAGAGTGTAAGACCCAACCCTCTTTTTAACCAAAACTTTTTGGGCCTCAGATATTGTATAAGTCCCTCTGTGTTAAAAGAAAAACCCTCAGCGCAATCGCCAATTCAAAAACAAATCATCTTGGCCTACCCTCGTGTTATAAGCCCCATTCTTTTTCTTTAAACACCTTTGGGCCTCTTGAGAGAGTGTAAGGCCCATCCCTTTGTACAGAAAACCTTTTTAGGCCTCAGTCACTTGTATAACTCCCTGTACAATTTCAAAACAACAGTGCAATCACTGATAAAACCTTGGGCCTCTCCTTGAGATGTAAGCCCCAACAATCTTTTCAAAGCACTTTCTCCTTTAATTTTGAATATAATATTGTTATCAAAGCTTTCTTTGTTGAACAACTAACAAAACAACATGGAAGCTCTACAACCGAGTAAGTGTTTACCCGCTTTCTTTATCTGCTTTCATATATATATATATATATATAACTGTACTGTGGGGATGCTCACTGTAAGTCTTCTTTCATAAACTTTTATATACTTGTCAAATACCCACTGTGTAATACTAGTATAGTTATTTAGAGTTTTCCCCGGCAACTACGTCTAGCACTAGGTAAAGCCCTATTGGTCACTCTTAAAATACAAACAAAACTAGATCCCCATAGGATTACCAGACACAGTCTTCCCACCTCTTGGGGTTAAACAATATGGAGACGTGAAAGACAGCATTCTCTGTGAACCCTTTCTCAGACTGTCACCCTTAGACATTGTCAAAGAAACTCTAACTCCCCAGGGATGATCTTTTCTGCGTGAATGGCATCTCTTAAGTTTCTTCCAAATTCTCATACTTTCCTGGCTTGATCTATTCTCGGTGAATGGCATGTCTTGAACTTCTCGGGGTTTGGGGACCCACAGGCTTCTTAAAAGCATCCCCGCCTCCTCTTGGGCATTGTACAAGGACCCTTCGGCTTCTTAAAAGCTCCCATGCTTTCTCTTGGGCTTAGTACAAGGACCCAGAGACCTCTACAGGTATAGCAACAGAACCTAGTCATCAATTTGCTAGAGCTGTCTTTCTGAGTCAAGTGTCAGACCAGTTAATGGGTTGACCTTCATCCCTTAACATACCAGCCTTCTCTTGGGCCTCATACAAGGATCATTTCACTACCTGAGAATCGATTTCTCAAAACACCAGTAGACTTGGACAGTCTCAATACCCTTTGGATTTTCCATTTCCTTAAAGAAAAGGAAGTAACCCTGATCCTATGATCAGTACCAAAGCACAACCTACCTTCAATCATTATAAGAACTGATTTTCTCTTTTACTGGACCCGTCACTAAACTGAAACAGTCACCAGCACGATAGCCTCCTCTTGGGCTTTGTATAATGATTCTCCCCAATGGAGCTAACCTTTTCACACTCTCTTGTTGAGTATAAAAGACTCTCTTGTTGGGTCAAACCTGTTTAGCCTCCATCTCGGGCTTCGTACGAGATACCAAATCACTCTCTTGTTGAGTATAAAAGACTCTCTTGTTGAGTCACTTCCCTCTCAGCCTCCATCTCAGGCTTCGTACGAGATACAAAAACACTCTCTTAATGAGTATAAAAGACTCTCATGTTGAGTCAAAACCTTTTAGCCTCCGTCTCGGGCTTCGTACAAGACACATATAAAAGCACTCTCTTGTTGAGTCAATCACATGTTAGCACTCTCTTGTTGAGTCAACCCCTTTTAGCCTCTCTCTTGGGCTTCGTACGAGACACATAAATGCACCCTCTTGTTGGGTCAATAGCCTCCTCTTAGGCTTTGTATAAGGAAACCCCCGTTGAGTCAATCATCCTTTTAGCATCAGAATATGTGCCATGCTCACAGTATACAAACATCAACAACTCCTTTTCCTTCATCTAATTGCTGTAAGCGGCAAGCCTCTAGATTATTTACATCCCTCTTTTAGCATGAGAAATTCCTAAGGAAAGATGGCATTGCTCTAAACTGAGTTAAAGTCTTCTCCTTCAGGTTGAAAATCCCCTATAAAGGAAATTATGGCATTGCTGGATTCACATATCCCAGTTAAAGTAATTCTCCTTTATAATTAGTCTCCCGACAGTTGTGACAAACAAACCAAATATCCCCTTTAGAGATGACAAATTCTCTCTAAAGTCAAACCCCTTTAGCTTCATATCTTGGGCTTCGAACAAGATACAAATAGACCCTTCAGCTTCACATCTTGGGCTTTGAACAAGATACAAAACACATTTAGCTTCACGTCTTGGGCTTTGAACAAGACACCAAAACAACTTTTTTCCTCCCATAGAATAGGAGGAACTACGATCGCTCTGATTTCCCTATTTCGTTAAACGGGAATACGTAGGCATAAGATTAAAAAAATCTTAGCGAGCATACTAATAAAAAAATCCAGTACCTTCATACATCAATTAAAAAGAATCAGTCCTAACATCCTACCAATAGCCCAGACACTATTTTTTTATTTAACAAAATAACCTAAGAGAGACCCACAATCTTTATAGCATCTGTAAACCAACAGTCATCTGTTCAAACTCAGTATGCAAGCAGGGTTAATTGGAGACATCTATTTCCCTTCCTTCATCAGCTTCAATAGGGTAAAAAATGAATCGAGCTGTAGTACCCCAAAGCGATAGTGCTTCGCAACCACGCAAAAACTCGCGCTACACCGGTAGTAGTAATTTGTGACCTCACTTTCATCCTTTTGGTGAGGGGTCATTGTGACGTGTGTTTTCTATCATCCTTTTGGTGATGGATCCGTCATCCTTTTGGTGTCGGAGTCGTGTGTGTCCACTATCATCCTTTTGGTGATAGGTTTGTCATCTTTTTAGTGTCAAATATCTCTCTGTGTGTGTTACTATCATCTTTTTGGTGGTAGACCCGTCATCCTTTTGGTGCCGGTAAATCAGTGGGATTGTTTGGTTTGCGAGTCATCCTTTTGGTGAACTACAACATCAGAATCTTGTATGTGTGATCTATTATCCTTTTGGTAATAGCGAGCTTTGACCTCATTTTCATCCTTTTGGGGGAAGGGTCTGTGTGTGTGTGCTCTATTATCCTTTTGGTAATAGATGCTTTGACCTCATTTTCATCCTTTTGGTGGAAGGGTCTGTGTGCGTGTGTTCTCTATCATCCTTTTGGTGATAGATTTGTCATCCTTTTGGTGTGGGGAACCTGTGTGCTCTATTATCCTTTTGGTAATAGCGAGCTTTGACCTCATTTTCATCATTTTGGTGGAAGGGTCTGTGTGCGTGTGTTACTATCATCCTTTTGGTGATAGACTCATCATCCTTTTGGTGTTGGGAACCTGTGTGCTCTATTATCCTTTTGGTAATAGCGAGCTTTGACCTCATTTTCATCCTTTTGGTTGAAGGGTGTGTGTGTGTGTGTGTTACTATCATCGTTTTGGTGATAGGTCTGTCATCCTTTTGGTGTCAGATATCCATTGTGTGCTCTATTATCCTTTTGGTAATAGCGAGCTTTGATCTCATTTTCATCCTTTTGGTGGAAGGGTCTGTGTGTGTGCGATCTATTATTCTTTTGGTAATAGCGAGCGTTGACCTTATTTTCATCCTTTTGGTGGAAGGCTCAGTGTGCGTGTGTTCACTATCATCCTTTCGGTGATAGACTCGTCATCCTTTTGGTGTCGGGAATCTGTGGGCTTACTATTATCCTTTTGGTAATAGCGAGTTGGGACCTCATTGTCATCCTTTTGGTGTCAGGGTCTGTGTTCGTGTGTTCACTATCATCCTTTTGGTGATAGACTCATCATCCTTTTGGTGTCGGAAATCTGTGGGCTTAATATTATCCTTTTGGTAATAGAGAGGGTTGACCTCATTTTCACCCTGTTGGTGGAATGGTCTGTATGTGTGTGTCACTATCATCCTTTTGGTGATAGGTCTGTCATCCTTTTGGTGTCAGATAATTGTGTGTTTGCTCTATTATCCTTTTGGTAATAGCGAGTTGTGACCTCATTTTCATCCTTTTGGTGGAAGGGTCTGTGTGTGTGTGTGTTTACTATCATCCTTTTGGTGATAGGTCTGTCATCCTTTTGGTGTCAGATAGTTGTGTGTGCTCTATTATCCTTTTGGAAATAGCAAGCTTTGACCTCGTTTTCAACCTTTTGGTGGAAGGGTCTATGTGTGTGAGTTTACTATCATCCTTTTTGTGATAGGTTTGTCATCCTTTTGGTGTCGGATATCCTTGTGTGTGTGCTCTATTGTCCTTTTGGTAATTGCGAACTTTGACCTCAGTTTCATCCTTTTGGTGAAAGGGTCTGTGTGTATGTGTGTGTGTTCTTTATCATCCTTTTGGTGATAGACTCGTCATCCTTTTGGTGTCGGGAATCTGTGGGCTTACTATTATCCTTTTGGTAATAGCAAGTTGGGACCTCATTTTCATCCTTTTGGTGGAAGGGTCTGTGTGCGTATGTTTACTATCATCCCTTTGGTGATAGGCATGTCATCCTTTTGGTGTCAGATTCTCTTGTTATCATCCTTTTAGTGATGACGACCTCTGCAAGTTGTTCAATGTCTACTCGAGGGTTGACATTGATCTGTTTTTCCAACTTCCCAAGCGCTTCCTCTCTCTTCGGACAAATTTGTGGTCTTCTTCATATCTAATTGTCTTCTACCTCGAAAGAATGAACGTCGTAGCAGTTCATCTTACTCGGTTTAAGCCAATTAGAAAGGGGCATCTGTCATACCCCAAATTTGTCCTACCTGTGCTGTAAGTTCTGTGTTGGTAGTAATTTTGGTAAAACACACTGCTCTGTTAAATGTTATTAATGATGCTTTAACGTGTGAATAGAACATCTCTGTTCTGTAAAACATACATGCAGGTTTTATGTATGTCAAAGCAGATGTCTTAACATGTGATTCCAGAACTGAACATGTCTCTATTTTAGAATTATTGAGCGTTGTTTGTTACTTAGTTTGGAATATCTGATGGCGCAAAATAAGGAGGGGATTTTCTAAGTCCATAAATAGTTCTGTTACGATCTGTTGGAGATCTTCTGTTCTACTTTTATGGAGAAAATCATGGGATATTAAAAGCATTAAATTGATTTGATTTGGCCCAAGCCCATGTTGCGTGTTTCTTTATAAAGACCTGCTAACCCTATTTGCTAATCAGAGAATAGTGTGAATTGTGCGCTTTGTTTTAAGGATTACGGTTTCTGTCTTTTGTGATTTGTGAGCCACTCTTGTATTGTTCTAATACTAGAGTTGGACTGTTAGTTGAGTTGTATTTTGTTAATCATCTATAAGCTTTTAAGCAAGGATGATTATGTGTCTTTGAAGTGTGTCTTCTATCTCTTGTGATTTTTGTATTTGTCACTATGTGTGTGATTGAGGGGGAGTGAGAAGGGTCTCATATCTAAGAGTGTCTTAGGTAGAAATTGCATGGGTAGAGATTAGGTGAGAAGTATGCAAACCAGAGGTTGTGTGCTGAGAATCTTCAAACTAATTCTATTTAGTGAATTTCCTTCCTGGCTTGGTAGCCCTCAGACGTAGGTCTGTTTGCACCGAACTGGGTTAACAATTGCTTGTGTTATCTCTCTTTTCATTTACTGCTTTTGTTACATTGTTTTATGTGGATCAGTTCTCAGATATTTGTGTCGTAACATCTCCTTCGACATCACATATCTGATACCAGAATTTCAATTGGTATCAGAGCATGGTTTCCTGCTCTGTTTCTGGGTGAGATATAGGGAAGATACTTTCTGGTACTATGGACAAGGAAGGAGGATTTGTGAACAGACCACTCATTCTAGATAGAACCAATTATGACTATTGGAAACCACGCATGGTGGCCTTCTTGAAATCCTTGGATAGCAAGGCTTCGAAAGCTATCTTAAAAGGGTGGAAACACCCTGTCACTCTGGGGAAAGATGGACAACCTACCTCTGAGCTGAAGCCAGAAGAAGAATGGACGAAAGAAGAGGATGAATTAGCTCTTGGAAATTCGAAAGCCTTGAATGCTTTATTCAATGGGATTGATAGAAACATTTTCAGGTTGGTAACCACTTGTGAGGTGGCTAAAGATGCTTGGGATATACTTAAAACTACTCATGAAGGCACATCTAAGGTGAAGATGTCAAGACTTCAGTTGCTCACTACCAAATTTGAAAACCTAAGGATGAAAGATGATGAAAACATTCATGACTTTCATATGAATATTCTTGAGATAGCCAATGCATCCAGTGCCTTAGGAGAAAGAATATCAGAAGAAAAGCTGGTAAGGAAGATTCTCAGGTCTCTTCCCAAGAGGTTTGACATGAAAGTTACTGCCATAGAAGAAGCTCAAGACATTAGCAAGATGAGAGTGGATGAACTTGTTGGATCTCTCCAAACATTTGAGTTAGGCATCAGTGACAGACCTGAAAAGAAAAACAATAGCATAGCTCTTGTGTCCAATTCTGAAGATGGAGAGAAGGAAGGTGATATGGATACTAATGAAGGAATCTCCAATGATTTAGTGCTACTTGGAAGGCAGTTTAACAAGGTGCTGAGAAAGATGGACAGGCATTCTAGACAAAATGTCAAGAACAACTCATCTGACATCAGCAAGTCAAATGACTTTGGAAGAAGAACAAGGGCTGAAGAAAAATCCACTCAAGGCAAAGGGATACAATGTCATGGATGTGAAGGTTTTGGGCACATTAGAGCTGAATGTCCTACATACCTCAAGAAATAAAAGAAGGGTCTAACTGTATCATGGTCTGATGAGGATTATGAAAGTGAGCTTGAAGAAGAATCTACCAAGCATGTTACTGCACTTACTGGTAGATATGTCTCTGATGAAGACTCTAGTGATGATGAGGTGACCTATGATGAGTTAGCTGCCTCCTACAGAGAACTATGTCTCAGAAGTGAAGAAGTATGTCAACAAGGGGAGGAACAGACGAAACTTATAATCCAACTGAAGGCAGAAAAGGAAGAGCATCTGGAAACTATCTCTAAGCTGGAAGATGAAGTGAGTTTGATGAACCCTAAACTTGACAGAATGTCCAAGTCTGTAAGAATGCTGAACAGCGGGTCTGACACATTAGATGAAATTCTTCAGGTTGGAAAATTGGCAGGAGATATGAGTGGACTAGGATTTAATAAAGGAAAGGAACCTCTTTCAAACTTCATTCATCCCTAACCTAAAATAAAGATGTTGAATCAAATGTCTTAACGTCATGACAGAAGGGAATTCAATCACACAAGAGGGAAATTTCAACGCTGGAGATGTCATTACTGTGGGAGGTTTGGTCACATAAAACCATTTTGCTTTAAGCTGTATGGGTACCCTAAGCCTGCACCTCAGCCCAAACCTAATCAGGTCATTCCAAATGTCAAAGAGAAGAAACAATGGGTTCCCAAGGCTGATGTTACCTATCTTATAGCTCACGCCTTTCTCAGAGCCTCAGCCAAAGAAGACTGGTACTTTGACAGTGACTGTTCAAAACATATGACAGGTATCAAGAATCCGTTGGTGGATATCAAATCTCACTCCACTAGTTATGTGACTTTTGGTGATGGAGCCAAAGGTGAAATCAAGGGGGTTGGAAAGCTGGATTGCTCAGGAGTTCCAAACCTTGATGATGTACTGCTTGTGAAAGGGTTGACAGCCAACCTAATTAGTATCAGTCAACTTTGTGATCAAGGTCTCAAAGTCAACTTCACAAAATCTGAATGCCTTGTTAGCAATGAGAAGACTGAAGTAATTATGAAAGGAGTTAGATCTAAGGACAACTGTTACTTATGGGTTCCTCAAGATTCAAGCTATTCCATCACATGTGCCCTAGCCGAAGAAGATGAAGTCAAACTGTGGCACCAAAAACTTGGACACTTGCATCTAAAAGGGATGAAAAGGATCATCTCTATGGAAGCTGTAAGAGGGATCCCAAAGCTCAAGATTGAAGAAGGAAGGGTATGTGGTGAATTTCAAGTTGGAAAGCAGACTAAGATGTCTCATCAGAAGATTCAACATCTCACCACCTCAAAAGTGTTGGAACTCCTTCACATGGACTTGATGGGACCTATGCAGGTGGAAAGTCTTGGTGGAAAGAAGTATGCATATATGGTTGTGGATGATTATTCTAGATTCACTTAGGTAAATTTCATCAGAGATAAATCAGAAGTGTTTGATGTGTTCAAGGATCTCTGTCAAAGACTTCAAAGACAAAAGGCAAGTTATGTTATTAGAATTAGAAGTGACCATGGGAAGGAATTTGAAAACAACAAATTTGCTTAATTTTGTTTATCTGAAGGAATTGATCATGAATTTTCCTCTCCAATTACTCCTCAGCAAAATGGAGTTGTGGAACGCAAAAACATAACTCTCCAGGAATTTGCTAGAGCCATGATTCATGCAAAGAAATTACCTTACCACTTTTGGACTGAAGCTATGAATACTGCCTGTTGTATTCATAACAGAGTGACTTTGAGAAAAGGTACCTCAGCTACTTTATATGAAATATGGAAGGGAAGAAAGCCTACAGTAAAATATTTTCATGTTTTTGGAAGCAAGTGCTACATCTTGGCAGATCGTGAAAAAAGAAGAAGGATGGATCCAAAGAGTGATGAGGGAATATTTCTGGGCTACTCCACAAAAAGCAGAGCTTATAGAGTTTTCAACTGCAGAACCAAAGTCATGATGGAGTCCATAAATGTTGTTGTTGATGATAAAGGGTTGAATGAGGAAGTTGATGTCCTAGAAGATGTTGGAACATTTCTGAATTATATCCCAGCAGAAAATGCAGAAAGAAGTACTGATCTTAATTCTACTAATGCTGAATATGAGTCTAGTCAAGTCAACAAAGGGCCCTCTATCAGAATTCAGAAAGATCATCCTAAAGAACTTATCATAGGAGATCTGAATGAAGGAGTCACTACTAGATCAAGAGAAGTCATGTCAAATTCCGGTTTTGTATCTAAAATTGAGCCTAAAAATGTTAAAGAAGCTTTAACTGATGAGTTCTGGATCAATGATATGCAAGAAGAGTTAGGGCAATTCAAGAGAAATGAAGTCTGGGATCTGGTTCCAAGACCTGAGGGAACAATTGTGATTGGAACAAAATGGGTGTACAAGAATAAGTCAGATGAAAAAGGTGTGGTCACTAGAAATAAAGCAAGATTGGTTGCTAAAGGGTATACTCAAGTTGAGGGGGTTGATTTTGATGAAACTTTTGCTCCTGTAGCTCGTCTTGAATCCATCAGATTACTCCTAGGAGTTGCCTGCATTCTGAAATTTAAGTTGTTTCAGATGGATGTAAAAAGTGCCTTCTTAAATGGATACTTAAATGAGGAGGTGTATGTGGAACAACCTAAGAGATTTATTGATCCAACCTATCCTAACCATGTGCACAAGTTGAGGAAAGCTCTTTATGGGTTGAAGCAAGCTCCAAGAGCTTGGTGTGAGAGACTGACATAATTTCTTGTTGAGAATGGATACAGTAAAAGTGGTATATACAAGACTCTATTTGTCAAAGAAGAAGGAGGGAAACTCATGATTGCCCAAATTTATGTTGATGATATTGTGTTTGGTGGGATGTCTGATGAGATGATTCAACATTTTGTCAAACAGGTGCAGTCAGAATTTGAGATGAGTCTTGTTGGTGAGTTAACCTATTTTCTTGGTCTACAAGTCAAGCAAATGGAAGATTCTGTATTCTTGTCTCAGAGTAAATATGCCAAGAATATAGTAAAGAAGTTTGGGATGGAGAATGCCAGTCACAAGAGGACACCTGCTCCCACTCATCTAAAGTTGTCTAAAGATGAAAAGGGTGTGAGTGTGGATCAAAGTCTCTACAGAAGTATGATAGGTAGCCTGTAGTATCTTACAGCAAGCAGACTTGACATTGCCTTTGTTGTGGGGGTGTGTGCTAGATATCAAGCTAAACCCAAAGTGAGTCATATCAATCAAGTAAAGAGGATACTGAAGTATGTGAATGGGATATGTGACTATGGTATGTTATACTCTCATGGATCTGGCTCTATGTTAATTGGATATTGTGATGCAGATTGGGCAGGAAGTGCTGATGATATGAAAAGCACATCAGGAGGATGTTTCTTTTTGGGGAATAATCGTATATCCTGGTTCAGTAAGAAGCAAAATGGTGTCTCCCTGTCTACTGCTGAGGTTGAGTACATAGCAGCTAGAAGCAGCTGTTCACAGCTGGTTTGGATGAAACAAATGTTGTCTGAATACAATGTCACACAAGATGTCATGACATTATATTGTGATAAGTGCTATAAACATCTCCAAAAATCCTATTCAACAAGCAGGACCAAACACATTGATATTCGTCATCATTTCATAAGAGAACTTGTTGAGGACAAGATTGTTGCCTTAGAACATGTTGCTACTGAGATGCAACTAGCTGACATTTTCACTAAGGCCTTGGATGCTAATCAATTTGAAATTTTGAGGGGCAAACTTGGGATTTGCATATATGAGGATTTGTAGCAATTAATGGCGTGTGGGAAAATTTCCTTATGTGTTCAAAAATTAAAGTGCAAATTAATGTCATGGGAGAATATTATTCAATTTTTCTTATGTTTCCAACAAATAAAGTGGCTCTATCAAAGGCAATCATTTCAAGATTCTCTAACACGCTACATATGCATTGTGCCATACTTCAATAGCTCTTTCATCTTCTATCGTAGAAAAAGGAATTCTTTTGCTCATAACCTTCTCATTCACAAAAATCCTAAGATGTCTCAACAACGTGCATCGTCACCTTCTAAACACTCATCTGATAAGGCAACTGCTTCTACGTCAAAATCTAGGGCTCACCCTGTGAATATCTCTTTTGATGATGTTGTTGATGTTGCTCCATTGGCTATGGTTCCTTGTACTGAAACGAAGCTGAAGAAGTCCAGAACACCCCATGCAAGAGGATCAAAAGACGCCTCTGTAGGTAATTCTTCTAAGCCCTCCCTTGACTCTTCTTTTGCAAATAGGGCAGAGGAAGAAGCTTTTTCTGTTGATAGAAGCATAAGAAGGTTAGTTTCTAGGGTTTTGAATGAAGGTTTTATGGTTCCTGGGATTTCAAATCCATTTCCCAAATTTCTGCTTCTCCTTTCTCTGAGACTAACAAAAATACTGATATTGAAAAATCTGCTGACCCATCTGTGACTGAGAAAGATGATTCAAAAGATAATCTGCACGAGCTTGCTACCTCTGTGTTGGAAGAAGCTGGAACCGGTGTTGAGCCAAATGTTGAGACATCAGTTGCCAGGGAAGGTCCTCTTACCAAGAATGATGTTCCTGACCCAAAGGAAAAGAAGAATGCTAATGGTGAAGATGTTGTGGATGTTGATGACTTGTCTGACAATGATTTGATCACGAGTCTGACCCCTGGTATTGCTAAGAGACTCAAGACAAGAAAAAGGAAGGCTGTTATTGACAACATTCCTACTAAGAATACCAAGAACAAGGTTGATGTTGGTCCCCCAAGGTCCTGGAGCAAAGTGATTACTTCCTCCAAAAAGAGGAAGGGTAGGTCTGATTCTGAGTCAAAATATGATGTTGAGGATGATGTCCAAGACATCACCCCTGTAAGGAAATATGTGATTAAGAAGATCTCTGATGTTGTGCCTGATGCTCCTCTGGATAACATTTCATTTCATCATATTGAGAGTGTTAAGAGATGGAAGTATGTGTACCAAAGGAGGATTGCTCTTGAAAGAGAATTGGGAAAAGATGCCTTGGAGTACAAAGAGGTGATGGATCTTATTTCTTTTGCTGGTTTAATGAAATATGTGTCTAGGTTTGCTAAGTGCTATGATGTTCTTATGAAGGAATTTATTGTCAATATTCCTGTGGATTGTGCTGACAGAAAAAGTAAGGATTTTATGAAGGTATTTGTTAAAGGCAAATGTGTTGAATTCTCCCCTACCATCATCAATAGGTACCTGGGAAGAAGTGAAGAAGATCAGAGTGAGCTGGAGGTTACTGATAACCAGGTTTGCAAAGAAATTACTGCAAACCAGGCGGTTGCATGGCCTATGAAAGAAAAATTATCTGTTGGGAGGCTTAGTGTAAAATATGCCATCCTGCATAGAATTGGAGCTTCCAATTGGATCCCTACCAATCATACCTCAACCATTTATGTTGGTTTGGGAAAATTCATTTATGTTGTTGGAACCAAGAAGTTATTTGACTATGGCACCTATATTTTTTATCAAACCTTGAAACATGTTGCAACTTGTGCAGTGAAGATACCTATTGCCTTTCCCTCCCTGATCTGTGGTATTATCCTAAATCAGCATCCTGGGATCTTATCTAGTGCTGATGTTGTGTGTAAAAGGGAATTTGCTCTGTCTCTCCATTATAAATTGTTTGTAGGAAAACATGTCCCAGACATTGTCTTGACATCTGCTTCTGCTGAAAACAAGCCCACAACCAAGGCAGGTGGGATCTCTGAATTAATGGAGGCTTGCAAAGAACTTGATGAGGTGATTCGTGGTAGTACTGACAGGAAGCTCAAGTTTGAAAATTGAACAAGTCCCTGCAAATGGCTGAAGGTGATAGTGTTGGTGATGACAATGAGGAGGAAGATGCTGAGGAGCATGACTCTGATGGAGATGCTGATGGTGATGACAATGAGGAGGAAGGTACTGAGGAGCACAACTCTGATGGAGAGGCTGATGGTGAAGAAGGAAGTTCTGAGACTGATGATGCTATTGGTTCGGAAGACAATTAAGTGTTATGTTATTGAATAAATTTGTTTGTTTTCTTTCTTTGTTTTTTTTGGGTTCTAGTCTGGATTTCTTTTGGAACCTAAGTGTGCTTGGTTTGTACTGCACTTCTCCTTGGATCTTGATGAAATCTGTTTCTTTTCTGATTATAGCTAATGCATGTTTTTGTCATATTATGGCTAAAAGGGGGGAGAGATTATATGTGTTTATAACCTGGTGTTAAGGGGGTGGTTTGGCTTGAGGGGAAGTTTCTTTGGTTTTGTATAATGTCAGATCAGATGCTCTGACATCTTTCTGATGTGGTGTTGCTTACACGTTTCAATGTTCAAAGAATGTTTTAGCCAAAATTTGCCAAAAGGGGAGTTTGTAAGTTCTGTGTTGGCAGCAATTTTGGTAAAACATACTGCTCTATTAAATGTTATGAATGATGCTTTAACATGTGAATAGAACATCTCTGTTCTGTAAAACATACATGCAGGTTTTATGGATGTCAAAGAAGATGTCTTAACATGTGATTCCAGAATTGAACATGTCTCTGTTTTAGAATTATTGAGTGTTATTTGTTACTTAGTTTGGAATATCTGATGGCGCAAAATAAGGAGGAGATTTTCTAAGTCCATAAATAGTTCTGTTACTATCTGTTGGAGATCTTCTGTTCTACTTTTATGGAGAAAATCATGGGATATTTAAAGCATTAAATTGATTTGATTTGGCCCAAGCCCATGCTGCGTGTTTCTTTATAAAGAACTGCTAACCCTATTTGCTAATCAGAGATAATAGTGTGAATTATGCGCTTTGTTTTAAGGATTAGGGTTTCCGTCTTTTGTGATTTGTGAGCCACTCTTGTATTGTTCTAATACTAGAGTTGGACTGTTAGTTGAGTTGTATTTTGTTAATCATCTATAAGCTTTTAAGCAAGGATGATTATGTGTCTTTCAAGTGTGTCTTCTATCTCTTGTGATTTTTGTATTTGTCACTGTGTGTGTGATTGAGGGGGAGTGAGAAGGGTCTCATATCTAAGAGTGTCTTAGGTAGAAATTGCACGGGTAGAGATTAGGTGAGAAGGTTGCAAACCAGAGTTTGTGTGCTGAGAATCTTCAAACTAATTCTATTTAGTGAATTTCCTTCCTGGCTTGGTAGCCCCCAGACGTAGGTGTGTTTGCACCGAACTGGGCTAACAATTGCTTGTGTTATCTCTCTTTTCATTTACTACTTTTGTTACATTGTTTTATGTGGATCAGTTCTCAGATATTTGTGTCGTAACATGTCCTTCGACATCACATATCTGATACCATAATTTCATGTGCATTACTTCCATATGTACATTCATCCATTAACCATTATTCAAAAAATCCAAAAATATGTTGCTTCTGCTTTCATTGTTCTTATTTCCTAAGTACAAACTGGTGCAAGGTTGAATTAGGTTATCAAGGTCAGGGTGCATTGATTCAAATGGTGTATGTGTCAAGCTCCAATTGGGGTTTGCGTCAATGAAAATCATTTGTGTGTGGATCAAGTTATCAGGCTGTGCTAAGTTCAGATGTTTCATGGTTGAAAATTATCAGAACTCAATACATTTATTAGTTAGGGTTCTGGACAGTGAACTGAGGCTCATATTTCAAATTCTGGTTCTCTGATTTTCAAGGCATGATTCATCAGGTCCAAATTATTGTTCAAGAAGGCTCACAGTGGAGTTCATCAAGATTAATTGGTGTTTCAAATTTTATAGGCCAAGATTGAAATATGGATTTCTCCAGGAATGATTCAGGTTTTATTTCGATTCAGTGGTCGATTCAATGTCGATTCAAGGTTCATAATCAAGATGGATTCATGTGTTTTTCATCAGTCAATGGTTCAATCTGAATAGTTCCATTTTCAAGTGAAGATTCGAAGGTGTGGAAATTTGGTTTTAAATGTGTTTTTTTAAGGAAGGACATCCAAAGTCATTTATCATTGTTCAAATTTAAATTGTGCATCATGGATACTACAAGAATGTCAAGGTACATGGTTCAAATGTAGAGGTGCACATAATACTTATTGAGCCCAAAGTGCAAGTCCATTTACACAACCAAAATTCAAAGGTTATTTCATGATTCTACAAAAGAAACAATAAGGCCCATGCCAATTATAACATTAGTACAAAAATAAAATAAAGAAAAGAGTCCTGACAATACAAGCTTCCACGGCCCACCACCTTCCAAGCTGCCAAAATAAACTCCACTTGCCAATTTTCTACAAGCCATCTGACCTCATAAGCCGCAGCAACCCACTACACAACCTGAACCATAGTAGTTTTTTTTCAAAAGAAAATGTTGTGTATCCCTCATGCCCCACAGACACCTACATAACCAACACACACCACCAAACCTTGCGACCCACAATTGTGAAACCAATATCGTACTTCCAATACGCATCTTCAAAGCCACAACATGCAGCAACAAAAAACGACACATCCAAGCTGCGCATCCACAATTTTTGGAACCCAGGCAACAAACCTACAAGCCAACAACGAATGAGACCCCACAAATTGCCAACGTCACACACACCTTGATACAACACATACGACAAAAATCAACCTTGCCAAAGTTCTACAACGCACAAACCGTTAACCATGTCATGATTCCATACGCACACAAACCTGCAATCCACACAACGAAATACGATTCACGACCTCGTTCAGAATATAAAACAACCCTGTACGTCATACAACAAATTCAAACGTAGAGAAATTGACAAAAACGGCAACTGGATCAAAACGCGAGGCAGCGTCACAATTCCTTTCACAACTTTTCTTCCAATTTCACCCCTCTCATCTCCTATAAATTCAATGCTTTTTTCGCTCTCATTCGAAGTTCGATGGAACCATCATCGCCCTGCCAAAATCAAATCCCACAACCTAAAAATCCTCATCAAATCTCCTCTTTCCAATTTCAAAACTTCAGAACCCAAAAACATTTAGAACCTTCCTCAACCTAACCTATTCTCCAACTCAACCCTTGCACTCACCTTAAACCAACAACAACGAACCCAATCGAACACCAATCAACCCAAATCCCAACCAAAAACCAGAAGCGAAACAGAAGAAGACGAAATCGAGACCGTGAATCAAAACCTAAAGAAACCTGGATACCAAAGGTGATTTGAGACGGAGGCAAGGGAGATTGAGAAGGTTGAAGTGGGAGATCGTTTCTTCTGACCTTGTTCTTCAATATTGCGTGTTGTGTCTCATTTTTTTTTTCTTTTGATTTTTGTTGACCGAGTTTTTAAAAGGAGATGATGATTTTGTTGTTATTGTTCTATTTTTCAACCGTGTTTTGATGTGAAAGTCAGTGTTGTGTTGCTTTGAAGTCCACCGTGCCTTAGTAGCCATCATGGACTCAACCCATTTAATTTTTCCACCATCCTTTTATTTTTTACCCGTGCTTGTTTTGTTGTTTGAAAAGGATGAATGAGCTTTATAATTCCATGATGATTCCAAAATAATACACCCACACACCCTATAGAGCTAAACGTACCCCTCCCCCTTGTTCTATTTTTAATTTGATTTTTAGTGTTTTAATTTACTCTAGGAACATTCTTCTTCAAGAATGGTAATTATTAAATTTTGTAGATTTTTTTTTATGTTTATGTTTTTTCATTTAAATTTATCCTAATAACTCTTTCAATTTTAATTTTAATTTATTCTACTCTTTTATTTTATTTCATTTTCGCTTTCTTAGGGGCCAATGATATAATAAAAAATCTTGATTGGTTGATTTATTCAAATCACTAAAATCTTGATCAATATGAGGTCACTTTCTTTTTTTATTGGTCAATGAAAGTCTAAAATTATAGATTATCGATTTCTCGATTAAATCTATGATTTAGACGAGACCATTTCGATTTTCATTTCGATTTCCATTTCATTTCGCATTATCATCTTCTATTTTCTTTTTCATCTTCGATCGATGAAGTCTTTCTATTCACGAATGTTAATTATTGAAGCGATTAACCTTCATTATTTCAAATCTGTAGTGAGTAATTGTCGAGATTACTTTCTATACTTTGGGATCGTGATAGGTTACATTTGATTAATCAATGCAAGTTTGTGAATAAGACGAGATTGTCACCTTTTCTTTTCGTGTGGCACAATTTCATTGGAGAATGATCCTCAATGTCATTTCTCTATCGTGTTTTAGCACAAAGATCAAATTGCGCAACCTCCTATAGTATGATCTTTGTCATAGATCGTGCTACGATGGTTTCCATCAAATATTATCTTTCTTTACTTTTATGTCAATATATCTTGCTCATATTCAAATTATTCGTATTGTTCATATCATATTCATATTTGTTCATCTAACCCTCTTCTTGTTTCTTTGTTCATACCTTAATTAAAACACACTCACAATTATCAAAACAATAAAAAAAAACCTCAATTGGTGGACTGTTGTTGTTTGCTTGGACCTTGTACAAAAACCCTAACAATGGAGCTTTTGTCCGACTCTTGCTCAAGGCTTAGTTTAGGACACCTTGCACACACACGGCTTCCTCTTGGGCTACCTTACAATGATACCTTTTATTTCGTGCAATCCCCTATACTTTACATGTACTCCACTCCCATTCTGATGTACGCATCCGTCTTGCTTTGATTGTGGTTTGTTTACTCGGAGCACCCCTAGGGACTAGCATAGACAACCATTTTCAAACTAATTCTCGATTCGTCGTCGAGCCCATTTTCAAAACACCTCCGTAAGTCAATTGCTCATTAGTATTTGCCATCAACCTCACTCACCTTTCATCGTGGTTTCGTTACTAGGAGAACCCCTAAGGAATAGGATCGATTTCCACACCATTTTCATCAAACTCTCGATTCGTCGTCGAGCCATTTTCAAACAAACCTCTTTTCAACTGAACCCTCGACTCGTCGTCGAGCCCATTTTCAAAAACAACCTCTAACCAAACTCTTTTCAAACTAATCTCTTCTCATACAAATAAACCCTTGATCCAACTTCAAGCAGATTTTCTCAAATAAACTTCAAAACGACTAACAACTATTGAAACACTTTTCAAGGTGAAAAATTGGGGTTCAAGTTTTTGATCTCCCTTTGGTTGTTTAGGTGCGGGTTCTCTTACTCGTGTGTGAGAAATTGATGCCTCTAAAACAGTTCAACTCTCCTTTGTTTTGTGGGTATACCACGAACTACGACTGCTCTGATTCTTTATTCTCGTCTGAGTAAAGATACGTAGGCACAAGATTGCGATGATCTTGGCGAGCACACTTTTTCTTTTTCCGTCCAAACCTCGTAGTCGAACTACGATTGCTCTGATTACTCATTCTCGTCCGAATGGGCATACGTAGGCACAAGATTGCGATGATCTTGCCGAGCACCCTATCTTAAAACCACCCATTTTCCCATTAGCATCTTTCCCTTTTATCTTACCGTTTCACATTTTATTTTTAAGAAGAAAACAAACAACTTAGCTAACGAGCATCGCCATTCGAATCAAGAGGTTCCCGTTGAGTACAACGAACGTGAGGGGGTGCGCGTACCTTCCCCTCACGTAACCGACTCCCGAACCCAGAATATGGTTGCGAAGACCATGTTCTTACCCTCCTTAAAGGTTTTCTTGATATTTTCCTTTCCCTCTTTTGGGATAAATAAAGTTTGGTGGCGACTCTGTCGAACCGTTCTGCGACTTCCGCGCGAGGGTTGTGTCTTTAATGAAGCGATTTTTTTGAGGTCCGACAGCTGGCAACTCTACTGGGGACATTTGCTCATTTCAAGAGAGAGTTAAGCCTATCTAGATTTGAATCGCGACCTCGTTAGTTTTGATTATCTATTTTCTTCTCGTTTTTTTATTTATTTGCTTTCCTATTTCCTTATTTGTGTTACCTTTTGTGGCATTGTTGGGTTGTTCTGATGTTGGGACCTTTGTGAGATGGCTCTACACCTGAGTCAAGAAAAACCCTAGGATTAGGATGGTGGTTGTGTAGTGGAGGCTTGCGTGGTCTCTTCCGCGTGAGTTGAAGTGAAGACCCCGCTTGGAGTAGATTCCCTTGGAGATGTTATTCTTGTGGTGTTCCTTCGCCAGGGCAGTAATGTTTTCGAATCTGAATCATTGATCCCAAGGACCATTAACCCTTTTATCCATGGTGGTTGGTAGTGTTAACTCCTTTTAGGTTAATGTGAATGCCCCAATCAGATGAGATCTCTTGAACGTATTACTTCCTGACAATAACATTTTCAACCTCGATCTATGACTCTGAGAACCCTACTTAGAACCCGTGTATCGATGGTTGTGTAGTGACGCCTCCGAGGAGTCTTTCTCGTGAGGAAGAAATGAAGACCTCACCTAGAGGAGATCCTTTCAAGGATATTATTGTCTGATGTTCCTTCGTCATGGCTATAATGTCTTTGAAAGATATTCGTGACTCTAGGCACCTACCAGTTTAGAAACCTACCCGTGGGATTTCTTTGATTTGAGCTGTGGTTCTTGACCCATTCCTCCGGTCAACCTCAGAACTGTGACATGTGATATGTGATCATGGATCTAGCATCTTGCATTGCATGTCTTATCATTGCATTGCATTACATCAGTTATGCATCTTGCATTGCATTTCAACCTCAGAATCTCACTTCAGCTTCCTTCCTTCGCCAGTAAATCAAGTTGATTCCTCGACACGGATACGCTACTCGATCCAAGAACAGACAAATGATGAATCAAATTCAAACAAGACCATGCCGTCACATGCATAAGCAGGACCATCAGCGAATGTCATTGAAAGGGCTGCCGAAGACAAGCAGAATAGTCTCCACCTCTGAACAAGCTATTTCAATCATCAATCAAGTCAATCAAGTCAAGACATGAAGATAAGTTCCTCGAAGAAGGCAGTCGTCATGCCACCCCATCATTTTCATTCTTGTATTTTCTTTGTTTAAGTACTGTATGCTTTGAACATTGCCTTTCGTATTTGGTTTTCTTAATGTAGTGACTATGCATGTTTTGAATCAGTTATGTC
Organism: Lathyrus tuberosus; assembly: GCA_022829125.1. Lineage (NCBI taxonomy): Eukaryota > Viridiplantae > Streptophyta > Magnoliopsida > Fabales > Fabaceae > Lathyrus > Lathyrus tuberosus. The sequence continues at coordinate 8,783,126 of JALAZF010000237.1, forward strand.
GTATTCACTCATTTCTTCAATTTACTGCAAATCATCGACACATTTATCCACTTCACACTCTTTATCATACTATTGTTTTAGCAATGATTGGAGGGAGGATGATGAAAACAAAATACCCATAATTGCAAACCATATGCTTTAGACAGAATCTCATCAATGATGTACAGGCATTGTTTCAATTCCACAAACACTGGAGAGACAAGGAGTTAATCCTTAGTTAACAACTTCGAGCCAAGAAGTAGCAGTTTCCTTCGGATATTCAAAACCTTACACTCAACCTGGGACAGGGTAGTGTTCAGTTAACCCAATTACGCACTCGAATCACAAAGCAAAATCCAAGAGACGTGACGGTTGTTCATCAAGACCCATGACTTGGCAGTCACAATCCTCCAACAAAATAAAAAACAAAATCAAAAAAATTAAAAGCCTGCTAAGTCGAGCACCTCAAAGGGGACTTAGGCAAAAAACAAGGCAGCCCCGATGGACTCGAAAAGCGAAATCAGTCCATGCAAAAGGTGGGGATCAAAACAAAATCAAAAGAGGACCTCAAAACCTTAACAAAAACAAAATAAGATACAATGACCACCATCTCAAAACCAAAAGGCCACTGACATCCTTCCAAAACAAAATAAGGCGACTGCCATTTTGAGCTCACCTGGAGTCATCGATCTTACACCGCCAACCCTGTTGGAAGACAAGCATGTGCAGAATTAACTGAACGTAGAACTGGAGTTCATCATGTAGAAGGGGTGGGTAAAAATCATATTTTGAGCCAAATATCCTTTGTTTCATAAACCGTGAACCAGACCACGTTACTACCCTCGAAAGACCTAATTGAGGCGAGGTTTATTTTGAAAGCATACTATTGCAAGGTTGCGTAAACTAACTCCTCACATATTTGCTAACCTTCAGCATTAGTGTCATTATCCTTGCTATATCTTTCATACACCAACAAAATCAACCCAGCGTCTGAACTAACGGTTCATTCGTCTCCCTATCACGACACTCCAATAAACGACTCTTTTTCAAAACTTGCATGGGCATTGCATTAATATTACCATGTTCAGATTAGAGCAAAACCCATTTCAGCAAACAGATCCTCTCTATACTTTCAACTTGGACAAGCAACCTTGTCAGACATTAGCAATTTTCAAATTCAGAGCAAAGGCACGATCTTCATGAGTTGATCACGTCGCTACGCTCAATTTTAGGCCATCTTGACCATCGAACACAGAGTTGTGGTTTTCTCATAAACGAACCCATGACTCATCATCAAGTGGTCAAACTTGGAGCATCGAGATCATCTTCGTCTGCTTCAATCATGGCGTCTTCAACAGACTGAGTGTCGAGGAAATCAATCCCTCCCACCACCCAAAGTCCAATCCGCATTGGTAACTTCCCAAAAGACCACCACGCTGGCACCTTCCCGAAACATATCCAATCACCCGTCTGCAATCATATGCATCGCATCCAACATCATCAACATCATGTGTATCATATGCATACCAAAACCAAATCATACTTCCCCAGCACTTGCATCTCCGCATGTCAGCATTTGTATTTGCATTTCCATTCAATATGGAACATCATTACAAAATCAAGCATTCATATATGCACATGTCAAGATCCAGGATCAGTCTCGAGACTCCAAGGCGATCTTCAGCCCAGTCAGGGGCATCTTCTGCAAGTCTGTGGGCATTTCTTACGAAGTTGGTTCAACCTTTTGTTGATCTCAAGCTCAAGCAGTCTTCAGCATAGGCAGGGGCATCTTCTTTGAGTTCATGGGCGTTCCTCATGGAATTACTTCAACCTTTTGTTGATGCACCTGTGATCTCCAAGCAAGTCAGTGGGCGTTTCTCATTGAGTTGTGTTTCTCAACCTTTTGTTGATGAGGTTGTCATCCCCAACTCAACCAGTAACATCTTTTTCTGAGTCAGTGGGCATTCCTCATTGGGTTGTGTCTCTTCAACCTTTTGTTGGCAGAGTTGCTATCCTCAACTAGTCAGTGGTTTTCTCAGAAAAAAATTTCAACCTTCCATTGGGCGTTCCCCGGTGAGTAGGCTCCTTTCAACCTTTTGTTGATAAGGATGGTCTCTTGTGACTTCTTTGCTTCAACCTTTTTTTGATGTCTTCAATTGAGCCTCACTCATCATATCCCCAACAAACTTGACCTTTTGTCAATTGCCTTAATATCATCCTTTTGGTGACAGCCAAATCCTGACAATTTAACCTAACCTTCATTCTTTTGGTGTTGGTCCTCGCAATTGGGAAGTTCCTATATTCCTTTTGGTGGTAGCAACTTATGTTGTTAATCTTACCGTCATCCTTTTGGTATCGAAGATCCGTGAACCTTCGGTCTGTGTATCATCCTTTTGGTGAATGACAACCTTTGATATCATCGTGTGCTTGCTATTATCCTTCTGGTCGTCATACCCCAAATTTTGACCACTAAGATTTCCCATCATTGGGCAAATCCTCATGGATGAATCATTAGTCTCCCCAAAGATAGGTGAGCCTTCACTACAATCAAACTTAGGGTTTCAAGCCCTCTCTGAGCTTTGGACAAAGGATCAATCAAGAAATGACATGATCTTTAACTTGTCTAAACCTCTCAAACATCCCCAATGGATCAAGAGGACTCCCACCTCAAGGATTAAGCACAAGGCTGCTCCCTTCTAGGTGGATCAAACCTCAAGATCGCCAGTGTCACCAAATTAGGGTTTTGGACGACCAGGGCCTCCAGATGGAAATTTTCCTCCAGGCATGAGCCAATGCTCCAAAGCATAGCCTAAGATACTCCATGGAACCTTATGGACCCAATCATCAAGTCAATTTAGCCTCAGGGGATGAATTCATCAAAAATCAAGAATTAGGGTTTCTTGACCTAATTCACCCCCAAGTTGACTTTTGGGACAAATCATGAGCCAAGACCTTAAGAGAGGATTTGAGGGTCTTTAATAAACTACATTGATCCATTTGCAGCAATGGATTGATCCAAGAAGCTTGATTCACAAGTTTCAGTTTCATCTGAACCACAATTAGGGTTTTGATGAAAAAGTCAACTGTAGCTTGGACTTTTGACCAGGACATGCTCCCAAACCCTAAGACATGATTCAATACACCCTATAACACCTATGAAATCAATCCATCAAGTTTGATTTAGGTTAAGGACTTGATTTCATAGAGGGTTGCACAGTTTGGAATTCATCTATTAAAAAGTCAACTGTGCACAAAAGTCAACTTTGACTTTTTGAGAATTTTCACAATTATGGTTCCTTAACCCTAAAATGATATTAATGTGTGATTGGAATCATCATTTATAAAAAAAAATAAGAAAAGTGGGATAACTTGTAAAAGGGGTAACCATAAAAACTTAGAAATTTTTCTAGGTTATGAAACAAAGTGGCTAGGGTACCAACTTTAGAGGATCATAACTCCTAAACCACAAGGCCATTTTTTCCCATCCAAGGCTGGATTTGTAGCTCTCATGGCACTCTACAAAAGCTTTAAACATAACTCATTCCAATTCCTCATGGATTTTAAGTTATGGAATGATCAAAATCACAAAAAGTGAAAATGTCACTTTTTTCCAACACTTAGTGAAATTTTCACTAAGTCAGAATCTGTCTTACTTTTTTCAAAATGTAGGGGAATTTTTCACTTGGATCCAAAAAGTATCAAAACCAACTATGATCAAACAGTTGTTGTATCATATGAGGGCTTTCCGAAATGGCCAAGAACTCCATCAAATTCAACTTGAGCCATGAGATATGACAATAGCAATATGCCTTGTTGAAAACTGTCAAAGCAAGGCAGATTTGTGCATTTTGCTCGATTTACAAAATTTGTGCAAATGACAAACACACTTATCCATCTGAACACCTCAAGGGGAGACAAAGGAGGAACCAACTCTGATCTCAATCCTCCTAAGTCCTTGGAACTAAAAATATCATGCCAAACCTAGAAATCCCTAAAGAGGGGACAAGACTCCAATTTTGTTTTGGAGTATTCAATGGATGCAGCAAGGTGGTATGGACTGAGCCATTTCCAACTGAATTCAGTCAAGACTTATCCAAGACCAAGGGAACCAGCAGCCTGTGCCTTAACCTCTAGTCAATGGCTAGGGGAGACTTGGATTCTCATTGATCAACATTTGCCAAACTTCTGCAGCAGTTGCCATTCACTATTCCTTGCAAAACAAACTTGCTCTACTATAAATAGAGCTCATTTGTTATCAGTTTGAGTACACCAAAGCCATCAAATAGATGCTTTCCTCAAAATCTCCTTCTTCACTCCAAAATTGCCTTCCAAAGCAAGTCACTATCGAGTTTTGAGTTTGAGAGCTATTCCAACAAAACCAATCACACACACGCCTCATAAACATCATATAGAGGTGATCCAAACACTCACATAACATCTGGAACACCAGATTCTCAAAATCACCGACCATCTGCACAACCCTTTGACAAATTTGAAGTTGAGGTGCCAAATCAAGTTCCAGCTCAATTCAATCCACTCCAAGCATCCAGACACACTCCATAGCACCTAGGGAATCTGTCCATATCCTTGGAACCAAGCTGTAACACCTCTAACACAAAACACGATCACCAGCTGCAAGAGGTAAGCATGAGCTCTTCTAACTCTATGATCCATGCACTTTTTGCTGCAAAATAATTTGGCCATATGTTCATAATCATGCATAGAGTGTTTACCCTCAATCAATTGTTTTGTTTGAATCATGTATGAAATTTCTGAGCCTTCATGCAAGTTTTAGGGTTCTTGAGGTTTCACTTTAATTTCTTGTTCCATGCTTAAAATAAATGAAATTAAAGACCATAGACATGATCGTGAGGTGAAAACGAGTAGATTGATATGTAGATTGCATTTTATCATCAAGTATTTAGTGAGATTGGATAGAAAATACAAATCTGCAGACACAGAGGGTGGCGCGTGTTCTTGCCATGTTCTTGGCGCCATTTTTGAATATTTGAATATTGTGATTTTATTTAATTGAGTCAAAAATTAATTTCTCTCTGAATTTTAATGATTTGAGTTGATTCTTTTTTTAATAATTCACAAAAATGTTAAAATATTTTATTTTCCCAAAAAATTCAAAAAATATTATTTATTTCATATACTTGATATTTTTGTAAAGAATTAATATTTTAATTGTTTTTTGACATTTAAAATATTTTCTCCTTCTTGATTTTTCAAAATTTAGTGATTCCCAATCATTTTGTGCATAGAAACATAATTTTTGAAACATTAATCCAAGATCACAATTTGTTTCCACACATGTTTAACAATTTTGATCATTTTAATTGAATTTTTATTCAATTAAAATACATTTTGGAAACAAATTAGGCTTTTTGATTAATTCAACCCTCATCAAACTTTTTCAAACACATTGGGCCTCTAATAGAGTGTAAGACCCAACCCATTTTTGAAACCAGAATATTTGGGCCTCAGTCATTGTATAAGACTCACTGTGCTTTCAAAAACCTCGGCGCGATCCCCGTTTTCAAAACAAATAACCCTGGGCCTCTCCTTGAGCTGTAAGCTCCACCACTTGTACAAAAATAAATCATTGGGACTCTAATAGAGTGTAAGACCTAACCCTCTTTTTAACCAAAACTTTTTAGGCCTCAGATATTGTATAAGTCCCTTTGTGTTAAACGAAAAACCCTCGGCGCGATCGCCAATTCAAAAACAAATCATCTGGGTCTACCCTCGTGTTATGAGCCCCATTCTTTTTCTTTAAACACCTTTGGGCCTCTTGAGAGAGTGTAAGACCCATCCATTTGTACAAAAAACTTTTTTGGGCCTCAGTCACTTGTATAAGTCCATGTATAATTTCAAAACAACAGTGCAATCACTGATAAAACCTTGGGCCTCTCCTTGAGCTGTAAGCCCCAAAAATCTTTTCAAAGCACTTTCTCCTTTGATTTGGAATATAATATTGTTATCAAAGCTTTCTTTGTTAAACAACTAATAAAACAACATGGAAGCTCTACAACCGAGTAAGTGTTTACCCGCTTTCTTTATCCGTTTTCATATATATATATATAACTGTATTGTGGGGCTGATCACTGGTGTTGAGTACAATCAAATGTAAGTATTTGTTTTTATCGTATCCACAGGGATTTGAGCGATATCAAAACCGTTCAATATTCTCTATGATTCTAAGTAAAAGTTTCAAGATGTTTGGTTTGTAAATAAAAGTAAATGTGTATGATAAAAGAAGATAGTTTTCAGAGGAATAGGCTTGTTGGGAATTTGGTTTTTATTCACCAATTCAATATGTATATCACGAATCAGTTATACACAATTTAATCATGTTTCAATATTATCATGTATCGCTTACAAATAAAGATCATGTCTAAACCTTGATGAGAGTTCTACCTTATGGTTTAATCGACGATTTCTCAGCCTATTAAACAATACGGTAGCGTTAAGATTTGATACTTTTTGTGAATATTAAACTTAAATCTATGTCTAGCATTTAGGGTTTAATAGATGTTATCTTAGATCGAGATTAGAATCGTATTTGTCAATATCAATTCAATCCATGAAATAAACGGTGAAACAAAGATAACATCAATAATGATTCATACATAAATTGCATATAACACCATGATTAACGAAAATACATATTGTTTCAGTGAACTACGATCGATCCCAACAAGAGAGGAATTTAGCTACTCGGGGTAGCTTGAAGCATAATGGAAGAATTGAGTTGAATGTGCATCAACGATGATTTCCCGACTCTTGATACAAATTCAGCTCCTTCTCCTTACAACCTCTTCTATTTCTCCTTTCCTAATCTATTACAAAGTATTCTATATGATAGAGTACAAGATATCCCTGGTGCATTGCCTTTGATCTCCTTTTATAGAGTTGTTGGCCGCCTAAGTTCTTTATGCGAAGTTCTGGTCTCTATGCGAACTTCCTTTCTTCTCCATTAAGATTTAATCTTTCAAACCGCCTTTCTGGGACCTCCATACTTCGCTATGCGAAGTAAAGTTCACATCACGAACTTTCGCTATGCGAAGGAAAGTTCGCATCGCGAACTCTGTCGCTTCCTCTCACTTCAAGCGAAGTCTGAGTAATTTGGTTCTATTTTGCTCTGCTAGTTTTCGCTTCCTTCCGCTGCCTATCGCTTCCTGTCCTTCCTATCGCATCGCGAACTTTCGCTACGTGAAGGAAAGTTCGCATCGCGAAAGTTTTAGGGCAGAAATTCTTCTTGCTTGTAACTGATGTTTTCCTTTGTCATTTCCTGCAAAACCAAACCTATTCAAGAGTAATATCCTTTTGTATCTTTTGCTGGTCCAATTCATATAAAAATATAAAGGATCAATGCCATTCGTATGAGTTTTGACAAATGAAATATTGTCCTTTTGATTTGTTATCAAATTCTCCCTAACTTATTTTCTTGGTTGTCCTCAATTAAGAGCATGATCTTTTCATGAATTGTCTTAGTATTTTCAAGCAAGTATTTAGAATAACTCTTTTGAAAAATGAATGGTTCAAGTGATTACTTGTTAAGAAAGAAACATGTTCAACTGTTTATAGAATCAGAGCATGATTATGGAATTAAGTTTTCCGCCTACAAAATCACAACATGCTCAAAAATAAAATGATACAACTTCACTTGAATCCTTCCTAACACTCTTCTTCATAAAATGAATGAAGACTTTTGAAGTTTGTTTTAATTATGTGGTATGATGACTCTCATTTGATCACTTGGTCAACATCCGGGCTGATTCATGTTTTCATCCAAAAAAATTCAGAAATTTGAGCAATTGAAGGCATAAATCACATAGGGCTTGTGAAGGTTGTAATGTGGCCAGGTTTCCTAAAGATATGGTTTTTCTCCTAAAGCTAATTTTCTAAAATCTGTCCACTTTTGTAACTTACTTTACTTGCTTCACTCCTTACTTCATCACCATGATTTTTCCTTTTCTTTTGCTTCTCCAATCTTTTCCTTTTTTCATGTTACCAAATTTTTCTGCTTTTGTATTTCTTTTTCTCTTTTGATATTTCTTTTCTTTTTTTCTTTTCCTTTTGGTATCATCACCCATTCTCTCCCCAACTTATTTCTTTTTATGAGTGAAGCATCTTGATGATTCAAACCATTATAGTTCAGGTTGTACAAAAAGAAATTAGGATGGATCATGACTTCACTAAGTAGTTTTCTTAGTGGTTTTTACATTATCAGAATATGATCCATCCTTTGATTTTTCTGGTTCAAAGAGGGTGCACAAATGCTCACTCACTTACAGGTTTTGATGAAAATGTTTTTGGCTATGGTGGTTTTTCTCAAAATCAAACAATTGCCTTGATCCTCTTTATACCTTTACAAAGCTCAAGTGGAATTTTCAGATTGAACATGAATCAATCGAGTTAAACACAAGGATTTCGCAGTTTTTATACACAATGGAAGTTCACCTCACTTTTCTGGTTTTTGCTAAAAGATTCAAGCAAGTGTGTGCACAATATGAATGAGACATGTTATGACTTTTGTAAGAGAAAACAAAACTCAAAAATCATGCTACGATTCTACTAAGCAAGTGAACATGTACCTTGCTTGATGTTCATCTGATTCTTATCATTACCACTCACTCTCCTTCTCTGCTATTTGCTCACAATACTTGACTTTGCCTTTGTTCAAAATATTTAGAAGAAGCCTTTCCAGGCTAATGATGAGGATCACAGGAGCAAAGCAACATATTTTCAAAATGAGCTTGCAGCATACCAACACCAAGTGTAAAAAGGAGAACCAAGTGAATTGCAGGATGCATTATTGTTAAAAAGTTTTAATTGCTGGCATTTTAAAAGAAAAATATTGAAATTGGAAATGAAATTGAAAGAACTGAAAGCTAGAAAATGAAATGGCTTACGACGTTGGGTTGCCTCCCAACCAACGCTTGTTTAACGTCATTAGCTCGACGCCTGCTTCAAGTGATGTCAAGGTGGTTTGTAGGAATTTGTCAAAGCATCTATGCCATTATCCTTTGGCCTTTCTTTGCCATTCTTCAATTCCCTGTCTATTTCATCAGGAGCTTCAATCTTGCAATAATCATCCTCTTTGTGTTGAAACAATTTGAAGTTGACTTCTTCATCTTTGTACCTTACCTTCATCTTGCCTTCATCGACGTCAATCATCATTCGGGCTGTTTTTAAGAAGGGACGTCCCAAAATCAGAGGAGTGTCATTATCTTCTTTAATGTTGATCACCACAAAATCTGTTGGAAATAGGAATTTCTCAAGTTTGACTATTACATTCTTTATCATGCCAACTAGTTTTGTGATTGATTTGTCAGCAAGTTGTAACAACATTGTTGTAGGCTCTATTTCAGGGTTTCCAATCTTTTTAAGAATGGAAAACGGAAGAAGGTTGGTGCTTGAACCAAGATCAATCAAAGCTTTATCAAAATTCATTCTTTCAATGGTAACAGGTATTGTAATGCTTCTAGGATCAGCATTGTTTTCTTCCTCCTTTTTCTCAACATTCTCTTTGGTATTCTCTTCAACTTTTGTTTCATCTACTCTCCCAATCTTTGTTGTCACTGAATTGCACGTTTCTTTTGGATTGGGTTGAGTGGCGGCAAAGAATGGTCCTTGTTGTTGCTCATTCAACTGCTTTGCAATTTTCCCTACTTGTGTTTCAAGATTTCTGATTGAGGCATCTGTATTTTTCTGGTTTGCCATGGACATCTGCATAAATTGATTCAAGGTCTCTTTTATCTTTGTAATCTTATCTGGCTGAGTATAATTTTGGTATTGGTTCTGCCTGTTTTGGCCATAGCTTGCATTGTTGTTGTATGAGTAACCTTGATTGTTCTGGTATGGAAACTGTCTCTGCTGCTGGTTTCCCACATAATTAACCTCTTCACTAATCGGGGGACAAAAACCAGTTGGGTGGTCTCCTGTACAAAGTTCACACATGGCTACTTGTTGTGGTTTTGGTGCTTCGTGCAGTTGTTTGAGTTGTTGTGGAAGAGTGGATAATTGCTTGGTGAGTTCTTCCACAGTTTGGGTGAGAAGCTTATTTTGTGCCAAGATTGCAGTGTTTGTATCCAACTCAAGAATTCCAGGTTTCTTTTGTGCGGTTCCTCCATTATATTGAACTTGATGATCGGTGAGAGCCATTCGGTTAATAATTGCAACTGCTTCTTCTGCACTTTTTGCCAATAACGAACCACCGGCTGTTGTGTCAAGTAAGAGCTTTGGTTGGGGCTGTAATCCGTTGCGGAAGATGTGGATTTGTGTTAGGCTGTCAAAACCATGATTTGGACATTTCCTTAGCATGGATTTGTAACGTTCCCAAGCTTCACATAGAGTTTCATTTGCCGATTGAGCAAACGCGGCAATGGATGTTTTTGCATCCATGAACCGGTTGTGAGGGAAGAATCTGTTAAGAAAATTTTCTTCCAAAACATTCCAGTTTATCATGGTTTCAGTAGGTTGGTCAAGATACCAATCTTTCGCTTTACCAATCAATGAATGCGGGAATAACCTCATGAACCCTGCTTCTTCTTCAGCTTCGGGTGCACCTAACGTACCGGCTAGTTCATAGAACTTTGTGAGGTGGGAGTATAGATCTTCATGATCCAAACCTGAAAAGGGGTTAGCATAAATGATCTGCAGCAGGTCTGTTTTCATTTTAGCCTGTCGGTTATTTAGAGTGTTGGTGAGGCGAGCTAATCGTCTTGGACTGCTCCGACAAGGCCCACCGTTGACAACTTCAACCATTGTTTCGTTTGTTGAAGAAGTAGATGCGGAAACTTCTTTGTGATTTTTCTTCTTGGATAGTTGTTTCTGTTTCTTCTTTTGTCTTTTGTTCTTTGGGATAGTTCTTTCGATCTCGGGATCAAAAAGAAGTTATTCTTCCGAAGTCATGCCTCGAAGCATAAACAGAAGTTTCACCACCTATCCAACAATTGAACACACGTTGCGAAAAACAAATATATACAATATATAACAACTTAGAAGTATAGAAACTATTGCGATGTTTTAATATCTTAAATTCCAATCCCCGACAACAGTGCCAATTTGGTGTTGAGTACAATCAAATGTAAGTATTTGTTTTTATCGTATCCACAGGGATTGGAGCGATATCAAAACCGTTCAATATTCTCTATGATTCTAAGTAAAAGTTTCAAGATGTTTGGTTTGTAAATTTCTAAAATAAATGCGTATGATAAAAGAAGATAGTTTTCAGAGGAATAGGCTTGTTGGGAATTTGGTTTTCATTCACCGATTCAATATGAATATCACGAATCAGTTATACACAATTTAAGCATGTTTCAATATTATCACGTATCGCTTACAAACAAAGTTCATGTCTAAACCTTGATGAGAGTTCTACCTTATGGTTTAATCGACGATTTCTCAGCCTATTAAACAATACGGTATCGTTAAGATTCGATACTTTTTGTGAATATTAAACCTAAATCTATGTCTAGCATTTAGGGTTTAATAGATGGTATCTTAGATCGAGATTAGAATCGTATTTGTCAATATCAATTCAATCCATGAAATAAACGGTGAAACAAAGACAACATCAATAATGATTCATACATAAATTGCATATAACACCATGATTAACGAAAATACATATTGTTTCGGTGAACTACGACCGATCCCAACAAGAGAGGGATTTAACTACTCATGGTAGCTTGAAGCATAATGGAAGAATTGAGTTGAATGAGCATCAACGATGATTTCCCGACTCTTGATGAAAATCCAGCTCCGTCTCCTTACAACCTCTTCTATTTCTCCTTTCCTAATCTATTACAAAGTATTTTATATGATAGAGTACAAGATATCCCTGGTGCATTGCCTCTGATATCCTTTTATAGACTTTTTGGCCGCCTAAGCTCGCTATGCGAAGTTCTGGTCGCTATGCGAACTTCCTTTCTTCTCCATTAAGATTTGAACTTTCAAACCGCCTTTCTGGGACCGCCATACTTCGTTATGTGAAGTAAATTTCGCATCACGAACTTTCGCTACGCGAAGGAAAGTTCGCATCGTAAACTCTGTCGCTTCCGATCGCTTCAAGCGAAGTCTGAGTAATTTGGTTATGTTTTGCTCTGCTGGTTTTCACTTCCTTCCGCTGCCTGTCGCTCCCTGTCGCCAACTTGGTGTTGAGTACAATCAAATGTAAGTATTTGCTTTTATCGTATCCACAGGGATTGGATCGATATCAAAACCGTTCAATATTCTCTATGATTCTAAGTAAATGTTTCAAGATGTTTGGTTTGTAAATTGCGAAAAGTAAATGCGTATGATAAAAGAAGATAGTTTTCAGAGGAATAGGCTTGTTGGGAATTTGGTTTTCATTCACTGATTCAATATGTATATCACGAATCAGTTATACATAATTTAAGCATGTTTCAATATTATCACGTATCGCTTACAAACAAAGTTCAAGTCTAAACCTTGATGAGAGTTCTACCTTATGGTTTAATCGACGATTTCTCAGCCTATTAAATAATACGGTAGCGTTATGATTCGATACTTTTTGTGAATATTAAACCTAAATCTATGTCTAGCATTTAGGGTTTAATAGATGTTATCTTAGATTGGCATTAGAATCGTATTTGTCAATATCAATTCAATCCATGAAATAAACGGTGAAACAAAGATAACATCAATAATGATTCATATATAAATTGCATATAACACCATGATTAACGAAAATACATGTTGTTTCGGTGAAATACAACCGATCCCAACAAGAGAGGGATTTAGCTACTCATGGTAGCTTGAAGCATAATGGAAGAATTGAGTTGAATGAGCATCAACGATGATTTCCTGACTCTAGATGCAAATCCAGCTCTTTCTCCTTACAACCTCTTCTATTTCTCCTTTCCTAATCTATTACAAAGTATTCTATATGATAGAGTACAAGTTATCCCTGGTGCATTGCCTCTGATATCCTTTTATAGAGTTTTTGGCCGCCTAAGTTCGCTATGCGAAGTTCTGGTCGCTATGCGAACTTCCTTTCTTCTCCATTAAGATTTGAACTTTCAAACCGCCTTTCTGGGACCGCCATACTTCGCTATGCGAAGTAAAGTTCGCATCGCAAACTTTCTCTACGCGAAGGAAAGTTCGCATCACGAACTCTGTCGCTTCCTGTCGCTTCAAGCGAAGTCTGAGTAATTTGGTTCTGTTTTGCTCTGCTGGTTTTCGCTTCCTTCCGCTTCCTGTCGCTTCCTGCCGCTTCCTGTCGCATCGCGAACTTTCGCTACGCGAAGGAAAGTTCGCATCGCGAAAGTTTCAGGACATAAATTCTTCTTGCTTGTAACTGATGTTTTCCTTTGTCATTTCCTGCAAAACCAAACCCATTCAAGAGTAATATCCTTTTGTATCTTTTGTTGGTCCAATTCATATAAAAATATAAAGGATAAATGCGATTCGTATGAGTTTCGGCAAATGAAATATTGTCCTTTTGATTTATTGTCACTCACTGTAAGTCTTCCTTCACAAACTTTTATATACTTGTCAAATACCCACTGTGTAATACTAGTATAGTTATTTAGAGTTTTCCCCGGCAACTACATCTAGCACTAGGTAAAGCCCTGTTGGTCACTCTTAAAATACAAACAAAACTAGATCCCCATAGGATTACCAGACACAGTCTTCCCTCCTCTTGGGGTTAAACAATATGGAGACGTGAAAGGCAGCATTCTCTATGAAATCTTTCTCAGACTGTCACCCTTAGACATTGTCAAAGAAACTCTAACTCCCCAGGGATGATCTTTTCTCCGCGAATGTCATCTCTTGAGTTTCTTCCAAATTCTCGGACTTTCCTGGCTTGATCTATTCTTGGTGAATGGCATGTCTTGAACTTCTTGGGGTTTGGGGACCCACAGGCTTCTTAAAAGCATCCCCGCCTCTTCTTGGGCATTGTACAAGGACCCTTCGGCTTCTTAAAAGCTCTCATGCTTTCTCTTGGGCTTAGTACAAGGACCCAGAGACCTCTACAGGTATAGGAACAGAACCTAGTCATCAATTTGCTAGAGCTGTCTTTCTGAGTCAAGTGTCAGACCAGTTAATGGGTTGACCTTCATCCCTTAACATACCAGCCTTCTCTTGGGCATCATACAAGGATCATTTCACTACCTGAGAATCGATTTCTCAAAACACCAGTAGACTTGGACAGTCTCAATACCCTTTGGATTTTCCATTTCTTTAAAGAAAAGGAAGTAACCCTGATCCTCTGATCAGTACCAAAGCACAACCTTACCTTCAATCTTTATAAGAACTGATTTTCTCTTTTACTGGACCTGTCACTAAACTGAAATAGTAACCAACACGATAGCCTCCTCTTGGGCTTTGTACAATGATTCTCCCCAGCGGAGCTAACCTTTTCACACTCTCTTGTTGAGTATAAAAGACTCTCTTGTTGGGTCAAACCTGTTTAGCCTACATCTCGGGCTTCGTACGAGATACCAAATCACTCTCTTGTTGAGTATAAAAGACTCTCTTGTTGAGTCACTTCCCTCTCAACCTCCATCTCGGGCTTCGTACGAGATACAAAAAAACTCTCTTGTTGAGTATAAAAGACTCATGTTGAGTCAAAACCTTTTAGCCCCCGACTTGGGCTTCGTACAAGACACATATAAAAGCACTCTCTTGTAGAGTCAGTCACTTGTTAGCACTCTCTTGTTGAGTCAACCCCTTTTAGCCTCTCTCTCGGGCTTCGTACGAGACACATAAATACACCCTCTTGTTGGGTCAATAGCCTTCTCTTAGGCTTTGTATAAGGAAACCCCGGTTGAGTCAATCAGCCTTTTAGCATCAAAATCTGTGCCTTGCTCACAGTATACAAACATCAACAACTCCTTTTCCTTCATCTAATTGCTGTAAGCGGCGAGCCTCTGGATTATTTACATCCACGCCACTGTCCCTCTTTTAGCATGAGAAATTCCTAAGGAAAGATGGCATTGCTCTAAACTGAGTTAAAGTCTTCTCCTTCAGGTTGAAAATCCCCTATGAAGGAAATTATGGCATTGCTGGATTCACATATCCCAGTTAAAGTAACTCTCCTTTATAATCAGTCACCCAACAGTTGTGACAAACAGACCAAATATCCCCCTTTAGAGATGACAAATTCTCTCTAAAGTCAAACCCATTTAGCTCCACATCTTGGGCTTCGAACAAGATACAAATAGACCCTTCAGCTTCACATCTTGGGCTTTGAACAAGATACAAACCTCATTTAGTTTCACATCTTGGGCTTTGAACAAGACACCAAAACAACTTTTTTCCTCCCATAGAATAGGAGGAACTACGATCGCTCTGATTTCCCTATTTTGTTAAATGGGAATACGTAGGCATAAGATTAAAAAAAAATTAGCGAGCATACTAATCAAACCCAAAATCCCGTAGTTTCATACATCAATAAAAAAGCATCAGTCCTAACATCTTACCAATAGCCCAGACACTATTTTTTTAACAAAATAACCTAAGAGAGACCCACAATCTTTATAGCATCTGTAAACCAACAGTCATTTGTTCAAACTCAGTATGCAAGCAGGATTAATTGGAGACATCTATTTCCCTTCCTTCATTAGCTTCAATATGATAAAAAATGAATCGAGTTGTAGTACCCCAAAGCGATAGTGCTTCGCAACCACGCAAAAACTCGCGCTACAGAAAAATGGCGACTCTGCTGGGGAGAATCATGTTACATTATATCTCTTCCCATCTCTTAAGTAGAAACCTTAAAAAAATGCCACAGCAGAGGGGCGACCACAGTGGGAGATATTCTTGCTTGCTTTCCCAAGGGATGAAACCCTAAATTCATGTCACAGAAATGACAGCTCTGCTGGCGAGTCATTGTCTGTATAGGATCATAAGACTAGAGTTCTAGGATGATTAAGACAAATATATATACTGCTTTTCCTAATTGATATCTGTATTTATTTTTTTGCTAATGGGAATGCGTGTGATGTCGCATGTGGAAAGATTGAGTATACACCTAAGATAGGTGATGGCAACGCGGGTAATCTTGCTGGGAGTGAATTCCAGTTAAGAGCCCCCGATCGACAATCAAACTCAGTGGAGATTCCCTTTGCAGATACATTGCCTATACGACTTCGGTTGTTCAAAGTAGTGTGGTCGACTGAGTTATCTGAGAAGCTGAGGTTTTTAGTAGACTTAAGCCATTTTGTAGTGCGGAAGCTATCGAAAATAGTTGTCACGTGATACTACCCTCATCTGAGATCACTCTAGGATACATCAGCTCGCTGGCGATCCCCTTGCTATTGTTATACCAGAGGGGTTAATGATTTTGCGGACAGGTACAAAAAATCACCAGTATAAACCTTTGGGGGGGGGGGGGGGGGTAGAGCCTTGACTTCATGACACCAACCCTTAGACCCCATGTTTTTTCTATGTTTTTGTGTGCTGCATTCATGCATTCATTTAAAGAACATTAAAACAAAAAAAACTTCTCTTCTAATCTCTCCTTTTCAAATTAAACTAAGACAATGATTGCAAATGTTAGAGAGAAAGGAGATTGCGCTAATGGATTTCGGTAGAAGGAAAACTCATAAGTACACCTTCAAGGTTCCAAAGTTAGAGGATTTAAGAGGTTTGGTGAGAATGATCACCAACCATGAGGCTTTTAGAGCCAAGTATGGAGGACTGCTGTCCTTGTTAAGGGTTCATGTAATCGAAGGAATCCTGTCCACGCGAATCCAGTTTTACGATCTGGTTTATCACTGTTTCACATTCCCGGATTATCAGCTTGCACCAACACTGAAGGAGTATTCTCACCTGACTGATTTACATATTACTGATCAAGCTCCCTTTTCTGGACTGGAAGAAATTCCAAAGGATCAGACCATTGCAAGAGCAATTTATTTGGACGAGTCAGAAGTCCGGACTCACATAACCACTAAGGGTGGCATCCCGGGTTTGCCAGCCCAGTTCTTGACAAAGAAAGCTCTATACTTTGCTAGTATAGGGAACGTGGCTGCTTTCGAGAACATCTTTGTTTTGCTCAGCTACGGGTTATTTTTGTTTCCCAACATTGATAACTTTGTAGATATCAACGCCATTAAGATTTTTCTGATTGGAAACCCTATACAGACCTTACTCGCAGATGCATATCATTTGGTACACTTAAGGAATTTGTATAATAGAGGAATGATCACATGCTGTGTACCCCTGCTATATAAATGGTTCACTTCCCATTTGCCCAAGTCTGCTGCATTTTGGGATCAAAAGAATACTTTACGTTGGTCACAGAGAATCATGTCTCTTACCAACTCTGACATCGATTGGTACAATCGAATCTACGACGGGATCAGAATTATTGACCGTTGTGGAAATTTCCTAAATGTACCCCTTATAGGAACTAAGGGGGGAATCAACTATCATCCAGTATTAGTTCGTCGTCAATTTGGATACCCGATGAGGCATGTCTCGCGAAATGCTCATCTGGAAGGTCTTTTCTTTAAGGAATGAGAAAATGACAGGGCACTAAAGACGGAAATAGAACATGCCTGGAAACACGTTCATAGGAAAGGACGAGAGTCTCTAGGAAAACCAGACTGTGTCTCGATGGAGCCTTATCTCCACTGGGTACAAACTAGAGCTCTCAAGCTGAGGATGCCTTACCCTCGCCAGGAAGTTCTTCCATTAAGGGACTTTGTCCTTTATTTCATGTCTGAGACGGAAAAACTTTAGGTTACTCTCAGCAAAGTTTAGCAGGTGAAGAGGTCTTGGAGGAACAAGTACCTTATTCTCAATGTGGAGTGTAAGAAAATACAACAACTATTAAGAGAAAAAGATGCCCTGATTGAGATTTTAGAGCAACATGCTGTAGAAAATCAGGATGACCAAAGGAATTTGCTCGCTCCTTTCACTTATCAAAGGAATGACAACCCGACAACGGCCCAAGAGCCCCGGTCAAAGAAAAGGAAAGCACCCAAACCAGCACCTGAGCTCTCCTCAGAGAGGACTCAGGACCCATTAGCTTAGATTTCCTTTCGCAACACTTTGTAATCTACTGTATTTCCTTTTCCGCAATCCTTTGAATTCAATAAAACGGGGTTTCCCCACTGTTTGATATTTGCAATCCAATTGTCGAAGTTTACTTTGAATAAACATATAATTAATATAATCATTGCATATCATTCATCATTCTCGCGTAAACGCATTCTTCTTACCTACGAATCTCACGTTTGCGTCTCGATTCTAGAGTCAAACTGTCTCATTCATACAATACTCGGGCCAATCTTCAGAAAAAGATGGATGATCTCGAGGAAGAGAACAGAGAGTTGAGAGAAGAGATCGACACTCTGAAAGAGGATCTGAGAAAGCTTCATAACGACATGCAAGCTCTAGTAGACGCTCAAATGCAACAACAAAGGACTGTGATCTCGGAGATCACATCTACGTCCATAGTGGAGAAGTATGATCCTAGGTACAAAATGCCGAAATATCGTCTCTGGGGCATGCCTATCAACTATATCCCGGAAGGATATGTTCCGCCGATCGCTGAGGATCAGGGAACCGCAGTAGGAACCGCTGGGCCTGAATGTTACAAACTTTGGGAAATTGAAGATGCCAGGGGCATGACAGCAACTCCTGAAGGTTAAAAACTTCGGGAGACACCGAGAGTCTCGACCATAATGACTATACCACCACCCGTGGTACACACTGTCCCGGAAGGACAGATTCCATAGATACCTTCTGGTGGAAACGACAACATGTTCGACAGAATGAATGAGTTCCAGGAACAATTCCTAGAGATGCAGAAAGAACTGCAGGCCCTTTGCGGTCAGGATCTATTTGGAAAGGACGTCGCAGACCTCTGCTTGTTCCCCAATGTGAAAGTTCCACACAAGTTCCAAGTGCCAGACTTTGAAAACTACAAGGGTAACTCTTGCCCTCAGAGCCATTTGGTGATGTACGCTCGGCGAATGTCAGCTCAGACAAAGAAATAGGAGCTATTGATTCACTACTTTCAGGATAGTTTAACCGGTGCCGCATTAAAATGTTACATGGGTTTAAACCGCGCTACGATCGGCACGTTCAGAGATCTTGGTGCTGCTTTCGTTCAACAATATAAATACAATTTGGACATGCCACCGGACAGAGATCAACTCAGATCGATGTCACAAAAGGACAAGGAAACCTTTAAGGAGTACACTCAGAGATGGCGTGAAACTGCCGCCCAGATTTGTCCACATCTTGAGGAAAAAGAGATGACAAATATCTTCTTAAAGACCTTGAGTGATTTTACTACGACAGAATGGTCGCCAGTGCGCCCAGTGACTTCACCGAGATGGTGGGCAAGGGAGTTCGTCTTGAGGAAGCGGTCCGAGAAGGACGTTTGGTTAAAGACGCTGGATCATCAAGTAGTACGAAGCGATACGGTAGTGCTCTCCCTAAGAAAAAAGAGCAAGATATCGGGAATATCTCTCTCGGAAAGCAAAGGCGACGATATCAACCAGTAGCAGCTGTAACTCCTGCTATCAATCCCGCACCTGTTCCTACGTATCAACCTCAGGTTGCTCAGAGCCAACCTAATCAACAACAACTTCAGCAAAGGACACAACAATCTCTTCAGCAGACTCGTCCTTCATACAATAACAACAGTACAATGCGACCACCAGGGTTCGACCCTATACCGATGTTGTACGCATAATTGTTTCCATTATTACTGGTCAAGGGGTATGTCCAAACCAAGTCTCCTCTTACAGTACCGGAAAATCTGCCTTTTTGGTTCAAAACGGATCAGACGTGTCCTTACCATCAAGGAGGACCAGGGCATAACATAGAAAACTGTCTCAGTTTCAAATCCGACATACAAAAGGTTGTTAGGAGCGGGGTCTTATCTTTCAAAGATACGAATCCTAATGTTCTCACAAACCCACTGCCTCAACACGAGAAAGCTACAGTCAATTTGATAGAGGGAGAGTCTAACAACATCTATCAAATTCATGATGTACTCTTGTTAAGGGCCAACTTGGTCAAGATGCATTGTAGACAGAGCGGATATGGCCATGTGCCACCACATAACTATCACCAGTGTGATATCTGCTCTAAGAACAATCAGGGATGTTTTGTGATGCAAGCAGCTTTACAGGAACGATTGGATCTCGGATGGATCCAAGAGCATCGAGTTCGTGGAGTCAACATGACCTATACGTATTCCAACATCATTCAGAACCACGACATCCGTGCAATGAATGTAAACCTTGTGGCGATGCACTCAAGGAAAAGCCAGTATCATAATCTTCCGCGACATGATTACAATTTCTGTCTGACTTGCTCGGTAAACAAACATGGATGCTCTTTTGTACAAGAGGCCCTCCTGCGTCAAATAGATCTTGGATGGATCCAAGACTACCATGATAGAAATCCTTATCAGATCAACATGATTCAAATCTTTGATATTCGTCTGATGAATACCAGCTTGGTGGAGTTACATGCTAGGCAGGTCCAACTCGGTTTTCTCACTTCACATGATTATCAGAGTTGTAAAGGATGTTGTGAGAGTAACCAAGGGTGCGCTCTCATTCAAAGAACTTTACAATACTTATTAAACCATCGGTGGCTTCCAATCTATCTGGATGAAGACACACAACAAATCAGTGTGCTTAATGGAAACCCTACTCGGCGTCAAAGTCAGGATGTCCGATCTATGGAAACAAACCTGGTAAGGTTGCACTGCATTCAAAGCGTGCATGGCCAGGTGCCACCACACAACTATGAACGTTGTAGAGTCTGCTCAGAGAGTAACCAAGGATGCTACCTTGTGCGGGCAGCCCTTCAAGGTCAGTTGGATCATAAAGAGATTCACCCGTGTCCGAGTCCCGAGCCAATCAACTGGACGCCGAACTACTTTGTTGATCAAATCAGAGACGTTGTCATAATCTCTGATCATCAACAGAACAAGGATGTTTGTACCATCATCCCTCTACTGGACGAATCAAAGATTCTTAGCCAGGAACTGATTGAAGTAATTACGACAGTAAAAAAAATCAGAAGGCTCATGTAGTTATCTATCTACTGGGACCATTACCGTATGAATCAGCTAAGGCGATCCCTTACAAATATGGTGCAACAATAATGGAGAATGTAAAGGAAATTCCATTACCCTCCATTGTGAATATTGCAGACATCAGTCGAGTAACACGGAGTGGTCGAATCTTCAACCGAGGGGTTGGAGAACCTAATAAAGAAAAGGAACTTTCGACAGAAGCTCCTGATCCACCAGTCGGTCAATCCAGTGATACCGACCTTTTAAAAAACAATGATGAGATGCTAAAGCTCATCCAAAGGAGTGAATACAACATTGTTGATCAGCTGTTACAAACTCCTTCAAAGATCTCAGTGCTATCACTTTTACTCAGTTCCGAAGCCCACAGAGAGGCTCTACAGAAAGTCTTAGAGCAGGCCTTTGTGGAATAGGATGTGTCAATACGACAGTTCGATAGCATCATCTCTAACATCACTTCCTATAAAAACTTAGGATTCAGTGATGAGGATTTTCCAGAGGGGGGCAAAAGCCACAACATGGCGCTCAATATCACAGTTAACTGCCATGACGATGCTTTGGCCAGCATACTGGTAGACACAGGATCGGCCATCAACGTTATGCCAAAGTCCACTTTAATGTGACTATCATTCAAAGGACCCCCGATGAGGGGTAGTGAGGTCATCGTCAAAGCATTTGACGGGTCTCGGAAAGCAGTTATCGGCGAAGTCGACCTTCCCATAACTATCGGTCCTCACACTTTCCTAATCACTTTCCAAGTCATGGACATCCGGCCAACATACAGTTACTTATTAGGAAGATCTTAGATACATCAGGCTGGGGCAGTCACTTCGACACTTCACCAGAAACTGAAGTTCGTCAAGAACGATCAACTCATCACGGTCTGTGGGGAGAAAGCATTGCTCGTGAGTAACTTGTCATTATCTACTTGTGTAGAACCCGAGGAGGCTGTTGGAACTTAGTTCCAGGCACTTTCGGTAAACACAGAGAATCAGTCAGAGAAAGGAACCTCAATTTCCTTATACAGAGATGCTCTCGAAGTAATCGAGAATAACAACGCAAAAGGATGGGGACAGCTTGTCATTCCTACTGATAATAAAACAAAGAAGGGTCTTGGTTTTTCTGCGACCTGTACCCAGACTGTTACTAACGATGAAAGTCTTCATCCCATTTAGGACTTCTTCCACAGTGGAGGTTTCCTTCACCCAGTGCCTCAAATAGTCCATACTATCAACGAGGGAGATTCCTTCGATACGGATGAGGAATGGAAGTCCTATCTCAATGAGGACGATTATATGTCTCAGGAAGAGTTGCCTATGCCATTTTGCTATCCCGCACAGAGTCCGAGATTTATACCGAGGTCAGATGTCAAAATGATATACAGAGATTGTGATCCTGAAGGATGTCGTGCTCCACTAAACTCATTAGAGGAGGACACTCAGATGAAGGACAACTTTGACCACCACTATTATGGCCCAATGGATGGCCTGCCTATCTGGCAGCCTTACCTAGGAGACTTGGGGCAAGAAAATCAGCCGAACAATGAAAATCAGATGAGCGTCATTGAACAGAATACCTGTGTCCCCACCATATCATGGGATCAACACTTAGGTCATTTAGAAAATATCCAGTACGACGATGAATTGGAAAAGCTTGCAGGACTAGAATTCATCAACTATGCTTTTCCTGAGGTCAACATCATCGAAAGAGATGACTCCTCCAGTTCCAAAGAAGTGTGGGACACCTTGGGACAACCGAGTGGAAAATATGACTATATGGTCAAGTACACTGCTCCTGAAACCTCTCGTATCAAGCTTAAAGACATTTAGCCAACTGGGTGGGGAGATCCACCTGAGAGCACAAATACTCTGCAAAATACAACTGAGGAATCCTCCTATGGCGACCCTTCCTGGGAGACAGATTCCAATGATCCTGCTCCACCAGAAATCAACATTATTTCCGAAGACAAATCAAGAAAGGTACCAGAATTTGTGATTCACCGAGGAGTTTGCCGCCAATGGGTTGCTGTCGATGTTCCGAAGATTGTTCATAAGTCAAAGTAATTGCCATCTTTAACCTTTCACCCTGCCCAGGTGAAACGGATGTTTTGATAGGGCTCACTTTCTGTAAATTTCCCTCTTCGCTTCGCCCAAAGTGACAGAGTTTTGTTTTATAGGGCTGTAGTTTTAAGAATCGACTTGTTCATAAATAAAATAACGTCGTTCTGTAATCTCTGCATTAATTACTGTTTTCCCTTTTCGCTTTTCTCAGAAAATGGTAACCCTAAAAAACAATTCAAAATAAACAAGAAGTTTTTCAAAAAAAAAACACTTCACACACTTGCATTTTCTCTATCTCTTCTAAACACAAATCATACCGTCATGCAGATTGCTTGTTTTAAACCCCGTTGAAACATACGATGCAATGCCTTCTCCCAACTTTGAATTCCCGGTATTTGGGGCTGAAGAAGAAGTTGACGATGAAATTCCAGAAGAGATCTCCCAACTCCTCAGGCAAGAGGAAATATCTATTGAACCTCACAAAGAGCCGTTGGAAACGATCAACGTGGGTTCAGAAAAAGAGAGAAAAGAAATCGGGATTGGGGCACTGCTCTGTCCAACTGCCAAAGAGTGTTTGATAAAGCTTCTCAGAGAATTTCCCGATGTGTTTGCTTGGTCCTACCAGGACATGCCAGGGTTGGATACCAGCATCGTGGAACATCACTTACCGTTGAGATCGGAATATCCGCCCGTAAAATAGAGGTTGAGACGGACTCACCCGGACATGCCCATAAAAAGTCAAAGAGGAAGTACAGAAACAGATTGACGCGGGTTTCCTTGCCACGTCAGAATATCCTCAATGGTTAGCCAATATCGTACCTGTTCCAAAAAAGGACGGAAAAGTCAGAATGTGTGTCGATTACAGAGATCTAAACAAGGCTAGTCCAAAGGACGACTTTCCTTTACCACACACTGACATGCTGGTTGACAGTACAACAAAGTTCAAAATTTTCTCCTTCATGGATGGATTCTCGGGCTATAATCAAATCAAAATGGCGCCGAAAGACATGGAGAAAACTTCATTCATTACCCCATGGGGAACCTTTTGTTACAAGGTAATGCCATTCGGTTTGAAGAACGCCGGGGCAACCTATCAAAGGGCCATGACTACTCTGTTTCATGACATGATACACAAGGAAATCGAGGTATATGTCGATGATATGATTGCCAAATCAAAGACAGAGGAGGAGCATGTGACCCACCTGTCAAAACTATTCGAGCGATTGAGAAAGTACAAACTCCGCTTAAATCCCAACAAGTGCACCTTTGGTGTCTGTTCAGGGAAACTTTTAGGGTTCATCGTCAGCCAAAAAAGAATTGAGGTTGATCCTGACAAGGTCAAGGCCATTCAAGAAATGCCTTCTCCAAAAACTGAAAAACAAGTCAGAGGATTCCTGGGACGTTTAAACTACATCTCCAGATTCATATTCCTCATGACCGCGACATGTGCACCAATTTTCAAATTACTTAAAAAGAACCAGGACTGCGTTTAGACATATGACTGCCAAACCGCCTTCGATAGTATCAAGGAATACCTGTTGAACCCACCGATTCTATCACCTCTAGTGGAAGGAAGGCCATTGATCATCTACTTAACAGTCTTGGAAGACTCTATGGGCTGTGTGCTTGGCCAACAAGACGAAATGAAACAGAAAGAGTCTGCCATCTACTATTTGAGCAAGAAATTCACCGACTGCGAGACTCGATACACTATGCTTGAGAAGACTTGCTGCGCTTTGGCTGGGCAGCCAAACGTCTTCTCCAGTACATGATTCGTCACACAACTTGGTTGATCTCAGAAATGGATCCAATCAAGTATATCTTCGAAAAGCCTGCTCTCACGGGAAGGATTGCCCGTTGGCAGATGTTGTTATCAGAATATGACATAGAGTACCATGCTCAAAAAGCCGTTAAAGGAAGTATTTTAGCTGATCATTTGGCTCATCAACCGATTGGCGATCAGGAATCAATCGGGTTTGACTTCCCAGACGAAGATGTCATGTATCTGAAAATGAAAGATTGCGATGAACCGCTACCCAGGGAAGGGCTAGAACCAGGTTCCCAATGGGGGCTTATCTTTGACGGAGCTGTCAACCATTATAGAAATGGAATTGGGGCAATCATCATAACACCTCAGGGTACCCACATTCCTTTCACTGCCAGACTTACATTCAAGTGCACAAACAACGAGGCCGAATAGGAAGCTTGTTTTATGAGTCTCGAAGAAGCGATCGACTTAAGGATCAAGAACTTGGATGTATACGGTGACTCAGCCCAGGTTATCAATCAGGTCAAAGGAGATTGGAACACATACCAATCAGGACTGATTCCTTACAAAGACTATGCGAGAAGGTTGTTACCTTTTTTCAACAGAATCAAGTTTCATCACATCCCTCGTGATGAGAATCACATGGCTGATGCATTAGCCACTCTCTCTTCCATGATTAGTGTAGGTCAATGGAACGACATTCCTAAGATCGACATAATACGCCTAGAATGGGCCGCTTACATCTTCACGATTGAAACAGTCATAGACAACAAACCGTGGTATCACGATATCAAATGCTTCCTTCAGAAACAAGAGTACCCACCTGGAGCATTAAGAAAAGACAGAAAAACCCTCAGAAGGCTAGCAGACAGCTTCTTCCTGAGCAGGTGATACCCTCTATAAGAGGAATTTTGACATGGTCTTGCTCGGATGCGTAGACATACCAGAAGCAAACAAGCTGATAAAGGAAATTCAAGAAGGATCCTTTGGCACTCATGCCAATGGACACACAATGGCGAGAAAAATTCTGAGAGCAGGGTACTACTGGTTGACCATGGAATCCGACTGCTACAAGTACATGAGGAAGTGTCACAAGTGTCAGATATACTCTGACAAAATCCATGTACCGCCAACGCATCTCAAAGTTCTTTCTTCCCCATGGCCTTTTTCCATATGGGGAATCGACATGATTGGCATGATTGAACCCAAAGCTTCGAATGGACATTGGTTCATCCTGGTAGCCATTGATTACTTCACCAAGTGGGTCGAAGCAGCGTCATACGCTAATGTAACCCGACAAGTGGTAGTCCGATTTTTCAAAAACAATATCATCTGCCGTTGTGGTGTCCCGACCAAGATCATTACAGATAATGGATCTAACTTGAACAACAAGATGATGAAAGGGTTGTGCGCAGAGTTCAAGATCGAACACCATAACTCGTCTCCCTACCGACCCAAGATGAACGGGGCGGTAGAGGCGGCTAACAAGAACATCAAAAAGATCGTTTAGAAGATGGTTGTAACCTATAAAGACTGGCACGAGATGCTACCCTTTGCTCTTCACGGTTACCGCACATCTGTCCGCACTTCAACAGGGGCAGCCCCTTTCTCTCTAATATATGGCATGGAGGCAGTGCTTCCCATAGAAGTAGAGATCCCATCAATCCGGGTATTGATGGAAGCCAAGATAACAGAAGCTGAGTGGTGCCAAAGCAGGCACGACGAACTGAAACTGATCGAAGAAAAATGAATAACGGCTCTATGCCATGGTTCGTTGTATCAGCAAAGGATGAAGAAGACGTTTGACAAAAAGGTCCGACCTCGCGTCTTCAGGAAAGGAGACCTTGTGCTCAAAAAGATACAATCATTTCTCACTGATTCTCGGGGCAAATGGACTCCGAATTATGACGGCCCCTATGTGGTAAAGAAAGCTTTCTCAGGCGGTGCCTTGAGACTTACAACCATGGACGGAGAGGAATTTTCCTACTCCACAAATGTCGATGTAGTCAAGAAATACTTCGCCTAAATAAAAAAACCGTCTCGGTGGATTGTAAACCCGAAAGGGCGGTCCGGGAAAAAAGTAGAGACATAATCAAAAAATCATCCTAGTGGATTGGAAATCTCAGAGTACGATTCAGGCAAAAATTAGGGATTCATGGCAAGTAACTACGTCTGATCAGTTCAACTCCTCAGCGGTAATGCCATCCATCAGAAGAAAGACTCCAGTCACTGTCATCTTCAACAGAAGCTCAAGATGCCCCGAATTAAAAGTTGGTAGAAGGATAGTGGTCGTTATGTTTCAATATATCCCTTTTCCCTTAAATTACCATTTTCTAAACTTTGTAAATACTCTATGGAATCACGCGTTTGGCTGATTTCCATCCTATCAATAAAATTTGAGCCCTTGTGCTTTTGTTTGCAATTCTTATTTGTTTTAGCTTTACAGAACGACATTTTAATATGATTAACGATTCTTGAAATAAAACAAAAATGAATTTACTTGTCAAACTTTTCTGCTTTTAAAATAAAGATGGCAATTTCTTTTGACTAATAAACATCGAAAGAACATCGATCGCTTCGCCAGAAGTAATCGAGCTTCAAAGTACAGACTCAAAGTACTCCTTCTAAATCAGTGCGCCTAAACGAAGGATCATTTATACTCCATCTGACATCTTTGGCAGAGTTCTTACCTCCTAAGCCCGACCAACGGTTGCTCCCTCCATAGGGACTACTTCTCCTAAGCAGGGCATAATTGCTACTTTTAGACCAGTGATACTTTTCATCTCCCATTATGGTCGAGTATCCAGTCATGTTCATCTATTAGTCCATATATCGCGTCAGTTTCGTCAGCATATACATACATACATCATGTATTATTGATTCATACATGTTTATATTGCATCACTATCACTCTAATCGGTCTTGTCCCCTAGTGATAAATGTCTTTGCCATTGAGTTGTCAGTTCTTTCCTCGTCAGGAAATGAATCATTTAAGCAATCTCTCTCCAGTTTATCTCTGGATTAGAGACGGTCTTCGACCACTTTGATAACTTGAACCTCTAAGAAAACCAGAGAAACTTTTGACAAATGTCACTCTTCGCCATTGAAGATGATATCTTTGCTTTCCCGGATTAAGGAAAATCCCCAGAGAAAGCCTCACAACTAAAGACTTTCAGCAACAAATTGATTTTTCTCTCCGGAGAGTCGATGTTAATGAAGTCATCAACACCTCAAAATTGGATCACATCATATGGAATTTCTCCGAGAAGATCTCCTAGAAAAGTATGATGTAATATCTCCTAGCGGAAACATCCTCTCAAGATACTCGTTTTCCCTAGATAGAGTCAACAAATGGCGTCTCCAACAGAGAAGTTTGTACCCCTCTACAATTCAGAAAGATGGGTTCCCCAGCAAGTTTGACATCAAATTTTTTTTCCATCAAATGGCATCTCCCCAGAAAAACTCGGCAAGAAGTTTGAGGAAAACCGCTACGAACAGCGTCCCTTGTCAAGAAAGTTTATTGACGAAAGAAACTGAGACCAGTTCCTTGGTAGGAAACCAGGATCGAGGGGAAGTTTATATCAGAAACTGAGACCAGTTCCTTGGTAGGAATCCAAGATCGAGGGAAAGTTTATATCAGAAACTGAGACCAGTTCCTTGGTAGGAAACCAGGATCGAGGGGAAGTTTACATCAGAAACTTAGACCAGTTCCTCGGTAGGAAACCAGGATCGAGGGGAAGTTTACAAAAGAATCTGAGACCAGTTCCTTGGCTGAAGACCAGGATCGAGGGGAAGTTTTACCTTTTATAAGAATCATCGCTTAGCAAAAGAAGATGAATGTGTAAGCTACCATTCATGACCACCATCAAAATTTTGGGTATTCCGATATTTAATCATCTTGCACCCCGAATGCCCGAATACCTTCGCCGTTCACACCTTCGGGTCCAAGAAGATTAAATAGGGGCATCTGTCAAACCCCAAATTTTGACCACTAAGATTTCCCATCATTGGGCAAATCCTCATGGATGAATCATTAGTCTCCCCAAAGATGGGTGAGCCTTCACTACAATCAAACTTAGGGTTTCAAGCCCTCTCTGAGCTTTGGACAAAGGATCAATCAAGAAATGACATGATCTTCAACTTGTCTAAACCTCTCAAACATCCCCAATGGATCAAGAGGACTCCCACCTCAAGGATTAACCACAAGGCTGCTCCCTTCTAGGTGGATCAAACCTCAAGATCGCCAGTGTCACCAAATTAGGGTTTTGGTCGACCAGGGCCTCCAGATGGAAATTTGCCTCTAGGCATGAGCCAATGCTCCAAAGCATAGCCTAAGATACTCCATGGAACCTTATGGACCCAATCATCAGGTCAATTTAGCCTCAGGGGATGCATTCATAAAAAATCAAGAATTAGGGTTTCTTGACCTAATTCACCCCCAAGTTGACTTTTGGGACAAATCATGAGCCAAGACCTCAAGAGAGGATTTGAGGGTCTCTAATAAACTACATTGATCCATTTACAGCAATGGATTGATCCAAGAAGCTTGATTCATAAGTTTCAGTTTCATCTGAACCACAATTAGGGTTTTGATGAAAAAGTCAACTTTAGCTTTGACTTTTAACCAGGACATGCTCCCAAACCCTAAGACATGATTCAATACACCCTATAACACCTATGAAATCAATCCATCAAGTTTGATTTAGGTCAAGGACTTGATTTCATAGAGGATCGCACAGTTTGGAATTCATCTGATAAAAAGTCAACAGTGTACAAAAGTCAACTTTGACTTTTTGAGATTTTTCACAATTATGGTTCCTTAACCCTAAAATGATGTTAATGTGTGATTGGAATCATCATTCATCAATAAAAATCAAGAAAAGTGGGATAACTTGTAAAAGGGGTAACCATAAAAACTTAGAAATTTTTCTAAGTTATGAAACAAAGTGGCTAGGGTACCAACTTTAGAGGATCATAACTCCTAAACCACAAGGCCATTTTCCCCATCCAAAGCTGGATTTGTAGCTCTCATGGCACTCTACAAAAGCTTCAAACATAACTCATTCCAATTCCTCATGGATTTTAAGTTATGGAATGATCAAAATCACAAAAAGTGAAAATGTCATTTTTTCCAACACTTAGTGAAATTTTCACTAAGTCAGAATCTGTCTTACTTTTTTCAAAATGTAGGGGCATTTTTCACTTGGATCCAAAAAGTATCAAAACCAACTATGATCAAACAGTTGTTGTATCATATGAGGGCTTTCCAAAATGGCCAAGAACTCCATCAAATTCAACTTGAGCCATGAGATATAACAATGGCAATATGCCTTGCTGAAAACTGTCAAAGCAAGGCAGATTTGTGCATTTTGCTCGATTTGCCAAATTTTTGCAAATGATAAACACACTTATCCATCTGAACACCTCAAGGGGAGACCAAGGAGGAACCAACTCTGATCTCAAGCTTCCCAAGTCCTTGGAACTAAAAATAGCATGCCAAACCTAGATATCCCTAAAGAGGGGACAAGACTCCAATTTTGTTTTGGAGCATTCAATGGATGCACCAAGGTGGCATGGACTGAGCCATTTCCAAATGAATTCAGTCAAGACTTATCCAAGACAAAGGGAACCAGCAGCCTGTGCCCTAATCTCTAGTCAATGGCTAGAGGAGACTTGGATTCTCATTGATCAACATTTGCCAAACTTCTGCAGCAGTTGCCATTCACTATTCCTTGCAAAACAAACTTGCTCTACTATAAATAGAGCTCATTTGTGATCAGTTTGAGTACACCAAAGCCATCAAACATATGCTTTCCTCAAAATCTCCTTCTTCACTCCAAAATTGCCTTCCAAAGCAAGTCACTATCGGGTTTTGAGTTTGAGAGCTATTCCAACCAAACCAATCACACACACACCTCATAAAAATCATATAGAGGTGATCCAAACACTCACATAACATCTGGAACACCAGATTCTCAAAATCACCAGCCATCTGCACAAGCCTTTGACAGATTTGCAGTTGAGGTGCCAGATCAAGTTCCAGCTCAATTCAATCCACTCCAAGCATCCAGACACACTCCATAGCACCTAGGGAAGCTGTCCATATCCTTGGAACCAAGCTGTAACACCTCTAACACAAAACATGATCACCAGCTGCAAGAGGTAAGCATGAGCTCTTCTAACTCTATGATCCATGCACTTTTTGCTGCACAATAATTTGGCCATATGTTCATAATCATGCATAGAGTGTTTACCCTCAATCAATTGTTTTGTTTGAATCGTGTATGAAATTTCTGAGCCTTCATGCAAGTTTTAGGGTTCTTGAGGTTTCTCTTTGATTTCTTGTTCCATGCTTAAAATAAATGAAATTAAAGACCATAGACATGATCGTGAGGTGAAAACGAGTAGATTGATATGTAGATTGCATGTTATCATCAAGTATTCAGTGATATTTGATAGAAAACGCAAATCTGCAGAAATAGAGGGTGGCCGTGTTCTTGCCATGTTCTTGGCCCCATTTTTTAATATTTGAATATTTGAATTTTGTGATTTTATTTAATTGATTCAAAAATTAATTTCTCTCTGAATTTTAATGATTTTGAGTTGATTCTTTTTTTAATAATTCACAAAAATGTTAAAATATTTTATTTTCCCAAAAAATCCCAAAAATATTATTTATTTCATATACTTGATATTTTTGTAAAGAATTAATATTTTAATTTTTTTTGACATTTAAAATATTTTCTCCCTCTTGATTTTTCAAAATTTAGTGATTCCCAATCATTCTGTAGATAGAAACATAATTTTTGAAACATTAATCCAAGATCACAATTTGTTTCCACACATGTTTAACAATTTTGATCATTTTAATTGAATTTTTATTCAATTAAAATACATTTTGGAAACAAATTTGGGTTTTTGATTAATTCAACCCTCATCAAACTTTTTCAAACACATTGGGCCTCTAATAGAGTGTAAGACCCATCCCATTTTTGAAACTAGAATATTTGGGCCTCAGTCATTGTATAAGACCCACTGTGCTTTCAAAAACCTCGGCGCGATCGCCGTTTTCAAAACAAATAACCCTGGGTCTCTCCTTGAGCTGTAAGCCCAACCACTTGTACAAAAATAAATCATTGGGCCTCTAATAGAGTGTAAGACCCAACCCTCTTTTTAACCAAAACTTTTTGGGCCTCAGATATTGTCTAAGTCCCTCTGTGTTAAAAGAAAAACCCTCGGCGCGATCGCCAATTCAAAAACAAATCATCTGGGCCTACCCTCGTGTTATAAGCCCCATTCTTTTTCTTTAAACACCTTTGGGCCTCTTGAGAGAGTGTAAGACCCATCCCTTTGTACAGAAAACCTTTTTAGGCCTCAGTCACTTGTATAAGTCCCTGTATAATTTCTAAACAATAGTGCAATCACTGATAAAACCTTGGGCCTCTCCTTGAGATGTAAGCCCCAACAATCTTTTTAAAGCACTTTCTCCTTTGATTTTGAATATAATATTGTTATCAAAGCTTTCTTTGTTGAACAACTAACAAAACAGCATGGAAGCTCTACAACCGAGTAAGTGTTTACCCGCTTTCTTTATCCGCTTTCATATATATATATATATATATATATATATATAACTGTATTGTGGGGCTACTCACAATAAATCTTCTTTCACAAACTTTTATATACTTGTCAAATACCCACTGTGTAATACTAGTATAGTTATTTAGAGTTTTCCCCGGCAACTACGTCTAGCACTAGGTAAAGCCATGTTGGTCACTCTTAAAATACAAACAAAACTAGATCCCCATAGGATTACCAGACACAGTCTTCCCTCCTCTTGGGGTTAAACAATATGGAGACGTGAAAGGCAGAATTCTCTGTGAACCCTTTCTCAGACTGTCACCCTTAGACATTGTCAAAGAAACTCTAACTCCCCATGGATGATCTTGTCTCCGTGAATGGCATCTCTTAAGTTTCTTCCAAATTATCAGACTTTCCTGGCTTGATATATTCTCGGTGAATGGCATGTCTTGAACTTCTCGGGGTTTGGGGACTCACAAGCTTCTTAAAAGTATCCCCGCCTCCTCTTGGGCATTGTACAAGGACCCTTCGGCTTCTTAAAAGCTCCCATGCTTTCTCTTGGTCTTAGTACAAGGACCCAGAGACCTCTACAGGTATAGGAACAGAACCTAGTCATCAATTTTCTAGAGCTGTCTTTCTGAGTCAAGTGTCAAACCAGTTAAAGGGTTAACCTTCATCCCTTAACATACCAGCCTTCTCTTGGGCATCATACAAGGATCATTTCACTACCTAAGAATCATTTCTCAAAACACCAGTAGACATGGACAGTCTCAATACCCTTTGGATTTTCCATTTCCTTAAAGAAAAGGAAGTAACCCTGATCCTCTGATCTGTACCAAAGCACAACCTTACCTTCAATCTTTATAAGAACTGATTTTCTCTTTACTGGACCTGTCACTAAACTGAAACAGTCACCAGCATGATAGCCTCCTCTTGGGCTTTGAACAATGATTCTCCCCAGCGGAGCTAACCTTTTCACACTCTCTTGTTGAGTATAAAAGACTCTCTTGTTGGGTCAAACCTGTTTAGCCTCCATCTCGGGCTTCGTACGAGATACCAAATCACTCTCTTGTTGAGTATAAAAGACTCTCTTGTTGAGTCACTTCCCTCTCAGCCTCCATCTTGGGCTTCGTACGAGATACAAAAACACTCTCTTAATGAGTATAAAAGACTCTCATGTTGAGTCAAAACCTTTTAGCCTCCGTCTTGGGCTTCGTACAAGACACATATAAAAACACTCTCTTGTTGAGTCAGTCACTTGTTAGCACTCTCTTGTTGAGTCAACCCCTTTTAACTTCTCTCTCGGGCTTCGTACGAGACACATAAATACACCCTCTTGTTGGGTCAATAGCCTCCTCTTAGGCTTTGTATAAGGAAACCCCGGTTGAGTCAATCAGCCTTTTAGCATCAAAATATGTACCTTGCTCACAGTATACAAACATCAACAACTCCATTTCCTTCATCTAATTACTGTAAGCGGCAAGCCTCTAGATTATTTACATCTACACCACTGTCCCTCTTTTAGCATGAGAAATTCCTAAGGAAATATGGCATTGCTCTAAACTGAGTTAAAGTCTTCTCCTTCAGGTTGAAAATACCCTATAAAGGAAATTATGGCATTGCTGGATTCACATATCCCAGTTAAAGTAATTCTCCTTTATAATCAGTCACCCAACAATTATGACAAACAGACCAAATATCCCCCTTTAGAGATGACAAATTCTCTCTAAAGTCAAACCTCTTTTGCTTCACATCTTGGGCTTCGAACAGTGTTGGAAAGTCGCGTCCAATCGTCCACCTCAACAGTACCAACATTTGGGGGTTTTCTGGAGAGCAAGTATAGGTTGTGCCTTTTCATCCACTAACTATAAGTCTCCTCATTCATCTGACACGAATACCATCAATCTGTAACACACGAAAATAAAACACACCAACCAAAATAAAAATAAACGGTCCGGAAATGAAATAACAGAAATAAAAATACTTAAAGCAATAACCCCCCCCCCCCCCCAATTCTTGAACTAAACATTGACCTCAATGTTTTAGAACGAGCTAGAGAGGGGAACTCACAGAGCCTCACTACGGAGGGGAAAAGTTATAAAAAATTGAAAATCATGCCTGCCTGACAAGGGCCGTGTAAGGTCACTGCCACCTCAATTCCAGAATAAATTTTTTCATACCCCTACAGTAGGGCTGACACGGGCCGTGTCAGCCTACTGTAAAACCTCAAACTCTTTGCTTTTTCCTGCATTCCTGACACGGCCCATGTCAGGCCCCTGTTTTTCTCAAAACTTGTCTGATTCTTCGGTTTTTCTCATATTTTCTCAGACATGTGGTAGTCTATTGATGGCTGCCCAAAATTTTCAGTTTGTGAGATGCCTCCGCCCTCCTGTGAAAGACTCTGAGTGTACCTAGTTAAACCTGAAATACAACAAAAACAAAAGAAACTCTTAGAAATAAAACTCGTGGGCTGCCTCCCACGAAGCACTTCGTTTAACGTCGCATGGCTCGACGGGTTCCTCCCCAATGCTATGGGGGGTACTTCATCTTACAGGTTTTGTTTCTTGACCTTTCCACAACAGAGCACCGCTCAGATTCAGGGATAAGAGCTACATTGTGATCCAACTCACATCCAACTTCCACATTCTTCCTTTGATGTTTTTTTCTCTTCTTTCTTTGATGTTTCTTCCTCTTATTGACTTCTTGACTGGATTTTGGAGTCTTTCTAGGTGCAATAGATGACTCAGATGCTGCATCCTGATGGATTATTCCAGAGACTTTTCCAAGAAGTGGTTTTGAGCTTTTTCTTTTTCCCACTGTTCGGATCATTCCGACTGAGTGGTGATTACTTTCCTCTTGACCTTTCTTCTCGAGCTCCAACACTTTTAAGGTTCTTTCCTCTTCAAAATATTTCAAAGTTAGAGTGCAAGCTTCAATATCTACACTGCACCGACTAGTCATCAAGAATGGTCGACCTAGTATGATAGTCGTCTCCTCATCCTCGGGAAGATGAATGATCTCAAAGTCCACTGGATATGTGAAGTTACCAATAGTCACAAGCACATCTTCTGCTAGGCCGTATGATCGCTTGGTAGTATGGTCAACAAACTTCAGATTTGTTCCCATTTCACTTATTTTTTCTATACCCAACTTTTTAAAAATTGAGAGGGGCATGAGACTCATACTAGCACCCGAATCAATCAAGACTTTCTTAAAAATTATGTCCTTTATGATACAGGGGATTGATATAGAACCAGGATTTTTCCGTTTAATTGGAATTCTCCTACCTTGTGATCCCCCAATGCTCTCCTCAATTATACTCTTTAGCTCTTCGCCCTAGGTTTCTTTTTCCTAATGACCTCCTTCATGAATTTCTTATATAGAGGCACTTGTTCGAGTGCTTCAAAGAAGGGAATATTAATCTCTAACTTTTTGACCAATGAGCTGAATTTCTCAAAGTCTTTTTCTGGTGTCTCCTTCTTTGTCACTCTTTAGGGGTACGGTAACTTGATCTTAGGTTTAACCGCTTCTTTTATGTTCTCTTCGGTTGGCCTGACTTCTTCTTCTGCAACTTCCTGGCTCTTTGTGGTAACAACATTGACAGTCTCATGATTCTTCGGATTGGGTATTGTGGCACTTGGGAGGGTGCCTGGTGTCTGAGAACTTGCTAATTGTTGTGTTATCTGGCTCATCTGAACTTCAATATTTTTAATGGAAGCATATGTGTTCCTTAGATTACTTCTTGTCTCTTCTTGAAATTGGAAGCTTTGAGCGGCCATATTCTCAATGGCAATCTCCTATTGTACTTTTTGGGGAGCTTGTTGCTGCTGTGGGTATTGTTGTTGATTCTGATCTTTCCATGATAAGTTAGGATGATTCTTCCACCCTGGATTATAAATTTGAGCGTAGGGATTATTCTGCTTCAGGAATTTTATCTCTTCAATTTGTTGCAGAGTTGCAACACAATGTGCAGTATAATGGGGTCCACTACAAATCTCACAACTCATGGGTTGACCAGTTTGAACTTGTGCCACACTTTGAGTACCAAGATTCATCTTCTTAAGTCTTCTCTCTACCTCAACTGCAATCTGGTCTTCTATCTTCACAACTTGATTATTCAACTTCAGGTCAATCACACCCCCTGAGTTACTCACATTTCGATCATATAACTCCAAATGTTTGTTGGCTGCAATAGCTTCAATAATTTTCTTGATACCAGTCGCGGTGGTGAAGTTGGATGATCCACCAGCTGTTGTATCAATAAGTTGCTTAGTTTTCATTCGGAGGCAATTGACGAACACCTGCATCTGCTCAGTTTGATCCATGTTGTGAGTCGGGCAGGCTACAAAAACCTTTTTGAACCTCTTGTATGCGTCTCCGAGAGATTCTCCGCCCTTTTGTTTAAAGTTCACAATATCATATCTTTTTTGGATAAAAACAGAGGCTGGAAAATACTCATTCAGAAATGCCTTCTCCATCTCTTCCCAAGTGGTAATACTCCCAGCAGGTAACGAGTAGAACCACTCTTCAGCCTCTTCCGCCAGAGTGAAAGGAGACATTCTTAACTTCTTTGCTTCCTCCGTGTGCCCCTCAATCTTGAGAATGGTGCTCATAATCAGAAATCTTTGCAGATGTTTGTTGGCATCTTCATTAACCTTTCCGGTGAAAGGTCTCCTCTCAAGTTGAGTGATGGTGCTAGGATGCAGCTGGAAATTCAGCACATTCACCGGTTGGTTTACGATGGTCAACCTACCAGCCGGTGCATTTGCCCCATCGTAATCGCCCAGAAGTCTCTCCGCTAGTTGATTTCCAGCCATAATCACAGTATCTCTGTCCGCCTCTGAACCTGTTTCTGAATCTGAATCTGATTGTTCTGAGTGAACAGAAACTTTTTCTTCTTCTGGTGTTTGGACTGACGGTTCTGCTTCTTAAGCTACCAGTCTTGCTTGTCTACGCTTTGCGTGTAAAGTTCTTTCGATTTTTGCATCAAAATTGAAATTTGCTGAGGGTTCTCCTCGTATAAAAATGTTAGATGCAGATTAGTAGTAACAGTAATAATCCAAAAGTTATAAAAAAAAAAAAAAAAAAGTAAAATAAATAAATAAATAAATAAAAAATAAAAATAACAGAAAAATAAAATTTTAGTCACAGAGTGACAAAATTTCAATTGAATTAACACACGAACTTATAATTTGGCAGTCCCCGGCAACGGCGCCAAAAACTTAATCGAAAAAATAGCAAGTGTACTATTTTTACCGATGTAGTAATAGTTAGGGTTATCCCCAGAATCGATCTCTCGAGGACTGCGTGTAATTATAAGTGCAGATGTTATTTCAATTAAACAAAAATGCCTTTAGGGTTTGTTTGTTTTGAAAACTATAATAACAATTAAGAAAATAAGCAGAATGAATAAAATGACTTAAGCAAATATGAGAAGCTATGCTACGAGAAGTGTATAAATTGCTCTGCAATAAACCTAATTATTATTCAAAGAGACATGCCTCAAACCTTAGCTTACCAAATCTTATTAGTGTTTTTCCTTAATTCCTTAACATAAAAACCTTTGATATTCTCCCTTGACCCTAATTCCTTAGCAATCTCAGAATAACATCAAGCAATAGTTCTGACAAGATTTTTAAAGGTTATTGCAGGGTATCCTCACTCCTAAGCAATATCTACCGCAATAATATTTTACAAAAGCATTAGGGTGGTTTGTCCGACCTAATCCTAATCGTGAATCAAATTTAATTGGTCCGATCGAAAAACTATTAAGAACATTGCAAAATAAAAGCTTAAAGGAAAAAGGCATAATCTCATAGAATGATTCAAAATAGGTTCATTACATTGCAATTTAGGGACACCCCCCTAGCATTGGGGGGTTTAGCTATTCATAATATTAAAAAGAAATACAATACAAAAAGTAGACATTACAATAGTAATCGGATGATTTTGATCTTCAATTGTTAGCACTCATGAAGAATCTCCCTCCTCTAGATCACTTGATCGCATGAAACTCTAACGTAAAATTGTTCGTAAAAGCAAAAGTGTCCCTTCTCCTTCCCAAAACTAGTCTAAATAGTCAGAATTCACTCAGATCGATTGGAAATACCCAAAGCGCCCCCACTGCTTAATATATAGAGAAAATATGAAAAAATTCAGGAAATCAACGTCAATGCTGACACGGGCCGTGTCAGCCAACACTGCCGGCCGTGTCAGCTTGCTGGATTTTATAACCGAGATTGTTTCAATCATAACTTTTGATCCGTAAGTCTGGTTTGGTCCCCGTTCAAAGCGTCGGAAAGCTAATGAAGAGAACTACAACATAGTACAGATAAGAAACTTAGTTGCCCAATATATTTCCATGTTTGTTGAATTTTAGGTCCAGACATCCTCTGCTTCCTTCCACAAACTCTTCTAAATTCCCAGAACTTCCATTTTCTTCGCACGAGTCCTTTGGGCTTTTCCACTCAGACCTGAAACCATCGAAAACTACCAAACCAAAGCATAAAATGAAATATAATTGAAATAAAACAACAAATCATAAAACGTGAGAATAAAATATGACAAGTAAAATTGACTTGAAAAACAATGACAATACAAAACAAAGTGCTACCGATTTCACAAATTCATGCCGAATAATTGACGAAAACTAGTAGAAATGGTGACCGATCAATTACCTCTGTAACAAAATGCCATTTTTGAGCTTTTTCAAGCTTGGTTGACATCATTTCCTCCTCTAATTTCCATGGTTTGATATGCTTGATATTTCTGGATGTTTTAGGTGCTGTTTAGCCTCTATTTGAAGCATGCTTACAATAATTCGATGCACGATTTATCGATTCTTGAAATTGTTTGCATTCTTGATATTTGTATGATCATGATCATTCTTGCACATCTTTTGTTCACATGTTAACATGATTTGTGATGCATGCTAAATGACATTTGGTACTATTTTTCATTTTCATTTCTTGATTGCATTAAGTTTGTTCTTGATTGAACAAATTTAATCTTGTATAATCAATAATCCACACTTTTGCTTTAATGATTTTTCATCCCTTTGGAAAATTGTTAGCACATTAATTCCCTTTGATTAATTAATCGAGACCTTGTTTCGATTAGTCGATCCTCCCTTTCTCCTCTCTTTAGGATCTTCTTTAGAGTCTTGTTCTCTTGATCCCCTGCCGAGTCGGAGATTCGCACGAAGCACAAGAGCATTGTATAGATTGGCGCTGTTATGCTGTCTATTTCAATTTCCGCACTATACCTTGATCACTCTTTCCCCTTTCAATCTCTCTTTTGACCAATCACCATTTGTTAAAGATCTTTGTCACTTTGGGTTAGCAACCTCCTTTTGGTTCAACACCTTTTCTTCTGATCAACAATTGTTCATTGATTCCCCACCAGAGTCGTGATCATTTGTCCTTTGGTTAATCACAGTCATACTATTAAAACCAATACTCTATTTCCCCAACAAGTTGCAATCCCTTTTCTTCGGTCAAACACCCTCTTCCTGTTAAACACCGAAACCCTAGCGGAGTTCGCAACCTTCTCTTGGTTCCTCTCCCTTTGTTTGGTTAACCACTGCCTGTCAGTTAAAACACCATTTTGCACATCTTCTCAGTTAATCACAGTCTATCTATTAACATACTGAGTTCCTTTTGAGTTAATCACCTTCTCTTGGTTAATCACTCATTCTTTTTGGTTAATCACGGTCCTTCTGTTAAAACCAATACCTTGTGAGTTAGTAACCTCATTTTGGTTCGAATACTCGCACCCTTGGGTTAGTAACCTTCTTTTAGTTCAAATACCCTTTTTTTCGGTCAGGTACTGCTTGTTCA
This sequence comes from Lathyrus tuberosus, assembly GCA_022829125.1. Classification (NCBI taxonomy): domain Eukaryota; kingdom Viridiplantae; phylum Streptophyta; class Magnoliopsida; order Fabales; family Fabaceae; genus Lathyrus; species Lathyrus tuberosus. The sequence goes on from JALAZF010000237.1 coordinate 8,823,401, forward strand.
GTCAATGTGCCGAACTCCTTTGGGTCACAACCATTGCTTGGTTCCACACTCGTCCTTTGGGTCACAACAATTGCTTTGTTCCACACCCGTCCTCTGGGTCGCAACCTTCGCTTAGTTCTACACTCGTCCTTTGGGTCTCAACCTTCGTTTGGTTCTACACCTATCCTTTGGGTCGCAACCTTCTTATGGTTCTACACCCGTCCTTTTGGTTGATCACAGCCTGCCTGTTGACACCAAACCCTTTTTCCCCACAGAGTTTTAATCTCTCTTTCTTCGGTTAACAACTGCCAGTCAGTTTATATACCGGATCCTTATTCTCTTGGTTTCAACACCGTTTCTTTGTTTGGTCCCCAGTAGGGTCGCTAACCCTCTGACTCCCAGCAAACTGCTATGCTCTCTTACTCCCCAGTAGAGTCACTTTTTTTCTTCCGCTCTTTTATCTTCTTGGTTTCTACACCATTCTTGCACTTTATCCTTAGTACAATTACTATATTTTCCTTTGCACTCCTTTATTGTTTTTGACACCAATTCTTTTGCATCCCCAGTGTATTTTTTTCTCTATCTTCTTCTGCTCTTGGTTTTGACACCACTTTCTTTTTCTGTCTTAGTTTCACGAACTACGGACGCTCTGATTCTTCATTCATTCGAATGTAAGATACGTAGGCATGAGATTGCGATGATCTCGGCGAGCCCACTTCCCCTTTCTTCCATTCCTCTTCTCTGTCCCTTGTTCCATGAACTACGACGCTCTGATTTCCTTATTGCACTATGAGGGTACATAGGCACGAGAGCCCTAATCCTCCGCGAGCACTTTCTTTCTTTCGCTTTCTTTTCTTTCTCTCTACTTTCTTTTTAGCTAGAAGCCTTTAGATAGATAACCCATCCAAGCCTAGAAGTAAGTGAAATGGTTCTCGTCGAGTACGACGGATGCGTAAGGTGCTAGTACCTTCCTTTCGCATAACCAAACCCCTGGCCCGTTTCTCTTCCCCTTGGGTTTTATCGATATTTTCCCTGTCCTTTGGGACTAAATAAAGTTCGGTGGCGACTCTATTGTATCTTTGAGTGTGCGATTCACTCAGGTATAATCCCACTAGCTTCAGATATTACATCAAGACAATAAAGAAGTTTTACTTCTAGTATCAATGAAGTGTGTGAAGGCGCGGTATAACTAACATAGAGACTAAAGATTGTTAAAAACGTTAGTTAGTTAAGAAGGTTGTTATAAGTTAGTTGCATAGCACATAAGTTTTAATATATTGTATTCTAGTGTATCATAAAATAGCATGAGGACTGTATTCACGCATTCAATCTCTTACAATCATTCCATTGTTATAAATATGACATGATTATGGATGTCCATAAATGAATGGATTTCATATTGATTTTCTATTCATTACATATGTCATATAAATAGGACTCATATTGTATTCAAAATTAACACTTAAAATGTGAATAATATAATACACTCTCTTCTTCTCTTTTCTCTATTATATTATTTGTTTAGTTTCATAACATGTTATCAGCATGAAACTCTACCAAACTTGAAAAGGACAAAAATTAAAGTTATAACTATCGAAGGTAATATTGGTACTTTATTCTTTTAATTTTCATTACTCGTTTTAAATTTTGATATTATAATATATCTTATTAAATTATCAAGTATCCATGAAGGATAGAAAAATAATAAGTTTATATTGTTCCTAAAGAACATATGAAGCATCCCTGAAGGATAAAAAAATAATGAACTTCTTATATAGTTCCAGAAGAACATATAAAGCATCCCTGAAGGATAGAAAAATAATTAATTTCTCATATAGTTCCCGAAGAACATATAAAGCATCCCTAAAGGATAGAAAAATAATGAATTTCTTATATCATTCACAAAGAACTTATCAAACATCTCTGAAGGATAGCAAAATAACGAATTTATTATATAGTTTCAGAAGAACTTATCAAACATCCTTGAAGAATAACAAAATAATGAATTTCTTATATAGTTTCTGAAGAATCTATAAATCATTCATGAAGGATAGAAAAATGAAGGTTGCATGGTTTATGTATTGGCAACAATTTTGCTAAAACATAGTTCACTACAGGATGTCGTGTGGGATGTTGTAACATGCTACTCAACTCACCTTGAGAGCAGATGTCCTAACAGATGTTGGAATATGTTCTACCAGAACATATGTTCTAATTGTTTTAAAATCTTGACATATTTGTTTTGTTTTAATTCTATGATATTTATTTTGGATATATCTCAGTATATTGCGCAGGTTAAGATGATGCTATCAGGAACAAGGTTCTGTATCTCCAGTTATACACAAAACGCTAAAATTAAATGATGAGACGTTTTAGGAAACTTTGAAGATTTATTCCTGCTAATTTGAAGAAGATTTTGCAGGAAGTTAAAACTGACAAAATGGGAAGAGTCTAAGTCCATACTACACAAGGATATAAAAGGAAACTTACTAAACCTAAAAGTGTGTGGAATAATTTTTGAAGAAACCGTGAGTGCAAATAAGGGTTTAGGGTTTAAGTTTTCTTTTAATGTGTTTTTGTATTGTGTCACTCATGTGTCTTCTGATACATTGAGGTGGACTGTTTGTGAGCCTCTCTAATATCATCTTGATATAAGAGTAGGACTGTCTCTATTCAGTTGTAAGTTTTTCTCGATCACTCCTAAGCTTTTAAGCATTAAGTGATTGTGTGTCTATTGAAGTGTATTGTCTAAAAACATTGAAAGCATTATAATTCTTTCACTGTGGTGACTGGTAGGAAGTGAGAGTGGTCTCATACCTAGGTGAGTCGTAGGTAGAAATTGCACTGGGTAGGTATTAAGTGAGAAGTTTTAAACTGGTTTATTTAGCCTTGAATTCATACTACTAATAGTGGATTTCCTTCCTAGCTTGGCAGCCCCCAGACGTAGGTGTTGTTATACACTAAACTGGGTTAACAACTCTTTGTGTTTTGTTATTTTCTGTATTGTTAACTTTGTGTACCTTATTCCTTGCGTGTTAAACATATATCAGTGTCTCGACATCTCTTAGGATATCTGATATCTGCATGAATGATTTATAGATTCTTCAGAAACTATATAAGAGCAGGCATGTATCTGGGTGAGATCTAGGGAAGATACTTTCTGGTGCAATGGACAAGGAAGGCGGTTTTGTGAACTGACCACCCATCCTTGATGGAACCAATTATGATCATTGGAAGGCACGTATGGTGGACTTTCTAGAGTCTATGGACAGCAAGGCTTGGAAGTCTGTAGTCAAGGGATGAGATCCTCCAGTGTTCAGAGATAGGGATGGTAATATTACTGATGTGCTGAAGGCCGAGGAAGACTGGGATGATGAAGATGACAAGCTAGCTCAGGGAAAATCCAAAGCACTGAATGCCCTGTTTAATGGAGTGGACAACAACATCTTCAGGCTGATAAATAACTGTATTTTGGCTAAAGATGCTTGGGAGATTTTGAAGACTGTCCATGAAGGAACTTCTAAGGTGAAGATGTCAAGACTACAACTTCTTACCACCAAGTTTAAGAACTTGAAAATGAAGGAGGATGAGAGCATTCATGATTTTCACATGAATATTATTAAGATAGCCAATGCTTCAAGTGCCCCGGGGGAGAAGATTTCAGAAGCTAAGTTGGTCAGAAAGATTCTCAAATCTCTTCCAAAGAGATTTGACATGAAGATGACTGCCATTGAAGAAGCCCAAGACATAAACAACATAAAGGTTGATGAGCTTATGGGATCTCTCCAAACTTTTGAATTAGGGATCAGTGACAAGGATGAAAAGAAGAATAGCATAGCTTTTCTGTCAAATACTAAAGACTCAGAGGATAAATGTGACCTAGATACAGATGAAGATATAGCAAATGCTATTGTGCTTCTTGGGAGGCAATTTAGCAAGGTTCTGAAAAGGGTAGACAGAAGAGGAAGATCAGGTGCCAAGAACATCTCATCCGACATCAGGCACAACAATTACTCTCAAAAGAATGTCAAGTCTGAAGAGAAGTCAAATCATGGAAAAGGAATAAAATGCTATGAGTGTGAGGGTTTTGGTTATATCAAGTCAGAATGTCCCACTTTTCTCAAGAAACAAAAGAAAGGATTGTCTGTATCATTTTCTGATGATGATGAGTCAGAAGATGAATCTAATTCTGAGACTGGAAACATTGTAACCGCTCTCTGGTAGATGGACTGATGAGGAAGAATCGTGTGCAGAAAATTTCCATTATGAAGATATGGATATGTCTCACAAGGAAACTTGTGACAAATTTGAAGAACACATTAAGACAGAGGAGAATCAGAGGAAGATCATAGATGTTCTGGAGAATGAAAAGAAAGAGCTTCTATGTAATGTTTATCATCTTCGAGATGAGGTAACCTTCCTAAAACCCAAGCTTAATAACATGACAGACTCATTAAGAAGAATAAGTAACGAGTGTGAAGTAGTGAAAGAATATAGAAATGCAGGAGATGATTATCCAGCTGATGGTCAACAAAACAATAAGTTTGTAGAAGAGTTCCCTTCTTCTGAAAAGAAGAAAATGGTCACCATGTCCAACAGCATGTCACAACATCTTGGCAGACATGGTGTGTCTTCAACAAACTCTAAAGCCTCGACTTGTAAGTGTCATTATTGTGGGGAGTATGGTCACATTAAGCCCTTCTATTATAAGCTGTATGGAGTGCAACAAGCTTCAACTCGTGCCAAAGCCAATCAAGTAAGTAAGAAAAGAAGGTCTATCAACAGGGATGTGAATTTGTGGCTCACACCTCCTTGAGGGCTTCAACTAGAGAAGGCTGGTACTTTTACAGTGGATGCTCTAGATACGTGACGAGGATTCAGAGGCTGTTAGTGGATATTAGGTCTCAGCCCTCAGGATTTATCAAATTTGGTGATGGATTTAAAGGAGAAATTAAAGGAGTGGGAAGATTGATGTGTGCCAGATCTCCTAATTTAGAAGATGTTCTACTGGTGAAAGGATTAATTGCCAACCTTATTAGCATTAGTCAGCTTTGTGATCTAGGTTTGTTGGTCAATTTTTCACAATCATAATGCATAGTCAAAGATGAGAAAGGTGTTGTTCTAATGAGAGGTATAAGGTCCAAATATAATTGTTATCTGTGGGATCCTCAAATAACTGCTTATTCCTCCACATGGTCTATAACCAATGAGGATGAAGTGAAGTTATGGCATCAGATTCTTGGACATCTTCATCCCAAAAGAATGAAGGAAATAATGTCTATAGGAGCCATTAGAGGAATGCCAGACCTTAAGATTAAAGAAGGGAAAATCTGTGGAGAGTGTAAGATTAGAAAGCAGGGTATGATGCCTCACACAATGTTGCGACATCAGATTACATCCAGAGTGCTGGAACTGCTTCATATGGTTTTGATGGGACCAATGAAGATAGAAATCTTGGATGGAAAGAGGTATGTTTATGTGATAATAGATGATTGTTCTGGGTTCACGTGGATGAAGTTTATTAGAGAAAGATCAGACTTGTTGAAAGTCTTCAAAGATCTGGGTAAAAGTATTCAGAGGAAAAACAACATTGTGATTATAAATATTAGAAGTGTCCATAACAAGGAATTTGAGAGTGCAGAATTCTCAGAGTTTTGTAATTATGAAAATAACAGTCATGAATTCTCTTCTCAGCTGGGTGGAATTGTTGAACAGAAGACCAGAGGGATACAAGAATCTGCTAGAGTATTGTTTCATGCCAAGCAACTGTCATTGGTATTTTGGGCTGAAATTATGAATATTGCGTGCTACATTTATAACAAAGTCACATTAAGAGGAGGTACTTCAACCACTATCTATGAGATATGGAAAGGGAGGAAACCTACAGTCAAGCACTTGCATACGTTTGGAAGTAAATGCTTTGTATTAACTGGCAAAGATCAAAACGGTAAGACAACTCCTATAAGTGATGAAGGGATATTTTTGGGGTACTCTTCAAGCAGCAGAGCCTATAGATTCTTTAACTCCAGAATTAAAATCACTAAGGAATCTATCAGTGTGATAATTGATGATTCAATTACTCAACAAAGGATGAATGTTGAGAATGATGTTGGGACATTCTCTGTGCAAACTAGGAAAGAAGAAAGATGCAATCTTTCTAGCATTGTTACAAATGATCCTCAACTCACTTCAGGTTTCTCTGTTAGAGGTCAGGCAGAGCTATCCAAGGAACTCATAGCAAGACACCCTTCTGAATATACAAAGAAAATTTCAAACTCTTGTCTTGTCTTTAAGCTGGAACCAAGGATGAGTTATATCATTCAAGAAAATAAGCTCTTGAATTACATCATTGAAACAAGTGTCTAAGATGTATTTTATTTTCACAACACTGAATTCTTGATGAAATAATTCTACAATGCGGATGGATGTATTTTTGGGAACACTGTAGAAATTAACTATGATAAGGCAATAAGGGGTTGCTCTAAACTAATGTGGATGAAGCAGATGATGAAGGGATATAATGTCAAGCTGAATGGTATCACATTAGACGGTGAAGATCTTAGGGTTGTTAAGTATGTTACTCAACATGGCTGGAGCAAGAGCCTTGACTGGAATCTTAATAAAAAAAAGATGGTTATTCTGAAGTGTGTGGAGTATAAGGATTGGCTGAATGGTATGGGTACTAAAGCATTGTGTGCAAGTCAGTTTGAGGACATAAGTTGTGGGCTAAGTACTTGCCCTATGAAAGATTTATAGCAGTTACAGGTATGGAGGAAGGCAATAAACACTGTACCTTTCCTCTATTTTCAGAGGCATAGTAAGCCTAAGTAGGATGTTATTAAGAGATTGAAGAAGACAAGTTTTAGCTCTTTGGCAAGGAAGTTTAGTGTCAACTCTCCTAAGGCTTGTGGCAACAACAAGAAGTGCAGAAGGATCTTTGATAGGGGAAAGAGGTGGCATAGCACCTGAAGTTTGTCAATAATGTGTGTTTCCACCAAGTATTGTGTGTTTCCATTTTTTTGTGTATGCTTGAATACATTGTGTCTGGACATTGTCTCCCTTTGTGTTGTACTATTCAAGAAGAGTTCTGGAATTGGTTCTGTGATGTCAGACAATGTGTCTTAACAAGTTTCTTTTGGTGTATGGAGTTGATGTGCAGTGGAAGTGTGAATGTGATGGCTGGTGATGTTGTGTTATAAGATTTGGAATTGCTTAAGGTGTTTTACTTGGTCTCCACCTTCAGGGGGAGAACTGATTATGTGTGACAGGGGGAGATGTGTACCTATCTGCTATGTAGCTGTTTTGGTACATCCTATACAAAGCATGCATGATCTCATGCAACCTGTTTTTGTTTGGCTCTAGTGAAACTATAGTGTCAGACAAGATGTCTTGACATTGCTCAGTCCGGATAGTTATGTTACTTGGTTGTGATATGTCTAATGTAATGTCGTGACATTGTGCACATTTATTTTGGGCTGATCACTAATGAATTTTCAAGGCAAGGAATTTGATGGGAAACTTTATGCTTGAAGCATGTTGTGTATTTTTGGCTGGGTCATAGGAAGAAAAAAACAATGTCTATCAGAATGTCAGGACATTGTACCAAGCTGTTTCAACCAAGACCGTCAAGAGTCTATGTGTGGTTAGCATGCCAAGGATGGTGGATCTAGTCAGCAGTGCTCTAATAGTAGGTCTAAAAAACTTGTTTCTTTGGTGCATGCGTAGCGTGTTTCTATGACATGGGAAGTGTCTTGATTCATGTTTGGAAAATGAGACCTAGAGTTAATAGATTTGTTTCTCACTTGTGGATGGTGGTCCATTTTCAAGGTTGACTTATCTATTTCCAACGTTTTTTTCTTGACATCTCAGGTGTTACAAACAAGGATTTTGTGCTATATAAGGTCTGAAGCATGCTTGCTTTTTCATCCCCTCGCATTGTACTTCAAACATGAGCCAATCCTCCAAAATTTATAATAAGAAGGAACCTCTGAATGAAAAGAAGGATCTTGTTTTGGGTGGGAATGGTGATGAAGACTGAGTTCAATTTGTTATCTCGGGAGGTTGGAGGGAATAGCTAGTTTTTGTCAGTTTATTTTGTTAAAGTTTTTGTTTAACTATTTTCATTTGGGGTCTTAGGTTGATGTCTTTGGTGTTTTTTTTTTGTGCTGCTTTTCTTGCTATGTGTGTGTTTTTGTTCTTACAGAGTCAGTTTTGTTTACTTGTTATTTGTAAAATCTTAGCTCAAACAGGGGGAGAAAATAAGTAAAGGTCTCTAAAGGTGGTATTGTTGGTTGATTTTCGAGATTGTGTTGGGTCTGGGATGTCCTATCAGATGTTTTGTCTTTCTGAATATGTTTTGGGATCTTTTGTGCTTCTGCCATATGTGTTTCTAATGACTGTGGCTTCTGCCATATGTGTTTCTAATGACTTGAACTAGTTTAGTTCAAGCTTGTGTTCAGGTTGGTTTTCTTGTGCTTCAGGTTAGTTTTCTTTTGCTTCGGAAAAGTTTCTTCTTCTGATTTGAGAGAGAGATTTATTCCTCCGTGACAAGGACCGGTTTTGGTGTCTAGAGGGAGTGTTGTGGATATTCCCAAAGATGCAGGTTATCTTGTTCCTCATGTACACACACAGTCTCCAGGGTTTATTGTACAAAAGGTGTTTTAGCCAAAATTTGCCAAAGGGGGAGACTAAAGGTTCCATGGTTTATGGATTGACAACAATTTTGCTAAAATATGGTTCACTACAAGATGTCGTGTGTGATGTTGTAACATGTTTGAAATTCTGGTATCAGACGTGTGATGTTAAGGTGTGATGTCACAACAACACACTCTGCACAATGGACAGCAATAACAGTAAAATAACACCAAGAATTGTTGACCCAGTTCGGTTACAACCAACCTACTCTAGGGGCTACCAAGCCAGGGATGGAATTCACTACTTGTAGATATAATTTACAGACTCAACAACCCGTTGACAATCTCCTAAACTTATACTCTACTAATGACTTCCTACCTAAGAAACCACTTAGGTATGAGAACACCACTCAATCCCTTACAAACACTCAAAGAACCCACTTTGAGTACCCTTGATCTTACTTTCTAGCTTCGATCAAGTCACACAACTCTCTTTGCTTCACAGCTTTAGAGAGGACAGAAACTCAACACCTATTCAAACCCTAGAATAGTGTAAATACAAGCACTTTAAACAAACTCTAGACACTAAGCCTCCTGCTCTTGATCTTCTGAATGTTTTCTGTACTTTTTCCTTTGGTCTTGTGCACTTTATATAGCTCCTTAATTGGGCTTGGACTTGTCACAATATTTGATCAGATTTGTTAATTAAAACTGAATCTTCAAAACAGATTTTATCCCAAAATCTTTTTAAATCTTCAACCTTTTAATTCTCCAACAGACCTACAATCAAATCTCCCATGTAACAGAAAATATCTATCCCAAGATATTCTCATCCAATGAGTCAACCACTCTCCACAATTCCAGCTAACACGTGTGCCCTATTAACCACACAACCTGCTGTTGTTAATTCTGCAGATCTGATGTTACAACATCACCTGTGTGACATCAGACATCCAACTTCAGCACTTAAATACTTAACACAGCCCAGTGTTAAGACTTCAATGTTGTAACATCAGCACCTTGACATCAACATTGAATATACTTTGTTTTACCAAAATTCCAGCCAATCCAGGAACTAACAATCTCCCCCTTTGGCTAATTTTGGCTAAAACAACCTCTGCACTCTGCAATCAACTTCTGCGCTCTGCACCTTCAGAGATTTCAGCAGCAGAATAATCTTCAAAAGTTTGAAACTCTCTAGCAGCAGTTTGACACTTTGCATAGTCTTCATCACTTGATCTGCTGCAGCACCATCTTCATTGTTGACAACAGCCAATTGGTGCTCCCCCTCTAAAACATGAACCAACATCACAGCTGTTTAGTAGCTCACAATGTACAGCACTTTACTCCCCCTAGATGTCTGCTTGGCTGCACTCTTCAAATGTCATGATATCTTCACAAGTTCAGTCAAAACTCCCCCTTAATGCAGCAACAAACTTTTCAACACCTTTTAGCAGCATCAATCTATCCCCCCCTTAATATCTGCATCACATTAGCAGCATATGGCAATAAAACTCTTTGATACACTTGACTCTCTTGGCTATTTTCTCCCCCTTTTTAGCCACAATTAGGCAAGTTTCTATAAGAGGCCCTATTAACTATAGTCAGTAAACCCTAGCTCTCATTGTTAGCCTCTCAGTTAGTAAACAGGCAAAACAAATCATAGAAGGAAACTAAAAGCATAAACAGTGCATAAACCAGCACAATATTCAAATTACAAAACCAACATAAAAAACTACAAACTGAAACTACTTTTTAAAAACAGCAGATGGAGTTTAGTCTTCATCCGAGCTGGTACCATCAGCATCTTCATCACCCTCATCTGACCTGGAATCCTCAGTGTCACCATTCCCATTGTCTTCCCCCTGTTCCAAGTCTTTAATCATCTGCTCAATCTTCATTTTCCTGTCAGTGCTGGTCTTGATAACCATATCAAGATCCCTGCAGGTTGCCCTTAATTCTTTAATCAGCTCAGATTTTGTACTGGCCTTCTTAATCCCAGAACTTGATGTTGTAACAATGTCTGGAACATGACTCCCAGCAAACAGTTTGGGATGCAAAGATAAAGTTGATTCCCTCTTACATGCTACCTCTGAGCTGGTTAAGATACCAGGATGTTGATCCAAGATCATTCCACATATAAGGGAAGGGAATGATATAGGCATTTTGATGGCATTGGTGGCACCATGCTTTACTACTTGATCAAATATATAGCTTCCATAGTTGAGCTTGACCTTTTTCCCTATAGCATAGATGAACCATCCTAATCCCACAATTATAGTGGTTTTGTGATTAGTAGGTACCCAGTTGGCCATGCCTATTCTGTGCAGAAAAGCATATTTGACACTCAACAGACTGGCTAACAACTTTCCTTCTACGGGCCAAACATCTACCTGCCCAGCAGTGATTTCTTTGCATATATCATTGTTAGAGGCTTCTAATTCCCCATAATCTTCCTCATTTCTTCCTAAGTAGGCATTGATCATCTCAGGAGAAAACCAGACACACTTACCCCTGATGGTAACTCTTCTGAAAGTTCGGCTCTTGCTGTCATTTATCGATTCAGGTATATTAACTATGAATTCCCTGACCAGTCTATCATAGCAATCAGCCAACCCTGACACAGTCCTTATGAGACCAGCAAGCTTAATTAGGTCAATAATTTCAGTAGATTCTAAGTCTTTTGCTACTACCTCTCTTTCCAGAGCTACCTTTCTTAGGCTCACACACTTCCACAAGGATGCACTTCTGGCACTGTGAGATGAGATGTTATCAGGCACTTGATTTGTAGCAGGGTTGATGTCTTGAACATCACACTCAGAATCTGACTCTTCCCTGATTCTCCTCTTCTTACCAGACTTGGCACCTTTGCTCCACGACTTGGGAGAGTTTGTAACTGAAGTCCTTTTCTTATCTTTCCTTTTTCCAATTCTATCATCATCAGATGAGTCCTCAATCTCTATAACCTCAACTTGTTCCTTTCCTTTACCCCTGTGTCTTTCATTCCTAGGGGACGATGTTCTGACATCAAGACTGACATCAGTGTCATCAGGATCTTCACCTTCAGCTTCTTGACTAAGGGCCTGTCTTTGAAGACTTTTGTCCTCTCCTTGAGAGTCGACTTGTTCAGCAGGCATTTGCCTTAGAGGGACAGAAATCCCTTTCACCCGTATCCCCTTCTCAAGGATTTTGGTGGCAAGCTGTTCCAAATGCATGTCTACATCAAACTTCTCCTCGACAGCTTGAGAGGATGATGACCTAGCTTCAGGTTTGTTTACCGTGGTTGAGGGTTTAGGGTTACTTGACTCTGGAAGAGCAATAGAAATGAGTTCTTCGAAAGAAACCCTAGTTCGTACTTGCTCAGATTTCTTGGAGGGGACAAACATCGTTCCTTTGTGACAGACTAGGTTTGAAGGAGAACTTTCTATTCTGTTGAGATTTAGGGAGATGAAGCGTTGCAATGAGAATGTTTTGGTAAGTATTCATGTAGTCTCAATAGAGTAAGGCGTCTGATTTTGAATACTCTTTAAAGACCAATTACTAATTTTCTCCCTCCATAAAGACTTTCCTTTTAAACATTTAAAAGAATTCACATCAGGACTCACTAACTCTGAGTGATCTTTCAGCATCCTGATGTCATAGTCTGATGTTGTAACATCAACTTGAGCATCAATAGTTGAATTTCCTTCAAGAGAAATCCACTGATAGCAGTTATCCTTGGTTCTGGCACCCTTCATAACAATCTGATTATGCTCATCAGAAACCACACACTCATGCTTAGTGTAGTTTACCTTGTAACCTTCATCACACAACTGACTTATGCTGATCAAATTTGCACTTAAGCCACTGACAAACAGAACATTGTCAAGTTCAGGTCTACCATTACCTTGTACTTTCCCAACTCCTGCAACAACACCTTTTTCTCCATTGCCAAATATGACCTCCTGAGAGGGGCAAGGTCTAAGATCATCAAACATGGATCTACATCCAGACATGTGCTTGGAACACCCACTGTCAAAATACCATGTTCCTTCTTTATCACCCATGTGAGCCAATAGGCACTTCACCTTCTCCTTAGGTACCCATTGTTTAACAACTTTGGGCCTGTGCTCTCTCCATCTGTTTTGAGGTTGAGGGTATCCATGAAGCTTGTAGCAAGAGTACTGCATATGTCCAAACCTTCCACAGTAATAGTATCTCACCCTTTCATCTCTGAATCTTCTGCCATGATGAGATTGCTTATGCTGCCATCCATAATCTGATCTCCTCCTACCATAACTGCCCTGCCATCTATTATGTTGATATCTTCTCCCATAAGACGGCTGAGAATGTTGTTTCCTGGATTGTCTCCCATGATGGTGTGGCTTTCTTCTTCCATATATATAAGGAACATCATTGGTGTATCCATAACCATAACCATACCCGTTGTCCTGATGTTGAAACATCTGATGAGACATGTGCTGTTTGAACTGAGCAGCTTGCATGCTCTCATGGTATTGTGGGGGCATATACTGACTAGCTCCTTGTGGCTGCTTTCTCTTCTGATAGGGACCAGTCTTCTTCTCAATCTTCTTAGGTTGTGAAACATCAGCTTTCTTAGGGGTAGGATCCTGCTTCTTTGGCTGATGTTGAGATGAAAGTTGTGACACTTCCTTCTTTGAACCTGAAGTGCTTCCTTCAGAAGTTCCCTTATCCTCAACCACATAACCTATCCCAGCTTTGTCTCCAACAGCTTTTTCTGACTGAAGAATCTTGTCAAGTGTGTCTGTACCACAGCTCAGCATCCTAACAGACTTGGTCATTTGATCAAGATGAGCTCTAACTAGCACCACTTCATTTTCCAGATCTGTCTTTTCATTCTCTAGCTGAGCAATCTATTGCTTGTGGCACTTGTTTTCTTGACAAATCTCAGCACTTTTTAAACACAACTCTTGATAGGTAGATGCTAACTCCTCATAAGTTACTTCTCCATCACTAGAATCATCATCAGAAACCACAGCTCCAGTTAAAGCTCTCACATGCTTTGCTGACTCACTTTCACTTTCACTATCAGAGTCAGACCAGGAAACTGTCATGCCCTTCTTCTGCTTTTTCAAGAAGGTGGGACATTCTTTCTTGACATGTCCTTACCCTTCACACTCAAAGCACTGCACTCCTTTATCTTGGGCAGTTTTCTCTTCATCCTTCTTGCTGGTGTCAGAAGTCATGTTCTTGACATTAGGCCTGGAGTTATTATTCATTCTCTTGAATACTTTGGTGAACTGTCTTCCCAACATCACTATGGCCTGAGATAGATCCTCCTGGGATTCAGATTTCTTCCCTTTCTCTTCTTCACCATTTGTCACCAGGGCTATACTCTTTGGCTTCTTTTCTGGTTCTTCCTCATTCAACCCAAGCTCAAAGGTTTGAAGAGATCCAATGAGCTCATCAACTCTCATCTTGCTGATGTCTTGTGATTTTTCAATGGTAGTAACCTTCATCTTATACTTCTTAGGTAGGGACCTAAGGATCTTCCTCACAAGCTTTTCATCTGACATCTTCTCACCAAGAGCACTAGATGCATTGGCCAGCTCAAGAACACTCATGTGGAAATCATGAATAGTCTCATCTTCCTTCATCTTCAGGCTTTCAAATTTTGATGTTAAAATCTGAAGTCTTGACATCTTGACTTTAGATGTTCCTTCATGAGTAGCCTGCAAGATATCCCATGCTTGCTTAGCAACTTCACAGGTATTAATTAACCTGAAGTAATTTCACACATTCCACTTAAAGTAATTTCCCTTATAATTAATTTCTTAACATTTGTGATGAATAGGTGAGATCTCTCCCTCTAGAGATGACAAATTCTCTCTCAGTCGCCCTTTTAGCTTCAATCTTGGGCTTTTACAAGACACAAATACTCTCCTAGCTTTAATCTTGAGCTTTGAACAAGACACCAAACATCTATCCTCCCATAGAATAGGAGGAAATACGATTACTCTGATTTCCCAAATCTCTTTACGAGAATACGTAGGCATAAGATTGCGAAATCTTAGCGAACACACAAATCAAAAACCTTAGGTCCAGTACCTTCCCAAAAACAACAGAAAACCCAAAAACTACAAAAACAATCTCTCAATTCTACCAAAGGAGAAACTTTCCCAATCCTCATCAGATAAACACAAGAAAGCATTTCAAATTAGCAGAAATACATGCAAAAGAAGCTTCCTATAGATTACTATAGATACTCTGGGTGTTAATAGTTTTCCTTTATATAACCAGACCCCGATCCCCGATCTCTTAGCATATGTTAAAGAAAACATTTGCGTGCAAGGTTAGTTTTAGATTTCTTCCCCTTCCTTTCTAGCTTCATAGGATAAATACACGAATCAGAAAGTAGCACAAATCATGTGGTAAGGTGGTCGCGTCACTGAGTAAAAACCGACAGCTACCGAAAAATGGCGACTCTGTTGGGGATTTTTAGGATTAGATTTCCTAAGAGGTCTAGGCCTTGCTTTGCATTTATTTTTCTGCTATCTTACTTGCTTTCTCATTTTTTATATATCATCTGCTGTTATATTACTTGATATCCTTGTTTACATTACTGTTATTTGGGAATGCGATTAATACGCATGTGGTGAGTGCGAGAGAACATTAAGATAAGTGGTGGCATATTCCGGGAGGCTTATAGGGCGTGAATCCCAACCAAGCTAACTTGAGGGTCCACCGAATCAGTGGAGGTGCCCGCGTGGAATTACCAACGAGCATGTCGTGAAAGCATTGTTTTTTCCCATTGGGTTACCCTTGAAACTGAGGTTTAGTAGACAGTTAACCATTTGACCATTAGGTAGTGCGGTGACTATCGGGAATAGTTGATACACGATACTACACTCAAAAGAGATTCATCTTGGGATATTACAGCTCTCATGAGTCAGTTGGTTTGTTGTTAATATCCTCAAGAGGGGTCAATGATTTTGGAACCTTTGTTAGAACCCGTTCTACAGGTACAAATTTCAACCTCTAGTACACACCTTGGGGATGGGTAGATCCATGGCTCCATGCTCGTGACGATGAACCCTTAAACCCATGGTTTCAAATGTTTTTATTTGCTGCCTTCATGCAAATATCAGAGGTTACGTTATGGATTTCGGAAGAAGAAAAATGCCCAAGTACACCTTCAAGGTTCCAAAACTAGAAGACCTAAGGAAATTTGGACGAATGATTACTAATCCCGAGGCTTTCAGAGCTAAGCACGGAGGACTATTGTCTCTTTTGAAAGTCAACATGGTTGAAGAGATCCTGTCTACAATGGTTCAGTTCTACGCCGGTATACCATTGCTTCACTTTCCCAGATTACCAGCTCACACCAACACTGGAAGAGTACTCCCACCTGATTGATTTACCTATCACTAATCAAGATCCATTTTCTGGACTGGAAGAAATTCCAAAAGATCAAGCCATTGCAAGATCAATCTCTTTGGAAGAGTCAGAAATCAGGACTCACATGACCACCAAGGGAGAGATCCAGGGTTTACCGGCTATATTCCAGATGGAGAAAGCTTTATACTTTGCCAGTATAGGAAATATAACTGCTTTCAAGAATGTCTTTGTTCTACTCATATATGGGTTATTCCTCTTTCCCAATATCTACAACTTCGTCGACACCAATGCTTTTAAGATATTCTTAATTGGGAACCCAGTCCCAACCTTGCTCGCGGATGCTTATCATTCTGTACACTTAAGGAATTTGTACAGTGAAGGGACGACCACATGTTGTGTATCATTACTCTACAAATGGTTTATTTCCCACTTGCCCAAATCAGCTGCTTTTTGGGATCACAAGAGTAGTCTGCGATGGTCGCAGAAGATTATGTCTCTTACCAATTCTGACATAGATTGGTACAATCGGATCTATGACGGAGTAAAAATCATTGACAAATGTGGAAATTTCCCTAATGTACCCCTCATTGGTACTAAAGGATGGATCAACTATCATCCAATTTTAGCTCGCTGTCAACTTGGATACCCGATGAAGAATATCCCACATAATGCTCATCTGGAAGGTCTTTTCTTCAAGGAAGGAGAAAATGACAGGGAACTAAAGAAAGAAATAGTGCATGCCTAGCAACATATTCACAGAAAAGTGGGAGAGTCCCTGGGGAGGCCAAACTGCATCTCTGCAGAGCCTTATCTCCACTAGGTGCAAACTAGAGCCATCAAACTGAGGATGCCTTACCCTCGTCTAGAAGTTTTTCCCTTAAAGGAATCTGTCATATATTTCATGTCCAATACGAAAAAACTCCAGATCCCTCTCAACAAAGTCCAACGTGAGAAGAACTCTTGGAAGAACAAGTACCAAATTCTTAATTTGGAATGTACCAAGATTCATAAACTGCTAAAGGAAAAGGATGCTCTGATTGAGATATTATAGCAGCATGCCATAGAAAGTCAGGAGGAACGAATAAATTTGCTCACTCCATTCACTTGGCAAAGGATCATCGACCCAACAACGGCTGAATGGGCCCGATCGAAGAAAAGAAAAATTCAAGAACCAGCATCTGAGCTCTCCTCAGAGAGAACTCAGGATCCATAGGCCTAATTTTCCTTCTCGCACTTTGTAAAATACTGTACTTTTCCCTGTAAAATACTGCAACCTTTCGAGTTCAATAAAAGGGTCTCCCCCGCTGTGTGATATTTGCAATATAATTGTTAAAAGTTCTTTTGAAAACAAAAACAAAAAAAATATATATCATTCTTTTCATATCATTCATCATTCTCACATAGCACATCTTTGTCTTTGAGTCTCACATATGTGACGCACTCTAGAGTCAAACGGTCTCATTCGTACAATACTCGGGCCAATTCACAAAAGAAAATGAACGATCTCGAAGAAGAGAACAGAGAGCTGAGAGAAGAAATCAACGCTCTAAAAGAGAGTTTGGAGAAACTCCACAACACCATGGAATCCCTGGCAGCAGCCCAGGAACAACAACATCAAAGGACTGTGATCTCGGAGATTACGTCTACACCAACATTTGAGACACCTGGCAGTCATCCTCAGTACAAAATGCCTAAAGGTTTCCTCTGTGGAATGCCTCTCAACTTTATACCTGAAGGATACATCCCACCGGTCACTGAAGACTCAGAAGTCATAGCAGGAACCACCAGACCTGAAGGTTACAAACTTCATGTAAATGAAGATGCGAGGGTTGCAACAGAAATTCCTGAAGGTTACAAACTTCGGGTCACTGAAGCGCTAAGAATTACTACCATAATGTCTATACCACAACCAGTGGTACATAGTATCCCTGAGGAACAGATCCCGCGAGTTGCTTCTGACAGAAATGAAGAAGTATACGAAAGGATGAATGAATTCCATGAACAATTCTTGGTAATGCAGAAGGAACTGCACGCCATTCGTGGACAGGACTTGTTTGGCAAAGACGTCGCCGACCTCTGTTTGGTCCCCAATGTAAAGATACCGCACAAATTCAAAGTGCCCGACTTTGAAAAATACAAAGGCAACTCTTGCCCTCAAAGTTATTTGGTAATGTACGCTCGGAAAATGTCTACCTAGACAGAAAATCAATAGCTACTGATCCATTACTTCCAAGACAGTTTATCCGGTGCCGCACTCAAATGGTACATGGGTTTGAACTGTGCCAAGATCAGTACTTTCAGAGATCTTGGGGCAGCCTTCGTTCAGCAGTATAAATACAACTTGGACATGGCACCAGATAGGGAGCAGCGCAGAGCAATGTTACAAAAGGATAAAGAAACCTTCAAGGAATATGCTCAGAGATGGCGTGAAATTGCTGCCCAGATCTTTCCTTTGCTCTAGGAAAAGGAAATGACAAAGATCTTCTTAAAAACATTAAGCTCGTTTTATTACGATCGAATGGTTGCAAGTGCACCTAGTGACTTCACTGAAATGGTGAACATAGGAGTGCGCCTCGAAGAAGCATTCTGAGAAGGACGATTGGTCAAAGATGCAGAGCCATCTAGCAGTACCAAAAGATACGGTAGTGCTTTCTAAAAGAAGAAAGAGCAAGATATTAGTAATATCTCTCTGGGAAAGCAAAGGCGAAGGTATCAAACGGTAGCAGCAGTAACTCTCACTATCAACCCAGCGCCAGCTCCGACATATCAACCTCAGGTTGCTCAGAGCCAACTAAATCAACAATAGTATCAACAAAGGCAGCAACAGCCTCTTCAGCAGGCTCGCCCGAAGTATAATAACAACAATCATACTACACGACCATCGGGGTTCGACCCTATACCAATGTTATATGCAGAGTTATTTCCACTTCTGCTGGCCAAGGGGCACGTTCAAACCAAGAATCCTCTTACAGTACCAGAAAATCCACCTTTTTGGTTCAAAGAAGATCAAACTTGCCCTTACCGTCAAGGAGGATCAGGACATAACATTGAGAATTGCCTCAGCTTCAAGTCTGATGTACAAAATCTCGTCGGAAACGAGGTTTTATCTTTCAAAGACACTAATACAAATGTTCAGACGAACCCATTACCGCAACATGAAAAGACTACAGTGAATTTGATAGAAGAAGAACATGGCAGCAGTTATCAAATTCACAATGTACGCTTACTGGGAACCAACCTAGTAAAAATGCATTGCAGATAGAGCAGGAACAGCCATGTGCCATCTCACAACTATCATCAGTGTGATATTTGTTCCAAGAACAATCAAGGATGTGCCATAGTACAAACAGCTCTACAAGAACAAATGGATCTAAGCTGGATTCAAGATCACAGGATTCGTGAAGTAAACATGGCCCATGCACATCCAAACATTGTTAAAAACCATGACATTCGTGGAATGAACTTCGATCTAGTGACAATGCATTCAAGACAATGCCAGTATTACAATTTTCTGCGACACGATTACAGAACTTTCCTGATTTACTCAAAAGACAATTAGGGATTCTCTTTTGTATAAGAGGCCCTTCAGCGTCAAATGGATCTCGGATGGATCCAAGGCTACCATGAAAGGAATGATCATCAGGTTAACATGGTTCAAATCTTTGACATCCGCTTAATAAATACCAGTCTAGTGGAATTGCATTCCAAGGAGGTCAGAATTGGATTTCTGGCCTCGCACGATTACCAAGACTGCAAAGAATGCTACAAAAACGACCAAGGTTATGCTCTTGTACAAAGAACTCTTCAACATCTGTTGGACCACTGGTGGCTCCCGATCTACTAGGATGAAGACACACAACAAGTCAGTATGACTAATGGAAATCCTGATAGACACCAAAGTTGTGATATCCGCTTACTAGAAACAGATCTAGTAAGGATGCACTGCATACAAAGTGGATACGGTCGGGTACCACCTCACAATTATGAATGTTATGGAGTATGCTCGGAAAATAACCAATGATTCTATCTCGTACGAGCAGCTATCTTACATCAGTTAGACCGAAAGGAAATTCAACCACGCTTGAATTCTCAATCAATCAACATGGTACAAGGTTGCCTCCCTGTTCAAAACAAGAACCAAGGACTACTGAACAAAAACATTGTCACAGTCTCCAATAAAAGAGAACCTATCAATCATGGAATAACCAAGGATGTTTGTGCCATAATTCCTCTGCTCAATGAGTTAAAAATCTCTCTTAACAGTAGAAAAGTGTCTGACCTGCCCAATATGGAACCAATCGAGGTTGCCTACAATGGTCAGAAGGCCCAAAAAGCCCCTGTGGTCGTCTACTTACCAGGTCCAATACCATACAAGTTAGAAAAGGCTATCCCATACAAGTATGGTGCAACGACCATAGAAAATGGAAAAGATACTCCATTACCCTCCGTTGTGAACTACTGACATCAGTCGAGTTTCCCGGAGCGGACGGATCTTCAACAGAGGAGTTGGAGAACCTTCCAAAGAAAAAGAACCTCAAGTCGAAGTTCCTAATCAACCATCCGGTCAATCCAGCAACACGGAACCTATAAAGAACAACGATGAAATGCTACAGCTTATCCATAAAAGCGAGTACAATATTATGGATCAATTGTTACAAACTCCGTTTCGAATCTCTATATTATCTCTCCTACTTAGTTCAGAAGCTCACAGAGAAGCTCTACAGAAAGTCTTAGAATAGGACTTTGTAAAACAAGATGTGATAGTGGGTCAGTTTGACAGCATTATCTCCAACATCACTTCCTGCAACAATTTGGATTTCAGTGATGAAGAACTTCCGGAGGAAGGCAAGAACCGTAATATGGAACTCAATATCACAGTCAATTTCCAGGACGATCCTTTAGCCAGCGTACTGGTAGACACATGTTCATCCTTGAATGTCATGCCAAGGTCATCTTTGGTACGACTATCTTTTCAAGGTACTCCCATGAGAGGCAGTCAGATCATCGTCAAAGCCTTTGACGGATCCAGAAAAACAATTATCGGCGAATTTAATCTTCCCATAACCATCGGTCCTCACACTTTCCAAGTCACTTTCTAGGTCATGGACATCCGAGCAGCATACAGCTGTTTATTAGGAAGACCTTGGATACACAAAGTTGGGACAGTCACTTCGACACTCCACCAGAAGCTGAAGTTCGTCAAGAACGAAAAATTAGTCACGGTATGCGGAGAGCAAGCTTTAATCGTGAGTAACTTATCATTATTCTCCTGTGTAGAACCAGAGGAGGTCATTGGAACTTAATTTCAAACACTCTCGGTGAGCAATGAGGATCGCCAAGAAAAAGGGACATCGATTTCCTCATACAAAGACGCTCTCAAAGTAATGGGGAATGGTGACATAAAAGGATGAGGACATATTGTAATTCCTGCTGATAACAAGACAAGAAAAGGTCTTGGTTTTTCTCCAACATGTACCCAGACTATAAAGAAGGATGAAAGTTTTCGTCCCATTTAGGATTTCTTTCACAACGGAGGCTTCCTCCACCCAGTATCTCAAGAAGTCCACACCATCGATGGGAACAACTCTTCTGATACCAATGAAGAATGGAAATATTATCTCAACGATGAAGGTTATATATCTCAGGGAGAAACGTACATACCATTCTGCTCTCCAAAGCAAAGTCCCAGATATATACGAAGATCAGATGTTAGAATGATCTACAGAGATTGTGATCCCGAAGGATGCCGTGCTCCACCCAACTCATTAGAGGAAGATGTAACGCCCCGGTTTTGTTAGATTTATTTAATCGAGTCGATTTAATTATTTTGGTCTTTATATTATTTTATTCTTGGTTTTTATTTGGTAAATGTGTTATGTTTATCATTAATATGTTTTATCGCGTTTTGAGAGCGTTTGCGAGAAATTGAGTGTAGGGGCATTTTGGTATTTTTGGCTTGGTTAGATATTATGTTTTTCATTTAAAATAGAAACATAGAGAGAAAAATAGAAAGAAATGAAGAGAAGAGAAAAGGAGAGTGAGAAGAAGAAAAAGAGGAAAACTTGGAGTGTAAGGAATCGATTCAACCGACACTTCGAAGCGCGATTAATCGGGTAAGGGTGCGAAACTCGGTTATTCTATGCTTGTGTATGAATATGTATGTGTGTGTTTGAATGTTCTCTTGCTTTTCCTAGTTTTTCCATTTTAGGTTAAAATGAGAAAAATGAATCGAAATCGATGTTTTCACGGTCGGAAATCGATATAAACTGTGTTGAATGATCGTATTATATGTATGAACATTGTTGATACTTGTTTTGATTGATTGAAAATGTTTTGGTTGGAGAAAGTGGGATTTTGGTGGTGTGAAACAGTGTAAAACGCAAGCAGAATTTTTTGTTTCTGGTGTAGACCGTCGGGCGGTGCTTTGAGCGTCGGGCGACGCTTTGGTTGCGCCGCTGCTCCGCCGGGCGATACCCAAGAGGCGCAGCTTGTCACGCTGCTGACTCTTTTAAAGTTTTGGTTGGGGTTTTACGCGGCTGCTTCGCCGGGCGATGTAGAGGCGAAGGGAGCACCGCCGAGCGAAAATAGGTATCGTCGGGCGCTCCTGGGGATTTTTCAATACTTTTGTTTTCTTTGAATATGCATAACTTTTGATCCGTACTTTGGACCGGGACGTCCCTAGTATCGTTGGAAAGCTAATGAGATGTTCTTTCTTATAAAAATGGTTTTGGGATTAGTGACCGATTTAATTGTGTCGGGAATTTGGAATAGTATTGTTTTGTCAACTTTTACCTTCGTAATTGTGTGCGATTGATGTGTTATCATGTGGTATGCTTTTGATATATAACGTATAGCTTGTGTGCTGTTATATGATGTGAATGTATGTGATGAAATGTTGTGATGATGGTTTGTGGCCTTATGGAAAATAAATGCATTGTGTTATGTTTGATTGTATATGCATGATTATGGATGTTGAAATGGTTCACATGGTTGTATATGTGTCTGCATTTGATTGTCATGAGTCATTGTATGTCAAGCATCATGATATGCATTCTTGTGATGTCGTGTGCCTAGTGGGTGTGAGCGACGAAACGATTCTCGAGGGAATCCTGATTTAACGGTTGTGAGCCTTATACAAAGAAGACCGAAAGCGACGTTATAGACGATTGTGAGCCTTATACAAAGAGGACCGAAAGCGATCAGATCGTGAGCCTTATTCAAAGAGGACCGAAAGCGATCCATAAACATCGTGAGCCTTATACCAAGAGGACCTAAAGTGACAGGGAACATCGTTTTCCCGACGAGGAGTTACACTAAGTAACAAGTGACGATTCCAATAATTCCTGAGTGAATTAATGATGAGAATGATGGATGGAACGGTACCGCATTGCATTTGCATAGAGTCGTTGTGTTGGTATCTTTGCATTTGCATAAATCATGAATGGATTGATTATGTGTGGAAAATCATGAATGGATTGATTATGGTTGGAAAATTGTGAATTGATTGATTATGTGTTGAGCTTGGGATAGCATTGGTGATTTGATATGCATTCGTGATAAATGTATGGATTATGGATGATATGTTTTATGTATAGACATATGCTATGTTTTGTGGGGATGTTGTACATTACAATGATTGTATTACTTATCTATGATATGCTATATATGAATATATGTGATGTGATGGTGTGTTTCCATATGTCATAACTTTGGCGTGCATTATGTGTGAATATGTTATTATGTGGGATTATTAGAAATATGTTATGTGTCTGTGGCATGCTATATGTTTTAGTATATGAAGCTTGTGGTGAGAATGTTGTTGTGTGCGTATTTCCTGTTATTACATAATTATATGCAACTATATTATAATTGTGTTTCTCACCCTTCTGCTGTGGTTTGTTACTCTATAAGGCAATTGCAGATTAGTTGTCTTGGAGGCTTTTGTGAAGATTAGTTCTCCCTCCGGTTGTCAGTCTGTCTGCTCTGATACGTAGCACGGGAGTCGGGGAACGCTTTTGTTATATATGTATACATTTGTTGGATCTATTTTGTATTAACTTTGTATGAATATTTTGATGTTATAAAATAATTTATTTTGTAAAACAAGTCAGTTATGGATCTTTCCGCTTTATTCCATAATTGAACTTTCCTTTTGTTGGAAAAAGCTTCCTGAATTACATTTATTCCATTTTGTGTTATGTATCAAATTTATGAGCAGGGATTGTGTTTGCTTTCTTTAAAATGTGGCATCCTTGTTTCTGTCTAAGAATAATAAATTTTTATTTACTCTGATTTATTTATGTATTATTTATTCGCGATGAGAATTGGGGTGTTACATAAGTGGTATCAGAGCAGGTCGGTCCGTCCGGCCAAGTTGTTGAGTCAATTAGTGTGACAGTTGAGTACTGTCGATGTTGTTTGTTCCTTAGTATGTGATATGTGTGTGAAACACTATCAGTCCTTTCTGGTTTTTCTAATCCTTTGTCTGCAGGATTTAGAATGAGATAAGTGGGGGGGAAGCTGGTGTTTCTCCAAGTTGCTTCAAGTATGGAGCGTTGGCTCAGTGTGTTGTAGATTGCAAGATTGTAACTGTTGGTTGGGCAGTGTTGTTCTCGGTTTCGGAGGGAATGCGGAGGTAAGGTTTATGTCAACTAAGGATTTGTGTCTTAGGTAGTTTGTGCACAAGATGCAAGAAATGCTATTATAGTTTGGTAAAGAAGGTTTATGCCCCATCATGATTGTCGGCTGTCTATTGACAAATTGAGGAACTGATTACCCTTAATCTCTTGTTGATAATAGACGGAATTATGTTGGATGGAATAGATGTGTCTCTCCGGCTTGAATAGTGTGTGCAATGAATTGTTTGGAATTAAGAAAATGGTTACAGATTATTTTGTTGAGTCGATGAAGATTCTAATATCGGAAGATGAGATGGATTAGAGGTTTTGGTATGTTGGTTCAGTTGGGAAGTCATTGAGAGAGAACGAGTGGGTATCGTTAATGGTTGTTCTCAGAGATTAGAGTGTGAACTCAAATTTGACGAAGGTGAGGATTTGAGTTTTGGATCTGCTAAGTAAGTAGAAGAACTTTTAGGAAGTGAAACTCAGATGTTTGTCATGTTTGTGATGATAGTGTTCTGGAAATTGGCAGGAAGCCACAGTGATGGGCCGTCAATTGTGCATGGTTTTCAGATGGGTTTTTTGATGAAACATTAGTGTGTCGACTTGAAGAGGTCCAGCATGGTTGGTAAGGAAAAGGATGATAGCATGAGGTTGTGTGTTAATCAGTGAGTAGTATGGAAACTTGTGGTTGTGTTCTAGATAGCTTGAGTTTTGAATTATGACGAATTGCGAACGATTTAAAGTTCCTTGATGGTATTACTTTTGTTATGGGTTGAGATCTCGTGTCAGCAGAAACCTTGAGTGAGTTGGAACCCTGTAAGAAGAATTGATATGGAATGCTGTAACCAAAGATTGTTAAGCTATTTTGGATAAATTGTTTCGAGCTCAGAATGAATTTTGAAGGTTATATATGTTATGGTTGTGGAGTATATGAATCGTATCTTCCATACTTGTTTGGATAAGTTTATAGTGATGTTTATTGGATGATATTCTGATTTATTTTAAATCAAAGGATGAGTATGTAGAGTATTTGAGGATTGAGTTACAAGGGTTGAAAGAGAGGGAGCTTTCTGCTAAATTATCGAAGTGAGAATTTTGATTGAAAGATGTTAGTTTTCTTGGATATGTTATTTCAGATGAGAGTATGGTTAATGGATCCATCGGAAGTAGATGCAGTTCTACAATGAGAGGCTTCGAAGTCGGTTAAGGAGATTAGAAACTTTTGGGCTTAGTTGGTTGTTACAGCAGGTTATGGAGGATTTTGTGAAGTTAGTGCTTCTGATATCTCAGTTGACTTGCAAAGGGTAAGTTGTAACACTCCATTTTTAATTATTTAATCGTCGTGTTTTATTTTCAATTGTTTGGCCTTGTTTAAGGGGTGTCTGAGTGCGAAGGGAGTAATGTTAATAGTGATAAGGTGTGGGGTGTGTCCATTAATAGTAATATGGAGCTTATTATTATTACTATTATTATTATTTTTTTTAATAGTATATTTTTTATTATTATTGTTATGACTATTATTATTATTATTAATATTATTAGTAAAATAAAATCTAATGTGAATGATTAGATAATGGACTGAGATGAAATAATAAGGGTAGTTTAGTAATTAAAGGAAGATTAGTGAAAATTAGTGGGGGTTTAGTCATATCAGAACTTTGGAGAGAAAAAGAGAAAAACTAAGGAGAGGAAGAACAAGGGTGTGCTAGGGCTATCATCTTCATCAGATTTTCGCAGGAATTAATCAAAGATTCGAGGTAAGGGGGAGAACGGGTTTAATATTGGTGAATTAATCATGTGAGGGTAGTGGGGAGTCCTTAACCCCGTAGGACTTCGTTGAATGTATGTTGTGGTATGATTATGTGATGTATATGTGGAAATCTGTGATGAATATTATGTGATGAACTTCTGATTTTGTCTGCATCTTGATGTTGTTATTGTTCTTGAATGTGAACAATGCAGAGTAGATTTTGATTTAGGTTTGGAGGATGAATTTAGACCAAAATCTAAGTTAGTAATGTAGGTAGAAGATGTAAGATGATTAATAGAACCTAAAATTGGTGTAGAACTAATTTTAGGACTGTTTTGGAGTGAAAACATGAAGATTTCGTAGCAGAACTCAGACTGGTGTGGAGAAAACAGGTTTGCGTAATAGATCTGGCCGTACGCGTATTGGGGAGGGCGTTACGCGTAAGGCTAGGCAGGACTAGAGGCATTACGCGTACGGGAAGGGCACAAGGAGGTTTTGGCACGGCCCTCTGCCCATACGCATAAGGATATGCGTATGGTGGCTTGGCAATACGCGTATGGGGTAGCTATACGCGTATCTAGATCTGAGAATGGAATTTGTGAAGGAAAATAGCTCTCTGCCCATACGCGTATGAGGTTAGGCAATACGTGTATGGCATGGCAAGGCAGGAAGCCTTACGCGTTTGGTACGTGTGGGAATGGGCGAGGGAGCTGGCCAATACGCGTTTGGCCCAGGGCAAAACGCGTATGACCAGCGAGTTTGCAGAATTTTACCGTTTCGCGATTTCTTTCCCGTGTTTGCGTCGGAATCGGTTTCCTTTGGTTTGAGAGGTTGGGAATAGATGTCAGAAGTTAAGAAGTGTAGATTTGGTGAAGAAAATAATTAATTTAATAATTTTGGTGAATTAATTAGTAATTACCTAATTAGTGGGCGAGTACCTTGTGAGGCGTGTAGAATGTGTTTGTGTGGCGCCGTTAGTGTGAGGTTCGAGCGGTCTTGGGGTAGTAGAGGTAATTCTTGGTGAATTAATGGTGAGTGTATGACGCACTTGGGATCAATGAGGATCGTATATTTTACTTGATGATAGTCTCTTGTGCATAATTTGTATGTGATGATGCAGTGTTGCAGGTGAGGTAATTCCAATGTGAATTACGGTAAGTTTATGGCTTACGTGTGATCAGGAGGATCGTGTAAATGCATAACTGATTATTATACATGTGTTATGTGTGTAATTTGTGTTTTGGTGAATGATTATTTTATGTGTGATCAGGAGGATCGTGAGAATGTGTAGTTTATTATACATGTGTGTTATATGCATAGTCATTATTGTGCATTTCATGGTGTTGGTGGGATGAATCATTGCTCAGGAGGAGTGTATGTGATTCATCCGAACTCCCTAGAGGAGTGTGGTGGGATAAATCATTGCCAAGTAGGGGTGTATGTGATTTATCCGAGTTCCATTGAATGAACCATGGTGATGTTGGTACCACATGCATTGTGTCTGTGTCGAGTTGCATTGCACTATTTCTTTGTTGATTGATTGGTGATTGAATGTGATAGTAGGTCGTGACTGTATGTTTGTATGATATATGTGAGTAACTACCTTCTAATGTGTATTATTCACTGCTTAATATTGAATGTAGTTCTCACCCCTTTGTTGTTATGTATGTGCTTCTTCGGAAGTACAGATAATCCAGGTACTTAGGTTGCTTGGAGTGCGTGTTGCTTTTTCGAGTCGTAGGAGTCGCTCTGATACGTAACACGGGAATCTTGGGGATTTTATTGATTGTCATTTTGTTTTGAATTTTGTTATGTATCTTTCGTTTGTTTGAATTTATGGTGGACCACGAGTTTAAGTGGAGTTTTTCGTAATTGTTGGCATGTGGCCGTGAAATGAATAAATAAATTATTTTCCGCTGTTTATTTCATTTAATAAAAAGGAGTTTGATGTTGATTTTATGAAAGTGGCATCCTACTTTATTTTTGGTGTAAAAACTCTGATTATTTCTTAGAATTATGTGTATTTTTCTTAAATGGGAAAGTGGGGTGTTACAATTGGTATCAGAGCAGGTCGGTCGGTCCGTCCGGCCAGGTTGTCTAGTATGAGTTGTGTCGTGGTATGCGACATGTGTGTAGAACACTGTCGGTACGTGCTTGTTTTCTAACCTTTTGGTTGCAGGAGTAGAGGTTTAGATAAGTGGGGGAGAAGCTGGTACTTCTCCAGGATGCTTCCACTCTGGAAGAACGGATTGGTAAGTAATGGAGTGTTATCATAGTTGGTAAGGAAGGGTCTATACTTCATCAAGATGATCGACTGTCTATGAACAAATTGGGGAACTGATCACCCTCAATCTATTATTGATAGTAGTCGGAGTCAAGATGAATGGATAGATGCGCCTTGACAATTAAGATAGCATGTGATGTGGAAGATGGTTGTGTTGAGTCGATATGGATCCTTATTATCTGAAGAGGATGTAGGAGAGAGGTGTTGTCAGTCGATCAAGTTGAAAGATGTCTCCGAGGGAGGACAATCGGGTATTGTTGGTGATTGTTTTTCAGTGAGTAGAGAACAAGTGAGGGCTAGAGATATGCCAGTGTTGGGTAATCCCGGATGTCTTTCTGAGGGTGGATCCGAGTTGGGTAATGATAGGGAACTGGTAACGTTGTGTGCTGAGCGAATGGGTGGGCATCTATTGGGCGAAGCCTCGGTGTATTAACGTTCGCGTTGTGGCGAGTTAGTAGTGAAGTTACAGGTGTTGAGTTACCTGTTGTTTGCGAATTTTTGAATTCATTTTCAGGCGAGATAAATGGATCACAGGCGTATTAATGAGGTAGATGTGGCTATTGATTCAGTACTTGATACGAGTCTGATGTCAATGGCTCCGTTCAGGAAGTGAACTTAAATTGGACGAAGGTGAATAGTTGAGGTTTTATCTGCTAAGTAAGTGGGAAAAAAACTATTAGGAGATGAGACTAAAATGTTGTTATGTTGTGTTAATGGTGTACTGGAATTGACAGGAATGCCACAGTGAAGGGCTACCAGTTATGCATGATTCCAATATGTGTTCCGGATGGAATAACAAGCATGATGTGTATAAGGGTATTGAGGCTATGGGAAGCAAGACTTAGAGTTTGGATGAGTTTTGGAGTTCTTAGAGTTTTAGGGCATTAATGGAAATTTTGAGAAAACCCTTGGGTGTGGAAGTAATATTGAGATTGAGAGTTCTTTTTGGTTGATTGTTGATATATGTTGGAATTTGTGGAATTTGGATTGTCTAGAGAATGAAATTGCGTATGGATTACTGACAGTTGCATAAGGTAACGATTGAGAATAAATGTCCATTTTCAAGAATAGATGATTAGAATGGTTTGGTTGAGTTTGATTGGAATTATAATTGTTTGGAAAGTTTGATACGAGTGGTGAATTTGTGTGAGTTGAGGCTTTGATCGATTTCCTGTGACTGGCTATGTTATCATCGGAATAGGTTGTTATTTACTTGGTTAAGCTGGTATGTGAGTCTGGACAAGATTGGATGAGTTCGGAGTGGTGTTCATTAGGGATATCTGGATCTATTATAAAGTCAGAAGGAGACTATGTAGGGTGTTTGAGAATCGAGTTGTAAGTGTTGAAAAGAAAGGCATTTTTATGCTAAATTATTCAAGTGAGAATTTTGGTTGAAAAGAGATTAGTTTCTTGGATATGTTAATTCTGATGATGGTATTGTTATGGATCCACCGGAGGTAGATACAGTTCTACAATGAGAGGCTCCGAAGTCAGTTAAGATGATTAGAAACTTTTTGGACTTTAGTTGGTTATTACCGGAGATTATGAAAGGCCTATGCAAGTTAGCATTTTGTTACTTCAGTTGACTTACAAAGGATAAGTCGTTTTTTGGGATGTTCAATGTGAGGAAAGTTTGAGAGGGCTAAAGTGGAATTGTCTACAGCTCCAATTTTGATTCTGTGTGATCCTAATAAACCGTTTGTGAGGTATTGGGATGTGTCTGTGACGAGTTAGTCAGGGTGGTGATGCCAGATGGTAAGGTCGTGGCTTATACTTTACGATAATTGAGGATTCATGATTACGAGATGGTTGCGGTTACTTTTGTGTTGAGAATCTGGAAGTATTATTTTTATGGTTTTGAGATCGAAGTGTTTAGTAATCACAAAGATATTAAGTACCTGTTTAGTAGTAAATAATAGAGTACGAGACAACGAGGATGGTTAGGATTCCTGATGAGTTATGACTTTAGCTGGAATTATCCTATTGGTGGGATTAACGTCGCGCCGGAGGAGTAAGTCGAAAGTTTTATACATGTCTGTTCTGATTATCAGCGGATTAGAACTATTTGAGTAGTTCAGAGACTTGTGTCTGGTGTGTGAGATAACACAGCAGAGTGTGAGGTTAGGTATATTAGAAATGAACTATGATCTTTCTGGTGAATATTAAAGAGAGTCAAAAGTTGGATAGGAATTGGTAGAGTTGATGGTTGCGAGTAATCAGAGTGTGCACCGAAAGCATGATGTGGCACATTTTTCTTATGCGTGGGTGACTTGTGAGAGTTCATAGGTTGAACCTTGGAAACAGGTGGGAACAATGAGACCATTGGACGTTTCAAAAATGAAAGTGTTAGGCAAAAGGTCTAAATATTTTTCATGGGCTGCTATGTAGATGGATGTTCGGGTTGTATGTTCGATTGGTGAATCGTAGCATTGTTGTAATAGTGTTGTATGACAAGGATGTTGGTGTTATGGTTATGTAGAGGTTGTTGAAACGATGTTGTGTCGTGGAACTTTATGTTCTTGGTTGTGGTGGCCTCGTTTCCATCGTGATGGTTCGAGTGCGGGGAGCTAATTCCTATGTGGGGAGGTGGGGGTGTGTTACATATGGTGAGGGTAACGATCTTGTTGTGTTTTATTTCTAGAGTGAACCCGCGTGTTCGTAACTTGGGTATTCTTTGAGTTGTGAGTTAGTCGTCAAGTGCATTGTATGGGCATTGCATCTTGTCAGTGTGTTATTGGTGGTGTGCCTTTTGTTGGCATGTTAGTGGTTGGTCAGATGCGGGAGTCCTATCCGGAACTGTTTCCATCAGGTACATTTTCGAGGACGAAAATAATTTAAGTAAGGGAGAGTTGTAACACTCCATTTTTAATTATTTAATCGTCGTGTTTTATTTTCAATTGTTTGGCCTTGTTTAAGGGGTGTCTGAGTGCGAAGGGAGTAATGTTAATAGTGATAAGGTGTGGGGTGTGTCCATTAATAGTAATATGGAACTTATTATTACTATTATTATTATTATTATTATTATTATTATTATTATTATTATTATTATTATTTTTAATAGTATATTTCTTATTATTATTGTTATGACTATTATTATTATTATTATTATTAGTAAAATAAAATCTAATGTGAATGATTAGATAATGGACTAAGATGAAATAATAAGGGTAGTTTAGTAATTAAAGGAAGATTAGTGAAAATTAGTGGGGGTTTAGTCATATCAGAACTTTAGAGAGAAAAAGAGAAAAACTAAGGAGAGGAAGAACAAGGGTGTGCTAGGGCTATCATCTTCATCAGATTTTCGCAGGAATTAATCAAAAATTCGAGGTAAGGGGGGAGAACGGGTTTAATATTGGTGAATTAATCATGTGAGGGTAGTGGGGAGTCCTTAACCCCGTAGGAATTCGTTGAATGTATGCTGTGGTACGATTATGTGATGTATATGTGGAAATCTCTGATGAATATTATGTGCTGAACTTTTGATTTTGTCTGCATCTTGATGTTGTTATTGTTGTTAAATGTGAACAATGCAGAGTTGATTTTGATTTAGGTTTGGAGGATGAATTTAGACCAAAATCTGAGTTAGTAATGTAGGTAGAAGATGTAAGATGATTAATAGAACCTAAAATTGATGTAGAACTAATTTTAGGACTGTTTTGGAGTGAAAACGTGAAGATTTCGTAGCAGAACTCAGACTGGTGTGGAGAAAAGAGGTTTGCGTAATAGATCTGGCCGTACGCATATTGGGGAGGGCGTTACGCGTAAGGCTAGGCAGGACTGGAGGCATTACGCGTACGGGAAGGGCACAAGGAGGTTTTGGCATGACCCTCTGCCCATACGCGTAAGGATACGCGTATGGTGGCTTGGAAATACGCGTATGGGGTAGCTATATGCGTATCTAGATCAGAGAATGGAATTTGTGAAGGAAAATAGCTCTCTACCCATACGCGTATGAGGTTAGGCAATACGCGTATGGTAGGGCGAGGCAGGAGGCCTTACGCGTCTGGTACGCGTGGGAATGGGCGAGGGAGCTGGGCAGTATGCGTATGGCCTAGGGCAATACGCGTATGACCAGCGAGTGTGCAGAATTTTACCGTTTCGCGATTTCTTTCCCGTTTTCGTGTCGGAATCGGTTTCCTTTGGTTTGAGAGGTTGGGAATAGATGTCAGAAGTTAAGAAGTGTAGAGTTGGTGACGAAAATAATTAATTTAATAATTTTGGTGAATTAATTAGTTATTAGCTAATTAGTGGGCGAGTACCTTGTGAGGCGTGTAGAATGTGTTTTTGTGGCGCCGTTAGTGTGAGGTGCGAGCAGTCTTGGGGTAGCAGAGGTAATTCTTGGTGAATTAACGGTGAGTGTATGACGCACTTGGGATCAATGAGGATCGTATATTTTACTTGATGATAGTCTCTTGTGCATAATTTGTATGTGATGATGCAGTGTTGCAGGTGAGGTAATTCCAGTGTGAATTACGGTAAGTTTATGGCTTACGTGTGATCAGGAGGATCGTGTAAATGCATAACTGATTATTATACATGTGTTATGTGTGTAATTTGTGTTGTGGTGAATGATTATTTTATGTGTGATCAGGAGGATCGTGAGAATGTGTAGTTTATTATACATGTGTGTTGTATGTATAGTCGTTATTGTGCATTTCATGGTGTTGGTGGGATGAATCATTGCTCAGGAGGAGTGTATGTGATTCATCTGAACTCCCTAGAGGAGTGTGGTGGGATAAATCATTGCCAAGAAGGGGACTATGTGATTTATCCGGGTTTGATTGAATGAACCATTGTGATGTTGGTACCACATGCATAGTGTCCGTGTCGAGTCGCATTGCACTATTTCTTTGTTGATTGATTGGTGATTGAATGTGACAGTAGGTCGTTACTGTATGTTTGTATGATATATGTGAGTAACTACCTTCTAATGTGTATTATTCACCGCTTAATATTGAATGTAGTTCTCACCCCTTTGTTGTTGTTGTGTCTGTGCTTCTTCGGAAGTACAGATAATCCAGGTACTTAGGTTGCTTGGAGTGCGTCTTGCTTGTTCGAGTCGTAGGAGTCACTCTGATACGTAACACGGGAATCTTGGGGATTTTATTTATTGTCATTTTGTTTTGAATTTTGTTACGTATCTTTCGTTTGTTTGAATTTATGGTGGACCACGAGTTTAAGTGGAGTTTTTCGTAGTTGTTGGCATGTGGTCGTGAAATGAATAAATAAATTATTTTCGCTGTTTATTTCATTTAATAAAAAGGAGTTCGATGTTGATTTTATGAATGTGGCATCCTACTTTATTTTTGGTGTAAAAACTCTGATTATTTTTTAGAATTATGTGTATTTTTCCTAAATAGGTAAGTGGGGTGTTACATAAGTCGTTTGTTTTGGGGATGTTCGTCGTGAGGAAAGTTTCAGAGAGCTGAGGTGGAAGTTGTCTACGGCTCCAGTTTTGATTCTGTGTGATCCTAATAAAACGTTTGTGAGGTATTGGGGTGTGTCTTTGATGAGTTTAGTTAGTGTGTTAATGCAAGAGGGTAAAGTCGTAGCTTATGCTTTATGACAATTAAGGATTCAAAAAAGGGTCTATACTATTCAAGATTTGGAATTGGTTGTGGTGGTATTGTGTTGGAAAATTTGGAGGTATTATTTTGAGAGTTTTAGGTTCAAGGTGTTTGGTAATCACGAGAATATTGAGTACATGTTTGGTCGGAAGGAATAGAGTATGAGACAACGAGGATGGTTGGAATTCCTGATGAGTTATGACTTTAGCTGGAATTATCCTATTGGTGAGGTTAGTGTCGTGCCTGATGAGTTAAGTTGAAAGTTTTTGCATATGTCTGCTTTGATGGTTAAAGCGTGGGAACTTTTGGAAGAATTTATAGATTTGAGTTTGGGGTGCAAATTGACATCTGATAGCGTGAGGCTTGGTATGTTAAGGGTCACTAATGATTTTCTGTTGACCGTTAGCGGGAAACAGAGGCTGGAGGTGAAATTTGTTGATTTGATGACGGTTGGAGATAAAGGTGTGAATGGTGACTTTAAAGTGGATGATCAGGGTGTTTTGAGATTCCACGGTAGAATTTGTATTCCTAATGGTTCAAAATTGAAAATGATGATTTTAGAGGAAGGACACCGGAGTAGTTTGAGTATACATCCGGGAGTTAATAAAATGTATCAAGATTTGAAGGAGATCTTTTGATGGTCAGAGGATTAGAATTAATTGAGCAGTCAGAGACTTGTGTCTGGTGTGTGACTTGTAAGAGTTCATAGGTTGAACATTGGAAATATGTAGGAATGATGAGACCATTGGACGTTTCAGAATGGAAGTGTTAGGTGAAAGGTTTAAATATTATTCATGGACTACTATGTAGATGGATGTTTTGGTTGTATGTTCGATTGGGGAATCGTAGCATTGTTGTAATATTGTTGGGTGACAAGGATGTTGGTATTATGGTTATGTAGAGGTTGTTGGAACGATGTTGGGTCGTGGAACTTTATGTTCTTGTTTATGTGGTTGCCTCGTTTCCATCGTGACGGTTCGAGTGCGAGTGGCTAATTCCTGTGTGGGGAATTAGGGGAGTGTTACCTATGGTGAGGGTAATGATCTTGTTGTGTTTCGGTTCAAGAGTGAACCTGTGTGAGTTCGTACCTTGGGTATTCTTGAGTCGTTAGTTGGTCATCAAGTGCATTGTGTTGTACCCCAAAATTTACCCTTAGATCCATTGATCTCTTGCATATCATATTAGGTCAATCATGCTGCATAGATAACCCTTTTATCAGGTTTTGGTTGTGTTTGTTTCATTTGTGAATCAGGTTTATCTTAAGAAGATGCAAGAGGTGATTAATCAAGATTTTGGATGGAGCATTGAATCAAGCAAGTCTCTCATTTCAAAGAGATATCTCTATAACCCTCTCCATGATCATCTCCTTAACCAAATTTCTACCCACCTTATCTACCCTCAATTGTCATTTTTAATCCCAAACCAATTTCAATAATCATTTATTAACCAATTTTATCCAATTCCTCTATTTTTTAAATTCACCTATTATTTATTTTTCTAGCCATTTCTTTTATAACAAGAAAAATAGAAAACCAATCCTACAAATATTTGATTTTTCATCCCATCAATAGGCCCATCGTTACCAAAAATATGTTACAAACTATATTGGGTTAAAATTCATTGGCTATGGACCAATAGGAATCAGGCAATTTGTTTTGACTTTTCAACTTTGCCTCATTGACCAATGAGAAAACGCCACGTGGCTCACAAAGAAACAAAACAACCAAACATGATTCTTCTCCTTGGTCGTGCTTGCGAATTGAAGAAGAGAAGAAGGAAATTCAAATACAATTAAATCAAATTCATCCAAAATCATTTCGCAACCCCAATCCCTTGGGGCGTTTTCTCATTTTGAATTCTCAAAAAACATTCCCGTTTAAGCTTTCAAAGGTTTGGTTCATTAAAAGTAGCTCTGAGGCATTACTTGTTTCAGCATACAGCCTGCTCTCACCTGCAGATGCCCTCACGTAATCGCAATCGCAATCTTTACCTCATCTAATACCCTCTCATATGACAACAAAGGAGGAGCTCTTAAGCAATGCACTGAGTTGTGAAATGGACCCTGCGATTTCTGAGGTTTTGTACAGCAGAGGAGCGCATTTGTCTCCAAGAAGTGGACCAATATTTGAATTTGAAGAGAGACGTTGGAAACCCTAGTTTCTACTCAGCATACCAAGTGTTTGCTCTTTGGACTCAAAGAACCAAGGCCCATTGGCCCAGCCTATAAAAGGAGCTTGCTTCTACACTTCAACTCACCAATAATTTTCACAAAAAAACACTCAAATAGCTTCTGAGTTCTAAGTTTCGTGAGCAAGGAAGGAGAAGCCTTGCTTTGGAGTGCTTTGGCTAGTTCATAAGTAGAGCATTCAACACCCTTTAAAGGTGCAGTGGACATTACCCCACTTGGTATCATACTCTTTCCCTTTTAACAATTATGCTCAACTGATCATTATGTCATGTGCATTTTTATTGTTCTTTACATTATGTAGCTTGCTAACATGTGCTTAAGTATGTGTTTGTTTGCTCATGGCTTGATACCATAAAAGGAATGATTTTGTTTATTGATATGTTAAGATATACATGTATGCTGCAAGTATACAAGTTATCACTTTGGTATTATACTGTCAAGTTTAGATGACTGATTTGTTAACCTACTTATGTGTCATATGTGCTTGGATGTGATTTTGAGATGAGATTCATAAATCTTAGTTCCATAGGTATTTCTGTTATGCTCATAAGTTTCATGGTGGATGAACTCATTTATCACTTTGGACTAAATGCTGTTAAGTTGTTCTCTTTAAAGTAGCACTGATTGTTCTGTCACCATCATATATGATCATTTTGTGTACTCAAATCATGGGTTTGAAACTATGTTACTATTGATGCTTGTTGTATTAAGGTTGACATTTTGGTTATTCATGTATGTGTTTACATTGGTATGCACCAATTTGCCTTGGCATTGATTTTGGTTGACCAATGTGCCTGAGTTTGGTTTATTTGAACTATTATGTTGCTTAGTGTTTTTAGTTTCTTGTGCTGCAGTCCATTGGTTTGATATTGGTAATATATGTGTAAGGTTCATGTACATGAATATTGAACTTAGGATAAGAATTGTGTTGCTGTCAATTTGCTTTGAGTTGTTCCTATTTAATCATGTGCCTCAATGTTCCATGACATGTCATACCATGTTATTTCACCTTGTACATGCTAAAGCTATCTTATTGAAACTGTTGACTTCAGAAAGTTATGTTTTGTGATATCATGATTTTGTTCTACATGTTAAACTTTGTGTTCATGATATGTGTTTCTAGCTTTGATGTGTTTTTTTGACAATACTCCTAAGCTATGGATGTTTGATATCACTTTGTGCTTCTAATATGTGCCAGCCTGCTCTGAACCTAGTCCATGTGTGTTTTATGTATGTGTTTGTATGATTGTTGCCCAAGTTGGTTTTTGTCATGTCATATGCTACTGTCTGTTTTAAGTGATACCACTTGATTGAACTTGATTGCCATGTTATCTTGTGATATGTCCTATTCTGTCTTGAATACAAGTGTATGATTTATAGAGGCTCTTGACCATCATGATTTTTGTGTACTTATCACTGAAAACATGATCAATTTATACTTGTACCAACATGATGAGTATGTAACCTTTTGTGTGTAATTCATTTTGCTAAACTACTTTTGATTTGGGATGTCACTGCTCATATATGCACAATTCTGTTTGACCTATGCTTTATGATGTATCAAAATGCCATTAATCTAAGTAAACTTGCCTTGACATTATATGTGATTGGTGTGCCTTTAATCTGGCTTTGATGTATGAATTATCACTATGCCCTCAACCACTATGACTGAATGCTTTTTTTCCTTGACATTATGTTTGACTAGTGTGCCTATATTTCGCCTTGATGAACAGTTGAGTTGTATGGACTATCATCATGTTCCTTGTATGCTATCTTTGCGAAAATTGTCTGCTACATTGCTTGATAACCATAATGAATCTTAACTTTTTGAAGCTTGTTATCTGACTGGTGTGCTAGCATTGATTGTGTGTATCTAATGAGCTCACTGTCTTGTAGAATGTATTTGCCCTAATGGCATGTTACTTGTATGCTGCTGACTGCTTATGTTGTTGAGGTTATTGTCATCAATTCCTTAGCACTTTTTAATATATCTTAGGAACTGTCACTAACAGTTAGGGTAGTCCTAGAATATGCCTATGCCTTGATCTGACCTATCCCTATTTTTCACCACTCATTGTGACATATTTGAATTGCTTTTGGACTTTGAGAAGATATCTTTAGAACTGACTGCATCATGCCTTAACCTATCTCTTGTTTTCTTGCATTTTGAACAATTAATCTTGTCAATCATTGATTTAAATCCTAGAACAGCTCTGCTACTTTCCTTTAAAGCATGTTAAATCTTGGAAACTTTTTGTCATTCTTGAAACTCAATCTTGTTATGAATCTTTATTCCATATGAATGATTGTTTGATAGTGTCCAAGACATGTCCTTGTGTGATTTCCAATTGAGTGTATTGTATGCTTGCTGATTATTCCTGCTATGGCTGTGTTGGAATTTCTTACTTTATACATTCAAATGTTTTTACTTTGATGTCCAATTTGTATGATTAAAGCACTTACTTGGTATTTAATGTATGTAGCAATTCATGATTTTGAGATGATAATTATGTGTTCTGCTTCATTTTATTTGGCAATATGGTTGAATGGCATGGTATAAAGGTCTGCAGTCGTTAGCAGATTATGTATTTGGTTGGTTTGTTTTGTTAATTTGAAATATACACACACGCAAGGCTTACATACTAATTGAGTTAAATTTACTACCGGATGTAACAGCCACCCCAGTGGCAAGCACACACAAGCACGCGCCCTTTCACCTATAGGACTGGGGTTCGAATACCCCTCGCCCCAATCCTTTTGTTTTATTTTCTGATTTCGCTTCTCTTTACATATATACTTGTGTTGCCTTTGTATGTTAAAATGTGCGCGTTGGTTCAGATGGTATTGTTTTAGGCTACACGCGAAGGGTCCTGGGTTCAATCCCTAGGAGTGCCCATTCCTTTCTTCTTAATGCTTGGTTGTTTTATTTATTTTATTTTCAAGTTTATACCTCAAATTAAAAAACTTTCATAACTTGTTTGATTTTTATCCTTTTTCTTCCATTCTTTTTGCTAAATTCTTCTAATTAAATTTACTTGTTGAGCATAAAGAGAAATTGGTGAAAATATTTAATCTTGAGGCATTTATTCATGATAAGATTGGAAGTACCTTTTAGGGTTTTATTGCATTTCTCTATTCATCTTGCCATGTTATCCTTGTTTATCATGTTTGAACATTGTCTAATATGTATGATTCTAACCTTGCATGATTTCATAAACTTTGTTTCATCTCACTATCTTGCTCATGTCTTTTTTTGCATCATCATATTGAATTTATAACTCTTTATTTCATAGTAATTTAAAACTATTATCTTTCCCCCCATTCCAAAGGGAGATCATCCTAAATTGACTCATGAGTCACTAAACAACCACCCTACCTTATCCTCTAGGTTTATCCCATTTCTTGGCCTCATGAGAGCCAATGAAATCATAACTTAGAAATAGGTTAGAGTTTTGAACTCTATGTGATTCTCACCATCATGAGAACTCACTTTCCCCCTATAACTTAGACTTAGAGAGTTATCGTGAACTCTAAAAATGAGCTCATACTCATTTCCCCTTGGAACTTTGGTCATAGTCAATGGTTCCTCCTTCACCCTTAGATCGGTGAACTACGGATACTCTGATTCCACTCCCGTCAGGATACGTAGGCACAAAGTGCAATACTTTGTCAAGTATACTTAGATACCAACCCCTAGGGTTTCAACCTTTAGCATATCACCCTTAGCAAGCGAGCGAGACATAACAAACTAAAACAAGAGGTTTCCGTAGAGTACTATGGACGTTTAGGATGCTAATACCTTCCCTAGGCATAACCAACCCCCGAACCTTAGATCTTCCCCTTAGGTTTTTCTCGATCTTAAACCTTTCCTTTGGATAAATCAAAGTCGGTGGTGAATTCAAAGAAATGTGATGCAAGTTAATTAATAGCTTGTTATCCGATTCTCACCGCAACACATTGTATGGGCTTTGTATCTTGTCGTTGTAGTTGTCGTCGTTGTCGTGTCGTTGTTGTAGTCGTTGTTAGCGAGGTGGTTTGTCAGTTTGTGTTATTCGTGGTGTGCATAATGTTGGCATGTTATTGGGTTAGTCGGATGCGAGAGTCGTATCCGGAGTTGTTCGTCTCAGTTATATTTTCGAGGAAGAAAATTTCTAAGTGGGGGAGAGTTGTAATGCCTCGGTTTTGTTAGATTTATTTAATCGAGTCGATTTAATTATTTTGGTCTTTATATTATTTTATTCCTGGTTTTTATTTGGTAAATGTGTTATGTTTATCGTTAATATGTTTTATCGCGTTTTGAGAGCGTTTGCGAGAAATTGAGTGTAGGGGAACTTTGGTCTTTTTGGCTTGGTTAGATATTATGTTTTTCATTTAAAATAGAAAAATAGAAAGAAAAGAAGAGAAGAGAAAAGGAGAGTGAGAAGAAGAAAAAGAGGAAAACTGGGAGTGTAAGCAATCGATTCAACCGACACTTCGAAGCGTGATTAATCGGGTAAGGGTGTGAAACTCGATTATTCTATGCTTGTGTATGAATATGTATGTGTGTGTTTGAATTTTCTCTTGCTTTTCCTAGTTTTTCCATTTTAGGTTGAAATGAGAAAAATGAAAAGAAATCGATGTTTTCACGGTCAAAAATCGATATAAACTGTGTTGAATGATCATATTATATGTATGAACATTGTTGATACTTATTTTGATTGATTGAAAATGTTTTGGTTGGAGAAAGTGGGATTTTGGTGGTGTGGAACAGTGTAAAACGCAAGCATAATTTTCTGTTTCTGGTGTAGACCGTCGGGCGGTGCTTTGAGCGCCGGGCACGCTTTGGTTGTGCCGCTGCTCCACCGGGCGATACCCAAGAGGCGCAGCTTGTCTCGCTGCTGACTCTTTTAAAGTTTTGATTGGGGTTTTACGCCGCTACTTCGCCGGGCGATGCAGAGGTGAAGGGAGCACCGCCGGGCGAAAATAGGTACCGCCGGGCGCTCCTGGGGATTTTTCAATACTTTTGTTTTCTTTGAAAATGCATAACTTTTGATCCGTACTTCGGATCGGGACGTTCCTAGTATCGTTGGAAAGCTAATGAGATGTTCTTTCTAATAAAAATGGTTTTGGGATTAGTGACCGATTTAATTGTGTCGAGAATTTGGAATAGTGTCGTTTTGTCGACTTTTACCGTCGTAATTGTGTGCGATTGATGTGTTATCATGTGGTATGTTTTTGATATATAACGTATAGTTTGTGTACTATTATATGATGTGAATGTATGTGATGAAATGTTGTGATGATGGTTTGTGGCCTTATGGCAAGTAAATGCATTGTGTTATGTTTGATTGTATATGCATGATTATGGATGTTGAAATGGTTCACATGGTTGTATATGTGTCTGCATTTGATTGTCATGAGTCATTGTATGCCAAGCATCATGATATGCATTCTTGTGATGTCGTGTGCCCTAGTGGGTGTGAGCGACGAAATGATTCTCGAGGGAATCCTGCTATAACGGTCGTGAGCCTTATACAAAGAGGACCGAAAGCGACGTTATAGACGATCGTGAGCCTTATACAAAGAGGAACGAAAGCGATCGGATCGTGAACCTTATACAAAGAGGACCGAAAGCGATCCATAAACGTCGTGAGCCTTATACCAAGAGGACCTAATGCAACGGGGAACATCGTTTTCCCGACTGGGAGTTACACTAAGTAACAAGCGATGATTCCAATAATTCCTGAGTGAATTAATGATGAGAATAATGGATGGAATGGTACCGCATTGCATTTGCATAGAGTCGTTGTGTCGGTCTCTTTGCATTTACATAAATCATGAATGGATTGATTATGTGTGGAAAATCATGAATGGATTGATTATGGGTGGAAAATTATGAATTGATTGATTATGTGTTGAGCTTTGGATAGCATTGGTGATTTGATATGCATTCTTGATAAATGTATGGATTATGGATAGACATATGTTATGTTTTGTGGGGATGTTGTACATTACAATGATTGTATTACTTATCTATGATATGCTATATATGAATATATGTGATGTGGTGGTGTGTTTCCATATGTCATAACTTTGGCGTGCATTATGTGTGAATATGTTATTATGTGGGATTATTAGAAATATGTTATGTGTCTGTGGCATGCTATATGTATTAGTATATCAAGCTTGTGGTGAGAATGTTGTTGTGTGCGTATTTCATGTTATTACATAATTATATGCAACTATATTATAATTGTGTTTCTCACCCTTCTGCTGTGGTTTGTTGCTCTATGAGGCAATTGCAGATTAGTTGTGTTGGAGGCTTTTGTGAAGATTAGTTCTCCCTCCGATTGTTAGTCTCTCTGCTCTGATACGTAGCACGGGAGTCGGGGAATGCTTTTGTATATATGTATACATTTGTTGGATCTATTTTGTATTAACTTTGTATTAATATTTTGATGTTATAAAATAATTTATTTTGTAAAACAAGTCAGTTATGGATCTTTCCGCTTTATTCCATAATTGAACTTTCCTTTTGTTGGAAAAAGCTTCCTGAATTATATTTATTCCATTTTGTGTTATG
The DNA here is from genome assembly GCA_022829125.1 of Lathyrus tuberosus. NCBI lineage: Eukaryota > Viridiplantae > Streptophyta > Magnoliopsida > Fabales > Fabaceae > Lathyrus > Lathyrus tuberosus. The sequence continues at coordinate 8,866,344 of JALAZF010000237.1, forward strand.
TATCAAATTTATGAGCAGGGATTGTGTTTGCTTTCTTTAAAATGTGGCATCCTTGTTTCTGTCTAAGAATAATAAATTTTTATTTACTCTGATTTATTTATGTATTATTTATTCGCGATGGGAATTGGGGTGTTACAGAAGACACTCTGATGAAAGACAACTTTGACTATGATTCTTATGATCCCCTGGATGATTTGGCTATCTGGAAGCCTTACATGGAAAACTCGGGGCAAAAGAACCAGCCAGATGATGCCTATTTGCTGAATGATCTTGAAAAGAATACGCCTGTTCCCCCAGAGTCATGGAATCCTTACCCATAACATTCCAAAAATGTCCAATAACACGTTGGTGAATTTGCGAAGATCGCGGGACAAGAATTCATTAACTATGCATTTCCTGAAGTCAACGTCATTGAGGAAGATAACTCATTTGTTCCCACAGAAACCAGGGATACCTTGGGGAAGCTAAACGACAAGTATGACTTTCTAGTCAAATACACTGCTCTCAAAAGCTCTCGCATCAGATATGATGACATCCAGCCAACTGGATGGGGAATCCTCTTGAGAGTGAAAATACTATGGAAGATGCGACAGAAGAATCCTCTTATGATAACTCTGCATGGAAAGAAAATTCTAATGATCCTACTTTGCTAGAAATCAGTGTCATTATTGAAGACAAACCAAGAAGGAAAGTACTGGACTTTGTGATCCACAGAGGATTTTTTCTCCATTGGGTTGCGGTCGATGTCCCGAATGTCGTTCCTAAATCGAAGTAATTGCCACATCTTTGTTTTGACCTTTCACCTTGCCCGGGTGAAATGGATGTTTTATAGGTCTTACTTTTCTGTAAATGTCCCTCTTCGCTTCACCCATAGCGACAGGGTTTTATTTTATAAGGTTGTGTTTCAAGAATCGAAACTTTTTCCATTCTTGAAACTCAATCTTGTTATGAATCTTTATTCCATATGAATGATTGTTTGATAGTGTCCAAGACATGTCCTTGTGTGATTTCCAATTGAGTGTATTGTATGCTTGCTGATTATTGCTGCTATGGCTGTGTTGGAATTTCTTACTTTATACATTCAAATGTTTTTACTTTGATGTCCAATTTGTATGGTTAAAGAACTTACTTGGTATTTAATTTATGTAGAAATTCATGATTTTGAGATGATAATTATGTGTTCTGCTTCATTTTATTTGGCAATATGGTTGAATGGCATGGTATAGAGGTCTGCAGTCGTGAGCAGATTATGTTTTTGGTTGGTTTGTTTTGTTAATTTAAAATATACACGCACGCAAGGCTTACATATTAATTGAGTTAAATTTACTACCAAATGTAACAGCCACCCCAGTGGCAAGCACACACAAGCACGCGCCCTTTCACCTATAGGACTGGGGTTCGAATCCCCCTCACCCCAGTCTTTTTGTTTTATTTTCTGATTTCGCTTCTGTTTACATATATACTTGTGTTGCCTTTGTATGTTAAAATGCGCACGTTGGTTCAGATGGTATTGTTTTAGGCTGCACGCGAAGGGTCCTGGGTTCAATCCCTAGGAGTGCCCATTCCTTTCTTTTTAATGTTTGGTGTTTTATTCATTTTATTTTCAAGTTTATGCCTTAAATTTCAAACTCTCATAACTTGTTTGATTTTTATCCTTTTTCTTCCATTCTTTTTGCTAAATGCTTCTAATTAAATTTACTTGTTGAGCATAAAGATAAATTGATGAAAATATCTAATCTTGAGGCATTTATTCATGATAAGATTGGAAGTACCTTTTAGGGTTTTATTGCATTTCTCTATTCATCTTGCCATGTTATCCTTGTTTATCATGTTTGAACATTGTCTAATATGTATGATTCTAACCTTGCACGATATCATAAACTTTGTTTCATCTCATTATCTTGCTCATGTCTTTTTTTACATCATCATATTGAATTTATAACTCTTTATTTCATAGTAATTTAAAACTATTATCTTTCCCCCCATTCCAAAGGGAGATCATCCTAAATTGACTCATGAGTCACTAAACAACCACCCTACCTTATCCTCTAGGTTTATCCCATTTCTTGGCCTCATGAGAGCCAATGAAATCATAACTTAGAAATAGGTTAGAGTTTTGAACTCTATGTGATTCTCACCTTCATGAGAACTTACGTTCCCCCTATAACTTAGACTTAGAGAGTTATCGTGAACTCTAAAAATGAGCTCATACTCATTTCTCCTTGGAACTTTGGCCATAGTCAATGGTTCCTCCTTCACCCTTAGATCGGTGAACTACGGATACTCTGATTCCACTCTTGTCAGGATACGTAGGCGCAAAGTGCGATACTTTGTCGAGTATACTTAGATACTAACCTCTAGGGTTTCAACCTTTAGCATAACACCCTTAGCAAGCGAGCGAGACATAACAAACTAAAACAAAAGGTTCCCGTAGAGTACTATGGACGTTTAGGATGCTAATACCCTCCCTAGGCGTAACCAACCCCCCGAACCTTAGATCTCCCCCTTAGGTTTTTCTCGATCTTGAAGCTTTCCTTTGGATAAATCAAAGTTTGTGGTGAATTCAAAGAAATGTGATGCAAGTTAATTAATAGCTTGTTATCCGATTCTCACCGCAACAGAAATGGCGACTTCACTAGGGAATACCCATTATCTTTGAGGGTTAGGCCCACTTTGTTTTTACTTGTTTTATTTATGCTTGTTTGCTATATTTGTGTATATCTGTTTGATTGCATATATATATGCTTTGCTTGAAATCTTTTGTTGACTTGGTTCTTGAGTGGTGAGATAAATCCTAACCCGGATTTGAGTGCACTTATGATAGGACGATGGTATATTCAAGTAGGCTTTGAGGGAGTTAATTCCTGAAAAAGTTAACTTGAGACATCATCACTCAGTTGAGGCCCTCTTTAGTGTCTAGTCATGTTGAACGAGTCTATTCGTGAAAACGTCCGACTCTCGACCTAGGAGCCCTTGATATTGAGGACCGTAGTTACCAAACCCCACTTGGCCTTTTAGGATGTAGTGCGGTGACCAGGATGGAGTCTATTTCTGAATTGGTTGTCACACAATACTACACTCAGACGAGATTCTCTTGAGAATTTTATTGATTACCAAGTCATCTGGGAAGTCGATAAAATCTGAAAGATAGGTTGTCGACTCTGGGAACTTCTTAGAACCCTGTTCAGCAGATGAAAACCAGTAGTACATACCAATGGGAAGGGTAAACCCTAGCTCCATGCTCAACCTATCCCTTTTGTTTGTGCTTTGGGTGTCTTTGTGTGTGCTTTGCATTCATACATCATAAGCATTCATGTTGCATCTGTTTCATGGAACTCAGATTTTTTTCTTATATCAGAGGGATATCATGGATAGCTCAAGAAGAAACACCATCAAATACACTTTCAAGAGTCCAAAATTGGATGACCTAAGGAAATTGGGAGATTTGCTAACAGACCCTGAAGGATTCATAAACATATATGGGAAGTTGTGGGTTTTGTTGAAGAAGAACATTGATGAAGGACTTCTTTCAACTCTGCTTCAGTTTTATGATCCAAAGTATCACTACTTCACGTTTCCTGACTATCAACTCCTACCCACCCTTGAGGAATACTCTCAGATAATTGGTTTGCCTATCAAGGATGAGTCCCCGTTTCCTATCTTCGAGAGGGATCCTAAAGAGGAAGAAATAGCCAAGAAAACTCATCTGGAGTTAGTTGACATCAAAAGCAATTTAACTTCTAAGGGAGGAATTTTTGGGTTAACTGCTAAGTTCTTGTTTGAAAAGGCTCGTTATTTTGCTAACACTCCAACCGGGATGCCTTTGAAGTTGTTTTTGCATTGCTCATCTATGGACTTTTCTTGTTCCCAAATATTGACAAATTTGTGGATCTGAATGCAATCAAAATCTTCTTGAAACAAAATCCGGTACCCACCATGCTTGCTGAAGCTTATCACTCAGTCCATACAAGAAACGCTCATGGAAATGGATAGATTACTTGTTGTGTCCTCATATTGTATAGATGGTTTATCTCGTATCTACCAAAGGCAAGTGCATTCTGGGATTCCAAGAGAGGATGGTGGTCTCAGAGGATTATGGCACTCTCCCATGCAGACATTGACTGGTATAATCAGGTGTATGATGGAATCCTGATTATAGATAGCTGTGGAAACTATGGCAATGTGCCTCTTCTTGGCATTAAAGGTGGAATCAGCTACAACCCTGTATTGGCACGACACCAATTAGGATATCCTTTGGAAGATAAACTTCTCAGTATTCATGTGGAAAACATCTACTTTGAAACATATGACAAGAACGAAGAACAGAAGAAGCTGATCTTGAACGCTTGGGGTAGCAAGCGCAAAAAAGGAAGAAGTTCTTTGGGAAGACCTAACTGTGTGTCATTGGAGCCCTATCTCCAATGGGTCAGAAGAAGAGCTATAGAGTTAAAGATGCCCTACAAGAGGCAGGAACCAAATGCTTTGAAGAAAGAGCCTATTTTATACTTCATGTCAAAAGAAGAAGAGCTGGAGATTTCTTTAAGACAAGCCCAACGGTCAGAAGAAGCCTGGAAGCTCAAGTATCAAGTGGTCATTGGAGAAAACCTAGAACTCCAGAAGCAGCTACAGGACAAGGATGAAGAGTTACTCTCATGCAAGAAGAGAAAGGCCCTGGAAGATCCAATTTCCTTTAACACTTATCCTCCTGCTTGGAAATCCATCATCAACAACCTTGTTGCAGAAAGGGACGAGATGGAGGAAGAAATCAGAAGACTCAACACAAGACTCTTGGGAGAGTTTCCTTAGGACTTTCTAGCTTTTATATAGCTTCATGTTTAGGGCTTTTGAAAGTGTATCAACTCTTGTAATTCACCTTTTATTTAATGAGAATGATGTCTTTTGATATCTCTTGATATTCTGCGAGTATCTGAATTCCATGAAACTTTGCATTGCATCTTGCATTCCTTGCTAAACTATCAAGATACTAATTTTGTTTTGTAGATTTTGTAGAAATGGATGCTGCAGGGAAAAGAGTTTGGCCTTATTTCTTTTAACTACCAGGTGTGGAACATTTGTTGTGGTTGGGAGAAATGGTTGAAGACCAGTCAGCCTTCGCTGACAGATATGGGTGTATCATTCCACTGATGAGGACACCAGTGACTGTGGGGCCCCTTGAAGTTTTGGTCCAGTTGTATCATCCTGCGTACCGCTGTTTCGTATTCCCTGAATTCTAGTTGGTGCCAACCCTGGAGGAGTTATCATCCATGATAGGGATTCCAGTCAGAGAAGCCCCCATCTTTTCTGGGATTGAAGAAATGCCTTTCGCCAGAGACATCGCCAGAGGAACCAGAATCAGATTATCTGACATCCAGGCCAACCTGACAAACAAAGGAGGAAAGTGCGGACTACCCGCTCAATTCTTGCTGGAAAAGGCTCTGTATTTCAAAAACAGAGGAAGTGAGGCTTTGTTTGAATCAACCCTAGCTCTGATGATATATGGTTTGTTTCTGTTCCCAAATGCCAAGAACTTTGTGGATACACAAGCCATTCAGATTTTTACAGTCAATAATCCGGTTCCAACACTGCTAGCCGATGTCTACCACGCTATACAAACCAGATACACAAGAGGCTGTGGGCCAATTGTCTGCTGTATAGCCCTCATTTACAAGTGGTTCATCTCTTATCTGCCAAAAACTCCGACTTTCTGGGAGGTCGAAGATTGTAAGATTTGGTCCAAAAAGCTGATGGAATTGAAGCATACCGACATCGAATGGTATGATTCAACTGAAGAAGGAATTATTATAATCCATAGCTGTGGGGATTGCCCTAATGTGCCTCTCATGGGAAGAAACGATTGTATCAATTATAACCCTATCCTTACACGTCGTCAACTGGGTCATCTGAAGGAGGGAATTCCAGATGATGAGGATATGCAGATGATGTTTTATGACGAGAGAGGAGGTTTTGAAATGAAGATGCGATTGGAGCGCGCTTGGCACCAAATTAACAGACAACTATGGAAAGCTGAATGCCCAGTCACAGAGGCCCACTTACAATGGTCTCGTGATATAGCTCGTGTAATGATGAAGCCACATCCTCACCATGAATCACCTTCTAAGACAAAGCAGAGGATGGTGGAAACTTTAGGAGAATTGATTCTTGCAAGAGATGAGACAAAAGAGCGTATCAGCAAATTGATGAGAGTAATTAGTGGAGGAGAGGGATCATCGACCAGTGGATTTAATCCTTAGTATTGCTGTTGTTATTTCCTTTGTTGCTAATGTTCCCTTTTGATGTATTTCTACTTATGTACTTGGAGTATGAGGATACACTGCTCCTGATGTAATGCTCTCCAGACTCTTGAATGAAGAAGTTTATTTTGTCAAAGAATCTATTGTCTATATTATTTGCAAATTTTCTTTGGTTTCTTGATAGTTTATATTGCATTCGCATTTGCATCCTCATTTGCATCTTCATGTGCATGTTCCTTTGTCTTTATCTCATGACACCGTGTTCTCTCCAGAATCGTCACACTGAATCCCAGACACAACTACAATACTCGAGCCCAAGCTCGATTCAGGATGTTAGAGATATACGGAGAAATGGACAGAGTCAACAATGAATTGAATGAGATACAAGGAGGGATGGGACAAATCCTCGAGGCTATTAATGTTATGAAAGCAAAGATGGACACCCAGGCCATTGTGGTCTCTGAAATCGTCACCACAATAGTAGAACCTCCTATCATCCCTGTCACAAACCACACGTTGGGCATGCCAGGTGATTTTATCCGTGCTACAGTTCCTTTGACAACACAGCAAACAGTTCCTTTGGTCAATGAGACTCTGCAAGCTATTCCTACTTATGCTCCGCCAGCAGTGCAAACGCAAGTGCATACGGTTTTCCAGAACCACCATCCCTACGATTACGTTGATGTGTCGGAAGAAGGAGATGATAGACATGAGAAATTGAGAGAAAGTGTTGAAACAATGCAGCGAAAGATGAAGGTGATGGAGTTAAGTAATGCGTTCAATACTGATATTAAGGACATGTGTTTGGTCTCAGATTTGGTAATTCCACCCAAATTCAAGTTACCAAATTTTGAGTTGTATTCAGGGGCTACATGTCCCAAATCCCATTTGATCATGTACTACTGAAGAATGGCCGCACACGTACGTAATGACAAGCTAATGATCCATTGTTTTCAAGACAGCTTGAAGGGAGCTGCTGCTAAGTGGTATTTAAGTCTAGACCAGTCCCAGGTCCATTGTTTCCAGGATGTGACTGATGCTTTTGTAAAACACTACAAGTACAATATGGATTTAGCCCTTGACCGTAGGCAGTTATTGAGTATGGCCCAGAGCAATACTGAATCCTTCAAGGAATATGCACAACGATGGAGAGAGACTGCTTCTCAGGTTGAACCACCCTTGACTGAAAAAGAGTTGGCTGATTGGTTCGTAGACACAGTGAAGCCTGAGTTTTATGAGAGAATGATCAGTAATGTCAGTGCTAATTTTGCTGATATTGTTGCAATTGGCGTGAAGGTAGAGGGAGGATTAAAAAGTGGAAAGGTAATCAGTTCTCCGAGTAGTTCAACTGGCGTCAGTACCAAGAAGTCTCCCAGTCATTCTCACAAGAAGAGGGAAGGAGAAACTAATGCCATCTTGACAGGAAAGACCCAGGGCCCTCGATGGAAGCAACCAATGTACTAGCAACAGCAGAGACCAAGCTTCTCTCAGCATCCAATCTACCAGATGCAGTATGCTCAGCAACCCTACGTGGCCACTGTTACACATACTTTCAACCACCAAGCAGCGCAGCAGGCGCCAGCCTATCAACAAACAGCTTATCAGCAATGGCCTAAAAACCAGAATTATCAGCAACCAAGACCACAGGTTCCATAGCAGAATTCTCCCCACAAAAGTCAAGGGGGAAAGCCAGCATTTCCACCTATACCAATGACATATACAGAGCTCTACCCTTCTTTAGTGGAGCAAGGGTTGATCGTTACTAGACCTTCGGGACCACCAACCGAGAAATCTATGCCTTTCTTCAACCCAAATGCGACTTGTACTTTTCATCAAGGAGGGGCTGGTCACGACTTGGAGGGCTGTTTAGCGCTGAAAAATGTAGTGAAGGGGCTGATGGAGAAGAATATTCTTTCATTTGTTGATAATCAACCGAATGTGAAGAACAATCCTTTGCCTACTCATGGGGCTACTAATGCCATCGAAGACGAAAAGGATGAGGTATTAGTTTTGGATGCAACAAAAATCAAAACTCCCATCAAGGCTTTTCATGCTGAGCTGTTTAAAGCCAGGTTAGTTAAAGTTTGCCATGATAATTGTGAAGAATGTAATGCCAGTATCAAAGGTTGCCGTTTAGTCCAAGATGATGTTCAGTATCTGATCAATGAAGGGTTCCTACAGGTGTTCCGCAAAGAAAAGGAAAACAGAGTTGCAGCAATCGAACTCGTGTTTAACCTACCAAAGCCAAGAGGGCAGGTATCCGAGTCCAACACACCTAAGTCTGGTTCTATAGTTCCCGTATTTAATAAACCAGCACCAGTTTTCAACAGTCCTGGAACGACTGATGCTTCCACTATTAATCATTCCAAGCAATACAATACCCCACAACCCGTTCCATTTAGGTTCAGAGGGACCAAGGCCGTACCATGGGTCTATGAGAATGTCATGAGTATCAGAAGACAAGAAGACGTGATTCTAAGGAAAGAGGTGGGAATCGCTGTTGAAGGCATAGTTCTAAGGAAAGAGGTGGGAACTACTGTTGAAGAAGTAACCAACATAGTTGGAACTGGGAAGATGACCCGAAGCGGTAGAGTATACACTCCTTCTTTCAAGGAAACCACACCCAAGGAAACTGTCATCCCCACATCATCTAAAGACAAAGGAAAGGAGGTAATTTCTCAAGAGGAAGATGAAGAGTTCCTAAGAATTATCAAGAGGAGTGATTACAAAGTGATAGATCATCTCCATCAGACACCATCCAAGATTTCGATCTTATCTCTGTTAGTCAATTCGCCTGTTCATAGATCAGCTTTGCATAAGGTATTAGCTCAGGCACACGTAGCCCAAGATATAACAGCTGGACAGTTTGACCATGTCGTCGCCAATATTACAGCTTGTAACACTCTCAGCTTCAGTGACGAGGAGTTACCTCGAGCAGGAAGAAATCATAATCTTGCCTTACATGTATCAGTGAAATGTCAGGAGGATACGATGGCTAGAGTTCTTGTAGATACCGGTTCATCCCTAAATGTTTTGCCAAAAAGAACTCTTGAGAAACTATCTTACCAAGGGGCTATAATGAGACCCACTTCACTCATTGTTAAAGCCTTTGATGGCTCAAGGAGATCAGTGATGGGAGAGATTGAACTACCTGTCTTGATTGGCCCTCAAATATTCAAATCCTTTTTCAGATCTTGGATATCAACCCTGCCTACAGTTGTTTGTTAGGTAGACCATGGATCCATGAGGCTGGCGTTGTGACCTCTACTTTACATCAAAAGATGAAGTTCGTAGCCGAGGAGAAGTTAGTTATTATACATGGTGAGGAAGACCTGATGGTCAGAAATTTGTCCTCGTTTCGTTACATTGAAGCGGATGAAGATGCTTTGGAAACTTCTTTCCAGGCTCTTGAGATAGCTAATGCCGTTATACTTGATGATAAGGAACCAGTGGCCTCTGGTTGTCCATCTTTTGCTTCTTTCAAAAGCATTTAATCTGCTCTACGAGGAGGAGTACCTAAAGGCTGGGGCAAGATCATCGAAGTCCCAGAAAGAGAGAAATACCAAGGGTTGGGTTACAAACCAACTTTTGAGGAAAGAGCTGCTTTAACAAGGGGAAGACCAAGGACCATTCAAGAGGTGTTCGTCAGTGGAGGACAATAAGTCCACGCCATTATTGAAGATGCTGAAGACGAAGATATCGATCACTTGGTGTTTCGGTGTGACGCCGCTTTAAGTAACTGGGAAGCTGTTGAGATACCCACTTTGTACCCTATGCTAGAAGTAATTCCCAAACCCGTTGTATTCAATGACCCTACTCTCACTATCGACTTTGATTCTCCTGTTTATCAAGCTGAGGAAGAAGAAGATTATGAGGTCCTCGATGATTTGGCAGAAATGTGTGAGTATCAGTACACGGATCTCCAGCCACACGAAGAGAAAGTTGACGTCATCAACCTTGGCACTGAAGAAAAGAGGAAAGAGGTCAAGATTGGGGCAACACTAGGGGCAGAAATCAGACAACGGCTAGTACTGCTTTTGGAAGAATATGTAGATGTGTTTGCTTGGTCCTATCAAGACATGCCTGGATTGGATACGGACATAGTAGTTCATAAGCTACCACTCAAGCCTGAATGTCCACCTGTGAAGCAAAAGCTCCGTAGAAGTAGACCTGATATGGCTCTCCAAATCAAAGATGAGGTTAAGAAGCAATTAGATGCAGGATTTTTGGCAGTTTCAAAATATCCAGAATGGGTAGCCAACATCGTGCCAGTTATGAAGAAAAATGGTAAAGTGCGAATGTACGTAACTACATGGATCTCAACAAAGCTAGTCCCAAGGACGATTTTCCCCTACCACACATCGACACTCTTGTGGATAATACAGACAAGTTTGCAGTTTTCTCCTTCATGGACGGATTCTCTGGTTACAACCAAATCAGAATGGACCCAGCTGACATGGATAAGACTACATTTATCACCCCGTGGGGAACCTACTGTTACAAAGTCATGCCCTTTGGTTTGAAGAACGCAGGGGCAACCTACCAGAGAGCCATGGTGACTTTATTCCATGACATGATCCACAGGGAAATTGAAGTATACGTGGATGATATGATTGCTAAATCCCGAAGTGAGGAAGAACATTTGGACCATCTCTTGAAGTTGTTCAAGAGACTCTGGAAGTATCAGTTGAAGTTGAATCCAGCCAAATGTACTTTTGGTGTCAGGTCAGGGAAGTTGCTTGGTTTTATCGTTAGCCAAAGAGGAATTGAAGTAGATCCTGACAAGGTGCAAGCTATTCAAGAGATGCCAGCTCCACAAACCGAATCTCGAGTAATAGGATTTTTGGGTCGTTTAAACTACATATCCAGATTCATATCCAACATGACTCTAATTTGTGAACCGATCTTCAAACTGCTCCGCAAATACCAGACTGTATAGTGGAATCCTGATTGCCAACAAGCTTTTGAAAAACTCAAGAACTATTTGCAAGAACCACTTATTATGATCCCTCCTGTTCCTGGAAGGCCTCTCATTATGTACATGATTATTTTAGAAGGATCCATGGGTTGTGTATTGGGCCAACGTGATGAAACTGGTCGCAAAGAACATGCCATTTATTACCTGAGTAAGAAGTTTGCTGATAGCGAAAGCCGTTATTCACTGCTTGAGAAAACCTGTTGTGCTTTAGCATGGGCCGCCAAACGCTTGAGGCAGTATTTGATATGTCACACTACTTTGTTGATCTCAAAAATGGATCCAATAAAATATATCTTTGAGAAGCCTGCTCAGACAGGAAGACTTGCTCGTTGGCATATGCTATTGTCAGAATATGATATACAATACGTACCTCAGAAGGCTATCAAGGGGAGTTATCAGAATACCTTGCAGATAAGCCTGTTGAAAATTATGAACCTCTCAAGTTTAATTTCCCAGATGAAGACATTATGGTAGTGAAGGATAGTGAAGAGCCTGGCCCTGATGAAGGTCCTGAGACGAGTTTTAGATGGAAGATGATGTTTGATGGTTCTTCCAATTTCAAAGGACGTTGTGTAGGTGTTGTTCTGATAAATCCCGATGGTGGTTATACTCCTTTCACAACAAGATTGGACTTTGGATGCACAAACAATATTGCTGAGTACGAAGCATGTATTTTGGGTCTAGAAGCTGCAATTGACCTTGGAATCAATGTTCTTGAAGTTATGGGTGATTCTGCTTTGGTCATTTACCAAGTCAAGGGTGAATGGGAAACCACGGCTGAAAAACTCATTCCGTACCGTGCATACATTATGGAATTGATTAAGTGTTTTGATGAAATCACTTTCCGTCACGTACCTCGCACCGAAAATCACATAGCTGATTCCCTAGCCATGTTGGCTTCAATGTGGCAAGTCAGGTTTCACAATGAAGCACCTTTCATCAGTATCTAGCGTAAGACCGAACCCACTTATTTCCAGTCAGTTGAAGAGGAGGAAGATGGGAAAGCATGGTTTCACGACATCATGAATTATCTGAAGACTCAGGAGTACCCCGTCAATGCTTCCAGCCTTGATAAGAAAACTTTGCGAAGGTTGTCATCCAAGTTCTTTCTCAATAACAACGTGCTTTACAAGAGGAATCATGACATGGTCCTGCTAAGATGTGTTGATAAACGAGAAGCAGGCCTATTGATTCATGACATTCACGAATGAGCCTTTGGCACTCACGCCAATGGATATGCCATGGTTAAGAAAATCTTGAAGGCTGGATATTATTGGTTAACTATGGAAGCTGATTGCATCCAATACGCCAGGACATGTCATAAGTGCCAGATCTACGCTGATAAGATGCACGTTCCTCCGACCTTGTTGAATGTTTTGTCATCCCCTTCCTTTCTCTATGTGGGGCATTGATATGATTGGAGCTATTGAGCCGAAAGCTTCTAACGGCCATCGTTTCATCTTAGTGGCCATTGATTATTTCACTAAGTGGGTTAAAGCCGCTTCTTTTACTAATGTGACCAAGCAAGTAGTTGCTCGTTTCATCAAGAATAATATCATTTGTCGTTATGGAATCCCCAACAGGATCATCACTGACAACGGAACAAATCTAAACAACAAGACAATGAAGGAGTTATGTGACAATTTAAAGATTGAACACCACAATTCCTCACCTTACCGTCCCAAGATGAACGGAGTTGTCGAAGCTGCTAATAAAAACATCATGAAGATCCTGCAGAAGATGGTCAAGACTTATAAGGATTGGCACGAGATGTTACCATTTGCTTTGCACGGATACAGGACTTCGGTTCGAACCTCAACAGGGGCAACTCTTTTTTCTCTTATATATGGAATGGATGCGGTCCTCCCCATTGAAGTGGAAATACCATCTTTGAGAATCTTGATGGAAACTAAGCTTGACGAAGCTGAATGGGTTAGAGAGAGATATAACCAACTGAACCTCATTGACGAAAAGCGACTAACTGCTATGTGTCATGGTCATCTGTATCAGAAAAGATTGAAGAGGGCTTTTGACAAGAAGGTCCGTGTTCAGGAATTTCGAGAAGGAGAGCTTGTACTCAAGAAGATTCTTCCATCTCAAAGGGATGCTCGTGGAAAGTGGGCGCCTAACTATGAGGGTCCATTTGTGGTGAAGACTGTATTTTCGGGAGGTTCTTTATTCCTCACAACAATGGATGGTGAACAGATCGCACATCCTGTAAATGCCGACGCAGTACGGAAATACTACACTTGAGGATCTAGGCCCTTTTGTCCATATCAGCAGCATAGAATTCTAGATTTTTTAGTCATTAGGGAATTGGTCATTGAATATGATGTAATCCTTTCCCATTGCCATTTTTATTGTAATGATCCATGGAACTTTGCTATTAGCAAGTTACCATTCTAATGAAATCAGATTTTTGAGTCATTCTTTGTTTGATATTTATCACTACTCTGATATTTTCTTTGTTATGCAAAACTGCACTTATTTATTAATAATGGTTTTAAAAGCGGAAAATGTTTTGAAAACTCTGAACTCTCTTTGTTACTAAAAGAGGATTGGCAATATTTCCCTGATTAAAAACGTTTCAACAAAGGCTGACCACTAATACAAAGGACGTCTCACTAGTATCTACACAAGATGTTTGTTGAGAAGTTGTTTCCCCAGCAAACTAAGGAAGTTCTCACATAGAGTGACTACCTGCTCAGATTTCAGTGTGATTCCCTGTAGAGGACACGGTGTTTTCCCTTTTGTTGTCCCCGGTCTGTTGTCTCTTGTCGGGGTCGTTTCTTGCATATCATTAAGCATTCGCATCATACCATAGCATCGAGCATCTTTGCATTTGGGCATTCTGTTTGTGTGGTTTTGTTTTTCTTTCCTTTTTTCCTCTTTGTGGGTCTTTGTTTCTTTGTCTTTGTTTTGCTCGTGTCTGGTTTTTCACCTTTGTGCGCCAGATTTTGACTCTTTATGTAGTATTCCCCAGGAAGTCTAACCTACAACCATTCTGTTACCTACATCACCCCATTTGGAAACCTAAAATTTCAGTAGCTGCTGGCATTCTAAACTTCTGGTTATCGTGAATCAGTCGTTTGATATCAGGTTATCGTGACCCTAAACTTCTGGTTATCGTGAATCAGTCGTTTAATATCAGGTTATCGTGAGCCTAAACTTCTGGTTATCGTGAATCAGTCGTTTGATATCAGGTTATCGTGAACCTAAACTTCTGGTTATCGTGAATCAGTCGTTTGATATCAAGTTATCGTGAGCCTAAACTTCTGGTTATCGTGAATCAGTCATTTGATATCAGGTTATCGTGAACCTAAATTTTTGGTTATCGTGACTCAGTCGTTTGATATCAGGTTATCATGAGCCTAAACTTCTGGTTATCGTGAATCAGTCGTTTATATCAGGTTATCGTGAACCTAAACTTCCGATTATCGTGAACCAGTTGTTTATATCAGGTTATCGTGAACCTAAACTTCCGGTTATCGTGAATCAGTTTTTTATATCAGGTTATCGAGAACCTTAACCTCAGGTTATCGTAAACCTGTATTGCTTAAACTCAGGTCAAATATGAACCTAAACCAAAATTACAAATCCAGCTCATACTGGTTTTCCTCATAAAGCAAATTATTTGTTATCTCAACCAACTCTTATGAGTACCAGAGTCCATTCTTGGCTCATTAACCTTGTTCCCATTTAAACTCTAGTTGTTTTTTATCTGGCGCACAGAGGTTGGTCTCTGTCTTTTCTGGCTTTTCTTGAAGATCCCGTTCGAACTCTTCAGTATAAGAAACCCCCAGAAAATCTTTTTTTCGAGTGTCTATACTTTTATTTCAAACTGATCCCCGGTGGAGATCATGTCTTCTTTCTGGTTTCATGCCCAATAAGAATGTGTCTTTTCCCCAGTGTTGTCCGGTCACATTTGAACCTGTCGCCCATCTCTCTGGATCTTTCCCCAGTGGAGATTACCTTTTTGATTTCTATCCCCTGTATTTCCTCAGGGTCTCCCCAGTGAGTCTCTTTTGTTTGTTAGCCTGCATCCCCAAGGAGTTTCCCTTGTGGCTACTAACCTTCTTTCTTCCCCAGTGAAGCTCATCTGTGTTTGATAGCTCTTTATTCTTTGGTGTCCTGTTTTGTCTGCATTTTTGCATCTATCATGGCATCATATCATCATATTAGTAGCATTGCATGTCTTTGCATCTAAGGAAAAAAATTTCGGCTATCTGTATTTAAATATATTTCACCTTAATTCCATGAGGATTTTCATCTCTCATGTCATCCGATGAAGATATTTAAATAGGGGCAACTGTTGTACCTCAAATTTTACCCTTAGATCCATTGATCTCTTGCATATCATATTAGGTCAATCATGCTGCATAGCTAACCCTTTTATCAGGTTTTGGTTGGGTTTGTTTCATTTGTGAATCAGGTTTATCTTAAGAAGATGCAAGAGGTGATTGATCAAGATTTTGGATGGAGCATTGAATCAAGCAAGTCTCTCATTTCAAAGAGATATCTCTATAACCCTCTCCATGATCCTCTCCTTAACCAAATTTCTACCCACCTTATCTACCCTCAATTGTCATTTTTAATCCCAAACCAATTTCAATAATCATTTATTAACCAATTTTATCCAATTCCTCTATTTTTCAAATTCACCTATTATTTATTTTTCTAGCCATTTCTTTTATAACAAGAAAAATAGAAAACCAATCCTACAAATATTTGATTTTTCAGCCCATCAATAGGCCCATCGTTACCAAAAATATGTTACAAACTATATTGGATTAAAATTCATTGGCTATGTACCAATAGGAATCAGGCAATCTGTTTTGACTTTTCAACTTTGCCTCATTGACCAATGAGAAAACGCCGCGTGGCTCACAAAGAAATAAAACAACCAAACATGATTCTTCTCCTTGGTCGTGCTTGCGAATTGCAGAAGAGAAGAAGGAAATTCAAATACAATTGAATCAAATTCATCCAAAATCATTTTGCAACCCCAATCCCTTGGCGCATTTTCTCATTTTGAATTCTCAAAAAAGATTTCCGTTTAAGCTTTCAAAGGTTTGGTTCATTAAAAGTAGCTCTGAGGCATTACTTGTTTTAGCATACTGCCTGCTCTCACTTGCAGATGCCCTCACGCAATCCCAATCATTACCTCATCTGATACCCTCTCATATGACAACAAAGGAGGAGCTCTTAAGCAAAGCACTGAGTTGTGAAAAGGACCCTGAGATTTCTGAGGTTTTATGCAGGAGAGGAGCGCATTTGTCTCCAATAAGTGGACCAATATTTGAATTTGAAGAGAGACGTTGGAAACCCTAGTTTCTACTCAGCATAACAAGTGTTTGCTCTTTGGACTCAAAGAATCAAGACCCATTGGCTCAGCCTATAAAAGGAGCTTGCTTCTACACTTCAACTCACCAACAATTTTCACAAAAAACACTCAAATAGCTTCTGAGTTCTAAGTTTCGTGAGCAAGGAAGGAGAAGGCTTACTTTGGAGTGCTTTGGCTAGTTCAGAAGTAGAGCATTCAACACCCTTTAAAGGTGTAGTGGACATTACTCCACTTGGTATCATACTCTTTCCCTTTTAATAATTATGCTCAACTGATCATTATGTCATGTGCATTTTTATTGTTCTTTACATTATGTAGCTTGCTAACATGTGCTTAAGTATGTTGTTTGTTTGCTTATGCCTTGATATCATAAAAGGAATGATTTTGTTTATTGATATGTTAAGATATACATGTATGCTGCAAGTTTACAAGTTCTCACTTTGGTATTATACTGTCAAGTTTAGATGGCTGATTTGTTAACCTACTTATGTGTCATATGTGCTTGGATGTGATTTTGAGATGAGATTCATAAATCTTAGTTCCATAGGTATTTCTGTTATGCTCATAAGTTTCATGGTGGATAAACTAATTTATCACTTTGGACTGAATGTTGTTAAGTTGTTCTCTTTAAAGTAGCACTGATTGTTCTGTCACCATCATATATGATCATTTTGTGTACTCAAATCATGGTTTTGAAACTATGTTACTATTGATGCTTGTTGTATTAAGGTTGATATTTTGGTTATTCATGTATGTGTTTACATTGGTTTGCACCACTTTGCCTTGGCATTGATTTTGGTTGACTAATGTGCCTGAGTTTGGTTTATTTGAACTATTATGTTGCTTAGTGTTTTTAGTTTCTTGTGCTGCAGTCCATTGGTTTGATATTGGTAATATATGTGTAAGGTTCATGTACATGAATATTGAACTTAGGATAAGAATTGTGTTGCTGTCAGTTTGCTTTGAGTTGTTCCTATTTAATCATGTGCCTCAATGTTCCATGACCTGTCATACCATGTTATTTCACCTTGTACATGCTAAAGCTATCTTGTTGAAAATGTTGACTTCAGAAAGTTATGTTTTATGATATCATGCTTTTGCTCTACATGTTAAACTTTGTGTTCATGATATGTGTTGCTAGCTTTGATGTGTTTTTTTTTACAATACTCTTAAGCTATGGATGTTTGATATCATTTTGTGCTTCTAATATGTGCCAGCCTGCTCTGAACCTAGTTCATGTGTGTTTTATGTATGTGTTTGTATGATTGTTCCCCAAGTTAGTTTTTGTCATGTCATATGCTACTGTCTTTTTTAAGTGATACCACTTGATTGAACTTGATTGCCATGTTGTCTTGTGATATGTCTTATTCTGTCTTGAATACAAGTGTATGATTTATAGAGGCTCTTGACCATCATGATGTTTGTGTACTTATCACTGTAAACATGACCAATTTATACTTGTACCAACATGATAAGTATGTAACCTTTTGTGTGTAATTCATTTTGCTAAACTACTTTTGATTTGGGATGTCACTGCTCATATATGCACAATTCTGTTTGACCTATGCTTTATGATGTATCAAAATGCCATGAATCTAAGTAAATTTGCCTTGACATTATATGTGATTGGTGTGCCTTTAATCTGGCTTTGATGTATGAATTATCACTATGCCCTCAACCACTATGACTGAATGCTTTTTTTCCTTGACATTATGTTTGACTGGTGTGCCTATATTTCTCCTTGATGAACAGTTGAGTTGTATGGACTATCATCATGTTCCTTGTATGCTATCTTTGCGAAAATTGTCTGCTGCATTGCTTGATAACCACAATGAATCTTAACTTTTTGAAGCTTGTTATTTGACTGGTGTGCTAGCATTGATTGTGTGTACCTAATGAGCTCACTTCCTTATAGAATGTATTTGCCCTAATGGCATGTTACTTGTATGCTGCTGACTGCTTATGTTGTTGAGGTTATTGCCATCATTTCCTTAGCACTTTTTAATATATCTTAGGAACTGTCACTAACAGTTAGGGTAGTCTTAGAATATGCCTATGCCTTGACCTGGCCTATCCCTATTTTTCACCACTCATTGTGACAAATTTGAATTGCTTCTGGACTTTGAGAAGATATCTTTAGAACTGACTGCATCATGCCTTAACCTATCTCTTGTTTTCTTGCATTTTGAACAATTAATCTTGTCAATCATTGATTTAAATCCTAGAACAGCTCTGCTACTTTCCTTTAAAGCATGTTAAATCTTAGAAACTTTTGCCATTCTTGAAACTCAATCTTGTTATGAATCTTTATTCCATATGAATGATTGTTTGATAGTGTCCAAGACATGTCCTTGTGTGATTTCCAATTGAGTGTATTGTATGCTTGCTGATTATTGCTCTATGGCTGTGTTGGAATTTCTTACTATATACATTCAAATGTTTTTACTTTGATGTCCAATTTGTATGATTAAAGCACTTACTTGGTATTTAATGTATGTAGCAATTCATGATTTTGAGATGATAATTATGTGTTCTGCTTCATTTTATTTGGCAATATGGTTGAATGGCATGGTATATAGGTCTGCAGTCGTGAGCAAATTATGTATTTGGTTGGTTTGTTTTGTTAATTTGAAATATACACGCACACAAGGCTTACATATTAATTGAGTTAAATTTACTACCAGATGTAACAGCCATCCCAGTGGCAAGCACACACAAGCACGCGCCCTTTCACCTATAGGACTGGGGTTCGAATCCCCCTCGCCCCAGTCCTTTTGTTTTATTTTCTGATTTCGCTTCTCTTTACATATATACTTGTGTTGCCTTTGTATGTTAAAATGCGCGCGTTGTTCAGATGGTATTGTTTTAGGCTGCATGCGAAGGGTCCTGTGTTCAATCCCTAGGAGTGCCCATTCCTTTCTTTTTAATGCTTGGTTGTTTTATTTATTTTATTTTCAAGTTTATGCCTCAAATTTCAAACTTTCATAACTTGTTTGATTTTTATCCTTTTTCTTCCATTCTTTTTGCTAAATGCTTCTAATTAAATTTACTTGTTGAGCATAAAGAGAAATTGGTGAAAATATTTAATCTTGAGGCATTTATTCATGATAAGATTGGAAGTACCTTTTAGGGTTTTATTGCATTTCTCTATTCATCTTGCCATGTTATCCTTGTTTATCATGTTTGAACATTGTCTAATATGTATGATTCTAACCTTGCATGATTTCATAAACTTTGTTTCATCTCATTATCTTGCTCATGTCTTTTTTTACATCATCATATTGAATTTATAACTCTTTATGTCATAGTAATTTAAAACTATTATCTTTCCCCCCATTCCAAAGGGAGATCATCCTAAATTGACTCATGAGTCACTAAAAAACCACCCTACCTTATCCTCTAGGTTTATCCCATTTCTTGGCCTCATGAGAGCCAATGAAATCATAACTTAGAAATAGGTTAGAGTTTTGAACTCTATGTGATTCTCACTATCATGAGAACTCACTTTCCCCCTATAACTTAGACTTAAAGAGTTATCGTGAACTCTAAAAATGAGCTCATACTTATTTCCCCTTGGAACTTTGGCCATAGTCAATGGTTCCTCCTTCACCCTTAGATCGGTGAACTACGGATACTCTGATTCCACTCCCGTCAGGATACGTAGGCGCAAAGTGCGATACTTTGTCGAGTATACTTAGATACTAACCCCTAGGGTTTCAACCTTTAGCATAGCACCCTTAGCAAGCGAGCGAGACATAACAAACTAAAACAAGAGGTTCCCGTAGAGTACTACGGACGTTTAGGATGCTAATACCTTCCCTAGGCGTAACCAACCCCCGAACCTTAGATCTCCCCCTTAGGTTTTTCTCGATCTTGAACCTTTCCTTTGGATAAATCAAAGTCGGTGGTGAATTCAAAGAAATGTGATGCAAGTTAATTAATAGCTTGTTATCCGATTCTCACCGCAACACATTGTATGGGCTTTGCATCTTGTCATTGTAGTTGTCGTTGTTGTCGTGTCGTTGTTGTAGTCGTTGTTAGCGAGGTGGTTTGTCAGTTTGTGTTATTCATGGTGTGCCTAGTGTTGGCATGTTATTGGGTTAGTCGGATGCGAGAGTCGTATCCAGAGTTGTTCGTCTCAGTTATATTTTTTAGGAAGAAAATTTCTAAGTGGGGGAGAGTTGTAACGCCTCGGTTTTGTTAGATTTATTTAATCAAGTCGATTTAATTATTTTGGTCTTTATATTATTTTATTCCTGGTTTTTATTTGGTAAATGTGTTATGTTTATCGTTAATATGTTTTATCGCGTTTTGAGAGCGTTTGCGAGAAATTGAGTGTAGGGGCATTTTGGTATTTTTGGCTTGGTTAGATATTATGTTTTTCATTTAAAATAGAAACATAGAGAGAAAAATAGAAAGAAAAGAAGAGAAGAGAAAAGGAGAGTGAGAAGAAGAAAAAGAGGAAAACTTGGAGTGTAAGGAATCGATTCAACCGACACTTCGAAGCGCGATTAATCGTGTAAGGGTGCGAAACTCGGTTATTCTATGCTTGTGTATGAATATGTATGTGTGTGTTTGAATGTTCTCTTGCTTTTCCTAGTTTTTCCATTTTAGGTTGAAATGAGAAAAATGAATCGAAATCGATGTTTTCACGGTCGAAAATCGATATAAACCGTGTTGAATGATCGTATTATATGTATGAACATTGTTGATACTTGTTTTGATTGATTGAAAATGTTTTGGTTGGAGAAAGAGGGATTTTGGTTGTGTGGAACAGTGTAAAACACAAGCAGAATTTTCTGTTTCTGGTGTAGACCGTCGGACGGTGCTTTGAGCGCTGGGCGACGCTTTGGTTGCGCCACTGCTCCGCCGGGCGATACCCAAGAGGCGCAGCTTGTCACGCTGCTGACTCTTTTAAAGTTTTGGTTGGGGTTTTACGTCGCTGCTTCGCCAGGCGATGCAAAGGCGAAGGGAGCACCGCCGGGCGAAAATAGGTACCGTCGGGCGCTCCTGGGGATTTTTCAATACTTTTGTTTTCTTTGAAAATGCATAACTTTTGATCCGTACTTCGGATCAGGACGTTCCTAGTATCGTTGGAAAGCTAATGAGATGTTCTTTCTTATAAAAATGGTTTTGGGATTAGTGACCAATTTAATTGTGTCGGGAATTTGGAATAGTGTCGTTTTGTCGACTTTTACCGTCGTAATTGTGTGCGATTGATGTGTTATCATGTGGTATGCTTTTGATATATAACGTATAGCTTGTGTACTGTTATATGATGTGAATGTATATGATGAAATGTTGTGATGATGGTTTGTGGCCTTATGGCAAGTAAATGCATTGTGTTATGTTTGATTGTATATGCATGATTATGGATGTTGAAATGGTTCACATGGTTGTATATGTGTCTGCATTTGATTGTCATGAGTCATTGTATGCCAAGCATCATGATATACATTCTTG
Source organism: Lathyrus tuberosus (assembly GCA_022829125.1). Lineage (NCBI taxonomy): Eukaryota > Viridiplantae > Streptophyta > Magnoliopsida > Fabales > Fabaceae > Lathyrus > Lathyrus tuberosus. Next base: position 8,888,380 of record JALAZF010000237.1, read on the forward strand.
TGATGTCGTGTGCCCAAGTGGGTGTGAGCGACGAAATGATTCCCGAGGGAATCCTGCTATAACGGTCGTGAGCCTTATACAAAGAGGACCGAAAGCGACGTTATAGACGATCGTGAGCCTTATACAAAGAGGACCGAAAGCGATCGGATCGTGAGCCTTATACAAAGAGGACCGAAAGCGATCCATAAACATCGTGAGCCTTATACCAAGAGGACCTAAAGCGACGGGGAACATCGTTTGCCTGACGGGGAGTAACACTAAGTAACAAGCGATGATTCCAATAATTCCTGAGTGAATTAATGATGAGAATGATGGATGGAAGGGTACCGCATTACATTTGCATAGAGTCGTTGTGTCGGTCTCTTTGCATTTGCATAAATCATGAATGGATTGATTATGTGTGGAAAATCATGAATGGAATGATTATGGGAGGAAAATTGTGAATTGAATGATTATGTGTTGAGCTTGGGATAGCATGGGTGATTTGATATGCATTCGTGATAAATGTATAGATTATGGATGATATGTTTTATGTATAGACATATGCTATGTTTTGTGGGGATGTTGTACATTACAATGATTGTATTACTTATCTATGATATGCTATATATGAATATATGTGATGTGGTGTTGTGTTTCCATATGTCATAACTTTGGCGTGCATTATGTGTGAATATGTTATTATGTGAGATTGTTAGAAATGTGTTATGTGTCTGTGGCATGCTATATGTATTAGTATATGAAGCTTGTGGTGAGAATGTTGTTGTGTGCGTATTTCCTATTATTACATAATTATATGCAACTATATTATAATTGTGTTTCTCACCCTTCTGCTGTGGTTTGTTGCTCTATGAGGCAATTGCAGATTAGTTGTCTTGGAGGCTTTTGTGAAGATTAGTTCTCCCTCGGGTTGTTAGTCTGTCTGCTCTGATACGTAGCACGGGAGTCGGGGAATGCTTTTGTTATATATGTATACATTTGTTGGATCTATTTTGTATTAACTTTGTATGAATATTTTGATGTTATAAAATAATTTATTTTGTAAAATAAGTCAGTTATGGATCTTTTCGCTTTATTCCATAATTGAACTTTCCTTTTGTTGGAAAAAGCTTCCTGAATTATATGTATTCCATTTTGTGTTATGTATCAAATTTATGAGCAGGGATTGTGTTTGCTTTCTTTAAAATGTGGCATCCTTGTTTCTGTCTAAGAATAATAAATTTCTATTTACTCTGAATTATTTATGTATTATTTATTCGCGATGGGAATTGGGGTGTTACAGAAGACACTCTGATGAAAGACAACTTTGACTATGATTCTTACAATCCCCTGGATGATTTGGCTATCTAGAAGCCTTACATGGAAAACTCGGGGCAAAAGAGCATGCCAGATGATGCCTATCTGCTGAATGATCTTGAAAAGAATACACCTGTTCCCCCAGAGTCATGGAATCCTTAACCATAACATTCCGAAAATGTTCAATAACACGTTGGTTAATTTGCGAAGATCGTGGGACAAGAATTCATTAACTATGCATTTCCTGAAGTCAACGTCATTGAGGAAGATAACTCATTTGTTCCCATAGAAACCAGGGATACCTTGGGGAAGCCAAACGGCAAGTATGACTTTCTAGTCAAATACACTGCTCTCAAAACCTCTCGCATCAGATATGAGGACATCCAGCCAACTGGATGGGGAATCCTCTTGAGAGTGAAAATACTATCGAAGATGCGACAGAAAAGTCCTCTTATGATAACTCTGCATGGGAAGAAAATTCTAATGATCCTACTCCGCTAGAAATTAGTGTCATTATTGAAGACAACCCAAGAAGGAAAGTACTGGACTTTGTGATCCACAGAGGATTTTGTCACCATTGGGTTGCGGTCGATGTCCCGAATGTCGTTCATAAATCGAAGTAATTGCCACATCTTTGTTTTGACCTTTCACCTTGCCCGGGTGAAATGGATGTTTTATAGGGCTTACTTTTCTGTAAATGTCCCTCTTCGCTTCACCCAAAGCGACAGGGTTTTGTTTTATAGGGTTGTGTTTCAAGAATCGAAAAATCATAAATAAATAATGTCATTCTGAATTCCTGCATTTATTGCTATTTTCACTTTTCGCTTTTTCAGGAAATGGTAATCCTAAAAAACAAAACCAAAATAAAAATAAGCGTTTTCAAAAAAATACACTGCACACACTTTTGCATTCTCTTTGTCTTTTCTAAAATGGAATCATCATGTCATGCAGATTACTTGTTTTAAACCCCATTGAAACATACAATCCAATGCCTTCTCCCAACTTTGAATTCCCGGTATTTGAAGCTGAAGAATAAGAGAACGAAGAAATTCCAGAAGAGATCTCCCGACTACTCAGGCAAGAGGAAATGTCCATTGAGCCTCACAAAGAGCTGTTGGAAACGGTCAATTTAGGTTCAGAAGAAGAAAAGAAAGAAGTTAAGATTGGAGCACTGCTCAGTCCAACTGTCAGAGAAGGATTGATAAAACTTCTCAAAGAGTTTCCAGATGTGTTTGTTTGGACCTACCAGGACATGCCAGGGTTGGATACCAGCATCGTGGAACATCACTTACCACTAAAAACAGAATGTCCTTCGGTAAAACAAAGATTGAGAATGACTCATCCAGATATGGCCATCAAAATTAAGGAGGAAGTGCAGAAGCAGATCGACGCAGGTTTCCTCACCACCTCAGAATATCCTCAATAGTTAGCCAACATAGTGCCAGTTCCAAAGAAGGATGGAAAAGTCAGAATGTGTGTAGATTACAAGGATTTGAACAAAGCAAGTCCAAAAGATGATTTTCCCCTGCCACACATTGACATGCTGGTAGACAGCACAACAAAATTCAAAATCTTCTCCTTCATGGATGGATTCTCGGGCTATAATCAAATTAGAATGGCGCCAGAAGACATGGAGAAAACGTCATTCATCACCCCATGGGGCACCTTTTGTTACAAGGTAATGTCGTTCGGTCTGAAGAACGCAGGGGCAACCTATCAAAGGGCCATGACAACTCTGTTTCATGACATGATGCACAAAGAGATTGAAGTGTACGTCGATGACATGATCGCCAAATCTAAAACAGAAGAAAAAGATGTGGAACACCTATCAAAGTTATTCGAGCGTCTGAGAAAATACAAACTCTGCCTGAATCCCAACAAATGTACATTTGGTGCTTGCTCGGAAAAGCTCTTGGGATTTATCGTCAGCCAAAAGGGAATTGAGGTTGATCCCGACAAAGTTAAGGCCATTCAAAAAATGCCTTCTCCAAAGACTGAAAAACAGGTCAGAGGATTTTTGGGATGTCTAAAATTACATCTCAAAATTCATATCCCTCATGACCGCGACATGCACGCCGATCTTCAAACTACTCAGAAAAAATCAAAGTTGTATATGGACAGAAGACTGCCAAAAGGCTTTTGACAGCATCAAAGAATATCTGGTGAATCCACCGATTTTGTCTCCTCTAGTGAAAGGAAGACCATTGATTATCTACTTAATAGTCTTGGAAGACTCCATGAGTTATGTGCTTGGCCAACAAGACGAGACAAAAAGAAAAGAGTCTGCCATTTATTACTTAAGCAAGAAATTCACGGACTGTGAAACTCGATACACTATGCTCGAGAAAACTTGTTGCGCTCTGGCTTGGGTAGCCAAACATCTTCGCCAGTACTTGATTTGTCACACTACCTGGTTAATCTCCGAAATAGATCCGATCAAGTACGTCTTCGAAACGCCTTCCTTGATAGGAAGGATTACCCGTTGGCAAATGTTGTTATCAGAATACGACATCAAGTAACATGCTCAGAAAGCCGCCAAAGGAAGTATTTTAGCCAATCATTTAGCTCATTAGCCGATTGACAATCAGGAACCAGTCAAATTTGACTTCCCGAACGAAGTTGTTATGTACCTAAAATGAAAGATTACCATGAATCACTACCAAGCGAAGGGCCAGAACCAGGTTCCCAATGGGGACTAATATTCGACGGAGCTGTCAACGCTTATGGAAACGGAATTGGGGCAATCATTGTAACACCTCAGGGTACCCATATTCCTTTCACTTCCAGATTGATATTCAAATGCACAAATAATGAGGCCGAATACGAAGCTTGTATCATGAGTTTTATCACATCCCCCGTGAAGAAAACCACATGGTTGATGCACTGGCCACTCTATCCTCCATGATTAGTGTGAGTCGATGGAACGACGTACCCAAGATTGACATAATGCGCCTTGAAAGGCCCGCTTACATCTTCGCGATTGAAGCAGTCATAGATGACTAACCATGGTATCACGATATCAAATGCTTCCTTCAAAGACAGGAATACCCGCATGGGACATCAAGAAAAAGATAGGAAGACTCTCAGAAGACTGGCTGGCCACTTCTTCCTGAACAATGATATACTCTACAAGAGAAACTTCGACATGGTTTTGCTCAGATGCGTAGACAAACAAGAAGCAAACATGCTAATGAAAGAAATTCACGAAGGATCCTTTGGCACTCATGCCAATGGACACACAATGGCAAGAAAAATTCTAAGAGTGGGATATTATTGGCTGACAATGGAATCTGATTTATACAAGTACATGAGGAGGTGTCACAAGTGTCAGATATACGCCGACAAAATCCATGTACCACCAACGCATCTCAAAGTCCTTTCTTCTCCACGACCTTTCTCTATATGGGGAATTGACATGATTGGCATGATTGAACCCAAGGCTTCAAACGGACATCGGTTCATCCTTATAGCCATTTACTACTTCACTAAGTGGGTTGAAGCACCATCATACGCCAATGTGACCCGACAAGTGGTGGTCCGATTTATCAAGAACAATCTCATCTGCCGTTATGGTGTTCCAAGCCAGATCATTATGGATAATGGATCGAACCTGAACAATAAGATGATGAAAGAATTATGTGCTAAATTCAAGATCGAACACCATAATTATCTCTCTACCGACCTAAAATGAATGCAGCGGTAGAAGGAGCTAATAAGAATATCAAGAAAATCATTCAGAAGATGGTTGTAACCTACAAGGATTGGCACAAGATGCTACCCTTTGCTCTTCGCGGTTATCGCACATCTGTCCGCACTTCAAAAGGGGCAACCCTTTACTCTCTAGTATATGGCATGGAAGCAATGCTCGCCATAGAATTAGAGATCCCATCAATGAGAGTATTGATGGAAGCCAAGCTAACATAAGCTGAATGGTTTCAAAGCCGACGCGATGAACTGAATCTGATCGAAGTAAAGAGAATGACGGCTTTATGTCATGGTCAGTTATATCAGCAAAGAATGAAGAAGGAATTTGACAAAAACGTCTGACCCCGTGTCTTTAGAGAAGGAGACCTCGTGCTCAAGAAGATACAATCATTCCTTACTGATTCCAGGGGAAAATAGACTCCAAATTACGATGGCCCCTATGTTGTTAAAAAACCCTTCTCAGGTGGTGCCTTGAGACTCGCAACTATGGATGGAGAGGAGTTTACCTACCCCCACGAATGTTGATGTAGTCAAGAAATACTTCGCCTAAATAAAATAAAATAAAAACGTCTCGTTGGATTGAAAACCCGAAAGGGCGGTCCAGGCAAAAATTAGAGACATAAACAATGATCATCCCGATGGATTGAAAACCCGATAGGGCAATCTATACAAAAGTTAGGGATTCATGGCAAGTAACAATATCTAACAAGATTGACGCCTCAACGGTAACGTTATCCGTCAGGAAAACTTCAGTCAAGGTCCCTTTCGACAAAAAGCTCAGAATGTCCAGAATTCAATGTTGGTGGAAGGATATCGGTCGTTATGTTTCAATATAGCCCCTTTTCCTATAAATTACCATTTTCTAAACTTTGTAATACTCCATGGAGTCACGCATTAGTACTACCGCAAAAAAGTACTACAGCAAAAAGTCCTATCGCAAACAAAAGTACTACCGCAAAAATCTCTAATGATACCCCCATCTCCCGGAGTGGCCGAGTATCTAGTTATGTTCATCACTGTAACACCCCAAAATTTGCCCTCTTACTTTTAGCTAACTGGCTTATGTTTCTTTACATTTCTTGCATTAGCATTTGTGCATGGCATTGGTTCTTAGCATGGGATCAAGGTACTTGGTTCATCTCAGAGGAGTCTCAAGCCTCAAGGGGGTTTGAGGGGTTCATCATATCTTCATAAGATCAAGAGTGGCAAGAGATTTCAAGTGAATCTTTTCCTCCTAACCAGAGGGACCAAATTAGGGTTTTGGTTTCAAAAGAGCTTCTTGAAGGGCTTTGTGGATTCAAGCATGCTCTCATGATTCCCATGTGCTCACAAACACTCACAGAGGAAGGCCTGGCTAGTGGTTCATTGTGGAAGATGATCAGTGGATCAGTTACTTGTGAGGTAAACAAAAGTCAACTGTAAGGAGGAAAGTCAACTGTGGAATTTTGAGGTTCTTTTCAGGGTTTTCAAGGTCTCACATCCTCATATGGACTTCAAGGGTCAAGTTTCAGACCATTTATCAAGAATCAAGGGTTTGTACAAAAGTTACTAAATTTGGAAAATGACCTATAATGAGAAGTTTCCATTTTTGGCAAGTTTTTACACTACATTCCACTTGACTTTTCATCATCAAGGTAGCTTCAAATGAATTTTCCTCCAACATGAAAGGTGAAGATCTTTCTCTCCCATTTCCAAAAAGTACTAGATGGTTTCCATATCATTTGTAGAACTCAAGTTATGGCTAAGGCAAGGCAAGGTGTTTTTAAGGTTTTTCACATGTACCACTTTTTCCACCTTTTGCATTTTAGTACAAATTGACTTGTAATTGGTTCTATTGCTTCAAGTCACATTCTAATATCCAAGTACACTTCATTTGACACAAGTTTGGCCCTTGAATCAAGTCATTTCATGCCATGTACCTCACTTTCTTCACATAATACAATTTTGCAAGATGGATTGAATCTCACAAATTAAACCACTACAAAGCCCAAATCCAATTCAGGTGTGATTAGCAAGTGGAATGTGAGTGAATCATGCTGATTTCATTGCCCATGCACGTGTGAATCAAGTGGTACAACACAAAGTGCATTTTTGCAAAACCACTCAAAACTCATTAACCAAGGGATTAATCAAGTTTTAATTGTGATCAGTGCTCTAATGGGATGTATATAAGCTAACTCACACGTCCATTGCTAGGTCATGCACTCTCATTTGCTCAGATTTGAAATTTTCACTCTCACTTTTCTCTCTTCGAATCTCTTATTCCTTGAGGGATTTTGAAAATCTCTTGGCATATTATTGATCAGTGAGTTGAAAGGAGTGTGAATCTACCACTGTTTCAAGCTTTAAGCAAGGTTTTCAGCAAGTGCATCTCAAGAGGATTCAAGTTCAAAAACCTAGATCTAGCCAATTTCAAGCCTCTATTTGCATTTATTTTGCAAATAGAGCTCAAAAGAGGAAGATCTGCAGCTTTTGGAAGGAGTTCTTAGCGTATTTGAAGCTCTACAGTTCTCAGGTTAGCTCACTTTTCATGATCATATAACTTGAATTTTAAGCTTGCATGATGATCTATGATGTTCACTGATGATGTTGATCTATTTAGTTTTGAGTTTGGACGTGTAGATTGTTTGAATTTTGAGATTTAAGTTTTTAGATCCAAACTTATTCTGTTCGATTTGGCTTGTGTGTTGGTTGTTTGTGAAAACTAATTGCATATTTGAACTCCTTGTTGAATTCTGGTCAAGATAGTGTACTCATGTTCAATTTCTGGTAAAATTTTGTTTGGAGCTCACCGGATAAGGTGACCGGCGCTAGGGCTCCGGTACCTGGTGTATTTTCAGTCCGACGAGGGTTAAATGAAGAAGACACAATCCTGGCCATTCATGTTTCTGATCTAACGGTTTGTATGGTGCCAACGCATTAAAAACGTGTGTGCAGCTCACGTGATCTTTTAATTCTCATAACATGCTTTATGTGTGCACGTACACTATAAGTATGGTGTGTTGTTGATCTTGCATGTTGATCTTGCGTACTTGTTATTTCCGTTGACCTGTTTGTAAGCGTTGGATTGATCATGTGGCTTGTATGAGTCTCAGATATTGACTGGGTTCCATGTGGTTTTTTGGTTGACTTCACTCTTGGATCATTTGACCTGGGCTTGCTATTCCCACCCCCTGTTCAGCCCATTTAATATTTTTAAACGTGATTGTTTGCTGTTTGCACCCCTGGGTTCTTTATTTTTATTTTTATTTCATATAATTGTTTTGTTTTGCATTTTAATTTTTAAAGTTAGATTTATGCATCCAAAAATCACCAAAAAAATCATGAAGCATATTTTTGCATTTAATTAATTTTGGAATTTTTTTATTTCTGACTTTGGTCATTTTTCATCATATTTTTGGCATTTTCTTTTATTTTCTTTGAAAATTGTTCTTATTTGCACACTTCAACTTTGAGAATTTATTTCTCATAGTACATAAAACATTTTGAGTCCATTATTTTTGCATTATTTCATCAACATATTGAAGTGCATAAAAAAAATTTTCTAATATTTTTAAACTCTTTTCATATTGCATTTTAGCCCCTCTCTTTTGCATATTGATCCATAATCCTTTGTGCTCTTTGTCTAATTGTTTGAGGGACCTATCTTGTGAATTTTTGCCTGAGTTTTTAATATGATGTTTACCCCTGGTTGAGGTATTTTGAGATTTAATTTGATGATTTTTGAATCATGTTTACTATGTGTTTGATCATTCATGTTTGAGGTCTTCTTTTGTGAACATCTTTGATCATGTTGAATTACTTGCTTGAGAAGGCACTTGTGCCATTGTATGAGATTGTTTTCTTTGATTTCTTGAGCCATGTTTAGATCATTGTAGGTCTCTTGAATGCAAATTTAAGTCATTGGTGTGAGGTTGTTACTTATTTTGTGTACATATTCCATGCTTGTTTCACATGCCTCTTTTTAACTTATCTTCTCACTTCTTCTCATCTATGCCTCTTCTTGGTTTGTATTTGGTTTGTGTATACCATGCCATATCTATTCTTTGCATCTTATATGATGTATGCTTATGACTTTAGAGCCTTGTATTCATTCCATATGTTATTCATGTTTCATTTTGCATACTTGAACATGTTTCACTTACATGCTTCTTTCTTCTTCTTCTAATTACTCTCAATGCTTGGATACTTGTTTGTATGCCTCATGTGACATTTGTACATCATGTTTAGGCACATGTTTAGGTCATCCACATTCTGACTTTGATTTTATTTGAAGCATTGTTGCATGATCACCTTGCATATCCACTCATTCTTCTTCTACTCCTTCTTTGATGATCTTCTTGGATGTTTTGCCATTTGTTTGCATTCTCTTTGCTTGAGTTTTTTTGGTAAACATTATGGGTCACCTCTAAGGTGTACATTCTGACTTGGATGAGTTTCATTTGGTTTGTAACCATTTCTCTTTAGGTTGTGGCTTGTTTGGGTTTCATTTGTCTTATTGTTGCTTATGTTTGTTTTTGTTAACCATGTAGGGGCTAATGGTAAGTGAATGGGATATGGATAGTTATCCATATTCTAACTTCTCCTTTCTCTTTTAAGCTTTCATACTTGTGTTTGCTTTAGCATTTAAGATGCTTCTTTCTTCTCTTTCACTCTTTCTCATCCCATGAATCTCAAGACTTGTTTAAGTCTTGGATTCTTTCCCTTTAGAGCTACCTAGTCCAACTTAATTTTTTATTAAGCTTGGAGTAGGATTAGCATTAGGTTTTAGGTAGTTGTCCTTCCTAAGCCTCACTAACCATAGGTCATCCATGCATGATAACATTAGGACTCTTAGTTTCCCTTTAGAGTTTTCTTTGTGTCTTCTCTCTTCTCATCTCAAAACTTCTTGAAAACACTTAATAAAGATAAAGTGTATTGCGCACGAGCCTTAAGCATGGGGAATGAGAAATGAGGGGCTTCCTCTCATCTTTCTAGAGTACTTAGAGAGCGTCCTGTCTTGGGACGATTCGTTAAGTATTCATCCCTGTGCCCTAGACTTTGGTGCAATGCAAGTTATTAACTAACTTAAAAAACACTTCTGTCTAAAAAACACAAAAACAAATTCAAATCTTTTTATCCTTCGGGATTGTTTGGTTCCAGACCATTTTCAGAAAAGGGAACGTTATTTTCCGTCAAGTCGCAAACAGACATCGTCCCTCACTGCCGGACGCGAATCTAACGTCGCTCATAAAAAACACTCACCCATCCGTGGTTGTACCCACGAACTACATTAGATCTGATTCCTCTCTCTCGTCCGATTGAGGATATGTAAGCACAAGACAACGATTGTCTTGGCGAGCAACTTTCCCCCACAGTTCCCGTCCGAACTACGTTGGCTCTGACTTTCCCATTGCACTGAGGGAGTACGTAGGCCTAGGGCATCGAATATGTCCTACCGAGTCCGTCTTAGTCACCCCCATCCCCGTTTTCTTTTGTTCAGCCATAGATAGTAGGACAGCTCACCCTCCGTTTAGACAACAAGCGTGGATCCCATCGATTACGATGGATGCGTGGGGTGCTAACACCTTCCCCTCGCATAACCGACTCCCGAACCCGGACTATGATTGTGATGACCATGTCTTTCCCCCTTTCTCTTCAGGTTTATGCAGTGTTTCCTTTCCCTCTCTCGGGATAAATACACATTGCTGGCAACTCAGTGTCTTCTGTGCCACTCTCGCGTTTGTACCGTTGGATGCGAATCTTTCGGGAGCGACAATCACCAATCTATATGTCATGTCTGTTTTGTCGGCATAATCATTTCATACATACACCATGCACAATTGATTCATATTCATGTTGCATTACTATCACTTTGGTCATACTCATCCCCAAGTGATAAATGTCCTCTCTCCATTAGAGTTGTTAGTTTTCCTTTCTACGTCAGATATGACAAAAATCCCGTTTAGAGTTCTTTCCTCGTCAGAAAATGTACCATCCAAACAATCTCTCTCTAGTTTATTCCTGGATTGGAGTCTGTCCTTGACCACTTTGATAACTTAAACCTCTGAAAGACAAGAAGCCATTTGGTCATACACCTTTAGAACTTCATTCTTCACCAATAAAGATGATATTTTTCTTTCCCGGATTAAGGAAAAATCCCCAAAGAAAGACTCTCGACAGAAGACTCTTGGCAATACGGCAGTTTCTCTCTAAAAGTTTTTGCTTTCAACAGAGTCATCAGCACCTCAAAATTGGATTACATCACATGGCTTCTCTCTGAAAAAGTCTCGAGGGAAGTATGATGTAATTTCTCCAGCAAATAGCATCTCCAACAGAGAAGTTTGCACACCTCTACAGTACAGACCAATGGGTTTCCCCAGCAAGTCTGGCATCAAATTGTTTTTCCATCAAATGGCATCTCCCCGGCGAGAAGTTTGGTGAAAACCATTACAGATTGCCTTCCTTGTCAAGAAAAGCACTTGACAAGAAGAAACTGAGACCAGTTCCGTGGCTGAAGACCAGGATCGATGGGAAGTTTATTTCAAAAGAAACTAAGACCAGTTTCGTGGCTAAAGACCGGGATTGAGGGGAAGTTTTACCCTTTTATAAGTAGCATTTCTTAGCAAAAGAAGATGGATGAGCAAATAACTGCTATTCACAACCACAGTCAAAATTTCAGGTATTCCGATATTTAATCCTCTTTTACCTTGAATGTCCGGACGTCTTCGCCATTCACACCTTCAGGTCCAAGAAGATTAAATAGGGGCATCTGTCATACCCTAAATTTTGACCACAAGATTTCCCATCATTGTGAAAATTATCACCACAATATGGATGTACCTTCATACCTCATCAATCCTCTCAAAGATTGTTGAACATTCACCTCAATCAAGGATTAGGGTTTTTAAGCCCTCTCAGAGCACCCAAGCAAAGGATCAATCAAGAATTGACATGATCTTAAACTTGTCAAGTCTCTCAAATATCCACAAAGGGTTAAGAGGTCTCCCAGATCAAGAATCAAGCACAAGAGTGCAACATTTCAAGTGGATCAAGCCTCAAGATCATCAGTGTCACCATATTAGGGTTTTGGTCGACCAAGGCCTCCAGAGAGAAATTTTCATATGGGCATGAGCCAATACTTCAAAACATGATCCAAGAAGCTTAAAGGGACCTCATGGATCCAATCATAAGTTCAAAATATCCTCAGGGGATGCATTCATAAAAAACAAGAATTAGGGTTTCTTGACCTAATTCACCCCTAAGTTGACTTTTGGAGCAAGGCATGAGCCAAAACCTCAAGGAATGTTTTGAAGACCTTAAATATCTCATATTGATCCTCTTACAAGTTCAAATGAACACAAAGAACTTGGTTCATGAGCAATATAGAGATGCAAATTCATCTGACCACAAACTAGGGTTTTTGAGAAAAAGTCAGCCCCACCTATGACTTTTGACCAATACATGATCTCAAACCTTGGAACATGATTCAAGACACTCTAAAACACCTATGGAATCCATCCATTAGGTTTGAATTAGGTCAAGAACTTGATTTCATAGAGAATCACAAAGTTTGAAATTCATCTGATAAAAAGTCATATGTGCCCAAAAACCAAGTTTGACTTTTGAGATTTCTTGACAAACATGGCTTCTTTAAGTAAAAAATAATGTTAACTCATGGTTTGGATCATCATCCATCAAGAAAAATCAAGAAAAGTTAGGTTACTTGCAAAAGGGGCAATCTTGAGAAACTTAAAATTTTCTTCCATTCAAAGCTCAAATGAAAGCTCTCACTACATACTACAAAAGTGTCACAGTTCTCCATGAGCCAAAAAAGCTTGAATTTTGAGTTATAGAGCCATGAAGTTAGGGTTTCAAAACTTTTAAACTTGGACACTTAGTGAAATTTTGAGACAAAATCTGTTTCATTTTTTTCCAACTTTGAGGTCATTTTTCTCCATGATCCACATTGATCCAAGACCAAAGTTAAACATCAAAGTTGAAGCATGATATGCAAGCTTTCCAAAGAGTACAAGAACATCATCAAACTCTATTTGAGCAAAGAGATATGGAGTGACCAATATGCCTTGACACAAACTATTTTTTTGACAGCATTGGTACATGACTGGTATCCCACAATTTCTTGAGCCAATTTTGGACACTTGCATCATTGTATTTCTGTCCAATATCAACATGAATGATGAGGAATCTGAGCATAAAACCACCAAGCCAAAAATCATATCCCTTAGGCATGTGGAATTCAAGATTCATTTCCAAAACTTTCAATTTTGTCATAAAGCATTCAATGGGTGCATAGAGGTGGCATGAACTGAGGCATTGTTATTCAAATGAGTCAAGACATATCCAAAGTTCAGACGACCTAAACCTGCAAAGCTGATCTCAAGTCAATGGCTAGAGGAGACTTTAGCTACATGACAAAATTCAATGGATAATAGGGTGATCCAGCCTCCATTCACTATTCCTTTAAAAACAAACTTCCACTACTATAAATAGAGGTCATGTGTGACTGGTCAAACCACCCAAAACATTAGAATTCATGTTTTCCTCCAAATCACTCTTCAAAACCAGAATTTCCTTCTTTAGCAAGTAACATGCAAATTTTCAAATGGAGAAGGATTCCACCATAACCAATGATCCTAACACCACACATACATCATATATAAGCTATCCAAACACTTCTCCATCATCTGTAACATCAGAATCACAAAGCTCAAAATCCAACATAGGCCTAATTGCAATTGAGTTACAACAACAAGGTCCAGGTGTTTTCAATCCATTCCAAGCTTCCAAACACCTTACATAAGGTCCATTGAAGCTGTCCAGATCATCACACAACATCTGTAACACCTCTACATCAGAATTCGAATTCCTCTTGTACAAGTAAGCCTGACACTCTCAAACTCTATGATCCATGCATCATAAATATGTTTTCAAGTTACAAACATGTTTCTGTACTTGTGTAGAGTGTTTCTCCTCAATTAATTGCTTTGTAGCTATCGTGTATAGAATTTCATGATGTTCTTGCAAAAATTAGGGTTCATCTATTCTTCACTTGATTTCTTACTCCACACTTAAAATAAATGCAATTAATTGTACCATTTTAATCCTTGTTCAAAAACGAGCAACTTTCATGTTTACAAAAGTCAATTTTATTACGTATTCAGTGAGATATGGGAGGTTTTGCAAATCTTAGAACTATGGCACATGCGAGGAAGAAGATGAAGTTCTTCGCGCCATAATTCAAATGTTTGAATTTTTAAATATTTTTTTATTTTTTTCAATTAATTTCAAAAATTCATATCTCTCTCATTTTTAATCTTTTTCAAATGATTTTTTAAACATAAATCACTTACACATTTTAATATTTAATTCCACAAAAAAATAAAAATAAAAAATTTATATTTACTATATTTTTGAATTTTTCAACGAATTTCTTTTTTAATCGTTTTAAACATATTAAATAAATTCTTTTGCTTGATTTTTCAAAACCAATTGAATTCAAATCATTTTGTGGATTAAAACATCTATTTTGAAACATTTTTCAAAGTTCAAAACATATTTTTTAAATATATTTGATATTTTATATCATTTTTTATTTAATTTTCTTTGAAAAATTATATTTTTAATTAAAATTAGGGTTTTCCCTTAATTTTAAAATTTCAAACTTCATTTGAAACACTTTTGGGCTTCTAATAGAGTGTAAGACCCATTACTTTTTGTACATAAATAATTTGGACCTCAATCATTGTATAAGTCCCACTGTGGTTTTCAAAACAGCAGCGCGATCGTCGCCTTTCAAACAATTTTGGGCCTCTCCTTGAGTATAAGCCCCATTTTTCTTCTTTCCAAACACTTTTGGGCCTCTAATAGAGTGTAAGACCCAAATCCTTTTTGTACATAAACAATTTTGGGCCTCTGCTGTAGTATAAGTCCCACAAACGTCTTTCGGTATCGCAATACGATCACTATTTTCAAAACAAATCATTTGGGCCTCTCCTTGAGTATAAGCCCCAATCTTTATACATAAGCTTTGTTTTCAACAAAAACAACCTCTATGGGCCTCTCCTTGAGTTGTATGCCCCATACCTCTGTTTTCAAAATCATCTGTCTATTTTTAACTGGTACTAAGAGGAGCATTATTCCCGGTGAAACTGCTCTTAGACCACTTGGGCCTCTCTTTGAGTTATAAACCCCAAACATTCTTCTTTTAAAACAACTTTCTTTTATTTCAAATTCAAACTTAAAGTTTTCTCAAAACTTTCTTCAATTTCTCAAAACCCTAATCCTACAGTGGTCATAAAATACAACCAATCATAATACACTTGGGCCTCTTCTCAGAGTGTAAGACCCAACATCTTTTCAATTCAATGCATATTTGTTTATATACCTGTTAATACACTTATCTGTATATACTTGTGCATATTTGTTTAGAGTTTCCCCAGCAGTTAGGTCTACACTTAGGTCAAACTAGATGTTATTTCTAACATAGTAAATAACTAGTTCCCTCGTAGGAAACTTCCCTCAATACAGCCAGCCTCGTCTTGGGCTTAGTACAAGGACCCAGAGGCTTCCTAGAAGTATCCCTAGCCTCCTCTTGGGCTTAGTACAAGGACCAACATGCTTCTTAGAAGTTCCCCATCCTTCTCTTGGGCTTAGTACAAGGACCCAAAGGCTTCCTAAAAGCATAAAATCGAAATTAGTCATCTCTACAAGTTTAATCCCCAAGAGTCAAATTTCTAGAACATCCAGTCAGTCAGGAGTTGTTCTCCATCTCTTAAACCAACAACCTCCTCTTGGGCATCATACAAAGATCTCTTTCCAACCAGAATCAATCTCTTCTTAATGAGACTTGGACACTCTCAGCCTCCTCTTGGGCTTCATACAAGTAGACTTGGAAAGTCTAATCCCCATAATCTCCTTTTGGACTTCACACAGAGACCCTCAGGTTTCCTAAAAGCATAGAATTAATCCTGATCATTTTACCAATACACCAGTCTCCAGCAGAGTTAAAACCTCTAAGGTTTTCAAACTCACTTTTAAACTCCTCTGACTTCCAACAAGGCTTAACTTTCACATTGAAAATCCCAGCCAAGGTCAGATTGACCTCAACAAATCCCCAATAAAATCAGAGTCTCATGGCATCTGGTATTTCAACTCTTCCCTGATTCCCAACAAGAGTAAATTCCTTTTGGATTCCCCAATACCATTTAGACCTGCTCCTAGATTTCAATAAATCCTCAGTAAGAGACAACCTCCTCTTAGGCTTCATATAAGAATTTCCTCAGTCAGCCTCAATCTTGGGCTTTGTACAAGACAGATAAAACCCTCCCCAGTGGAGTCATTTTCTTTTAGCTTCAACCTTGGGCTTTGATCAAGGCACACAAAAATCAACATCCCCTCAGATGAGACCATGAGTCCTCTCTGCAGGAAGATATATCCTCTGTACATCATATATCAAAATAAATAATCAAAACCTTTGTCCAGATAATTGTTATAAGTGGCACACTTGTTGATTCAAAATCCAAGCTGGAGTTCCTCTTTTATACTGGCTAAAATCTCTCTTTCATCTAACTGCTGTAAGTGGCAAGCCTCTGGATTCCATACATCCAAGCCAATGTCACTCTCTTAGCATGAAAGATTAATAAAGGAAAAAGTGGCATTGCTCTACACTGAGTTGAAGCTTCTTCCTTCATGACATCCCTCTTATAAAGGAAATTATGGCATTGTTGGATTCCACACATTCCAGTTAAAGTAATTTCCCTTATAATCAATTTATCAACATTTGTGATGAATAGGTGAGGTTTCCCCCTCTAGAGATGACAAATTCTCTCTCAGTCACCCTTTTAGCTTCAATCTTGGGCTTTTACAAGACACAAATACTCTCCTAGCTTCAATCTTAAGCTTTGAACAAGACACCCAACATCTTTCCTCCCATAGAATAGGAGGAACTACGATTGCTCTGATTTCCCAAATCTCTTTATGGGAATACGTAGGCATAAGATTGTGAAATCTTAGCGAGCATACAAATCAAAAACCTTAGGTCCAGTACCTTCCCAAAAACAACAGAAAACCTGAAAATAACAAAAACAGTCTCTCAATCCTACCAAAGGAGAAACTTTCTCAATCCACAGCAAATAAACACAATAAAGTATTTCAAATTAGCAGAAATACATGCAAAAGAAGGTTCCTATAGATTACTATAGATACTCTGGGTGTTAATAGCTTCCCTTTGTATAACCAAACCCCGGTCCCCGATCTCTTAGCATTTGTTAAAGAAAATATTTGCGTGCAGGGTTATTTTTAGATATCTTCCCCTTCCTTTCTAGCTTCATAGGATAAATACAGAAATCAGAAAGTAGCACAAATCATGCGGTAAGGTGGTCGCGTCACTGAGAAAAAAACCGACGGCTACAAGTTAAAACTGACAAAATGGGAAGAGTCCAAGCCCATACTGCACGAGGATATAAAAGGAGACTTACTAAACCTAAAAGTGTGTGGATTGATTTTTGAAGAAACCGTGTGTGCAAATAAGGGTTTAGGGTTTGAGTTTTCTTTTAGTGTATTGTTGTATTGTGTCACTCATGTGTCTTCTAATACATTGAGGTGAATTATTTGTGAGCCTCTCTAATATTATATTGATATAATAATAAGATTGTCTCTATTGAGTTGTAAGTTTTTGTCAATCACTCCTAAGCTTTTAACCATTGAGTGATTGTGTGTCTTTTGAAGTGTATTGTCTAAAAACATTGAAAGAGTTATAATTCTGTCACTGTGGTGACTGGTAGGAAGTGAGAGGGGTCTCATACCTAGGTGAGTCTTAGGTAGAAATTGCATTGGGTAGGTATTAAGTGAGAAGTTATAAATTGGGTTGTTTACCTTTGAATTGATACTGCTAATAGTGGATTTCCTTCCTGGCTTGGTAGCCCCCAGACGTAGGTGTTGTTATGCACTGAATTGGGTTAACAACTCTATGTGTTTTGTTATTTTCTGTACTGTTAACTTTGTGTACCTTAGTCCTTGTGTGTTAAACATATATCAGTGTCTCGACATCTCTTAGAACATCTGATATCTGCATACCAAAATTTCAAAAAGCAATGAATTTGTTATATAGTTTCTGAAGAGCTTATCAAGCATCCCTGAAGAATTGCAAATATTATTATTTTTATTAATAAAAAGATTTGTGACGAGTTCCTGAAGAATTATATAAAAAGATTTGTCATTGAGTTCCTGAAGAACTTTATAAAAAGATTTGTGATTGAGTTCTAAAAGAACTAGAAAAAAAATTTATGATTGAGTTTCTAAAGAATTTCAAAAATAAAATTGTTATTGAGTTTCTAAAGAACTTTACAAAAAAATTATTATTATTATTATTGAATTCTTGAAGAACTAAACCTTTTATACCATACATTGATTTACATGAGTATTTTAAACTATACACATGAATAATGTTTTTTTAGCACGAAGAACATGTATTATATACTTTGTCCAAAATTATAATAAAAGTAATATTAAAACATTCTTAAAGAATTACATATATCCCTGAAAGATTAATTTATTAATAATTATACTTTTATTGTGATTTATTTATATGTTTAAAGTTGTTCTAATGAATTTTTGGAGAATTTATAGCATTGCACAAATTATTATGTTTTTATTTTTTATTTATGAGATCATTTGTAATAAAGTTCTTGAAGAACTATATGAAAAATATAAAAATAAAGAATTCCTAAAGAATCTTGATAAAAATAAATTTGAAATATATTATATAGAATAAACTTTTTGATATTTTTGTATGAATAGTGATTATATAATTTTTGAAAAACTAATAATTTGATATCCAACTTTTATGTATGATCATTTTAAAAATTGTCATTATTAATAAATATTTATGATAAATTATCTTAAGAACTACATATTTAAATTATGATTGATATCTATAAGATTTATTGGATCTTATTATAACTGAAAAAATAAAATAAAACAATAAAGAATATTAATTTTCTAATGAACTATACATTTAAATTATGTAAAATATGATCATTTAACTAGGAATTACGTGATTGATTATCGATACACTAATGTAATTTTAAAAATCAAAATTATTAAATAATTTGTGTTACATTATTTTGAATTTATATTGCATTAAGATGGTTGTGGATATAATTATATTGTAGCAGTTTTATGAAATTTATTATTTTTAAATACTATGATTTAAAAAGTAATGAATTGAACCGTTACTGTCGATTTATATATAGAAATTTAATTGCATACGAAGAATCTCTAACACAATAGCTTCTAAATAATAACTATATATTTTCATGTTTTTATTTTTAATATTACTCTCTAGAAATTATTTTCCTTTATGATTTTTCTTCTCTTTTATCTAATATATATGTATTGTTTAATTTTCTAATGACAAATATTTGTATAGTTTTTTATATTATTTCAATTTAATTTATAGAATTATATTTCATGCATAAATATTAAGAAATTCTAAATTTTAATTTGTATGAAATTATTTGTTAAACATTTTTTTGCATTCTAAATTCTATAAATATAAAGCGTAATAAAATGTATTAATGTGGTTTATGGACTATATGAATACTAACAAAATTTAAATTAAAAAAGTTTATTTATATGATAAAATTGTAATTGAACCGTATGTCATCAATTTCTATGAATATATTTTATTTAAATTATTTTATTATTTAAGAATCATAAGTTTCTATTAGTATTGAAGAATCATAAGTTTCTTCAAATCAATAAATGTTTGTGTATTCAAGAACTAGAAGTTTCTTCAATCTAATAAATTTTGGGTATTTTTAAAGAAAATTAAAAATTTTAGAAAATAATTTTTTTATGACATTAATTATTGCATCGACTAAAATATCATGCAAATGTTTATTGTCTACTCACTATCAGAAGTTTGTGAAATTGTTTTCTCATACTAAGATCAAAATTTTTGAATTTTTCAGAATTTTCTTGATAAGTGTCACATATATTATTAAAATTGAGATTGGACATTTTGCAGCATATGTTCATAAAAAAATGGACCCTACGATCCATTCTTTAGACGTCTAAAGTTAATTGTATAACTAATACTTCCGAGTCATAAATTCTAAATTAGATATTAAAAACTCACAAAACATGAACATTAAGATATTTATTCGTATTAAGTCTACGCATTACTATATGTTTCTCTTCCTTTGATATATAAATTATTTCAGGTTAATTACATGATACTTCTCATCTAAGTGAACTTTTGGATGTGTTGTGTATTTTTCAATTGCTCCAATATAATACACTAAGATGTGTTCTTAAAGAATATTGTAAAAATATATTTGATATGAATCCCATTTTTGAGATATAATTTGAGCAAATAATTGGATACTTGATTGTAGACTGGTAGGCGGATTATTAATTGAGAAATTAATTTTTTCATTATTAGGGAGAGAGATTAAGCGGCTGAAGAGTGAACCAGAAGTTCAAATGAATACTTTTAAAATTTTGTCATCTTGATCCTCATATAAACGTATATGAACCAGAAGTTCAATATATTTCTCATTTGCAAAGTTTATAAAACTAATTATCAGTTGCTAATACTCAAATCAAAGTAGATTCTCATGTTTGATAATCTAATATTGCAAATGAGTTGAAATCACGGATGAAGCGTGGTAGGAAAGTTGGTTCCAATATTAAAAGTCTTCTACAAGAAAAATAGATTAATTAAAGATGACTCAAGGGAGGATATGAAAACTCTAAGAGTATATTGACATAATTTCTTTTTTAGTTTTAGAAGAACTAACCAAGTACATGAAATTCATGAAAATAAAGAGATCTCAATAAATTATGTCATGAATGAAATAAGATGCAACCAATATAAAGTTAATGTTGACAATGTCTTTGTATACAATATAACGTTAAAGATTATAAATGATAATGAGAATCATGAATCAAAGTCTACCAAAGATGGTAGACAAAGTGAGAATTGACCAAAATTAACAAATCTAATTGAAGAAGATTTAAACTAACTTTACAAGCGACTCTCTTTTGGACCTGTAGTCTAGACACCTTAAGGTGTGAAACTAATTGAATATAAATTAGTTTTTGTGAAAAGCATAATAAGAATGGTAAAAATGTGGACACCTATCTTGATTTATTGCTTAATGATTTTCGCAAAGATCTAAGATTGATTTTGATGAAACATACTCACCTATAGTTGAACAAGTCTCTCTATGGGCTAAAACCATGTAGACGCATGTGGTATAATTATCTCAGTTAATATTTGCTAAGAGATGGATACACAAATAACTCCATATGTCCTTGTATTTATATGAAAATATCTAAAATAGAATTTTTTTTATAATCAATGTCCTTGTGGATGACATAAATATTATTGGAACACCTGAAGAGTTTCTAAAAGCTATCAATTATTTAAAGAAATTGTATAAGATGAAGGACTTAGGAAAGACAAAGTCCTTACAAGGTGAACATTTAGACAATAGATTATTTGTACACCAAGAAGGTTATACACAAAAAGTGTTAAAACATTTTTATATGGACAAATATCATATGTTATGTAGCAAAAGTGTTAAAATATTTCTATATGGCCAAATCTCGTATGTTAAATTGTAAAAGTGTTAAAACGTTTCTATATGGATAAATCTCATATGTTGTATATCCTTATGATGTTAGATCATTGGTTGTGCAAGAGATTTTTTAAGACCTCGAGAAGAGGATGAAAAACCAGTTGGTCCAGAAGTACCTGTTAGTTCTTGTATTTCCTGCAATTTTGGTAAAACAATGTTGTTGTTGAAGAAGTCATTTGTCTGATGTCTTAACATGAGTTCTTAACATTTAGTTTATGTTAAGTTATTTAGGGTTGCAGTTTTGTGTGCTGATGTTAAACATGATGTCTTGACATCAGTTGACAGAACATCAGTCTGCTGTGTTATTAGGGTTGTGCATGTTTTAGTTGTTGGTGAGTTTTTTTCTTAAATGAGTGAGAGATTGCAGGCGAATATCTTGGTAAAGATATATTCTGGTGAAGATCATATGTGGAGCAGATCTTGTTGCTATTTTTAGGGCTGAATGATATGAAAAGATTTGAAGATAAAATCTGCTTTAATTTCAAATCAAATCAAAGATTTTCAAGGAGTCCAAGCCCAAGTCTGAGTTTCTATATAAAGCAGCCACAACCCTACTTTTAGGATACGAAGACTAGAGAGTGTTTTACTGAGTATCAGTTGTTAGAGTTTTCGTTTGTGTTTTGTAAGCCATTCATGCTTGAATTGGTATAGTTTGTTTGAGTTGTAATTGTCCTCTCTAAAGCTTTTAAGCAAGAGAGTATTATTCTTGATCAAAGCTTTTAAGCAAGATCAAGTTGTGAACTTTATAATCTTTGAGTTGTGTCACTGAGGTGATTAAGGGGGAGTGAGTGGTATCTCATATCTAAGAGGTTCTTAGGTAGAAGTGTCATTGGGTAGTGATTAAGTTAAGAGATTGTCAACTGGGATTGTTGAGTCTGTAATTTAATACTACTAATAGTGAATTTCCTCCCTGGCTTGGTAGCCCCCAGACGTAGGTAGTTAGACCGAACTGGGTGAACAATTCATTGTGTTGATTGACTGTTTTATTGTCTTGTTCATTTAGCAGATTGTGTTGTTGTGACATCACACATCTGATGCCAGAATTTCAATTGGTATCAGAGCAGGCATCCTGCTCTGCATCTAGGTGAGATCTAGGGCTGTTACTTTCTGGTACTATGGACAAGGAGAGTGGTGGATTTGTGAATAGACCCCCTATTCTAGATGGCTCAAATTATGATTATTGGAAACCTCGCATGGTTAACTTCTTGAAGTCCTTGGACAGCAGGGCTTGGAAGGTTGTTTTAAAAGAATGGAAACATCATGTTATTGTTGAAAAAGATGGAACATCAAAGCTGAAACCTGAGGAAGAGTGGACCAAGGAAGAAGATGAACTTGCGCTTGGAAATTCCAAGGCTTTGAATGCCATTTTTAATGGTATTGACAAGAACATCTTTAGGTTGGTCAACACTTGTGAAGTGGCTAAGGAAGCTTGGGATGTCTTGAAAACTACTCATGAAGGAACTCCAAAGTCAAGATGTCAAGACTTCAACTGCTGACAACAAAGTTTGAAAATATGAAGATGAAGGATGATGAGACCATTCATGATTTTCACATGAATATTCTTGAGCTGTCAAATGCTTCTAGTGCCCTTGGAGAGAAAATGACTAAAGAGAAGCTGGTAAGGAAGATTCCTAGATCCCTTCCCAAGGAATATAAAATGAAAGTGACTGTTATAGAAGAAGCTCAAGACATCAGCAAGATGAGGGTGGATGAGTTGATTAGTTCTCTTCAAACTTTTGAATTAGGGATGGATGAGGAACCTGAAAAGAAGACCAAAAGCATAACCTTGGTATCTAGTTCTGAAGATGCTAAGAAAGAGAATAGTCCTGAGTCTCAGGAGGAGCTGTCCCATGCCATTGTTCTTCTAGGAAGACAGTTTAATAAGGTGTTAAAAAGAATGGACAGGAACTATAGACCAAATGTTAAGAACATCTCGTCTGACATCAACAAGAGAACTACAGCTGAGGAGAAGCCTAATCTTGACAAAGGAGTCCAATGCTATGAGTGTGAAGGTTATGGTCATGTCATAAAAGAATGTCCTACATATCTCAAGAAGCAGAAAAATGGGTTATTTGTTTCCTGGTCTGATACTGAGAGTGAGAGTGATGAAGAGACTGCCAAGCATGTTAGGGCATTGACTGGAATATGTGCTTCTGATGGAGAGTCTAGTGATGATGATCTGACCTTTGAAGAGCTAGCAACCTCCTATAAAGAGTTGTGTCTGAAAAGTGAAGAGGTTTGTCAAGAAAGGGAGAAGCAGAAGAAAATTATAATCCAGCTAAAGGCTGATAAAGCTGAACTTGAGAATGAAGTTCTGTTATTAAAATCTCAGCTTGATCAAATGTCCAAATCCATCAGAATGTTGAATAGTGGAACTGACACTCTGGATGAAATCCTTCAGGCTGGAAAGGGAGCAAGTGATAAGACTGGTCTAGGATTTAATGGTGAAAAGAAATCTTCTTCAGATGCTAGTTCTTCTGGTACCAAACAGAACTTGTCCCATCAGATGTCTCAACATCAAGGGAAAGCTCATGTGTCAGGACCCAAACAATATGTACCTCATCAGAAGACTCAACACCATGGGAAAGGTTATGCATCTAGACCTAAACATAACATGTCCCAACCTATGTCTCAACATCATGGGAATATGTATGGGCCTAATAATATTGTGCCTCACTATTATGGCAGAAGAAAACCCCACCATCATAGGAAAAGACAGTCTAATCATCATTACAGAAGACAACCTCATTATTATGGGCGGAGATAGTCTCAATACTATGGCAGAGGGCAGCCTCAGCAGTATAACAGAAAACATCCTCAAGTGAGAAGGCATGTTAATCACTTCATAGAAGAGTTTCAAAGCTGTAGATGTCACTATTGTGGAAGATTTGGTCACTTGAAATCTTTCTGTTTCAAGCTCTATGGATATCCTCAACCTAATCCCCAACCTAGACAGAATCAGGATAGTCCTACTGTTGTTACGCAATGGGTTCCCAAGGATGGTGCCACTTGTTTGTTAGCTCAGATGTCCTTAACTGGTTTTGCCAAAGAGGACTGGTATTTTGATATTGGTTGCTCTAGGCACGTGACAAGTATGAAGAGTTTGTTGTTAAATGTTGAACATTATTCCAGCTGTGTAACTTTTGGAGATGGTGTCAAAGGAGAAATCAAGGGTGTGGGAAGACTGAACTGTGTAGGTGCTCCTAGACTAGATGATGTGTTATTGGTCATAGGATTGAAGGCCAACTTGATCAGTATTAGTCAACTATGTGAGCAAGGACTTAAAGTTCACTTTACTAAAGCTGAATGTATTGTCACTAATGAGAAAGGTGAAGTTGTCATGAAGGGTGCTAAGTCCAAAGACAACTGCTATCTATGGGATAATAAGGGAGAACATCTAGAGGTGAAACAAAGTCTGATTGATCGCAATGTCAAGCATGATGTGATGACATCTTACTGTGACATTCCAATGATCACCAAACACTCTAGTGTTAATCTTAGGGAAAGCAAGATCATTGAGGTTGACCATACAGGAAAAAGGTGTAATGACAGGTTCTCTAAGGATATGTGTGTTGAACATTGTTATGTCGTAAGAGGAAAAATAGGTATATGTAAAAGCCAACAGATGTTAATGACATGTGATGAACATTTATTAAAATTCAAAAATTTGAAATGTTATACATTTTGGTGGGGGAATTACATTTATTGGCGTTTAAGTGCTCAACAAAAGCAACCCTCATATCCTATGCAATCATTTCCTCACTTTGCCTCCACACGCTACATCAATCCTCATTCACATAGTCTGTCCATCTTCTCTCCAAAGAATAGAAGTCTCGACACATTCTCGTCCATCAGTTGCTCCAGAGGAACAATGTCTCAACAAATGACGTCTCCCTCCAAGAAGTCCGCATCCAAGAGTCCCTCACATACAAAACCTAGGGTTTCGACGAAAGGGGTTTCTGAGGATGAAGCTTTGGATATAGCTCCTCTCTCAATGATTCCAGCTTCTAAGACAAGACCTGACAAGCTTCAAACAAAAAGGCCTTCTCATGATACATCATGTAAATCTTCTGATCATTCTGCTGGTAAAAAATTTGATGATAGGAAAAGTAGAGAGTTTGTTACTAGCATTCTGTTTGGAGATAAATCTGCTCCTAGGACCTCCGCTCCTCAAGCTGTTGGAAATCAGAATGAGGAAGAGACTGTAGATGTTGATAAAAGTATAGGTCAGATTGTCACTAAGATTTTTGAGAAAGGGATTTCTATGGCTGGAATATCAAGACCTTTGGCTCAAATGGCTGTTGTGCAATCTGAAGGTAAAAAGGATGACATGCAACCAGCTGAAACAAATCTTCACATGTTGGCTGTTTCTGTCATTGAAGATGCTGAAACTGAAGTTGAAGCTGATGTTGATCCTAATGTTGGAGCTAGGGTTGATGTTGAACCCGATGTTAGAACATCACCTGCTAGGGAAGTTTCTTCTAGCCCCAAAGGAAAGAAGCCTGTTGAGGTTGTGAATATTGAGGATTTTTCAGACAATGAGGTTATTGGCAATGCAATTCCTGGTATTGCAAAAAGATTGAAGTCTAGAAAAGGGAAGACTGTTGATTCATCTCCTAAGGTGAGAACTGAAAGCAAAAAGAAGAAGACTCTTGTGGTTGGCCCTGCAAAGTCTTAGAGCAAGGTTTCTGGTTCATCCAAAAAGAGGAAGATAAGGGAAGACTCTGACTCTGAGTTTGATGTTGATGAGGATGTTCAAGACATCACTCCAGTGAGAAGGTCCATTTTGAATAGGATTGCTGATAAGGTTCCTGATGTACTTGTGGACAACATCTCTTTTCACTATGCTGGAAGTGCTCACATGTGGAAGTTTGTGTGTCAAAGAAGATTGGCTCTAGAAAGAGAGCTTGGCAAAGATGCTCTGGAGATTAAGGAAGTTATGGAGCTGATTAAGTTTGCTGGGTTGATGAAAACTGTTTCTGGGTTCTCCAAATGTTATGATGGGCTAGTTAAGGAGTTTATTGTGAACATTCCTATGGACATTACTGACAGAAGGAGTGTGGAATTTAGAAAAGTATATGTGAGAGGTAAGTGTATTGACTTTTCTCCTGAGGTTATCAACACCTACCTAGGAAGAAATGAGAAAAATTATAGAGAGCTGGAAGTTACTGACAATGAGGTGTGCAAAGAGATCACTGCAACTCAAGTGAAGGTTTGGCCTTTGAAAGGAAAGCTGTCTGCTAGTCTTCTTAGTGTCAAATATGCTGTCCTGCACAGGATAGGTGCTGCTAATTGGGTTCCCACTAATCACAAAACTACTATCTCTGTTGGCTTGGGGAAGATGATTTATGTTGTTGGGACAAAGAAAAACCTTGATTATAGGTCCTACATTTTTTATCAGACTGTGAAGCATGCTTCAACAAATGCTATTAAAATGCCTATAGCATTTCCTTCTCTCATTTGGGGAGTGATCCTGAAGCAACATCCTGGAATATTGACTACTTCAGATACTGCTTGCAAGAGGGAGTCTGCATTATCCTTGTATCCCAAGTTATTTGTAGGGAATCATGTCCCAGATATTGTCTCAACATCAGGTTCTGGTGTCAAGAAGGCATGTACCAAAGCTGATATGATAGAAGAATTGAAGTCTGCCTGCAAGGATCTAGATGTGGTGATCAGCACCAGCACTGCCAGGAAGATGAAACTTGAGCAGTTGATCAAGTCTTTGGAACAGGATGGAGATGATGAGGATGTCAACACAAATGTCAATGCTGAAGGTTCAGGTTCTGAGAAAGGTGATTCAACAACTGAGAATGAGGATGATGAAGATGGTTCTACTGGTGATTCTGATGAAGATTGATTAAGCTAGCTGTACAGTTTCAATTTTTTTTGTTTTATCTTTTTCTGCACCTATTTTGTATCTTGGATAATGGTACTGTTATGTTTTTCTGGTTTTTGTTCTATGATGCCTTCTTTTGACTGAAAAGGAGAGCTAGCCTAGGTCTAACTAGTAGTTTTTGACAGCAGTGAAAGGGACTAACTGTTTGATGGTTGACCAATTATGGCTAAAAAGGGGGAGAGTTAGCCTAGTGCAACTGTAGCCTAGTGTTGCTATTTGTTGTTGCCTAGCTTTGTGTGGTTCTTGTTTTGAGGAGGAGTTTGTAGTTGGTGCAGCTGTTATGATGTTTGAGTTTGTTTTTGGTGTAGCTGTTGGATGTTGCTGATGCTGGTTGTGTAGTAAATGATGCTGATTGTGTAGTGAATGTTAGTAGTTGTTTGGAGTTTGGTGTTTATCCGCTGCAAGTTTTTCTGATGTTGGCTGAGATTGTTTTAGCCAAAATTAGCCAAAGGGGGAGATTGTTAGTTCTTGTATTGGCTGCAATTTTAGTAAAACAATGTTGTTGTTGAAGATGTCATTTATCTGATGTCTTAACATGAGTTCTTAACATTCAGTTTATGTTAGGTTATTTAGGGTTGCCGTTTTTTGTGCTGATGTTAAACATGATGTCTTGACATCAGTTGACAGAACATCAGAACATCAGTCTGCTGTGTTATTAGGGTTGCGCATGTTTTAGTTGTTGGTGAGTTTTTTGCTTAAATGAGTGAGAGATTGCAGGCGAATATCTTGGTAAAGATATATTCTGGTGAAGATCATATGTGGAGCAGATCTTGTTGCTATTTTTAGGGCTGAATGATATGAAAAGATTTGAAGATAAAATCTGCTTTAATTTCAAATCAAATCAGAGATTTTCAAGGAGTCCAAGCCCAAGTCTGAGTTTCTATATAAAGCAGCCACAACCTACTTTTAGGATACGAAGACTAAAGAGTGTTTTACTGAGTATCAGTTGTTAGAGTTTTCATTTGTGTTTTGTAAGCCATTCATGCTTGAATTGGTATAGTTTGTTTGAGTTGTAATTGTCCTCTCTAAAGCTTTTAAGCAAGAGAGTATTATTCTTGATCAAAGCTTTTAAGCAAGATCAAGTTGTGAACTTTGTAATCTTTGAGTTGTATCACTGAGGTGATTAAGGGGGAGTGAGTGGTATCTCATATCTAAGAGGTTCTTAGGTAGAAGTGTCATTGGGTAGTGATTAAGTTAGGAGATTGTCAACTGGGATTGTTGAGTCTGTAATTTAATACTACTAATAGTGAATTTCCTCCTTGGCTTGGTAGCCCCCAGACGT
Source organism: Lathyrus tuberosus (assembly GCA_022829125.1). Taxonomy (NCBI): domain Eukaryota; kingdom Viridiplantae; phylum Streptophyta; class Magnoliopsida; order Fabales; family Fabaceae; genus Lathyrus; species Lathyrus tuberosus. The sequence continues at coordinate 8,917,211 of JALAZF010000237.1, forward strand.
AGGTAGTTAGACCGAACTGGGTGAATAATTCATTGTGTTGATTGACTGTTTTATTGTCTTGTTCATTTAGCAGATTGTGTTGTTGTGACATCACACTTAACATCACACATCTGATACTAGAATTTCAGTACCTATATGGACAAATCTCATATGTTGTCTACCCGTGTGATGTCAGGTCATTAGATGTGCATAAGATTTTTTAAGACCTATAAAAGATGATGAAAAGATTAGTTGGTCCAGAAGTACCATATATCAATGTAATGCAAGCATTGATCTATCTTATTAATTATACATGTCATGACATATAAATTTTGGGTAATCTATTAGTAAGATATAGTTCTTCACATACACAAAGACATCGTAACAAAGTTAAACATATACTTTGTTATCTTAGGAGTACAATGGACATGAGTTTGTTTTTTTCAAAAGTATCCAAATTAGAACTAACAGGTTATGCAGAAACAAATTACTTGTCAGACCCTCATAATGTTAAATCACACAAATTATTTGCTTACTTATGGTAGTACAACTATTCCATGGAGATTTGTGAAACAAACCAAAGTAGCAACTTTATCTAATCAGGAAGAACTTTTAGCATTACATGAATCAAGTCGATAATGTATTACGTTGATGTCCCTAATTCAACACGTACGATAGTGGTTTGTCTTTCAGATAAATAAATATAACAACCATGGATGAAGATAACACTGCATGATCGCTCAATTAAAAGATGGTTACACTAAAAAGGACCGAACGAAACATATTTCTCCAAAGTTCATTGTCACTCGTGATCTTCAAAAAAATGGTGATATAAGCATCCAACAAATTCGTTCAAGTGATAATCTTTTAGACCATTTTTCATGATGAGAGAGATTTTATTCAATTAACCAACTACAAATTTGGCATAATCAATTATTATTAATTACTAATTAATTGATAAGTATTTGTTAGATTATGTTTTAATATACCATGATAAAGTGGGTCATTTAATTATGTACAATAAGAAATATTTGTACTCACTCGTCCCACACCATATGCAACCCGTCTTTTCCGGCAGGCTCTGATACCACGCTGGTCGGGAGCCCTGCATACCATGAAATTAGTCTCACTTGTACCGTACAGCACCATAACTGCCAACCCTTTGGACTTACAAGGCGCACCAGGTACTCCTGAAACTACCATCTCATAATAGCAAGGATCGTAACAAGGATCAATGGTCAGAGGCTTTCTGATACACGAGATCCTCATAGAGGCAAGTGTAGAGCATACTAACGTCTCCATGGAGTGACTATGGATAGAACATAAGAACTTAAGTTTTCAGAGAGAAGAGAAAAGTTTAGAACATGTTTAGACTGAAAGCACACATATTTTTATTCAACTTCAACTTGAGAAATATGATACAAGAGTCCTCCTTATATAGGTCAGGAGGCTGAAGGCAAACAAAGCAAGCAAGCACTAAAAACAGACACGTCAAAAGTAAGCACATGCTACTTTTGACCTTAAGGACTAAAGGGCCCTACCACTAAGTAATAATGGTAGACACACTTATTACAAACTGATAAGATACAACTATTAATATGCACGCCTATGGCCCCTATTAGGTAAATGTCACATCAGCCTTTGATAATGGGTTCATGTGATGGTGACATATTGGGGTCGGATAAGGATTCTCCTGAAAAGTTGCTTGTCTTGTAGTATGACTCACAAGATTTTCTATCTCTCATCAAATCTTCATAAAGATTCTGCTCAAAGTAGTTTGGAGGGTAGCGTGACTCATACTGATGGTTGTCTGCAATCATGTCTTCAACATTTTCTTCTGGGAGATCAGTTCCAAGAAGAAAGTTCATATTAGCAAATTGTTTTTCCATGATCATTTGAGACTCTTCATTGATTGATCCTGAGCTTTCACCTACTTCATAGGTTGACCATGTTGTCCACGGAGGTTTCCAGCATTGAGAATCAAGAACTTCTGATGGATCTACAGATTGCCATTGAGAAGGAAGATTTTCATGACTAATACAAGTTGTATTAATCTGACTCTTAACAGGATTATAAAAATTAATTAAATTAACATAATCCATTAAGGCTTTTAATCTTTCTAAGCTTGTGGGATAATCATCAATGGTTTCCCAAGTGTTGACGTAACTTTTGAAAACTAGCAGTTGGGTTCTGGGATCTGTCTGGTAAGGACGATGAAGGATATAAATTGTCTTGAAGTTACTAAGAGCTTCAACAGTTAGGTTTCTATCCTTGAGATCATTAACGGCTAGGCCAAGACTTTCTCTCCACCAGTTCAATGGAGAAAACCATTCTAGGGCAGTCCAGATTAAGGATCTGTGTTTTCTAGGGTTCATCAGATGTTCATACATTGTAACAGTAGGGATAAGGACCGGCATAGCGTATAAGCTAGTAGCACACCAAAGATACCATAGTTGATTCTTAGTAAATCTGAATGCAGGATTTATCAAAAATAGTAGGTGGAAAGGAGTATCTGGGAGGAAAGGGTTATGGTCAGGAAGAGCTTTCTTTCTTATGATCATGAACAGAAAGTAAAAGAGATTGTTCCCGGCATACTCCTTGAGCTGAGGTACCGAGAAGGAGTAATTAACTCCTGGAGGAAGATTCTTGGTAACCGAGGCATGTGTTGGGAAAGGACGGACCATTAAGATTAATGGGAAGGTATGCCTGGTGGTGATGATCTGGATGGGTTTCATGGGTCTGGATAATAGATCCAGGATAACGTTCTGGGTTCCTTTGATGTGTTTCACTGTGAAATCATATCTGGAAAACCAGTCTTTGAGTCTTAGAGTTTGAGGATCTGGTGGCATCTTGTTCTTGAATTCCAGGATCTTAGGAAAAGCTGAGTTATCCATCTGGACTTCAAAACGGTAACCTCTGAGGTGGAAATCAAACTTTTGGATTCCCATCTTAACTGCAAGTGCTTCCTTGTAGGTGGTGTGGTAATGCTTCTCTTCTTCTTTGAATTGACCACTGGCGTGGCCGCAATAATGTTTCTTACCACCTGTTTCTTTAATAAGGATTGCTCCCCAATAGTGATCATTGGCATCAGTCTGGAGGATTATTTTTCCTTCTCCAGGGATTTTGAGAGCCGAAGGAGATTGAGCTATTTCTTTCAAAGCTTTTACAGCTTTGGTTTGTTCTCTCCCCATGGTGGTGAATTCTTCTTCAGCAATTTTGACAGAGTACTGGTGTACTTGGCTAATCTAGGAATGAAATATCTGATATAATTGATTATACCGAGAAATTACTGAATCTGCTTGATCGTAAGATTGTCATTAGGAAAATTCAACAACTCTTGAGCAATGTGAGGTTGAGGTTGATACTTCCCTTGAGAGAAATGCATTCCTAAGAAATCAATTTCAGTCTGGCCCAATTGGCTCTTTTTCTCAGAAAGCATTATTCCATGTTGTTGGACTATCTTCAGGAACTGGCCCAATAACTGTTGGCGAGTCTTCTCATCTTTGTAGAATAGTAACACATCATCAATGTAGATGAGAGCATTGTTGAGGATGGGCTCAAATATTTTTGTCATGGCCTTTTGGAATAGTGATGGAGCAACCTTAAGCCCAAAAGGTAAAACAGTCCATTGGTATTGGGCATTAGGAATACAAAAGGCTGTTTTTGGACGATCTTTTGGGTCAATACCCAATTGCCAAAAACCTGACTTTAAGTCAAACTTTGAATAGATTTGAGCGTCTTTCATGAACACGTTCAGAGATGAAGCCTTTGGAATAGGAAACTTGTCATCTTGAAGGAAATGGTTCAGAGGTTTGTAATCAATTACAAGTCTCTTCTTTCCTCTATCTTTTTCTGACCTTTTCTCTACGTAGAAGGCTTGGCAAGCCCACTCAGATTTCGTGGGTTCTATGAGACCTTGTTTGAGTAGCTGGTTGCATTCTTCTCTTGCCAAGGCATAATCAGAAGGACTCATTCCAGGATGAGTGGCCTTCGTGGGGTTAACATCCTCATTGAGTTTAAATGGAAGTTGGACAAAGAAATTTTCATCCTTCCATAATGGTTTTGGGTGACGAAACTGTAACACCCCGTATTTTATGGCACCGAATAATATTGCATTGCGATTAATTGAGTCCGGTTGCTCTGAGAAATTATTTGATAAAATAATCAGAGTAACTTTGGTACTTAGAATTGATCCAATAAATATTAATTGTTTCGGAGACATTTATTTAATTTGGACTTAAGAGACTTTTTGGACATTTAGTAGTATTGTTTCTAATACTAGGTTACTATATTTCTTTTCCTTCCATTTTCCAAAGATAGAAAGACATAGAGAAAGTTAGAGGAAAGAAAGAAGGAAGAAGGAAAGGAATGAGAGAAAAAGAGTAGAAGAAGGAATTGGAAGAAAAGCTCAAGAACAATCAAGATCATCATCCAAACTTCTCAATCATCTTCATCTTGCTCTATTTGGAGGTGGGTTCTAGTTAGTACCATTGTTAGAGAACTCTAGAGAGTTTTTTGGATTTAGGTTAGATTATGAAAACTTGGAAAATTATGGTTGAATCTTGCTATAATTGTTGTTATAAGCTTGTTATCATGTTTGCATATTGTCTTGACTGTTGTGGGATGTTGGGTTATGTTTTGTTGGAGGAAAATGTGGATTTGATGGAGTTACAGCAGCTGGGAGAAGTTCTGGTTCGCAGGGTTCGCCTAGCGAACCTGGGGCGAAGCCCAGCGAACAGCAATTGAGGGTTCGCCTAGCGAACCCGAACGTTCGCCTAGCGAAGGTTCGCGGGCATGTTCGCCTAGCGAACTTAGTGTGTTTTGAATATGGGAACTTACTGACTAGGTGTTCGCTGGCACATTCGCCTAGCGAAGGTGAAGGCGAAGGTTCGCCAGTTGTTCGCCTAGCGAACTTATGGTGTTTTGGGTCTGGGAGCATTCTGTTTAATTACTCGCCAGCTTGTTCGCCTAGCGAAGGCGAAGGCGAAGGTTCGCCAGGGCGTTCGCGAAGCGAACTTTATGTCTATTTTGTTCTGTTTGTTCATTCGCCAGAACGCTCGCCTAGCGAATGCGGAAGCGAACGCTCGCTGGGAGGTTCGCCTAGCGAACATGTCTGTTTGTGCAGTTTTGTTTCCTTCATAACTTTTGATCCGTAACTCGGATCGGGGCGTTCTTGGTACCGTTAGAAAGCCACGACGACCCTCTACCAAATAAAAAGTGGAAATTAGGAGTATAATGTAGGACAAATTATTTAGAGCCAAAAGAATGAAAGTATTAATATATGATATGTTGTTATGTGATTCTATTATACAATTGACTTATGTTTACCTATTTTCTCTTGTTGTTAAGCATGTTTGAGAATGTATGCATGTCAAAATATGAAATAGTAAGAGTGAGGAAAACCCTTATGAACTATCGGAGAATTTAGAAGTTGGAAACACTAGTATGGAACATGTGGTTAACCTTTGTGGATTTGAACCGGCATGTGAGGCCGAGAGGCATTTTAGCCTTGTGATTGTCGAATACAATCGTGGTGTTGTGTATGATCACGTAATCGTAACCGGATTATTTAATTATTGAGTGTAGTTTCATGAGTCTCGGACTCCTCTGAAATGGATGCACAACTACTTGGCAGGTTTGATTCCCCGTCCTGTACGAATGGCGCCCGTTGGGTGAATGCTTGTGACGGTATAAGGCCCGTGTGAAGTGACGGTTCATAACGGTATAAGGCCCGTAGAACCCGAATCCATTTGTATGTCAAGTAGGTTGCAAGGATCCATGACCCGGGTCGACTTCTAGACGTAGAAGAGGACGGGAATAGGGGATACCTTGGCATGGTTATCGATTAGTGATATTGTGGGTTGATGAACCCGTGGCATGTTTCTATATAGTGTGTGCGTACTCAAAGTCATTTCCCTTCCCCGGACTTGAGCTAGGATTGTTAGAACCATAAATAATCCGAGAGAATCCATAAGATAGGGAACTCACTGAGATTTGATGTATCTCACCCCACTGTTGTTGTTTACATCACAGGTTCTGCAGGTTCGGCGACGGGTAAGGATAAAGTGGTTTGACTTTTCCTTCCGGTTCGTGGTTTTGAGATGGCATGGCTTCCGCTATGACGTTTTATTTTGAGATCATTGCTTTGATCTAGTTCTTAGTTTTTATCTCGGTTGGAACATCTTGTATATGTAATGCCTTAGCTTTTGTGTTGTATTAGAGGCATTTATGTGTATAATGTGTTAACTAGGAACTTATTGTATTTCAATACCAAATACTTGGATTCATATATATAATTTATGCTTTGAAGTATGGATTTTATATGTGGGTGTTACAGTTGGTATCAGAGCAGGTTGTATCCTCGACCTAGAGCCATGAAATAGTATAAGTGTTTCTTTCCGTTTCATATACGTTGTGTCGCCGTGGGTCTTGAGCGTTATATTTATGGCATTGAGCCTGATCAACTTAATTCTATTTGTATGACCTTTAGGAACATGGCTGATGGACGTAGAAACCCTCATGGTAGGCCCCGCACCACTCCTCAAGGGACGACTCCGCCGGTTGGTGATGGTAATGCTCCGTTGTATCAGTTCATGCAGCAGATGCAACAACAACAGAATCTATTCATGCAGCAGATGGTGCAGCAAATGAATGGAGGTCCGCATCCTCAAGTAGTGGTTCCCGAAGCTGTAGGTGGGAATTTCCGGGACTTTATCCGCATGAATCCTCCGGAGTTTCAGGGTGGATTAGATCCCGTGAAGGCTCACGAATGGATTTCAGGTATGGAAAGGATTTTCTTGATAGTCCAGTGTAGTGAGGAGAACAAGGTGTTGTTTGCTTCTCATTCTCTAAAGGGTCCCGCTATGAGATGGTGGGAGAGCGCTTCGGCTTTGATGACTGTTCAGGAAGTGCCAAAGGTTTGGGAGCAGTTCAAGGTTGTTTTCATGGAGAAATATTTTCCGAGCTCTTTGAGGACTCAGAAGGAATTTGAATTTCAGCAGTTAAGACAAGGTGGCATGACTGTGGCCAGTTATGCTGAGAAGTTTGAAGACATGGCTGCTTATTCCAGGCAGGCTATGTATGCTCCAGATGAGAGGTGGAAGGTGGACCAATTTATTTTTGGACTTCGAGCTGAAATATCCCATAGTGTCTCTCAGAGGGAGTTCACTACTTATGCTGAGGTGTTAAGACAATGCTATGTGGCAGAACATAGTTTGAAAAAGGTTCGAGATGAAAGTGTAGCAAGTCGGGCAACTCAAGGTGATCGTGGAAGGTCTAATCAATCATTTAGGCCTAGGCCACAATCCTTCAAGGGGAAACAGGTGCAAGGTACAAGGGCGAGTGCATTTCCGGTGTGTCGCACTTGTGGAAAGATGCATTATGGAAGGTGTGGCATAGACAATGTGAAGTGTTACCAATGTCAGAAGATGGGTCATCTGAAGAGAGATTGTCCTCAGAATAGGACTCAGACACAAGGAAGGGTTTACACTTTAGATGCAAGGAAGAAGAAGAGTGACAATTCATTGATTGCTGGTACGTGCCTAGTTAACGGTTTTCCTTGTTTTGTTTTATTTGATTGCGGAGCTACACATTCTTTTGTATCGGTGCAATGTACGAAGCGACTTGGGTTGCGGTCCGTTCCTTTGTCTCCTCCTATGGTGGTCACTACCGCCATGGATGAAATGGTTGAGACGCCTTTGATGTGTGAAAATTGTGTGTTATCGGTGAATGATAGAGTTTTTCAGATTGACCTTATTTGTCTACCGCTTAAGAAAGTGGATGTCGTGTTGGGAATGGATTGGCTTTCTGCTAATTCGGTATTTATTGGGTGTGAGGAAAAGCTTATCATCATTCCGTCTATTGAGGCTACACCAAAGGATGTTTTAACAACTATTCTAGAAGGTACAGTTGGTATGATAAATCTCTTGTTTGAAGAAGAGAATTCGGTTATGTTGGTTCTCACTAAGGAACGGAGTAGCGACCTTCAGGTTATGGACATTCCCGTAGTTTGCGAATTTTCTGAAGTTTTCCCCGAAGATGTCACTTCTCTTCCTCCGGAGAGGGAAGTGGAATTTTCTATTGACCTGGTACCGGGAACGGCTCCTATATCCGTTTCTCCGTATCGGATGGCACCGAAGGAGTTAAGGGAATTAAAAGATCAGTTAGAAGAACTCATGGCGAAACATTTTGTGCGGCCTAGTGTTTCTCCGTGGGGAGCCCCTGTTTTGCTAGTGAAGAAGAAGGACGGTGGGATGCGGATGTGCATCGATTATCGTCAGTTGAATAAAGTCACCATTAAGAACAAGTATCCCTTGCTCAGGATAGACGACCTTTTAGATCAATTGAAAGGAGCCTGCGTGTTCTCGAAGATTGATTTGAGGTCAGGTTATCACCAAATCCGAGTGAAGAGTTCCGATGTACCTAAGACTGCATTTAGGACCCGTTATGGCCATTACGAATTCTTAGTGATGCCTTTCGGTGTGACAAATGCTCCAGCCATTTTTATGGATTACATGAACCGAATATTTCAAGCTTACTTGGACCAGTTCGTGGTAATCTTCATTGACGATATTCTTATTTATTCTCGTACTTCACAAGAGCACGAGGAACATCTGAGAATGGTGTTAACTGTGTTGCAAGAGAAGCAACTTTTTGCTAAATTAAGTAAGTGTGAATTTTGGATGGCAGAAGTTAAGTTTCTTGGTCACGTTATCTCACAAGGGGGTGTCGCGGTGGATCCGTCGAAGGTAGAAGCAGTGACAAATTGGGAAAGGCCGAGAAATGCCTCAGAGGTCAGAAGTTTCTTAGGGCTGGCAGGTTACTATAGGAGGTTCATTGAAGGTTTCTCTAAGTTAGCTTTACCGATGACGAAACTTACTCGTAAGGATTTTGCTTTTGAGTGGGATTCAGGTTGTGAGCAAAGTTTCATGAAGTTGAAGGAGAGATTGACAACGGCTCCGGTGTTAATCATTCCTGATCCTAACAACTCTTATGAAGTGTTTTGTGATGCTTCTAAAATGGGATTGGGAGGTGTCCTGATGCAAGGCGGTCAAGTGGTAGCTTATGCCTCCCGACAATTGAAAATCCATGAACAGAATTATCCAACTCACGATTTGGAATTGGCGGCGGTTATTTTTACCCTGAAGGTGTGGCGGCATTATTTGTATGGTGTACGTTTTGAAATGTTCAGTGACCATAAGAGTTTGAAATATTTATTTGACCAAAAGGAGTTAAATATGCGACAACGAAGATGGATGGAGTACTTAAAAGATTATGATTTAGAATTGAAGTATCATCCAGGAAGAGCGAATAAGGTAGCAGATGCGTTAAGTCAGAAATTGGTTCATGGCGCGAAATTGATGATTTTGGAGTATGCATTGTTGGAGAATTTTAGAGATCTTAATCTTCAGTTTGTATGGACCCAAGATGGTGTGATTATGGGAAATTTGAATGTCAATTCTACCTTGAGAGTTGAGATTCACCAAGGTCAGATGGCAGACGAGAAGTTGCAAGAAGTGTTACTTCTACCGGGTTTTATTCAGGCTACCGACGGAATTATTATGTTCGACCAAAGAATTTGCGTTCCGAATGATGTAATGTTAAGAAGAAAGATTTTGGATGAAGCTCATAAAGGTACTTTTACGATACATCCTGGTTCTTCGAAGATGTATCAAGATTTGAAGAAGGACTATTGGTGGGCCGGAATGAAAAAGGAAGTTGCATTGTATGTGTCAGAATGTGCAGTGTGCCAACAGGTTAAGATTGAACACCAAAGGCCGGGCGGTATGTTGCAACCTTTAGAAATTCCAGTTTGGAAATGGGATAACATTTCTATGGACTTTGCAGTAGGTTTGCCCCGTGCGCAAGGTGGTTATGATTCAATTTGGGTGATTGTGGATCGACTAACGAAATCTGCGCACTTCTTGGCCGTGAAGACTACTTTCAAGGCAAGTCATCTTGCGAGGTTGTTTATTGCGGAAATTGTAAGATTGCACGGTATTCCTTCTAATATTGTGTCGGATAGAGATCCGAAGTTTACCTCAAGGTTTTGGAAAGTCTTTCAACAAGCTATGGGGACGGAGTTGCGTTTGAGCACGTCTAATCATCCGCAGACGGATGGACAGACTGAGCGAACGATACAAACGATGGAAGATATGTTGAGAGCTTGTGTGTTAGAAAGTAAAGGGAATTGGAAAGAACTTATACCATTGATTGAGTTTTCCTATAACAATAGTTATCATGCTAGTATCGGTATGGCTCCGTATGAAGCGCTGTATGGGCGAAAATGTAGAACACCCTTGTGTTGGGCGGAAGTTGGGGAAGATAGAATCTTAGGACCCGAAATCATCCAAGAGACTACGGAAAAGATTCGAATGATTCGCGAGAAAATTAAGCAAGCCCAAGATCGACAAAAGAGTTATGCTGACAATCGAAGGAGACCTTTAGAATTTGAAGAAGGTGACCATGTGTTTTTGAAAGTTACTCCTAGATTGAGATTGAAAGGACCATTTAAGTCACGCAAGTTAAGCCCGAGATACGTAGGACCGTATCAGATCTTAGAAAGGATTGGTGAAGTAGCGTACAGGTTGGCCTTACCGCCTTCTCTGTCGGAAATGCATGATGTTTTTCATGTATCTCAGCTTCGGAGATTTGTTCCAGATCCTCTTCAGCCGATTCTACCGGATACTCTTGAAATAGAAGCGGATTTGACGTTTGAACCTCAACCGAGCCGCATTGTGGGAAGAGAAACGAAGGTATTAAGGAACAAGGATATTCCTCTCGTTAAGGTGCAGTGGGATGTAACGCATCCCGGAGATGCAACTTGGGAACTTGAATCGGAAATGCGAGATGCTTACCCTCATCTGTTCAGGTAAATTTTAAATTCGAGGGAGAATTTCTATTTAAGGGGGGGAGGATGTAACACCCCGTATTTTATGGCACCGAATAATATTGCATTGCGATTAATTGAGTCTGGTTGCTCTGAGAAATTATTTGATAAAATAATCAGAGTAACTTCGGTACTTAGAATTGATCCAATAAATATTAATTGTTTCGGAGACATTTATTTAATTTGGACTTAAGAGACTTTTTGGACATTTAGTAGTATTGTTTCTAATACTAGGTTACTATATTTCTTTTCCTTCCATTTTCCAAAGATAGAAAGACATAGAGAAAGTTAGAGGAAAGAAAGAAGGAAGAAGGAAAGGAAGGAGAGAAAAAGAGTAGAAGAAGGAATTGGAAGAAAAGCTCAAGAACAATCAAGATCATCATCCAATCTTCATCCAAACTTCTCAATCATCTTCATCTTGCTCTATTTGGAGGTGGGTTCTAGTTAGTACCATTGTTAGAGAACTCTAGAGAGTTTTTTGGATTTAGGTTAGATTATGAAAACTTGGAAAATTATGGTTGAATCTTGCTATAATTGTTGTTATAAGCTTGTTATCATGTTTGCATATTGTCTTGACTGTTGTGGGATGTTGGGTTATGTTTTGTTGGAGGAAAATGTGGATTTGATGGAGTTACAGCAGCTGGGAGAAGTTCTGGTTCGCAGGGTTCGCCTAGCGAACCTGAGGCGAAGCCCAGCGAACAGCAATCGAGGGTTCGCCTAGCGAACCCGAACGTTCGCCTAGCGAAGGTTCGCGGGCATGTTCGCCTAGCGAACTTAGTGTGTTTTGAATATGGGAACTTACTGACTAGGTGTTCACTGGCACATTCGCCTAGCGAAGGTGAAGGCGAAGGTTCGCCAGTTGTTCGCCTAGCGAACTTATGGTGTTTTGGGTCTGGGAGCATTCTGTTTAATTACTCGCCAGCTTGTTCGCCTAGCGAAGGCGAAGGCGAAGGTTCGCCAGGGCGTTCGCGAAGCAAACTTTATGTCTGTTTTGTTCTGTTTGTTCATTCGCCAGAACGCTCGCCTAGCGAATGCGGAAGCGAACGCTCGCTGGGAGGTTCGCCTAGTGAACATGTCTGTTTGTGCAGTTTTGTTTCCTTCATAACTTTTGATCCGTAACTCGGATCGGGGCGTTCTTGGTACCGTTAGAAAGCCACGACGACCCTCTACCAAATAAAAAGTGGAAATTAGGAGTATAATGTAGGACAAATTATTTAGAGCCAAAAGAATGAAAGTATTGATATATGATATGTTGTTATGTGATTCTATTATACAATTGACTTATGTTTACCTATTTTCTCTTGTTGTTAAGCATGTTTGAGAATGTATGCATGTCAAAATATGAAATAGTAAGAGTGAGGAAAACCCTTATGAACTATAGGAGAATTTAGAAGTTGGAAACACTAGTATGGAACATGTGGTTAACCTTTGTGGATTTGAACTGGCATGTGAGGCCGAGAGGCATTTTAGCCTTGTGATTATCGAATACAATCGTGGTGTTGTGTATGATCACGTAATCGTAACCGGATTATTTAATTATTGAGTGTAGTTTCATGAGTCTCGGACTCCTCTGAAATGGATGCACAACTACTTGGCAGGTTTGATTCCCCGTCCTGTACGAATGGCGCCCGTTGGGTGAATGCTTGTGACGGTATAAGGCCCATGTGAAGTGACGGTTCATAACGGTATAAGGCCCGTAGAACCCAAATCCATTTGTATGTCAAGTAGGTTGCAAGGATCCATGACCCGGGTCGACTTCTAGACGTAGAAGAGGACGGGAATAGGGGATACCTTGGCATGGTTATCGATTAGTGATATTGTGGGTTGATGAACCCGTGGCATGTTTCCATATAGTGTGTGCGTACTCAAAGTCATTTCCCTTCCCCGGACTTGAGCTAGGATTGTTAGAACCATAAATAATCCGAGAGAATCCATAAGATAGGGAACTCACTGAGATTTGATGTATCTCACCCCACTGTTGTTGTTTACATCACAGGTTCTGCAGGTTCGGCGACGGGTAAGGATAAAGTGGTTTGACTTTTCCTTCCGGTTCGTGGTTTTGAGATGGCATGGCTTCCGCTATGACGTTTTATTTTGAGATCATTGCTTTGATCTAGTTCTTAGTTTTTATCTCGGTTGGAACATCTTGTATATGTAATGCCTTAGCTTTTGTGTTGTATTAGAGGCATTTATGTGTATAATGTGTTAACTAGGAACTTATTGTATTTCAATACCAAATACTTGGATTCATATATATAATTTATGCTTTGAAGTATGGATTTTATATGTGGGTGTTACAGAAACTTTTCATGGTTGTCAGCACAAATCTTGAGGAGCTTTAGCTTGACTTCTTCATATCCCGTAGGGACATTGGATAAGGAGTACAACTTCATAATTTCTGAGAAGGGACTGAACTCCCTTTTGTACTTGATTCCCGTGGCGAGAATTTGAAGTCTTTTGGTTGCCACATAAACGTCCATGCCAATCACAATGTCTTTGGCTGGGAGTTTTGTTCCTATAACCTTTGTCCAGATAATGCAATATGGAAAAAACTTGATTCCTATTTTATCTTTTGTTATCAAGTTTGTTGTAAAGGTTTTTCCATCTGCTGCCATGAAATACTACTTATGGGGTTTCCAGAGCTCAGTTGGTAGGATGTCAGGATTCATCATGGTGATCTGTGCCCCTTGTCATACCCCAAATTTTGACCACTAAGATTCCCATCATTGTACAAATCATCATCACAATATGGATGAACCATCTTGCCTCATCAGTCTCCCCAAAGATGGGTGAACACTTACTACAGCCAAAATTAGGGTTTCAAGCCCTCTCAGAGTTCTTAGACAAAGGATCAATCAAGAAATGACATGATCTTCAACTTGTCTAACCTCCCAAACATCTACAATGGATCAAGAGGACTCCCACTTTAAGGATTAAGCACAAGGCTGCTCCCTTCCAGGTGGATCAAGCCTCAAGATCGCCAGTGTCACCAAATTAGGGTTTTGGTCGACCAGGGCCTCCAGATGGAAATTTTCCTCTGGGCATGAGCCAATGCTTCAAAAAATATCCTAATATACTCCATGGAACCTCATGGGCCCAAGCATCAAGTCAATTTGACCTCAGGGGATGCATACATCAAAAATCAGGAATTAGGGTTTCTTGACCTAATTCACCCCTAAGTTGACTTTTGGGACAAATCATGAGCCAAGACCTCAAGAGAGGATTTGAGGGTCTCTAATACACCACATTGATCCATTTGTAACAATGGATTGATCCAGGAAGCTTGAGCAGCAAGTCTCAATTTCATCAGTACCACAATTAGGGTTTCGCGAGAAAAGTCAACTGTAGCTTTGACTTTTGACCAGGACATGCTCCCAAACCCTAGGACATGAATCAATATACCCTATAACACCCATGGAATATGTACATCAAGTTTGATTTAGGTCAAGGACATGATTTCCTAAAGGATGGCACGATTTGGAATTCATCTGACAAAAAGTCAACTGTGCACAAAAGTCAACTTTGACTTTTTGAGATTTTTCACAAAAATGGTTTTTTAACCCTAAAATGATGTTAATATATGATTTGAATCATCATTCATCAAGAAAAATCAAGAAAAGTGGGATAACTTGTAAAAGGGGTAACCATAAAAACTTAGAAAATTTTCTAAGTTATGAACAAAGTGGCAAGGGTACCAACTTTGGAGGATCATAACTCCTAAACCACAAGGCCATTTTTCCCCATCCAAAGCTAGATTTGTAGCTCTAATTACCCTCTACAAAAGCTTAAAATTGACCTCCTTCCAAATTCCTCATGGATTTTGAGTTATGGAATGATCAAAATCACAAAAAGTGAAAATGTCACTTTTTCCAACACTTAGTGAAATTTTCACTAAGTCAGAATCTGCCTTCACTTTTTTCCAAATGTAGGGGGATTTTTAACTTGGATCCAAAAGGTATCAAGACCAAATATGATCAAACAGTTGTTGTATCATATGAGGGCTTTCTAAAATGGCCAAGAACATCACCAAATTCCACTTGGGCCATGAGATATGACAATGGCAATATGCCTTGCTGAAAACTGCCAAGGCTAGGCAGAATTTTGTATTTTTGCTCGATTTGGCAAAATCAGATAATTCCAAGCCTTGTCATCACTTTGGACACATCTGAGAATCAAATTTAAAGGGGACAAACACTGAGCCAAGCCTCCAAAGTCCTTGGAACAAGAAGTAGCATGCCAAACCTAGAATTGCCTAAAAGAGGGACAAGACTCCAATTTTGGATTGGAGCATTCAATACATACACCAAGGTGGCATGGACTGAGCCATTCCCAACTGAATTCAGTCAAGACTTATCCAAGACCAAGGGAACCACAGCCCTGTGCCCTAACCTCTAGTCAATGGCTAGAGGAGACTTGGATTCCAAAGTGCAACCATTGGCCAAACCTCTACTGTGGTTGCCATTCACTATTGATCCCAAAACAAACTTTCTCTACTATAAATAGAGCTCATTTGTGCTCAGTTAGAGTACACCAAAGCCATCAAACAGATGCTTTCCTCAAAATCCCTCTCTTTAGGCCAAAATGCCTTCTTTAGCAAGGTAACTCTGAGTTTTTGAGTTAGAGAGCATTTCCATCACATCTCATGATCCTAAAACCTCATAAACATCATATGTAGGTGATCCAAACTATCAAAAGGGACCTGTAACACCAAAATCACAAAGTCACCTCTCAAAACCTCAAAATAGGCCTTTTGTGCATTTTTCAAGCCATGTCTTGATTCAGTCACTTTCCAAACCAGATAAAACCTCAAACACACTCCAAATAACATCCTTGGAATGTCCCAAATGGTTCCCCCCATCTGGAACACCATTTGAGAAAGTTGTTATTTTGGTCATTTTAACCCCTTTTGCAAGAAATTGTCAGTTTGTGTTTTTGCAGGTTCCAGCTAATTCCAACCATCCTCAAAGCTTCTAAGGGATCATTTGAGAGTATCCAAAGCATCAAACCATTTCTGGAACAAGAATTTTGGCAGATTGCACAGAAAGTTCCAAAAGCTCAAAAAGAGGTAAGCATCATGACTTGAACTTTCCAAAATATGCATTGCTTTGAAGTCCACTGATCATACACACCTCATACATGTTATATATGTTGTGTTTGAACCAATTCATCATGTAATTCATGCACTAGTAGAAAAAATACTTGTTAAGTCGGTTAAAATGACTTTTTAAGTCGGGTCCGAGCCCGACTTAAGAGTTGCCGACATAAGAAGTTTTGACTTCTTAAGTCAGTTTTAGAACTGACTTAAGAAATAGTTGTTAGGTCGGGTAAACAGAAACCGACTTAATAAGTCTAGGCTTTTAAGAAACTCTTCCGCCTTTTATAACCGACCTAATAATTTCATTTCATAAATCGGATATTATTAACCGACCTAACAAGTTGAATTTTTTTTTTTAATTTTTTTTTTGTAATATTTTTTTTGTAATATCATTTTTTATGGCGCATATATGTATATATATATATATATATATATATATTTCTTGACAGATTACGACGGTTATTTTCGAAGATTAAGACTCTGCCTATAAAGAGCAATATCCAACAAGAACTAAGTAGTAGCAGTTGCAAACAAATGTAGTACGTGACGGCAAGAAAAACTTTTTTGTAACCAAAACCTTTTTGTATACTAACATCTTGAAGGAATATTAACATTGGATTAACGTGTAAAAATCATATATATTCCTCTAACATATATTGTTCTTCTATCTTTATCTTCTCCTAGAGCCTTTAATGATCTCCCATTCAACCTTATCCTCTGCGAGGTTATAATACATATTTTCTGTAAACACAATGAAATTGATGATATAAGAATTAACTCAAATATACAGTTCTAATTCAAAAAATAGTCATAATTGTAATTAGAGATAAATTATAGCAAGAATTACTTTAGTAAAGTATGATATTATGCGGATCAGTGATAAAAACACAACTTGTGGGAATAGGACTGACTTCCTTCCATTTATTTATGTCCTACACAAGAAGAATGATAGGGTTGCGAGAAAGCATCCTAAGCAGGTTCCCACTGCAGACAACTATGTAAGAGTCAAAATTTAGGAAATGAAACAATCTATTTATTTAGAACTAATGTGAAAAACAAGGTAACCGAGCAGATTTATATTATTCAGAGAACCTGCAAAAAGAATGAGAGATACAAGGAAGCATGCTGAGCATGTTCCTGATGCAGAGTTCTATATAAATGTAAAAATTTCAGATTCCGAAATTTACTGAATATTATGAAAAGGAACGCACAAAAGCTCAATCCTTTTTACCAGTAAAAGTGGCCATCTTCCAGTTTTATCCATCAAAATTACTCCCAAAACTGTCATTGGTATCTATGAAGACAAAACTTACTGAATAGTGTGAAGAGACCCAGGATGAAGATTCGTCAAAATTGGCCTCTATCTTATCTTATTCATCATTAATAAGCTAGTAATAAATAAATTATATGAAGAGAATTGATACCTTTTGGAAAACCTGCCACAGATAACAATTTTCACTTTCATGAGAATCATGTTATAAATCTAATGTATTTGTAATCACCTTTTTTACATGCCATATGCAACGAAGCAATGACACGGACACCAGACACATCGACCGGGCGATAGCTTGAGAAAATAGAATAACTCAATTGTGAGAGTATCAGACACCTCATAGGTAATATAATAGAAGCATGAATGAAACATGCATGTACCAGTAGACACAAATATAGAACTTGCATAAAAAGAAGTGCCATTAACCCCTCCAACTTTTTGTAGTATTAGCAGGTCAACTCCTTAGCTTCCAGCAGAACCCTTCACGTTAATAGGAAATATCTGGAAAATGAAATATAACCACTCATTATCATGTTGAGGAACTATCATGTTTAGGCATATTAAGACAAAGCTACCTCAGACATTATAACCCGTGGAATTGCCCTCATGCCTAGCGAGAAAAATCCAACATAAATACGGAAAACATTTACCAAAGTAAAAGTATGAAATTCAAGAGGAATAATCATGGAAAATATAAATATGTAAAAATTTTGGAAAAAGAATCTAGAGAAGATTAAAAAAAATGAGAAGTAGCTAGCATTAAAAAAAGTGTTTGTCTAGCAGCAGCAGCAAAAAAAAAGTTACCATGAAGATTATCAAATTCTTTGATAAGCCTAGCTGTAGGCCTATCTAGATAGTCTTCTTCAGGAAGATGAAATGCATAAGCACCATT
The DNA here is from genome assembly GCA_022829125.1 of Lathyrus tuberosus. Lineage (NCBI taxonomy): Eukaryota > Viridiplantae > Streptophyta > Magnoliopsida > Fabales > Fabaceae > Lathyrus > Lathyrus tuberosus. Next base: position 8,935,338 of record JALAZF010000237.1, read on the forward strand.
TAGGTCTTGTAAATTCTTCTTCTCCCACCCTAATCAATCTGATATTTGTCCGATTTTAATCTATTAACTCTTGATTGAAGTATTTGGCAATTATCTGCGGTCGATTCACCACCTACAATACAACATAATTTCACATGTCAAGTAGAACAATTATCAAAAAAACATCTTGGATAATATTGTTATATGGTACTTTGTGTGCTTCACTAGTTCTAATTACAAAGCTCTATCTTAGGCTACACTTCAACATTCCATACTCCCATTGTTCTGTTCAGTTATACTTCTAAATTATAACTTCTAAGTTCTAGTTAATTCAAAATATGAGGAACAAAATCTGAATAAAAAAGTTCAAAAGCATATACTCAATCTAATGAACACAGTTCCAAAGAGAAAAAGCTAATCAAGTGATACAATTAGAAAAATAAGGAGGACCCAGAAGAAAATAAACATATAAGTACATTTAACAAAGATATATTGTAACACAGATATGTGAGCATAGTACCTGGTGGTTTCCACTTGTGATATCACCTTAATTTATGAACAAATTACACGACAGTAAGACATAATCTCAGAACTCTCCGACCACTTGTATTTCTCGAAATGTTATCCACACTGATCATGAAATGTCCCTAACCAAAGAAATTTGTTAAATTGAAACCCATAAATTACCTCTATAACAAATCTACGCAAAAATTGAATTACGAAAATTAAAAAGGGATTCAGTAGTAGTAATTTTACCTGAAGAACTTTAGGTCCCTGGAGATAAAAAGAAGGGTTACGAAGAAGAGTTGATTTGGGTAACGACTTGGCTCCGATGGATCTGAGGTCGGAATTGAGGAGCTCCGACTCGACGGGCTATAGCACCTCGGAACTGTCATCGGCGAGTGCAGTTTGAATAACGATGATTGCCTTAAGATTGTTGGTGTTTTCCAAATACCAACCCTTACTTCTAAGGGTTTCTATCACCATTGATGATTCCGAAGCATTCAAACTTCCCTGTAGTTTCACTGTTTCATATTCACGTCAAATTCACTTCTCTCGGTGTATAGGACTGAATACAGTTTGAATAAAAACATTATCGCGACAGTACCTGTAATGTCGTGGCGGAGAAGGTGCGTCTGCGACATCGTGGCGGCCGGACCTGCAATGTCGTGGCAGGCGAAAGTATGCATTTGGGTTGCTCCGGCAGAAGGATTGAGTGGTCGACCGCGCTTCAAGGATTGAGAGGACGAGCGATGCGCGTTGTTGTTTGATGGATTGAGAGTGATGGAAAGAAAAAGAGGACTGCTGAAGAGTGATGGAAAGAAAAAGAACATGAACAGTTGAAGAGTGACGGTTGCGCGATGTCTTGGAGGAAAGATATTAGCGTGAACTAGGGTTTTAGTGAAAAAGTTTTCACATCGGTTGCAAATTCTTTGATAAGCCTAGCTGTAGGCCTATCTAGACAAGTAGTGGTGAACATTCACCAAAAAATAGACTTCTTATTTTTTTATTTCACTAAAGTGTATTAAGCTGGAATCGAACTGACGCCTTATTAGATCCTCTTAGATCAGTTGCGAAACACCTGACTTAATAAATAGACTTCTTAAGTCAGTTAAAAAAATAGGCGCTTAAGAAATTTAATGCAAATTATATTTTTTATATTTAATCTTTCTTAGGTCAGTTTAATGTACACCCGACCTAACAAAATTACAAATATTTACGGAATTGCCACTGTAACACCCCACTTTCCCAATGTAAAATAAAATGCAAAATCTTAAAGATAAATCAGAGTTTTTCACCAAAAGTGGAATGTCACTTTTAAATCCAACAAATAAACTCTTTTATTAATAAAATAGCGGAAATCATTTTTATTCATTCAACTCACGGCCATCTGCCAACAACTTATAAAAATATCCCACATCAAATTGTGGTTCACCAAAAATACATCAATTCATATGATACGTAACAATGAAAGAATAACAAATAACAAATATCAAATGGTTCAAAATCCCCCAAATAAATCCCGTGTTACGTATCAGAGCACTCCTAAGACTCGAACAAGCAACACGAACATCCAAGCAGCCTAAGTACCTGTATTATCTGTACTTCCGAAGAAGCACAGACACAACAACAACAAAGGGGTGAGAAATCACGATCAAATATTATAGGTGAATAAATACATGATAAACAGGTAGTCATCATACACAAGCACCATTAACTATCAAACACGGCCTACTGCCCAATATCATCAACAACATCAAATAATAATGCAATGCAACACAACATCATGCATGCGGTACCGACTCATTGGTTCATTCAATCGAACCCGGATAGATCACATACACCTCTACTTGGCAATGATCTATCCCCAACATTCTCCACATAAGAGTACGGATGAATCGCATACGCTCCTCCTGAGCAACGATCCATCCCACCAATCGCCATTAAATGCAATGACACCAAATGCATATAAGACACATGTATATTACCACATAAATACATGTTCACGATCCTCCTGATCACACCAAAATTAAACGCCAATACGCGACACCATACAATTATATCACACCACATACATCAACTATTAATTAATTAATTAATTAATTTAAAACTATTAAACTGATTATTTTCATCACCAAATTATTATTTCTCAGCAACTGACTGCTACCCTCAACCTCTCAAACCGTTAGAAATCGAAACCGGTGTGAAAACGGGAAAGAAATCACTAAACTGTAAAATTCTGCACGCGGCCAGCCCATACGCGTACTGACCCAGGTCATACGCGTATGCCTCAATTCTCCGCTCATCCATACGCGTAAGGCTCCCTCTGATACGCGTAACTCCTCACCATGCCCAAGGCCATACGCGTACTGCCTTATGTCGTATGCGTACGGACAGAGACGTTTCCTCACTGAATTTCCCAAATTCCAATACCATACGCGTATTACCCTCTATTACGCGTACTGCCTAGCTCCCTTACGCGTATGGCTCCCTTTCCTTCACTCCCATACGCGTATGGCCTAGCCCCATACGCGTATGGCCAGATCTATTACGCATTTCACCAGAGACCTCCCTATTCTACATTCTGCTACGATTTTCACATTTTTCCACTTCTAATAAGTCCTATAATCGTTTCTACATTTATTTTAGATTCAATTTTTCCTCCTTTCACTTGCATCCTATGATTACTACATCAATTACAAGCCTAAAGTCTCAATTCATTCTCTCAATCTGAATCAACAACAACAAATACGTTCATACAACAGCAACAACAGCAGAAAATCTTGTAATCACAGATCGATCCAAACACAACTTCATTATCAGATCATATATATGCAACAATTCATCAACACAACATTTTTCATACAAATTCCTACGGGGTTAAGGACTCCCCACTACCCGATCATGAAATAAACACCAATATTGAACCCTTTTCTCCCCTTACCTCGAATCTGATGAATTCCTTCTAAAATTGGTGAAGATCCTTGCCCTAGCACACCCTTGTTCTTCCTCTCCTTAGCTCTTTTCTCTTTCTATCTCTAAAATTCTGATTATTCTAACTTTTACCAATTTCCACCAATTAAGCTCTAATTACCAAACTACCCTCACTAATTCCATTAACCCAATATTCACTTAATTATCTTAGGTCCTATTTACTAAATAATCTTAATAATAATAATAATAATAATAACCAAAAAAATAATAATACTAATAGTAATAATAATAATATGAAATATACTATAATAATAATAATATTTCCATATTACTAATATCACCCCCTACGCACTCAAACACGCACCCAACCAAAGTCGACAATTAAAATAATACAAGACATCCAAATAATTAAAATGGGGTGTTACAACTCTCCCCCACTTAAATTATTTTCGTCCTCGAAAATTACCTGATGGAAACAATTCCGGATACGACTCTTGCATCCTGCTTTCCAATTCCCAGGTCACACTGCCTCCTGCAGCACCTCCCCAAGCTACTCTCACCAGAGGTATCTCCTTTCCTCTGAGTTGTTTCATCTTACGATCCTCGATCCTCAACGGCATCGTCTCTACGGTAACATTCTCCCTGATTTGAACTTCGTCTCTCTGAATCACATGAGACGGATCCGAAACATACTTCCGAAGTTGCGACACATGAAACACATCATGCAAGTTCGAAAGCTCTGGTGGCAATGCCACTCTTTAAGCAACGGCACCAACTATCTGCAAGATTTGATACGGTCCAATAAACTTAGGATCCAACTTCTTGGATTTCAAAGCACGACCCACACCGGTCACTGGGTTAACTCTTAGAAACACGTGATCACCTTCACTGAATTCTAACTCCTTCCTCTGATTATCATGATAACTTTTCTGTCTACTCTGAGACGCTTTCATCTTTTCACGGATCATTTGAATCATTTCAGTAGTCTGTTGGACAATTTCTGGTCCAAGCACTACAGTCTCACCTGTTTCATACCAACACAGAGGCGTTCTACACCTCCTACCATACAAAGCTTCAAAAGGTGCCATTCCGATGCTAGAATGGTGACTGTTATTATACGTGAACTCAATCAATGGCAAATGAGTATCCCACGCACCACCTTTTCCCAATACACAGGCTCTCAGCAAATCCTTCAACGACTGAATGGTCCTCTCTGGCTGACCATCGGTCTGTGGATGATAAGTCGAGCTCAACTTCAACTTAGAACCCAAGGCTTCCTGCAGACTCCTCCAAAATTCTGAAGTAAACCTCGGATCTCTATCCGATACTATGCTCGACGGAACACCATGTAACTTAACAATTATCCTGATATAAATTTCTGCCAGCTTCGACAACGGAAAACTGATGTTAATTGGTATAAAATGTGCGGATTTCGTAAGTTGATCCACCAATACCCAAATAGCATCAAAGCCTCTCGCCGTATTCGGCAAACCAGTCACAAAATCCATAGCAATACTGTCCCATTTCCATTCCGAAATCTCTAACGGTTGCATCAATCCCGAAGGTTTCTGATGCTCTACTTTTGACTTCTGATATGTCAAACAAGCATAGACAAACTGAGCTATGTCCCTCTTCATACCGGACCACAAAAACAACTTCTTCAAATCATGGTACATCTTTGTAGCTCCCGGGTGAATACTCAAGCTACTCCGATGACTTTCCTCTATGATCGCCTTTTTCAATTCCACATTATCCGGTACACAAATTCTGGCCCGAAATCTCAACACACCAACATTATCCACTTTAAAGTCACCATCGGGATCACCTCCTTCTGTAGGCATCAAGTCTACCAATTTCACATCCAGTTTCTGATTTTCCTTAATTACATCCAAAAAGTCATTATTCACCTTCAGCATACCCAATCTGATACTTCCTGGTGTAGTTTCACAAACCATGCTCAAATCTCTGAACTGTTCAATCAATTCCATTTCCTTTACCATTAACGCAGACATATGAACTGTCTTCCGACTCAGAGCATCTGCCACAACATTAGCTTTTCCCGTATGGTAACTCAAGTTGAAATCATAATCTTTCAAGAACTCCAACCATCTTCTCTGCCTCATATTTAATTCCTTCTGATCGAACAAGTATTTCAAACTCTTGTGATCACTAAACACCTCAAATCTCGATCCATACAAATAATGCCTCCAAATTTTTAACACAAATACCACTGCAGCTAATTCAAGATCATGAGTAGGATAGTTTCTCTCATGCACCCTCAACTGTCTTGAAGCATAGGCCAATACCTTGCCACCTTGCATCAACACACCGCTTAATCCCATCTTAGACGCATCACAATACACTACAAAAGAATCATTTGGACTTGGTAAAATCAACACTGGTGCTGTAGTCAACTTCTTCTTCAGTTCCTCGAAACTTTCCTCACAGGCAGCATCCCAGACAAAAGCTTGATTATTTCTGGTTAACTGAGTCAACGGTAATGCCAACTTAGAAAACCCTTCAATGAATCTTCTATAGTAACCTACCAAACCCAAAAAGCTTCTAATCTCCGTTGCGGTCTTCGGGGTTTCCCACTGAAGCACTGCACTTACTTTAGAGGGATCCACCGCTATACCATCACCAGAAATAACATGACCCAAGAAACTCACGGTCTTCAACCAAAATTCACACTTCGAGAACTTTGTAAATAGTTTATTATCTTTCAACACCTGCAATGCAATTCTCAAGTGACCTCCATGCTCTTCGTCAGACTTAGAATATATCAGTATATCATCAATAAACACCACAATAAACTGATCCAGATAAGAATGGAAAATACGATTCATATATTCCATAAATACACCTGGCGCATTAGACACTCCGAAAGGCATCACTGCATATTCGTAATGTCCGTAGCGAGTTCTGAAAGCAGTCTTCTGGATATCACCTTCCTTTACTCTAATCTGATGGTAACCCGACCTCAGATCAATTTTACTGAACACACGAGCTCCTACCAACTGATCCATTAAGTCATCAATCCTAGGAAGTGGATACCTATTCTTAATGGTCACTTTATTCAACTGATGGTAATCAATGCACAGACGCATACTACCATCCTTCTTCTTCACCAACAACACTGGAGCTCCCCACGGCGACACACTTGGTCTGATAAACTTCTTATCAAGCAATTCCCCGACCTAAGATTTCAACTCTGCCAACTCTGATGCAGACATCCTGTACGGTGCCATAGAGATAGGTCTGGTACCCGATACAAGATCAATAGCAAATTCAACTTCCCTTGTCGGAGGCAATTCTGTGATGTCATCTGGAAACACTTCAGGAAATTCATTAACTACCGGAAATTCATTAACTGAAGTCTTGCTTTCAACAGATAGCGAAGCAAACACTGCAAATAACTTTGCTTCATCTTCCAACAACACCCTCAACTCCTTGCTAGATAGCGAATCCGCTAATCTTCCTCTTCAGGAGTAAGAAACAGTAACGTCTTCCTGAAGCAATCAATATACACCCGGTTGAACTCCAACCAGTTCATCCCCAAAATAACATCAAGATTACCGAGTGGCAAACAAATCAAGTCCACTCTGAAATCTCTACCAAACACGGTCAGTGGACACTTCAAACACACCAAATAAGTAACCACGGAACCAATAGACAGAGTTTCAATCGTCATCCTCTGCTCTAGAGTAGATGGCACAATCCCTAATCTCTTCACACATTCAACAGAGATAAACGAGTGCGTTGCACCCGTGTCGATGATAGCAATCAAAGGAACATCATTAATAAAGCAAGTACCTTTGACGGAACGCTCCTCCTCAGTGGATTGGGCTCCCACCAAGGCAAACACCTTCCCACTAGTTTGAGACGCCTGAGACTTCTTCGGCTTCTCACAGTGAGTGCTGATGTGACCCTTCTCTCCACAATTATAACAGGTAGGCATAGTGGCTCTGCAATCAGCTATAACATGACCTGCCTTGCCACACTTGAAGTACTTCTTCATCTCTTTCTGACAGTCGTTAGCACGGTGACCCGCGCCACCACATCTGAAGCACTTGAGAGTATCAGCACCTGCTCCCTTCTCCTTTTGCTTCTTCCCCCCATCAGTTTTTTGTTTCCCCTTATCAGCTGGAGCACTATAAGGAGTACCTCCAAATCTCTGCTTATTTTTCTTCTCATTCACAGCTTTGTAATGAGCAATTCTGGCTCTGTTGTCATCATCATAAATTTTGCTTATGCTTACCAGCTCTGGATAGTTTCTTATCTTCTGACAAGCAATACCCAATTTGATCTCGGGGCGCAGCCCGTTCTCAAACTTCAGACACTTCGATGCCATAGCTTCTTCAGTATTATAATGAGCACAATACTGAACCAGCTCTTCAAACTTAGCGGCATACTCAGCCACAGTCTTATCACCCTGCTTCAGCTCCAGAAACTCAACCTCTTCCAACAAATAAACTCCTTTATTAATGAAATAGCATAAATCGTTTTTATTCATTCAACTCACGACCATCTGCCAACAACTTATAAAAATATCCCACATCAAATCGTGGTTCACCAAAAATACATCAATTCATATGATACGTAACAATGAAAGAATAACAAATAACAAATATCAAATGGTTCGAAATCCCCCAAATAAATCCCGTGTTACGTATCAGAGCACTCCTAAGACTCGAACAAGCAACACGAACATCCAAGCAGCCTAAGTACCTGGATTATCTGTACTTCCGAAGAAGCACAGACACAACAACAACAAAGGGGTGAGAAATCACGATCAAATATTATAGGTGAATAAATACATGATAAACAGGTAGTCATCATACACAAGCACCATCAACTATCAAACACGGCCTACTGCCCAATATCATCAACAGCATCAAATAATAATGCAATGCAACACAACACCATGCATGCGGTACCGACTCATTGGTTCATTCAATCGAACCCGGATAGATCACATACACCTCTACTTGGCAATGATCTATCCCCACCATTCTCCACATAGGAGTACGGATGAATCGCATACGCTCCTCCTGAGCAACGATCCATCCCACCAATCACCATGAAATGCAATGACACCAAATGCATATAAGACACATGTATATTACCACATAAATACATGTTCACGATCCTCCTGATCACACCAAAATTAAACGCCAATACGCGACACCATACAATTATATCACACCACATACATCAACTATTAATTAATTAATTAATTAATTTAAAACTATTAAACTGATTATTTTCATCACCAAATTATTATTTCTCAGCAACTGACTGCTACCCTCAACCTCTCAAACCATTAGAAATCGAAACCGGTGTGAAAACGGGAAAGAAATCACTAAACTGTAAAATTATGCACGCGGCCAGCCCATACGCGTACTGACCCAGGTCATACGCGTATGCCTCAATTCTCCGCTCATCCATACGCGTAAGGCTACCTCTGATACGCGTAACTCCTCACCATGCCCAAGGCCATACGCGTACTGCCATATGCCGTACGCGTACGGACAGAGACGTTTCCTCACTGAATTTCCCAAATTCCAATGCCATACGCGTATTACCCTCTATTACGCGTACTGCCTAGCTCCCTTACGCGTATGGCTCCCTTTCCTTCACTCACATACGCGTATGGCCTAGCCCCATACGCGTATGGCCAGATCTATTACGCATTTCACCAGAGACCTTCCTATTCTGCATTCTGCTACGATTTTCACATTTTTCCACTTCTAATCAGTCCTATAATCGTTTCTACATTGATTTTAGATTCAATTTTTCATCCTTTCACTTGCATCCTATGATTACTACATCAATTACAAGCCTAAAGTCTCAATTCGTTCTCTCAATCTGAATCAACAACAACAGATACGTTCATACAACAGCAACAACAACAGAAAATCTTATAATCACAGATCAATCCAAACACAACTTCATTATCAGATCAGATATATGCAACAATTCATCAACACAACATTTTTCATACAAATTCCTACGGGGTTAAGGACTCCCCACTACCCGATCATGAAATAAACACCAATATTGAACCCTTTTCTCCCCCTTACCTCGAATCTGATGAATTCCTGCTAAAATTGGTGAAGATCCTTGCCCTAGCACACCCTTGTTCTTCCTCTCCTTAGCTCTTTTCTCTTTCTATCTCTAAAATTCTGATTATTCTAACTTTTACCAATTTCCACCAATTAAGCTCTAATTACCAAACTACCCTCACTAATTCCATTAACCCAATATTCACTTAATTATCTTAGGTCCTATTTACTAAATAATCTTAATAATAATAATAATAATAATAATAACCAAAACAATAATAATACTAATAGTAATAATAATAATAATAATATGAAATATACTATAATAATAATAATAATATTTCCATATTACTAATATCACCTCCTACGCACTCAAACACGCACCCAACCAAAGTCGACAATTAAAATAATACAAGACATCCAAATAATTAAAATGGGGGGTTACAGCCACCGTGTCGCTTCTTAAGTCAGGTAAATTATGAACCGACCTAAAAACGTCTGCTAAAAAGGTATTTTTGTACTGGTGATGCCTGTGTCAAAGTGTAGCATAGAAAATGCAATTATAGCCTTTTTCAAAACCACTATCGGATTTTGAGGAGGGAGTATGGTCTGGAAAAAATACCACCACCATTGGATTCCTTGTGAAATTCTAGGCCAGATGCATATAAATTTTGTCCCCAACCATGGAGAAATGAGAAAGTTATGGACCTTCCCGTTTCTTGGCAAAACTTGTCTTGCCTTGCCTTGACTAGGCCTAGAAAACAAGGCATGCCTTGTATATTTGTGGTTTCACTTCAAGTAATGGATGTATCACCACCCCAGTGGTAAGGCGCACGCCCTATAACCTTGAGGTCGTGGGTTCAAACCCCACCCATGCCATTTTGTGTTTTCTCACATTTTTACTATTTTTTCCAATATTTTCACGTTTTATTAATTAATTGGAAAATTAATAACTCCTTCAATTTTAATTATTTTTTATTGGTTCTTTTTTCAAAAAATCACAAAAATGTTAAAATATTTTATTAGATATTTAATATAATTAGTATTTTTGTGAATAAATTCCTTTTTAATGTTTTTAAACATTTTAAAAGTGAATATTTACTTTAAAAATCAAAACCAAGTGAGTTTTAATTCGCCTTGTGATTAATCCCTCATTTCTCAAACCTTAAACAAAAATCACAAATGGTTTATTCAAACTTATTTGGTATTTTATTTGATTTTCTTTAAATATTTACTTTTAAAGAATAACAAATTAGGGTTTCTTTGATTTTCACCCTCATCAAACAATTTCAAACACTTTTGGGCCTCTAATAGAGTGTAAGACCTAATCCTTTGTAAATACAAACCTATTTTTGGGCCTCACTTATTGTATAAGTCCCGTTGTATTTCAAAAAGTTCGACGCGATCATCGTCCGTTGAAAAACAAACCTTGGGCCTCTCCTCGAGCTATAAGACTCATTCAAAATCATTGGGTCTCTATTAGAGTGTAAGACCCAACCCCCTTTGAAAACCAAACCATTTTGGGCCTTAATGCATTGGCGCGATCGCCATTTTTAAACAAATGACCTTGGGCCTCTCCTTGAGTTGTAAGCCCCACCATTTGTACAAAAATAAATCTTTTGGGCCTCTATTAGAGTGTAAGACCCAATCCCCTTTTAACCAAAACTTTTTGGGCCTCATACATTGTATAAGTCCCCCTGCGTTAAAAGAAAACCTCGGCGCGATCGCTATTAAAAAAACCAATCATCTGGGCCTACCCTCGTGTTGTAAGCCTCATTTTTTTCTTTAAACACTTGGGCCTCTTGAGAGAGTGTAAGACCCATCCCCTTGTACAGAAAACCTTTCTTGGGCCTCAGTCACTTGTATAAGTCCCTCTGTACAAAACGACAGTGCGATCACTGATAAACTTTGGGCCTCTCCTTGAGCTATAAGCCCCAACATCTTTTCAAAATACTTTCTCCTGTAATTTTGAATATACTGTTGTTTTCAATCTTTCTTTGTTGAACAACTAACCAAACATCATGGAAGCTCTACAACCGAGTAAGTATTTATATGCTTTCTTTATCCGCTTTCATATACATATAACTGTATTGTTGGGTTGTTTCACTGTAAGTCTTCTTTCATTAACTCATATCAACTCTGTAATACTAGTATAGATATTTAGAGTTTCCCCGGCAACTACGTCTAGCACTAAGCCCTGTTGATCACTCTTAAATAGACAAACTAGATCCCCATAGGATTACCAGATACAGTCTTTCCTCCTCTTGGGGTTAAACAATATGGAGACGTGAAAGGCAGTATTCTCGGTGAACCCTTTCACAGACTGTCACCCTTAGACATTGTCAAATAAACTTTACTCCCCAGAGATGATCTTTTCTCCGTGAATGGCATCTCTTGAGTTTCTTCCAAATTCTCGGACTTTCCTGGCTTGATCTATTCTCTGTGAATAGCCTGTCTTGAATTTCTTGGGTTTGGGGACCCACAGACTTCCTAAAAGCATCTCCGCCTCCTCTTGGGCGTTGTACAAGGACCCTACGGCTTCTTAGAAGTATTCACAGCCTCCTCTTCGGCTTCGTATAAGGATTCTTCCTTCGGGAAGAGAGCCTCCTCTTGGGCTTCGTACAAATTTTCCCACGGCTTCTTAAAAGTTTCCAGCCTCCTCTTGGGCTTCGTACAAATTGTCCCGACGACCTCCTAGAGGTATAGGAACATAAATTAGTCATCTTAATAGAAAAGTCTTCCAAAGAGTCTAGATCTTTCTACCGTGAACGTACTACTATTGTTTCTTTAAGCATAGTACAAAAGATAAAACTCTAGACTTGGACAGTCTAATCTCCTTGAGTCTCGAAAGCATTCTCAAGTAGGGAAAAACACCAGTTGACTCGGACAGTCTAGAAACCCTCTAGATTCCCCATTTCCTGAAAGAACAGGAAATAACCCTGACCCTCTGATCAATCCCAAAGCATAGCCTTACCTTTAATCAGTCTCTTCATAAGAACTAATTTTCTCTTTTAACCAACCTACTGGACCTGTCACTCAACTGAAACAGTAATCATTTGCAGCCTCCATCTCGGGCTTCGTACGAGATACAAAATCACTCTCTTGTTGAGTATAAAAGGCTCTCTTATTGAGTCAAACAACGTTTTTAGCCTCTATCTCGGGCTTCGTACGAGATACAAAAACACTCTCTTATTGAGTATAAAAGACTCTCTTGTTGAGTCAATCCCCTTTTAGCCTCCGTCTTGGGCTTCGTACAAGACACATAAAAGCACTCTCTTGTTGAGTCAACCCTTTTAGCCTCCGTCTTGGGCTTCGTACAAGACACATACAAAAAACACCCTTTTGTTGGGTCAGTAGCCTCCTCTTAGGCTTTGTATAAGAAAAACCCTGGTTGAGTCAATCAACCTTTTAGCATCAAAACTGTGCCTCGTTCACAGGATACAAACATCAACAACTCCTTTCATCTAATTGTTGTAAGTGGCAAGCCTTTGGATTATTTACATCCACGCCACTGTCCCTCTTTTAGCATGAGAAATTCCTAAGGAAAGATAACATTGCTCTACACTGAGTTAAAGTCTTCTCCTTCAGGTTAAAACCCCCTATAAAGGAAATTATGGCATTTCTAGGATTCACATATCCCAGTTAAAGTAATCCTCCTTTATAGTCAGTCACCCAACAGTTGTGACAAACAGACCCCCTTTAGAGATGACAATTTCTCTCTAAAGACAACACCTTTTTAGCTTCACATCTTGGGCTTCGAACAAGATACAAATAGACCCTTCAACTTCACATCTTGGGCTTTAAATAAGATATAAACCACCTTTTCAGCTTCACGTCTTGGGCTTTGAACAAGACACCAAAACACCATTTCCTCCCATAGAATAGGAGGAACTACGATCGCTCTGATTTCCCTGTTTCGATAAGCGGGAATACGTAGGCATAAGATTGAAAGAAAAATCTTAGCGAGCACACTAATCCAAAGCCCCAAATCCCGTACCTTCACATATCAATCGAAAAGCATCAGTCTTAACCTCCCACCAATCGCCCGGGCACTATTTTAACAAAATAACCTAAGAGAGACCCACAATCTTTGTAGCATCTGTGAACCAACAGTCATCTGTTCAAACTCAGTTTGCAAGCAGGGTTAATTGGAGACATCTATTTCCCTTCCTTCATCAGCTTCAATAGGATAAAAAATGAATCGAGTTGTAGTACCCCAAAGCGATAGTGCTTCGCAACCACGCAAAAATTCGCGCTACACCCCTGTATCTATGTATGCTATAATCCTTTTGGGTCGAGAGAACTTTGCTGCCAGGATATGGATTTCTACACAAGTTAGAGGAGGAGTAGGAAGAGAGCTTCCTATTTCTTTGTAGGAGAATATAGGGACATAATCTTCTCTTTCAGAATCCGAGAGGGAGGTTTCTCCAGATGAATAATCCTGGAGGCCGAAGACCGTTTCTTCGTCAGCTGAGCTTTGTTTAGAATAAACTGATTCAAGATCTCCTTCAATAGGATGGAGGGAGTTGATCAGTTTTGCAGCTTTGTGTTTGTTGTTAGGACACTCTTTGGAATAGTGTCCTTTATGTCCACAAATAAAACATCTTTGTTGCTTTCCCTTTCCACGAAAGGGTTTCTTCTTGAAAAACTTCACACCCTTTTTCTTTTTCCCTTTATATTCTTTATAGGGTCTAAGCTTCTGCTGATGATGTTTCTTCTTGTTGGAACAGCTACACTTCTTGTCCTTGCACTTGATCTCCAGATATGATTTTTTGCAAGCTTTCTTGTATTTGGACTTTTAACTTAATACCTTAGAGAATTGTTTGTGAAGATTGCATATCTTGTCGAGGGCTTCTAAAGTCATTTGATGAACTTGTCCCATACTCATAGAAGGGATATCCTTATCAGCTGCAGCAATCATTTTGTGAAGAACAGCATTTTGCAAAGATGCTACATATGTGTTCTTGAGGCTTGGATCATTATAACCATTTAGGACATATAATGTTTGGAGCATTCGCTGGTAATGCTTTTATATGTCTTTGATTTTGAGAGAACAACATTTCATCTCAAAAAATTCTTGTCTGTATTTCCGGTTGTAAATGTTCGTGTCACCAATGAAAACATGGTGAAGAGTACCAAGAACGTTGGCTGAGGTTCGAAGGCTATGTAGCTCATCTTGCTTAACAGTTCCAAGGTTGATATACCACTCTTTCATTGTTCCCGTCATACGGCAACCGAATTCTTTGATGACTTTGTAAGGATCAGCAGTGGTCTTCATCAACTGAGTGTCAAGCCAGGCACCGAAATCAATAATTCTTTTTCTCCATTTGCTAGGAGGGATATCATCAAGGGTGAACCAGGGTCCACCAGTTTATTTGATCTTTTCGGCTTCCGGAGCATCCTGTGAGGAGTCTTCATAGAAGGTCTCTTCCTTTTTTATGTTTGCCATAAAGAGTTTAGGGATAAGATCTTGGTCTAGTTCAGTTTCTTCAGACTCCGTTTCTAGAGACATTGTTGGTTGAGTTTCATCAGAGCATGTGCTCTGAAAAGACTTGTCTTCTTCAGATTCAGAGGCTGAACGATCTTCTTCCTCTTTGTTTGTTGAGGACTCACCAGGGGATTGATACCTTGGAGAAGATTCGTCTTTCGCTGTGATAGTTAGGGCTTCAAAGGCTTTATTAGGATCTTCTTCATTTTTTGGGAATATTGTAGGAGATGTTTTCGAAACATCCTGGGTGTCAGATGATGAGGTACTCATGCGAGCAACCTTTTCCCTATATCTTGATGTTGAAGGATCCAAAGGTCTGGTATATCTAAGCCTTCTGGGTTCTGGAGCCTGGTAGCTACGACGTGGTGCAGTTGCAAATCCAGAATAGTCAGGTTTTGGGGACCTGGCTGGTGAAGCAGTCAAAAAGCTGGATATGTCAGTTTCTGAGGGCCTGGTAGGTCCTGAGTAATACGAAGGATAAGCAGGGATGCCATGAAATGATTCTTGAATAGGCCTAGCTTTTTGTTCATAGATCCTTCTTGCATAATCTTCTATTTCATCTACTTGAGCTTTTAGTTACAAGAATTCTCTCTCCTTCTTGTTGAAGTCATGACGGAAGACTTCCATGCCATGTATTTGGCTTAGTTCGTGTCCTAAGGAGACAACTTGGGTTTTGAGTGTTTTGTAGCTTCTTTTCATCTTGGTTGAAAGCCCTTTGAGATACTCTTTTGTGTCTTCTGCGATCTTGTCCACCTTTCTGTCAAGATTCTGGAGCATCTCATTCTGTGCCACCATGTTCTCAGATTTCCAGTTGAGAACCTCTTCGGCCTGGGTCAAAGGTTTCATTCTTTCATCCGTCTAAACTTCAGTTGGATTAATGAAAGGCTTTAATGTCCTATTGGTGATAGGATCAATCTTCCTATCCAGGGGAGGAAAATGCTGGTCGTACTCTTGTGTAGTGGCATGGTACATGAAGCAAGGAATTGGTTGAACTTGCTGAGGAGAATTTGTTGATCTAAAATGGTCTGCTGGGGACCATGTTGTGAGATTTGGATCATCAGGTGGCAGAAGTCCTTCCTTTCTGAGGATTGCTAGTCCTTCCTCATAGATTGATAACGGCTTCTTCTTTCCATGGATACCAACCCATGGGCCATTTTCAGGATCAGATCTTCTTTGAGGAGGAGGATGTGGCTTGCACGCTCCTTTCTTCTTTGTCTTAGGGCGAATGATATCTCGGTCGATATCATTGTCGTGCATCCAGCAATCGCAATTAGGGTCACACATCGAGGGATCAACAACCCATATAAAGTGTCCTTTAATCTTTTCCGTATAGATGGGTTCAGCATCTGATGTAACGACATGAATAGGGCACCATGTTTCTTCAAGGACAGGTATGATCATCATGATTTGGAAGATCTGAGAAGATGAGCTAGGTTCTTCATCAGGCTTCTTGAATGTTGTTTTGACCGTCTTATCTGGGAATCTTTGGAAAGAAGCTTCTTGGGACTGGATTGGCCTTCTATCCTCGTGGAGCTTTTCGTAGTTAGTCATCCATTCTAGAGGAATGAGACGAGTTAACTCTTCTCTAGTAATTCTCCTTGGGATCTGGACAATCGAAGGTACTTCTTCTCCTCTGCCAGCCATAACTAGCAAGGAATCAGAAGAGCAACCTGCAGTTGAAAGATCTATAGCATGGTTCTACAGACGGTAGATGATCTGGTGGTGAAGAGTAGCCACCATAGCTTCAGGGACTTGGTGGGATCCAGTGATCTGGATCTGGACTTTTAATCTTGTCGATAGAGTGCTGTCACTGAGGCTGACGTTGTAATTGAGATACACCGTAAGGACGACACTTCCAGCATGGAGTGTAGTTAAGACAGTTCCTATGACGGCGTTTTCATAGTTCAGATAGCTAGAATCCAGTAAAGTTATCTTTGAGTAAACCGATTGGTTCTTCCTTCCGTGCAGTGAAAGGATAAGTCTAACATCACCAAAGTGGAGGGTTGTGTAACCTTCACGTTTCCATCCATTGATGAGTTCTTGAGGAATCTCCAGATCTACATATTGCTCTTGGTTGGTAGCCCTAAGACTACACTGGTCTAGTCTAGATGACTGTATATATTCTTTGATGTTTGGCCTGTTTGTAGATATGAGGGTTCTAATGGAACTGGTGAGGGTTTTATGTCTTCTGAATATGTTGTACGGATTCAGAAGTGGAGGAACAGTCTCAGCGATTTAAGCATCATCTGAGACATGGGAGTATTCTATTAGATTTTCTATTTTGTTATAAAGGGTCTTTTTACGGAGTTTTGGAAGCGAGGGGGATGAGGTTGTTACAATAGGTTTAGTGTTTGGAGTTTCAGTTGTGCCCATGGTAAACTGGGTTTCTCTCTTATTCGCTCTCGTTTTCATGTTCACACCATATGCACCCCCCTCTTTTCCGGCAGGCTCTGATACCACGCTGGCCAGGAGCCCTGCATACCATGAAACTAGTCTCACTTGTACCGTACAGCACCATAACTGCCAACCCTTTGGACATAATTTCACTCTTCACTCCTCCCTATTTATAATATCTCTGTATGTTTTATGTATATTAAAAAAAGTTAGTAATATAATTAATAATTAATATATATAATTTGTGTATTAATATTAAACTACTCCCTCCGTCCCAAATTATAAGTCACTTTGCCACAAAAATTTGTCCCAAATTATAAGTCACCTTACATTCTCAATGCAATATAAATGACATCTTCCCCAATATACCCTCAAATATTTATTATTATTTATTCTTTCAACTCTTTTAATTTCTCTCTCCTATATAATTATGAGGGGCATTACTGTAAAGTTATACATAATTTGTCTTTCCCATAAAGTAATAATTAAGTTTCTTAATTTGTGTGAAAAGGCCAAAACGTCTTATA
Source organism: Lathyrus tuberosus (assembly GCA_022829125.1). Taxonomy (NCBI): domain Eukaryota; kingdom Viridiplantae; phylum Streptophyta; class Magnoliopsida; order Fabales; family Fabaceae; genus Lathyrus; species Lathyrus tuberosus. The sequence goes on from JALAZF010000237.1 coordinate 8,953,226, forward strand.
ATTTGGGACGGAGGGAGTATTTTTTTATATAAATATATTTAATGTTGGAATTTAATTTATAATTTATTCTAGAGGATTAGGGAGAGTTAATAATAATGGAGAGAGAATACTGAATGAAAGAGAAGAGAGTGGGAGAGAAGGTCCCTTGTCTAGGCCACCAGCCGGCAAGAGCAGTTTTATTGACACTTTCTTGTCTCCCAATTACACTTACTCACTCTGTCTCCCCTCTCTCTTTCTATTTATTCCTTTCTGCCTTCTTCACCCACCCTACTCTCTCTCGCCATGGTTTCTACATTTGACCCTTTTTCATCACTTTTCTTTCTAACCCTGCCTCCCCTTTCATTAACTTCATTTAATAATGTTTGACTCACCTATTCATGTCCTCAATTATGCAATACTACTGGTACAATACCCACCATCATCATACTCTGCTACCTACCAAACGTAAATTCTGCAAAGTCGGAGACTGGAGTATTCATCGCTCATTATATTATTTTGGATTACTCGAAAGATGCTTTTGAAAAGGTGTTTTAAAATCGGGTCATTCGTTAAATTAGTGAGATATTAGATTATTGATGTATTGGTCGAATCACTATAAGATTAAATCGGATAACTTGATTAATAAATTAGTCTCTATAATAAAATCATATACTTTCTCCGTTCCAAAATATAAGAGAAAAAATAAAAAACACACTTATTAAGAAAAGTAAAAAGTATAATAGTTTGACTAAAATTTTATTGAAAAAAATTGCTTTGAAAGATGTAAAAATAATTCTAATTGGTTGTTAGTTATAGAAAAGATGAGAGAGAAAGCAAATTAAATGCAACTTGCATTTAATTTTACCTTGAAAAAGATGAAAGTTATTTTTTTCTCTTATATTTTTGGACAAAAAAATGCACTTTTTTCTCTTATATTTTGGGACGGAGGGAGTATTTATTAAACCAATAGAAACAAATGACTAAATATTTAAAAAAATCAGACCACTTATAAATTTTCAAAATTTTAAATTATCATAAATTTATAAATTTACAAATTCATTTTTTTAAATTTAAATTCTAAAATAGTCATCATACAGTAGAAAAATATAAATTCAAATAAATTGTACAAAATTTAATTGTAACATACTGTATACTACTAAATAACAAAATAATAAAATAACTTTTTAATTAAAAATCTATTTATATTTTAATTTTAATTTTTTTTACAAAAATTATCAAAAACGATGGCGCTTCACTTGTTTTTATAAGTTTTGACCGATTATCACTAGTTCAATAGTTTATTCGATCCAACAATTAGATTAGATCAATAATCCATTTGATTCTTGGTTCAAACAGTTTGACTTGTCGATTCAGCCTGATTTTTAAAACTGTTTTTTGAAATTTTATATTTCAAACTTGTTAGAATATTTTGTTAAATTGTTCTTGTTATTCTATTGATTTGTCTGACTCGTTGTTGTATTAAAAACAACTTTAACAAAAAAACAATAAAATAAATATGTATACACATAATATACTAATAAGATTATTCTACTTATGTTAGGTGATAGGTGGTAAAATATGGTACATAAATACATAGAAATTAATTAATTAATTAATTTGTTTCACAAGTCTAGAGTATAAAAACTCCATCTTTAATGTAAATATTAGTTGTATTAGAGTAATAGTTTATTTATGTATTTTTCACCCAAGTCCAACTCATTGTGTAGGTATTTGTTCAAGGCAAGAGTTTGGTCAAAGAAGAAAAGCTTCAGCAATCTCGTTGAGCGAGCTCCAAGCGAGCAAAGCGAGAAAATTCGAGACATGGCCTGGTTGAGCGGGAGTTTAATTCCAAGACCAATATAAATACCATTCAGAATGAGAAGTAGAGGACTGCTTACCATTTTTTGAGACAGAGATACACAGTTGGCAAGAGAGAAAGTCAGAACTTGAAAAATTAAAGGTGGATATGCAACAATCATCTAGGAATCAGATTGATGCTCATCCGTCTCTATTCTTCTCACTTGTTTTAAGTTACCATGACAATGAGTAACTAACTTCTCTCTTGTTGGAATTGGATGTAATTAATCGTAATCGTATGTATCTCTTTTGATTATTGTTATATGAACTAGTTATGAATCAATATTGATGTTATCTTTCTTTAAATGTTAATTTTATGAATTTGAATCGTTATTGAGAAATACCTTTCGAATCCCGACTTAAGATAATCATATGTTAAAAGCTAAATTCTAGAAAAAGATTTGGATTTAATATTCACTACTTGTACCGATTCTTAACGCTACCATATTGATTACTAGGCTGAGAGATCATCGATTAAATAATACAGTAGAACCCACGTCATTATTTAGACATAAACGATGTCGGTGAGCGATACATGATAATAGCGATTAATAACTAGGATTCAGATAACCGATTAGTAGAATACATGCTAAATAGACTAATAAAATCTTATCCCAGCAACTTTACATCTCTGTTATTTCACATATCATTTACCATTTTTACATTCCTTTACTTTTTTGCAATCGAATATCTTGCGATCCTTACTTAACACCATATTTACTATTGAATGGCGGTAATATCACACTAGTCTTTGTGGATACGATAACAAAATACTTACTTTTGATTCTACATATCAAAAAGGCATCGTTGTCTGGGACTGTCATTTAGATATTACAAGCATAGCGATAATTTTAATTATTTTAAACAATTATGTACTTGTTAACATTATATATATATATATATATATATATATATATATATATATATATATATATATATATATATATATATTCATTATGTTGCTCACTTGTGTTGGTTATTAGGTTTGTGAATTTTATTTATGCGAGGTAAAACACCAGAAAATCAATTGCTTTTTGATCCTGAGATCGAAAGAACACCTCGAAGGAACAATAGCAAAAGTATAAAGCGAAAGCAACTAGCCAAGTAACGAAATCAATAAGAGAGAATTTCTACTTCAATTTCTTCTACATCTCATATACCAGAGAAAGTGAAATTTTGCTCCTCATGGGACATATGTCGAACTCGATGCTTCGACAATCGGTTCGATAAGATACACCAGAACCACTACAATAACAAGTACTAGATGATGGAACAAAATAACAATAAAGAATACAATCAATAATTTACCTAGTTCGGTGAAACTACACCTATGTCTGGGGGATTGAGTCCACAATCCAAGAAAGGAAATTCACTATTAGTAACTTAGTACAATTAGACTTACAAGCAACAAAAAACTTTATGTTGTTCAACACCTCTTTCTAAAACTACCAAATGACTTTCTATTTGGAGTCTCCCCATAAATATGAGAACTTACTCACTTTCTTCTCTGCCACAAAACTAGTGACAAGGGCAAACAACCACTAAACCCTAGTGATTAACTTCAATCTTAACATTATGAAAAAATGTCAAATATTACAACTCAACTAGAAAAAACTTATATGACAAGTTACTGAAACATAGAGGTATATATAACAATGTTGAATTTACAACTCAACTAGACAAACCTTCTATGTCAAGTTTCTAAAACATATAGTTGTACATAAAAATAACAAGGACTCTTGTAAACCATGGCACTCTAAAATATTTAATGTGAATACTTGATTTCCAATATAGATTTGAGCTCCTTATATAAAAAAAATAACTCTGGGCTTTTTCCTTATGGATCTGCAGTTATTTTCATCCATAATTTTTGCACAATCTATTGGATATTTGATTTGCTCCTTGAATATCTCCAACAAAAAGATATAATTCGGTCTGTTACAAATTCAAATTTAAATATCTTTTAAATCCGATTTGACATTCACAACTGTATAACAAATCATATAATCATATTGCTAATGATGGTGAGATTTACTCCCCCTTTTTGCAATAATTTGGCAAAGGGTTAATGCTTCAACAAAGTCAGTGTGCATAGAGAATAACATACACGAGGCTAGTCATGCGAGGGTTATGTTAGCACATACACACCAAGAAACATCAAAAACAACTAGAACAACATCCAAGTATTGAGTACAATCAAATGTAAGTATTGTGTTTTATCGTATCCACATGGATTGGGGCAATACCAAAACCGTTCAATGAGTTCTATGATTCTAAGCAGAAGTTTCAAGATTGTTTGGTTTGTAAGTAACGAAAAGTAAAATCGTGCAAGAATTAAAGATAAGTTTTAGAGGAATAGACTTGTTGGGAATTGGTTTTCATCCACCGTTTCAATATGTATATCACGAATCAGTTATACACAATTTAAACATGATTCAATATTATCACGTATCACTCACAAACAAAGTGCATGTCTGAACTTTGATGAGATTTCTACCTTATGGTTTAATCGACGATTTCTCAGCCTATTAAACAATACGGTAGCATTAAGATTCGATACTTATGGTGAATATTAAACCTAAATCTATGTCTAGCATTTAGAGTTTAATAGATGTTATCTTTGATCAAGAGTTGAATCGTATTTGTCAATATCGATTCAATCCATGAAGGTAAAATGAAGATAACATCAATATTGATTCATAAATAAAATGCGTATAATGCCATGATTAATGAAAATACATACTGTTTCGGTGAACTACGACCGATCCCAACAAGAGAGGGATTTAGCTACTCATGGTAGCTGGAAGCACAATGGAAGAATTGAGTTCAACGAGCATCAACGACGATTTCCCGCCTCTTGATGTGATTCCACTCTTCTTCTCTAAACCTCACTTCTATTCCTATTACAAGGTATCCTAAATGAGTAAAATTACAAGATCTCAAGACTCCATCTATTTGAACTGAGTTTGATCCCCTTTTATAGTAGTTTTGGCCGCCTAACTTCGCTATGCGAAAGTATGTTCGCTATGCGAACCTGCCTTTCTTCTCCATTAAGTCTTGAACTCTTCAAACAACCCTTATTTGACCGCCCTACTTCGCTATGCGAAAGATAGTTCATGTCGCGAACTCCGTCGCTTTCTGTTGCGTCAAGCGAAGTCTGACTAGCTTGATTATGTTTCATTTCGCTTCCTATCGCTTTCTACCGCTGTCGGTCGCTTCCTGTCGCATCGCGAACTTCAAGCGAAGTCTGCTAGATTTGATTCTGTTTTTGTTTGCCTGGCTCGCCTTCTGTCGCTTTCCTTCGCATAGCGAAACTTCGCGTAGCGAAGCTTTTGGTCGCGATGCGAAAGTTGCAGGGCTTGCCTTTTCTTTGTCCTTTCTTTGATGCATTCTTTAGCCTTTTCCTGCACAACTGTCAACCAAACCAAGAAGACTTTGCACCATATTAATTTCATTCATTAGTTGAGGTGTTTATGTTAGAATCTTGTCATTCAAGTAAGATAAATGCCTTATTTTATGTGCTATTTTATCATGAATAAAACACTTATCAAACTCTCCCCAACTTGAATCTTTGTTTGTCCTCAATCAAAGCTATATAAAAGCAAGAGTTTCTATACCATTTTTCACATGATCAACCAAAAAATGTTTCAATGAAGTACATGGTTCCATGGTGAATTCCACATCCAAGTTGAAATGCATTACTACTTTCCAAGCATTTAGACATGTTTATGAAACAAGTTTTCCACATAATGTTCTTTGTCAATCAGTCCAAGCAATAAACATGTCTTATCATGAATCACAACTATCACACTTTTTGTACAAGTGGAAATATCAAGGTCTTTTGAACTCTCACTTGACAAACTTGCTAACATCTTGATTAATTCATGCATTCATCTTAAGCAAAATATGTCAATAAGCTAAAACATAGATCACTAAGGTCTTTTTAAGGTTGTAATATGGCCAAGGTATCAAGAAAGTGTCATTTCTAAGGCTAGTGGAATCAAAGTGGTTTTTGAGTTTTTCTTTCGTTTTTAGAAGAGCATTCATAGAATTTGATTCTTTGTACCATATTTTCTTTCATATTTTTCTTTGATCTCTTCATTTTCTAATTTTTCTTTTCTTGACACAAGAATTTTTCTTCCTCTCCCCACCTTGAATAAAACCTCTCTTTTTACTTTGAATGCTCTTCAAGATTTGGCAATGGTTTTAAGGGTTTAATTCAATAAGATTGTGAATCAATCATGGATGAACTTTTATGAATTTTCAGGATGTGGAACAATATCCATCAAGTGGTTTGGTTAATGCATTTCTCAGTTCATCAATGATTGATTCAATGTCATATGGCTCAAAAGGGGCTGCAAATGCTCACTCACTCACAAGGGACAATGAGGCTTCATTTGGGTTACTAGTTATGCTCACTTTGAAGAATTGCCTTGATCATTTCCATGTCTCCACAATTATTAACATAAATGCAAGATTAAGCATGAACCAAACGAGTTAAAATAAGAATGTATCAGTCTCTTAAGCATATAGTAATCAATGAAAGGTTACCTCACTTTTTCTGGTTTTGGCACTACGTGATTCATAATGAAAACATGTTGTTGCATAAGCTTGAATGACTTGATTTTGTGTAGACTACTCATGTCATAATCATGCTAAGGTCTAAGAAAGCAATAAACAAGTACCTTGGATTGTGTGATTCTTCCAAAATTTTGTATCATTACCCTTATACCTTTGTTGAATTATGTGAATGTGATCATCCACTCTTTTGCTTTTCCAATTTCATTTAAAGGACAAATATCAACTATATGAATTGGTCATATGATACCCACAGCTGAACCAAAAGAAAAACATTAAAGTGAAGGAGAATGGCATGAATGGCATATTTGCTGATTCTGCTACTTTCGCTATGCGAAGTATATTTCGCGATGCGAAATCTACAGAATTCAGTTTTATGCAGAATTTTCCTTTGGCTCATTCTTGCCATCTTCTTCCTACCATTTAAACTAGTTATGCAATATGAAACAAACATAAACAAATAAAAAGGTTGGGTTACCTCCCAACAAGTGCTTGTTTAATGTCGTTAGCTCGACGCCTGTTTCGCGTAAAATCAAGGTGGCTTGTATGAATTTGCCAAAGCATCTATGCCACTATCCTTTGGCCTTTCTTTGTCATTCTTCAATTCCCGGCCTATTTCATCAGGAGCTTCAATCTTGCAATAATCATCCTCTTTGTGTTGAAACAATTTGAAGTTGACTTCTTCATCTTTGTACCTTACCTTCATCTTGCCTTCATCGACGTCAATCATCATTCGGGCTGTTTTTATGAATGGACAGCCTAAAATCAGAGGTGTGTCTCTATCCTCATCATTGTCCATCACCAAAAAATCTGTCGGGAATAGAAAGCTTTCGAGTTTCACCATTACACCTTTTACCATGCCAATTGGTTTTGTGATAGATTTGTTAGCAAGTTCTAACAACATTGTTGTCGGCTCTATTTCAAAGTCACCAATCTTTTTAAGAATGAATAATGGGAGAAGATTAGTGCTTGAACCAAGATCAACCAAGGCTTTATCAAAGTGGATTCTTCCAATGGTAACTGGTACGGTGACTTTTCCAGGATCAGCATTGTTTTCTACCTCCTTTTTTTTTATTTTTCTCTTTTTCTTGATTTTCCTCCACAACCATCTCTTTTGAATTTTCCCCAAATTTGTTTTGAACCGTGTCACCACTCTTTGTTTAATTGCATTACAAGTTTCCTTAGGATTATTTTGAGTGGTAGCAGAAAACATACCTTTTTATTGCTCATTCAACTGTTTTGCGATTTGCCCTACTTGCGTTTCCAGATTTCTGATCGATGCATCCGTGTTTTTCTGGTTTGCCATGGACATCTGCATAAATTGGTTCAAGGTATCTTCTATCTTTGTAAGCTTGTCTGGCTGGGTGTAGCTTTGGTATTGGTTCTGCCTGTTTTGGCCATAGCTTGCATTGTTGTTGTAGGAATACCCTTGATTGTTTTGGTACGGGGCCCGCCTCTGCTGCTGGTTTCCCACATAATTGACCTCTTCATTAATTGGAGGACAAAAGCCGGTTGGGTGGTCTCCTGTACAAAGTTCACACATGGCTACTTGTTGTGGTTTGTTGGTTGAATCGTGCATTTCCTTCGGCTGTTGTGGAAGTTTGGATAGCTATTTTGTTAATTCTTCCACTGTTTGAGTGAGTATTTTGTTTTGTTCCAAGATTGCATCATTGGTGCCAAACTCCAGGATTCTAGGCTGTCTTTGTATTGTGCTACGATTATACTGCACCTGATGATCATTCAAGGCCATACGGTAGACGATAGATACCGCACCCTCTGCGCTTTTAGATAACAAAGATCCACCTGCGGTTGCATCGAGTAAAAGATTGGGTTGTGGATGAAGTCCATTTCTAAAAATGTGGATTTGTGTACGCTCATCAAACTCGTGATTAGGACACTTCTGCAACATAGAATTGTATCGCTCCCAAGCCTCGCGCAGAGTTTCAGTTGCACTTTGTGCGAATGAGGCAATTGCTGCCTTGGCATCCATGAACCTATTATGTGGGAAGAACCTATTCAAGAAGTGTTCTTCGAGTACATTCCAATTGGTCATGATGATCGTAGGTTAGTCCAAGTACCAATCCTATGCTTTGCCGATTAAAGAGTGTGGGAACAGTCTCATGAAGCCTGCCTCTTCTTCAGCTTCCGGTGCTCCTAATGTACCAGCTAACTCGTAAAACTTGGTGAGATGGCTGTACGGATCTTCATGATCTAAACCTGCAAAAGGGTTAGTATAAATAAGTTGTAGCAGTCCCGTTTTCATTTCAGCTCGTCGGTTGTTTGGAGTGGTGGTGAGACGAGCCAATCGTCTCGGACTACTCCGACAAGGTTCATTGTTGACAACTTCAGCCATTGTTTCTTTGGTTGGATTTGTTGAAGAAGTTGATGCTAAAGCTCCTTTGTGACTTTTCTTCTTGGATAGTTGTTTCTGTTTCTTCTTTTGTCTTTTGTTCTTACAGATGGTTCTTTTGAATTCGGGATCAAAAAGAAGTTGTTCTTCCGAAGTCTTGCCTCGAAGCATAAACAGAAGTTTCACCACCTATCCAACACTTAAACAAATGTTGCGAAAGACAAATATATACAATATATACCAACTTAGAAGTATAGAAACTATTGCGATGTTTTAATATCTTAAACGCCAATCCCCGGTAACGGCGCCAATTTGATGTTGAGTACAATCAAATGTAAGTATTATGTTTTATCGTATCCACATGGATTGGGGCAATACCAAAACCGTTCAATGAGTTCTATGATTCTAAGGAGAAGTTTCAAGATTGTTTGGTTTGTAAGTAACGAAAAGTAAAATCGTGCAAGAATTAAGATAAGTTTTAGAGGAATAAACTTGTTGGGAATTGGTTTTCATCCACCGATTCAATATGTATATCACGAATCAGTTATACACAATTTAAACATGATTCAATATTATCACGTATCACTCACAAACAAAGTGCATGTCTGAACTTTGATGAGATTTCTACCTTATGGTTTAATCGACGATTTCTCAGTCTATTAAACAATACGGTAGCATTAAGATTCGATACTTACGGTGAATATTAAACCTAAATCTATGTCTAGCATTTAGATTTTAATAGATGTTATCTTTGATCGAGAGTTGAATCGTATTTCTCAATATCGATTCAATCCATGAAGTAAATGGTAAAATGAAGATAACATCAATATTGATTCATAAATAAAATGCGTATAACGCCATGATTAATGAAAATATATACTGTTTCAGTGAACTACGACCGATCCCAACAAGAGAGGGATTTAGCTACTCATGGTAGCTGGAAGTACAATGGAAGAATTGAGTTGAACGAGCATCAACGACGATTTCCCGCCTCTTGATGTGATTCCACTCTTTTTCTCTAAACCTCACTTCTATTCCTATTACAAGGTATCTTAAATGAGTAAAATTACAAGATCTCAAGACTCCATCTATTTGAACTGAGTTTGATCCCCTTTTATAGCAGTTCTGGCCGCCTAACTTCGCTATGCGAAAGTATGTTCGCTATGCGAACCTGCCTTTCTTCTCCATTAAGTCTTGAATTCTTCAAACCGCCCTTATTTGACCACCCTACTTCGCTATGCGAAAGATAATTCACGTCGCGAACTCCGTCGCTTTCTGTTACGTCAAGCGAAGTCTGACTAGTTTGATTCTGTTTCATTTCGCTTCCTATCACTTTCTACCGCTGTCGGTCGCTTCCTGTCGCATCGCGAACTTCAAGCAAAGTCTGCTAGATTTGATTTTGTTTTGCTTTGCCTGGCTCGCCTTCTGTCGCTTTCCTTCGCATAGCGAAGCTTTTGGTCGCGATGCGAAAGTTACAGGGCATGACTTTTCTTTGTTCTTTCTTTGATGCATTCTTTAGCCTTTTCCTGCACAACTGTCAACCAAACCAAGAAGAATTTGCACCATATTAATTTCATTCATTAGTTGAGGTGTTTATGTTAGAATCTTGTCATTCAAGTAAGATAAATGCCCTATTTTATGTGCTATTTTATCATGAATAAAACACTTATCTGTTAGTCATGCGAGGGTTATGTTAGCACATACACACCAAGAAACATCCAAAATAACTAGAACAACATCCAATGATGCACAAGCATTAGTTCTGTTTTAATAGTACATAAGCTAAAATAGGCTAAAGAGCCTTTACAAATCCAAACAAAATAACATGCACAAAAACAAGGGTCAAAATAACAAAGTTAGAAACAAGAGATCTATAGGAATAAATCTCCAAACTTCAGCTCCTTAGATCAAAAGCCAATTTATGGGGAAATTTGTATCCTGATAATAGGGTAAAGTAACATGTTTGTCTCTCTTAATTGTAATGACAGTCCTATTAGACCACACTTGAGATACCAAAGTAACCCGCCTTAAATTTTGTGCTAAAGTGGTCTTAGGGGAGAGAAACACTTTTTCTCACTTGGCACAAATCTCTAGCATTGATTGATATTGAATCTCACAAATGTAGAGTACTCATTCGGTTACACTTGTGACTTAACATGATGAACTCCTTGTTTGTCACAAAGAGTGACATCTTTATTTTCCTCTTTGACCAGTTGACTATTCCTCCAAAGTCTTGTGCAATTTTTTCTTTGGAATCACTTGAGCAGCCCTTCATTTTCTCTTCGTGAAGATTAGGAAGATAGCAAATATCTTCTATTATGTTACACTCAAGCTCGGTCAGCCTTTGATGAACAGTCTGCATTGTCCTACATTCCACCATAGTGTTTTTCATCAGATCCTCACAGTCTCTTATGTTGATATCAAGAATGGTATTCTAATGAAAGTTTAGGAGGGTACTTTCTGTATCGATATCATCAGATATCATGATAACTACATATGTAGTTTTCTCTTCATCATTTTGTGGTAACATATCATTCATAGGTTGTGTTTCTTTTGAGATGATCTTAGTAGTACAATCCAGAAGAATACTTTCATTCTTGCGCATCACTCCTTTCTCTTGTATCTTCACATCTTCTAGAGAATATTCAAGGTTATAAATCTCACCGTCATTAGCAATGGTTGCATCTTCATGAATATGATCATTCTCCTTATGCACTTGAGATTTTGTCAACAAGTTATACAAAATGTCTGGCACATCGTTATCACCATCTGGACTACTTAATATTGATTCCTGGGAGTCTTTTCTAGAAGTCATTAGAATTTCAAGATGATTTCTCATAGGTCCAGACTTGAGTGGTACCTCACTCAAACTTCCAATAGTAGCTTGATCATATTTATTTGATACAAACACCTTATGACTGGACTTCAACACACCAGCTTCTACTTCACCAACCATTATATCATGTTGTTGGTTATTTATACATCTCTACACATGACAAAATAATGTCGTCTCCACTATTTTTATTCAACTTCTTCTTCTGAACCATTGTAGGTTATTCAAAAATGATAAAACCTACAACCTTACCATCAGCCTTCCCTTTAATGACCCAATCTACATGAGATAATTTAGACTTTCGAGAAAGATGTTGAGACATATTGCCAACCATATTGGTTGTTCTTTCTTCTTCATACATAAATACTTTATCAATCTCAAGGTCTTGCAAACCATTGAAGTCTCTTTCAGATATGACCTTCTTCAAAATAACTTTTTTACCTTTGTTGACCAATTGTTCAGACTTTTTGAAAGTACTTATTCCTCATTTAGTCATTCAATTGCTTCATATTGGTAGATAATCCCTTTCTTAATGAACCTCTTCTTGAGAAAGATTAACCAATTTCCATGAGCTCTTATTTTTCCTTTTGCTTTATTGCCCTGAGCAGTCTTATCTCTAGCCATGAGCATGGTATCCTCACAATTACCATAACACCATTTTCTAGAGGAAATATTATGTTCTGTATGAGCTCCTGAGCTAGGTAATGAAGCATTGGATTTCCTCCTCTTATTAACATGGTCTTCCTTACGACCATTAATCTTTAAATTAATCCATTCGAAATAATAGTACCTTGTATTTCCATATATACCACAGTGGTGACATATCAGAGGTTATTTCATGCCTTGCTATGATGGGGTACCATATGTCGACCACGATGTTGTGACATGTGATCTGACAAACAACGCAATATTGGATCATAATAAATTTATCACTCAAGTCGTGGAAGAACTCACCAAGAAATTATTGAAGCTTCCATAATAGCTCAAGGAAATGCAGGAGGTATCAAATAAACCCCAACATGTTGCCTTTTGTGAACTTTGCACTGGTGACCATCCAACTGGTTTTTGTCCTCCATCCAATGAAGAAGTAAACTACATGGGAAATCAGCAGAGGCAAGGATCGTATCAAGGCAATCATGGTTATCAGCAAGGAAACATCGCAAGTTATGGCCAGGGGTGGAGACAAGAAGCAGGATCCTTGAATAGACAGAATCCTTATCACAATTACAACCAAAATCCGCCTCAACAAGACATAACCTCCAAGATAGAAGAAACCTTGAATCAGTTTATGCAACTATCTATAGCTAACCAAAAAATATAGATTCGTCAATCGAGAATCTCGAAACTCAAGTGGGGCAAATAGAAAAGAAGCTAGCTGAATAACGAGGAGGAATGTTTACCTCCAACACTCAAACCAGTCCAAAGGAACATTGTAAATCAATTACAGCCAGTAGTGGAAGAGCGATTGACAAGGTAGTTGATGATAAATTAGAAACCAAGATAGTTGTTATTGATTCGTGAGAAAAATAAGAGGGAGAAGAAGAAGAGAGTGAGAAGGAAGTAGAAGAAGAAAATAAAGAGGAAGATTTAGTTGAAATGAGAAAAATAAAAAATAAGAGAGCGAGAAAAAAGTGAATGAGGAGCGGAAGACAAAAAATCAGAAAATTAGAGAAGTGAAAGGAAAGATAAAAAATTTGTCAGTGCAACATTTACCTTATCTGCATGCTAGGTTTCTAGATATACTCAAGCTGATTACAGGTAAATATTCCATTTGCTGAAGTTCTCAAACATATGCCAACATACGCTAAGTTCATGAAGGAGACTCTCACGAAGAAAATGAGGTATACGTATGAAGAAAACATTCACTTGAATGCGAGTTGTAGTGCCATTATTTAGAGAACCCTTCCACAAAAAGAAAAAGATTTTGGGAGAGTTAAGTTACCTGTCACCATAGGAAATGTAAACATTGGAAAAGCACTTATTAATTTGGGTTCAAGCATAAATTTTATACCATTATCAGTGATCAAGAGGATGGGTGATCTTGACATGAAGCATAAAAAGATGACACTATAGTTAGCCGATAAGTCCATCACCCATCAATCTAGAGTAGTTGAAGATGTTTTACTTAAAGTGGACAAATTTATGTTTCCAATTGATTTTATTGTGATGGGTATTTAAGAAGATGATGTTGTGCCTTTGATCTTAGGCCGACCTTTCATGAAAACATCCAGAATGAAGATTGATATTAATGATGGATTGATGAAGGCGCGAGTCCAATATAAAGAGGTAAGTTTCAATCTTTTTGAAGCAATGAAGCATTATACACATAATGGAGTTTGTTCCAAGATGGATGCTACTGATGAAGCCATCATGGATGTGAGAAAAAAAAGTGCACATGCCAACTCCTTTCGAAAGAGCTTTAACTGATGCACTTAATGTTCTCAATGTGAATGAAGAAAAAGATATTGAAGAATGCTCGAGAGAACTTGATTCATCAAAAGAAGTTCCCCCTCTTGAGAGATGACACAAAACTTGAATTAAAAGTGCTGCCATCGCATTTAAAGTATGCACAAAAAGATTTTGAAAAATGGAGAAGATTTTGAAAATTAAAGAAGGGGTGGAGAAGAAGTGACTATCCTAAAGCAAAAAGATAAAAGCTAGGGATAAGAACGGTATAACCACACAAGTAAGCTTCATAGCATAAGCGTTCTTTCCTTTAGATTAGGAATTGATCAAGATAGATCTTCAAAAGTGAACTCCAAGTACCCAAAAATCCAAGGTTTACCATTACAATCTTCCAAGCATAGGTTAAGATCCTAGTTCTAAGTCCAAAGTTCCATGTCCAATGCAAAGGATAGTAACCATAGTCCACCATTAAGAGAACAATTTTTTTAGGGGTTTTAAACTTTATTAGTGTTTTTTGGTCCAAATGGACAAAAGAAAAAGAGTATAAACGTTAACAAATGGTCCAAGTGGACAAAGGAAAAATGGCGGAAACATAAACAAATAGTATGATATGAGATGATGAAATAAAGCATAAAAAAAGAGATAGTGAGTGAGAAGGAAGCATAAACATAGCACAATTAATATACAATATAGAGCAATGGTTATCCAAAAAGAGAGAACAAGTTTTGTTGTTTTTTCGGAAATGCTCAACTAGTCATCCATGATAATGAAAACATGGTCTCATACATTACCATGGGGAGGGCCCCAACTCAAATAAAATCAACATGTATGCCAACTAACCCCCGCGTGTAACAAGATAAATCCTATTTATTTCAAACTACGCCATGTAAGAGTAGGAGACTGATAATTCACTTACAAAACACAACGGTTTTCCGATTTCAGGTCCAATTTAGCGTTATGTTAAGCAATCGTAATTGGACTTGTATAGAAGCCATGACTATCTGAGGTCGGTCAATAACAATGTTAGTGCTAATGCATGCTAGAGAAGTGATATGTAGATCACTCTCCGAAAGAAATACCGCACGAAAAGAAAAGAGGTAACGATCTCATCTTCATCAAGAACTTAAAATAAGTTCCAATGATATTGAAGATTTTCATTGATCAAAAGAAAAAGAAGGAGAAGAGGGGAAGGGAAGCCAAATTGAATTACAATATTTGAATCATTCCATCTTTAAGTTTCATCACTCTTCTTGGTGGATTACGGCAATACACCTATCACTAATTCAAAGCACCTAAAATGAATCCAATGATCCACTTAAAGATAGATTTGAACTAATGAAGGTTTATCCAACTTCATCTAACACCCAAAGTCTATGGAATTTAAAGAGAAATTTGATCAACAAACACCACAATTCAAGGCAAAACAAAAGGAAATGGAAGAAGAAAGGAAAGTACTCAAAATAGTCCCAAAACAAGCCAAAAACACAATTCTGACACTGGTTAATCGATTAACCATTTACATGTACAAATTTGTTAATCGATTAACCCTGGCAGAATAGCAAAAAATTTTGAAAAAAAATCAGCATTCATGATTAAATCATTTCTTCAAACACCTCATGATCATGAATGCAATTGAATACGAAAATTCAAGTAAAAAAACAACAAATAACACCAATGAAACACAATTTGCAAGATCCAAAGATCAAACAACAAGAGCTCACATTGTGGAAGATGAATCAAGCACAATAATGGTGGAACAAGAGTTTACCACTTCCAAATCTGAAAATGCTTCAAATCAACTTTAAGAACCACACTCCAAAACCTTGATCTACAGAAGTTGATGATGAAAAAGTGTTTAATGGAGGTTTAGCTCAAAGATTAGTAAGCTTTAATGAAAAGCTTACTAACTTTTAATGGAAGAAATAGCTTTGGTGAATTTGGGTAGATGAAGAAAATTGAGAATGAGGAAGAATTTTGACAAGGTGAATTTGGCTATCAAAAGCTTGTAGATTGAATGAAATGAGGCCTCTATTTATAGAATTTAGGCTTGGGAATTTTGGTGGCTTGGAGCTTGGTTTGGAGCCAAAATTAGGCTTGGAATTTGAATTTGGAGGCAAAATCAAGATCAAGTGGTGATTAATGAGGGTGTATGGTGGGAATTAATTATGATTATGTAGGGGAATTAAAATGAGGTGATCTAGAATATTCTCATGATGAAACAATTGAATTTGGTGTCAAATGCTGCAGAATTTGAAATTTCTTTTTTTAGACAAAAAAACGCACTGGTTAATCGATTAACCACTTTGTACATGCATTTGGTTAATCGATTAACACAGTGAAAAAATGAGAAAAAATAGGCTTTTTGTTGTGCTGTCTTGGCTCTGGCTCGATTCTTTTTGCTTGTCAAAGAGGGCTTGGAAATAAACACATGAACTTTAGAATCTCTTAAATAATAGTCAATTAAGGGCAGTACAATAAAGGTAATAAACTCAAAAGGAGGAATTACCAACTATCAACCAAGTGATGGCTACGACAAGGTAATCAACCAAAAAGACACGAGAAATATTACCTGCTACCAACTAAGGGCAGTACGACAAAGGTAATAAACTCAGAAGGGGAGGGATTACCAACTATCAACCAAGTGATAGCTATGACAAGGTAATCAACCAAAAGTATATAAGAAATATTACCAACTACCAACTAAGGGAAGTACGACAAAGGTAATAAACTCAGAAGGAGAGGGATTACCAACTATCAACCAAGTGATAGCTACGACAAGGTAACCAACTCAAGCTATATTACCTACTACCAACTAATGGGCAGTACGACAAAGGTAATAAGCTAAAAAAGAAGAGGGATTACCAACTATCAACCAAGTGATAGCTACGACAAGGTAATCAACCCAAGCTATATTACCTACTACCAACTAATGGGCAGTACGACAAAGGTAATACGCTCAAAAGGAGAGATAAATATTACCTATTACCAACTAAGGGCAGTACGACAAAAGTAATAAACTCAAAAAGGAGAGATTACCATCAATGAATGAAGTGATAGCTACGACAAGGTAACCAAACCAAAAGGTAACAAGCCTCTGTTGTTAGAGAAAAGGGACTAAAGTTCAATCCAGGAATAAACCAAAGAGAAACGGTCAAACAAGACTCTACCCGGTGAGGAAATATCTTAACTGGGGATTAATTCCATCCAGACAAATGAACTAGGGAGGAAGGCTAAAACAAATATCTTCCACGAGGCATAAACTCAGTAGGGAATTAACAAAGATAAGTATTTTTTGCTTACATGTCGACACTATAATGGAGAGAGGTCACACATGCTCTGCGGGGATAACAACACCAGAGAGCAAAGAAACACCAACACATATGCAAGATGCACAATGTAACAGCAATAAGCTATGCACAACAAATGAATGCGCATGCAATGAATATGAGTATGAATATGTTGACAAAATAGACAAAATGATGAACAGAGGATGAATATACATCACAACACCACTGAATACTCGGCTGATCTCAACAAGATGGAGATATCATTAGAAACTCTGCTAGGGATTTAGCTGACGAAATCCTGCAAGAGATAAACAAAAGCCATCAAAGGAAAATAAATCCTACTACAAGGCTCGAAACTTGCTGGAGAGAAAAATACTGCTTGGGAGGAAACCCAAAGATCAATCTCCTAACATCAATAATTCGTAAAAGGAGAACATCATGAACTCTGCTTTGAGGATGGAAGGAAAGCTATTGGGGAGTCATAACAACCCAAATATTTCTGCCTCTTCCTGAGGATAATAAAAATGCACATGAACTTATGCCTCAAGGAATGAAGAGATCTGCTGCGGAAAGATAATGGATCCGCTGGGGATTATAATTATATAAACAATTACACAAAAAGCCACTGGGGAAAAGGACAAATCAGCTGTAGATAGTAAGGAAACTCTATGGCGATTAACCAATTCTGAGCAAAGCATCCTGGATTTGTTGATGAAAACAAAGAGTCAACATCACAATAAAAGGTCAAGCTGTAGGGGATTTTAGATCAATACTCAATATAGATGATAGAAAACCCAACAGGTGACTACTATATCAATACTTCTTAAATAGAAACGTCATCAGCAACTTCACTGGGGAACAACGAGGATAAATCTCTAAATAAGAACAATCTGGAGAGAAAAACATCATGAATTTGCCGAGGAAATAAGAAGTTAACATCATAGCAGAAAATTAAGCTGCAGGGAAATTCAAATCAATACTGAACACAAGGAAAGAGAAAACCCAACAGGTGACTACTATATCAATACTTCTTAGAGAGAAATAACATTGCTCTTCTCTTGGGGACATCCACAGTAACAACAACACATCTAGCAGGTAAAATTCTAAGTTGGGATTCCTCATATAACTTTTGCTAGGGACAATAAAAGATGAATCTTTGTGTGGGGCTTATGATCAAGGAGAGGTGGGACTTAAAAACTGCTCAACTACTTGATTAAAATCTAGGTGGAGGAAAGACATATTCAAATGGAGAAGATCTAAATAAAAACCTAACTGGGAAAAAATAGAATAGTATTGGATCCTATGAGTCCAACACATCATAACAAATCTTTGAGGGAACCCATCATCTTGTTAACAACTAAAAGGGGAAACCTGGTTATATCCATAGCAACAAACTCTCATGAGGAAATATCAACAAACTCTACTAGGAAGTAAGAACGAATCCTGCTGAGGAAAACACTAAGCTTTGTGCTTCACGATCTTACCGTTCTTGGAATAATCATTGACATTCCTTTTTGTATTCATAAATCAAAGGAAAATATTTTTATAATTTTCAAATTTTAAATCAATTATTCACATTTTGTTTCAAAAATCTTCATCAACAATAAATGAAATTTTCCAAACAGAAATAAAGTAAGAATTACAAATAAAGGGACAAAGGCCCAAATTTTATTAATAGAATGATAGTCCGCAAATGGCGTAACTCCATGGACCATTACAAAGTTTAAAAAATGGTAAATACGTGAAAAGGGTTACATTGAAATACAATGACCACTATTCTCCCAAACAACTTTGAATTCCACTGTGCTCAGAACTTCCGCTGAGAATGATTGAAAGAGAATCATTGACAGGCAATGTTGCTTCAAGTGATCAAGACTGGCCAGATGCAGTTACTTGCCATAATCTCTAACTTTTTCTTAGATTGCCTTATCAGGTTTTCAATCTACCGGGATGATTATTTTTGTTTTTGTCTCTAATTTTTGCCTGGACCGCCCTTTCGGGTTTTCAGCCCACCGAGACCCTCATTTTTGCCTAAGCCGCCCTTTTGGGTTTTCAACTTAGCGAGTTGTTCTTTTATTTTTTAGGTGAAGTATTTCTTGACTGCATCGGCATTCACAAGATGAGTGAACTCTTCACCATCCATAGTTGTAAGAATTAATGCACCGCCAGAGAAGGCTCTCTTAACAACATATGGGCCTCATAATTAGGAGTCCACTTGCCCCTAGAATCAGTGGTAAAAGTCGAGATCTTTTTTAGCACGAGGTCGCCTTCTCTGAACATACGAGGTCGAACCTTCTTGTCAAAAGCTTTCTTCATTCTCTATTAATACAATTGGCCACGACACAAGCCCGTCATTCTTTCCTCTTCAATCAAATTCAACTGATCATATCTGCTCTGACACCATTCAGCCTCAAACAATTCAGCTTCCATCAAGACTCTCATAGAAGGGATTTCAACTTCTATTGGGAGCAGTGCCTCCAAACCATAAACAAGTGAGAAAGGGGTTACCCCTGTTGAAGTGCGGAGGGATGTACGATACCCATGTAAAGCAAAAAGGAGCATCTCATGCCAGTCCTTGTATGTAACAACCATCTACTGAATGATCTTCTTAATGTTCTTATTAGCAGCTTCAACAACCCCGTTCATCTTAGGTTTGTAGGGAGAAGAATTGTGATGCTCAATCTTAAACTCATCGCATAATTCCTTCATCATCTTATTATTCTTTTTCTTTTTCTTTTTTTTCTTCTACTCTTTTTTGATTCATTTTTTCCATTTTTTTTTCATTTTTCCAGACATTCTGCTTTCAATGGCAATCTATGCTCCACAATATCAATATCAAGACCTGACATATCTTGATAAGACCAAGCAAACACGTCAACATATTCTCTAAGAAGCTCTACCATCCTCTTCTTAACATCTGACTGAAGCAATGCCCCAATCTTGACTTCTTTTCTATTTTCCTTTGAACCCAAATTAACCAATTCCACTAGCTCTTCATGAGGCTAAATGGATTTTTCCTCGTGCTCAAGCAATTGAGAAATTTCATCTGGAATCTCCTAAATATCCTCTTCTTCAGCTCCAAACACAGAGAACTCAAAGTTGGCAGAGGGCATATGGCCATTGTTTTCAATGGGTTTAACAATCAATCTGCACAATGATTTTATGTTTGATTTTAGAATATGAATAAGAAGTGTAAGTATTATGTAGATAAAAATGATTATCACATTATTATTATTATTTTGGTTTTTTATGTTACCATTTTTCGGAAATAAAGCAAAAAGGGAAAACATAATATGGATAAGCAAAATAACATTTTATTGATGATGTTAATTGTTGAAACAAAGCCCTCACAAATTCACTTTCACCTTGGGCAGAGTGAAAGGATTTTTGAAAGAAACAAAAACAAATTACTTTGAAATATGAATAACAGTGGGAACGTCAACAACTATCCAATGATGGCACTGACTTCATATTCAGGTTCTTTAAGCCTCGGTAGAGGGGAATAAAAGGCTACATATGCATTTTCTATCTCAGAAGAGTATCCAGGATCATCAAGGTATGGCTCCCATTTCTGAGGATCAATCTTATATTCTTGACCGTCTTCAATGATTGCAGCAGTATCAAAAGTACGGTATGTGACATGACAACCTTAAACCATATTGACAGACGCCTTACCATGATTGGGCAACGGGTTCGATTGCACATTAGGATTGGTGTCTTCGAAAGTCAAAATACCACTTCTAACCAATCTTTGCACTTCCATCTTTAATGGATAACAGTTCTTAGTGCCATGCCTAACTCCTCCCTGATGGAAAGCACAATGAGCCTCAGGCTTATACCACCACGACAGATCTTTTGGAGCAGCAGGTGGTGCACGGGTCTGAACAAGATTCTTTTGAAATAAACCAGGAAGCAATTCTGAGTAGGTCATCGGAATTGGATCAAAGTCCTTCTGAAAACGGCCCTGTTGATTGTTCTGTTTGTGAGAGCGTTGTTGGGCAGGAGTTGCCAGAACAACAGGATTTGAATTGATAACATGCGTAACAGATGCAACATGTTGTTGATGACTATTTCTATTGCGAGATCTTCTATATTTCTCTCGAGAAACGACATTGGTCTCTCCTTCTTTCTTCTTGGCAAATCCTCCACCATATTTCTTTGAACTTCTAGCAGAATTACCATCTTTTGACAAACATCCTTCATGGACACCCTCTTCCAATCTGATCCCCATATTCACCATCTCAGTGAAGTCACTCGGGGCACTAGCAATCATACTCTCATAATAAAAAGGACTCAGAGTTTTCAAAAAGATTTTGCTCATCTCTTTTTCTTCTAAAGGAAAATTAATCTGAGCAGCAATCTCGCGCCACTTCTGCGTGTATTCTTTGAATGTCTCCTTATCTTTCTGAGCCATTGCTTGAAGTTGATCATGATCAGGAGCCATATCCACATTATACTTATACTGCTTTACAAAAGCCTCACCCAAATCTTTGAAAGTGCGAATTCGAGTGTTGTCGAGTCCCATGTACCATTTCAAGGCTGGACCAGACAAACTGTCTTGAAAGTAGTGAATGAGAAGCTGGTGATTATCGGTCTGAGTCGACATGTTGCGAGCATACATAGTCAAATGGCTCAACGGACAAGAGTTACCCTTATATTTTTCAAAATCATGGACCTTGAACTTATCTGGGATCTTCACATTAGGAACTAGGCATAACTCATGGGCATTCTTCCCAAACAGTTCTTTCCCCCTCAAAGCTTTGATTTCTTTCTACATTTCAGGAAATTGATCTTGAATCTCTTCCGTTTTCTCCTAAGCACTAGCATTATCGCTCGGGGCGGTGTAGAAAATCTGTTATTCACCAAAAGGAACGGTATGAACCACAGGCGGTGGTACACACATCACAGGCTAAACGACGGGAATAACTGGAATTTTAGGAGGTGGTGGTGGTTGATGACCTTCAGGAATAAAGTTATGAGGCATGTCCCAGGGTAATCCAGAAGTCATAGAGTGTTGAGGAACACTAGCAGGCTCCATAAATATGGGCTTAGAGACAATCTCAAGAATGACTGTCCTTTGCACAGGAGTCAACGACAGAGGAGGAGGGGGTAGCTGATTCTAAGAAGCCACCAATGCTTCCATCATAGTAGTGAGTCTTTCCAAACTATCCTTTAGAGTTGTCAATTCCTCACGAAGCTCACGGTTCTCTTGTTGCAATTGATCCATCTTTTTCTTCAGGTTAGCTCGAGAACTACATTGGTGCGACAGCTTGGCTGGATGAAGACTAAAAGAAACATAAGATACCTGGAAAAGGAAAAAAAACAATGCACAATGATGCGAATGAAAATGCAAAATGCAAATGTTTCATTCATCTTTCAAGAATCTTTAAAATATAAAGCAATTATAAACATCATAAAGAAATAACACTTTTTGAAATATTGGTAAACTTATCATTTTATTGAATATTGGAAAGAGCTACACTCAGAAGTACAAGTTTCAAAGGATCAAAATATAATAAGAAAAAGCTAGATCCTAAAGATCCTAAAGAGCATCTGATGACGATCCAAGCTGATACTTCCTTCAGAGTCTTTTAATCTCTCTCTCATAGTTGTCCTTCATGGCGGTATTCTCTAACACGAGCTGATCCATAATACCTTTCCAAACACCAGAAGTAGGAGAATGCGATGATGAAGTAGTAGAGGAAAATAAATCCTCTTCATGTCTCTTCACAGTACTTCGCTCAAGCAACTCAATCAAATCATCTTCCTCCTTCATCTGCTTTTGCAACCCTAACTTCTCAAGGTTTGAAACGTGAAACTTGGATTTCCAAAGATCTTTTCTTCCTTCATCTTGGTCAAAGCATCTTGAAGAGTCCTCACATCATCAGAAGGAATAGGGAGCGGTGTAGCGACCATTGTAGACATGGGTTTCTCAAAAGGATAAGGCATTTTGAGCTCCTTAGCTCTCTCTTTCACCTAAAGCGTATAAGGTTCCAAGGTAATGAAAACTTGACTCCCAAGATGTCCTCTACCCATCCTATGAATCTTAGTCCAAGCAAGATGTCTTCTACCCATTCTCTTTTTCACAGAAGAATCGCAAGAAATAGATGAACAACTCAACTACGAGACCCAAAGTTAAGAGCCTTGGAAATAACAGAACATGTATGTCAGAATGCAAACATGTTATGATGATATGGATGCAGATACATGGGATCAAAGTTTCCACAAATTCTGAATAGTTGCTTTGCTGCTGACGGAATAAGTTCAAAGGTCTGCTCTGACAAGAATACCAGAATACCAGAATACCAAGAATACCAGAATACCAAGAATACCAGAATACCCAGAATATCCAGAATACTAGAATACCAGGCTGATAAGTCCATAATGATAAGAAAACCAGAAAATTGGGTAGGTTGAAGGTCGGAGTTTCCTGCAAAAACCCACCCCTCTCACATGTGGGTTCTAGTCTTGGGTACAACATCCTAGCAGGTCCTCAGTATCACGGACTCTCAAGTCGAGAAATGATGATACGTTCACCATTTCTGGTTTGGCATCATCATCAATCAAGGAGGTATCAACTGATTTCCCATGAACGGTCTCCAGAGTCATAAGCTTTCTGAGTCGATACCCTGACATGCACAAAACGCGCAAGTCAGAATATCTCCCAATAAAACCTCGTCTGAATGTGGGTCACATGTAAACCAAACATACCAAGATGCTACGCAGGCCACACTACTACCCACTCTAATCCTAAGTATATACTCAAGCCTGGGTATTGGGCTTATCTCTTATGGAACCATCCCACCCAACAACACAACAACAGCAGCATAATAGGATAACAATAACCGAATGCAAATAATGCGATGAAATATAGTAATATACAACAAATAATGCACAGAAATAAACACCCAATGAAACAGAACACTCAAGCACTAGGATTGACTCACATAGGGAACCAGAGTCCCAAGAAGAGTCGTCAACTGTCACAACACGAAAAACAACCGGCAGAAAAACAAAAGAGTCGCCACCGAACGTTATTTATCCCGACGGGGGAAAGGAAACGATCGAAGAAAACCTCAAAAAGGGAGAAGACATGGTCATTGCAACCATAGTCCGGGTTCGGGAGTCGATTACACGAGAGGAAGGTGTTAGCACCCCCTCGCGTCCGTTGTACTCAACAGGATCCACGCTTGTTGTCTAATCAAAATGTGTGTTATCTAAAGCTCTACTGCTAAACAGAAACGAAAAGGGAAAAACAAAAAGGAGACTCGATAGGACATAGTCGTCCTAGGCCTATGTATTCCCTCGTGCAATGAGAAAGTCAGAGTCAACGTAGTTCGAAGGACTACGGGTGGATGGGGGAAGGTTGCTCGCCAAGACTTCGCCGTCTTGTGCCTACGTATCCTCATTCGGACGAGAAAGAGGAAATCAGAGCGTCTGTAGTTCGTGGCTATGACCACGGATTGGTAAGGTCTCGATTGCATTAGGGCGAGAGAAAAGACTCGATTATCAGGTCTCGATCGCACTGGGGCGAGAGAAAAGGGAAGTTAGTTGTTAGTGTGCTCGCCAAGACTTAGTCGTCTTGTGCCTACGTATCCTCATTAGGGAATGAGGAATCAGAGCATCGGTAGTTCACAGGACTACGAGAAAACGGGATCTCGATAGCACTGAGGCGAGAGAAAGAGGAGAGAAGGACGCACAGAAGGTTTAAGGGGAACTGAATCCTACACATTATCATGCATTGTGGCCCTAAGGTCAGGATTAAAAGGCAAGTCTACCTAATGTTGTAATGCTTGGATTGAGAGCCTAATGTCTATCCTACTCCAAACTGAATCAGAAATTAATTTGGACTAGGAATCCCTAAGGGAGCATGTGAATACGTAGTAGCCAACAAGTAAACACGAAGCAACTCAATCACAAATAGAAATCACAGAACTAAGCTCAAGTACGCATAACACTCATGTCAAAATATCAAGCTCGAGGCATGCATTCAGATTAAACTAATATCCTCA
Source organism: Lathyrus tuberosus (assembly GCA_022829125.1). NCBI lineage: Eukaryota > Viridiplantae > Streptophyta > Magnoliopsida > Fabales > Fabaceae > Lathyrus > Lathyrus tuberosus. The sequence goes on from JALAZF010000237.1 coordinate 8,978,528, forward strand.
AGAATTAATCAATATTTAATCAAGAGTTAATCAGGACAAGAACAATAAGGAGATTCACTAGATTCCATCAAGAAATATTCACAAGTATCGACTAAAATTTCAATCAACGTGCAATTAAAAAATTCTAACAAAACAATTAACATGCTAAAAAAAACATTTCAATTAACGAATCAACTAAAAAAGCAATTAAGATTCAACTATTTAACTAAAATGTCTATTAACACCCTAGTCATCCCTAACTAAAAGTTAGCAAGAAGTTAATCGAAATTAAGCAAAAAGCTCTAATCAATCGGTATCAAAAACTAATCAAAATTAGTGTCACGACTAAGATCAAAAAATAATCAAAACTCAATTCAATATTAACTTCTAACAAATATATCAAAAATTGAACGAAACTAAAAATTAAAATTTAATCAAGATTCAAATTCAAATTAAGATTAACTTCTATGAAAAACCAAATAATTCACTTAAACTAAAAAAAAGGGAGGTTCAGCAGTGAAGAATATGGTGGAAACAAGGATCCTGCGCATGAGCTTAAGACGTTAGGCCCAATGACTTTGGCTAACCATTCCAGGGGATGTAACAAGCAAACTTATGGTGTGGCAAGGAAAACCACGGAGGCCCGGTCCACATTGCCACAAGCTGGGACCTTAACCTAATAAGAGATGAAGCTCAAACAAAACACTCAGCTTCCCAAACGTTCATCGCTTCGTCTCCTTTTCCGTTGTCTTTTCCCTCAACGTTTCACTCTCCTCAACGTTCACTCTCACCCTCAACATTCTTCGTCCCGTTGTCCTCTCTTCGATGCAACACCGCCGCGAAGCCACTTCGTCTTCATCATTCTTCGCTACATAATGCTCTCTCCACCTTCAAAGCAATCAACGATCAAACTCTCCGCCATGTCGTGGCCTTACACTGGCAGCGGCGGAGCCTCAGTTGCTACATCGAACTCAATCTATGTGTTCATCTCTTCTTTCTCGATCCACTCTCAAACTTATCTCAATCTTACAGATAAGCAAAATAGAAAACCCTAGGGTGCGATTTCGAGCTCTAAGACCTTAATGGAAGATGATCCTAGACGAATGCCACACTACTATGATTTAGCAAGATACGAATCATGCAAGAGTTGGCGAAACATACCGGAAAAAGGCGTCGTCGATAGTGAATCCTCTAACGACGGTTTGAAGTTTAGGTACACTCTTCGTGATAGCTCCTCTTTCTACTTCTTCTTCTTCTTCTTTGATAATTCTGAACTCCTCTTCTTCAATCTTGTCGTGTTGTGAATCGTTCTTGATCTTATACTTATGCAGGTGTGATTAATTTGAATCAGTGACGTTGAAATTCCAGGTTGATGAAGGTTCTTGCAGTTGCATGTGAACTTGTGTTGGAAGAGATTGAAGATCGTTGAAGTTGGAGAATGGAGAAAGGTGGAGTTGAAGGTTCTCTTGAATTCTGCAGGATTTGCAGATTGTGATGTTTATTACAGAGAAAAGAGTGTTGAATGGAGAGGAAGAAGAATCAAGATCGAGAGAGGGAAAAAGAAGAATTTGTGTGAGAGAGGGGAAGTGAGAGTGAAGAAGAATTTTTATAGAGTTCAAAGTTTGTTATGGTTTGTAACTGAAAAAATATTGTTGTGAACTTCCTTCTCAATTTTGTTATGTAATTGCAAGTGAAAAAATGTTATGACTTTTTCTTCTGTTATCAGCTTTGTAACTTCCCTTTCCCGCACTTGTATTTTCTCTTGTTATGATTTTGGTTCTGTTAAGCTGCTATGTAACTTTCTCCTTTGGAATACTCCTATGAAGTCCTGCGTTTTTGTAACTCATTCTTTTTTTGATATCATGGGTTTGTTCTTCGCCTGGGAATCGGTTACACTGGGATTGATTTGAAGCTTTGGCAGTTAGTTTGTTTTTGAAATGTTGATCAGTTTAAGGTATGATTCAAGTCAGATGAAGTTTGTTAGGTTGGCAGAATAAAAATTGAGATTCTCCCCACTTGTGTTTTGACTTCACGATGTGATAACTTTGTACATGTTGGGATAAAGTGCCTTAGTTATTCTTCAATTGTCAATTCTCCCTTATAACATATTTAGAAAGTTATTTGAACAAAATTGGATACAAAATGCATGTTGAAAAAAAATGGATTTTTGATGGATTTAGATTTATTTTGAATCCAAAGGATGTGGATATTTGGATTATTTTGGAAAATAGATAGGGGCTAAAATAGATATAGAAATTGAATTTTGGATATGGACTTTGAAAATGGTTATGGATTTTGAATATGGATTAATGGTTAATGACTTGAAAAAGAATGGTTATTTGGTTATTGAAAATGGTTAATGACTTAAGGAAGAATGGTTATTTGGATTAACAAGAATGGATAATGGTTTATGATGGCTTTGTATCTCGAATTCCAAGTAGCCCTCACGAGTGATTTTGACATGTCTAATTCCAATCAAACTCCCAGTTCACACCAAATTCCTATCCTCAATGAATCCCCAAAAATTCAATCAATAAACTCAATTGATCATGACCTAATACCCTTTAAATCAATTCACAAATGCTTTGTCCTAATGACCACTGATCTCCTTAACATGAAACCCTAATCTCATGATCTTAAATTGATGACTGTCCACAAACTCACCCATGAATAAGAACCATAATCCTCCTTGATATGTACACTGATAATAATGAAATGTCTTAAGTTGCTGAAAACCCAAAACCCAGGTCCAATAATATTCTCAATTGAAATCCTGATGAAACCCTAATCACTTGGTGGCTCTTGAGAAAACTTGAAGCAGATAACATTGATACTTAATTAACCTTGACAAGAAGATTACGATGAACAGAATTTAACCTCTTGCTTTAACTTGCATGCAATAACCAGATGAATCACCTCTGCATAGAGAAAACTTGAATCTCAAGAAAAATGCTTTGATCCCACGTCTTAGGAGCTCATGAAGATGCATGATTGTGAATAACCTAATGAAAAATGCATATGAGTGTGAAACAAAATCCAGTTAAGGTTAGAAAAGTGAGGGAAAATTTGGGGGTGCAACAATGTGCTACCAACATTAGCAAATAAAGTGACTTTCCCAATAAAGAACTTAGAAGTCAAACCCTTGATTCCTCCTTTAACCATAAGGTTAACATCTATATTAGATTTCTTCAAATGGATGGCTGCAACAATATCCTAGGGCTTAAGAACTTCCTCCAAACCAGTATAAGGAACCTTATTAGAAAATGGTATACCCAACAGATAAGCATACTCCTCCAAGGTAGGCATGGGCTGATAATCAGGAAAAGTAAAGCATCGGAAGACAGGATCATAGAATTGCACAAGGGTGTTCGAAATTCCGTCTTCAATGTTGGTAGAAAGAATAGATAGAAGTCTCCCATGATGAGATCTGAAGTTTGCATGATCAACTACCAAGGACGCTAGCTTTTTCAAATCTGCAAGATCGGGAGTTTGGAAACCGTACTTCTGAGTGTTTCTCCTTCCAATGTGTTATACCCAAAATTTTGACCACCAAAATTTCCCATCATTGTACAAATCATCATCACAATATGGATGAACTATCGTGCCTCATCAATCTCCTCAAAGATAGGTGAGCATCCACTACAATCAAGAATTAGGGTTTTAAGCCCTCTCAGAGCACTTAGGCAAAGGATCAATCAAGAAATGACATGATCTTCAAATTTTCTAACATCTCAAACACCTATAAAGGATCAAAAGGACTCCCACATCAAGAATCAAGCACAAGGTTGCAACATTCCAAGTGGATTAAGCCTCAAGATCGTTAATGTCACCAAATTAGGGTTTTGGTTGACTGAGGCCTCCAGATAAAAATTTTCATCTGGGCATGAGCTAATGCTTCAAAACATAACCCAAGATACTCTAAAGGACCTCATGGACCCAATCATCAAGTCAATTTAACCTCAGGGGATGCATTTACCAAAAATCAGGAATTAGGGTTTCTTGACCTAATTCACCCATAAGTTGACTTTTGAGGCAAAGCATGAGCCAAGACCTCAAGACATGATTTGAGGACTTCAAATACACTACATTGATCCATTTGCAACAATGGATTGACCCAAGAAACTTGGTTCACCAGTTTCAATTTCATCTGGACACAATTAGGGTTTTGAAGGGAAAAGTCAACTGTACCTTTGACTTTTGACCAAGACATGCTCCCAAACCTCGGGATATGATTCAATACACCCTATATCACCTATGGAGTCCATCCATTAGGTTTGATTTAGGTCAAGGACTTGATTTCACAAAGGATCACACAGTTTGGATTTCATCCGATAAAAAGTAAATTGTGCACAAAATCAAGTTTGACTTTTTGAATTTTTCACAAATATGATTCCCCTAAGTAAAAAATAATGTTAATGTATGGTATTGATCATAATTCATAAAAAAAAATAAGAAAAGTGAGGTTTCTTGCAAAAGGGGCAACCTTGAGAAACCAAAATTTTTCTAAGTTATGGAATAAAAGTGATTTTGGTACCAACATCCAAGGATCATAACTTGAGATCCAAGCAACCATTTTGGGTGATCCAATGTTGGATTTGTAGGTCTTGCTACATTCTACAAAAGCTTCAACTACCTCAGACTCCAATTCCTTATGGATTTTGAGTTATGGAATGATCAAAATGGCAAAAAAACATGAAAATGACACTTTCCCAACACTTAGTGAAATTTTCAACAAAAGTCAGAATCTGCCTTACTTTTTCCAAAATGTAGGGACATTTTTCACCTTGATCCAAGTTAAACCAGGTCTAAGGGTGAAAATCAAAGTTGAAGTATGCCATGAGGGCTTTCCAACAAGTATCAGATCATCTCCAAATTCCATTTGAGCAGGGAGAAACAACCCTTGGAACATGGCATCATGAACTGGTTTTTACAAGGAAAAATTTGTACATTTTGTTCGATTTGTCCAAATCAGATAAATCCAAACCTTGTCATCAATTTGGACACATCTGAGGATAAAACAAGAAGGGAATTATCTGATCCCCAAGCCTCCAATTCCAAGAACCTACATTAGCCATAACAACCCTAAAAAGGATAAAAAGCTGCCAAGACTCCAATTTTGTTGCAATGCATTTAATGGATACACCAAGGTGGCATGGACTGACACATTCCTAACTGAATGAGTCAAGAATAAGCTCTGAATCATAGGACCATAGGCCTGTGCCCTAACCTCAAGTCAATGGCTAGAGGAGACTTGAGATTCCTTTTGCTCAACATTGGCCAAAGGCCTACCGCAGCTGCCATTCACCATTGCTTGCAAAACAAACTTGCTCTACTATAAATAGAGCTCATTTATGCTCAGTCTGAGTACCCAAAAGCACTACAACACTTGCTTTCCTCAAAATCTCTTTCTTTAGGCCAAAATGCCTTCTTTTACAAGGTATCTCCGAGTTTTTGAGTTAGAGAGCAATTCCACCACAACTCATGATCCAAACACCTCTAATATGTTGTATCTAAGCTGTTCAAACACTCACATGTGACCTGAAACACCAAAATCACAAAGTCAACCTCCAAAACCTCAAAATTTGACTTTTTTGCATTTTTCAAGCCATGTCTTGATTCAGTCACTTCCAAAACCAAACCAGGACTTAAACACACTTTAAATATCATCCTCAAACTGTCCCAAATGGTTCCCATCATCTGGAACACCATTTGAGAGAGTTGCCATATTGGTCACTTTTGCCACTTTTGCAAGAAAGAGCTAAAACTTGTTCCTGAAGATTCCAGCTGGTTCTAATCATTCTAAAAGCTTCTAAGAGATCAATTGAGAGTGTCCAAAGCATCAAATTACTTCTGGCACAAGGGACTTGACAGATAGCACAAAAAGCTCCAAGAGGTAAGTGCATGAGAACTTGAACTCCTTGAATTATGCATTCCTTTGATGTCCATTGATCATAAACATCTCATACATGTTGTATATGTTGTGTTTGAACCAATTTATCATGTTATTCTTGTCTGTACCATGAGATAGCATAGAACATGCAAAAATAGGCCTATTTTGAAATCACTATCGGATTTTGAGAAGAAAACATTTTCTGAAAATTCCAAGGGCACCATTGGATTCCTCATGAAATTCTAGGTCAGATAAACCTAATTTTGTCCCAATCCATGGAGAAATGAGAAAGTTAGAGGCTTCACGTAAATTGTCCAAAAGCTTGCCTTGCCTTCCCAGGCCTAGAAACAAGGCATGCCTTATGATTTAATGGGGTGGTTTTGATACACGGATGTATCACCACCCCAGTGGTAGCGCGCATATGTGTTTGTGTATGAGGTCGTGGGTTCAAACCCCTCCCAGACCTTTTTTGCTGTCTCTCTCATTTTTGCTATTTTTCATTATTTTCAAGTTTTTCTTAATTAATTGAAAAATTAATTTCTCTCTCAATTTTAATTATTTTTTATTGGTTCTTTTTTTGAAAATTCCCAAAAATGTTAAAATATTTTATTCCATGAAAATTTCACAAAAAAATTATTTATTTCATATATTTGGTATTTTTGTAAAGAATTATATTTTTATTTGTTTTAAACAATAAAAATATTTCTTTCTCTTGGTTTTGCAAAAGTTCAAATGATTTTTAAATCATCCCATGAATGAAACATGATTTTCCAAATATAAATCCAAGATCACAACCTTTTTTCACATGTTTGATTATTTTAATTGAATTTTTATTCAATTAAAATACCTTTAAAAACCAAAAATTAGGGTTTTGATCACTATCACCCTAACAAATCCTTTTTTCAAACACTTGGCCATTTAATAGAGTGTAAGACCCAACCCCCCCCCCCCCCCCCCCCTTTGTACATAAATTTCTTTGGGCCTCAGTCATTGTATAAGTCCCGATACGATTTTAAAATCTCGGCGCGGTAGTCGCCTTTTTAAACAAAAATCTTTGGGCCTCTCCTTGAGTTGTAAGCCCCATCACTTGTATATAAAATAAACTTTGGGCCTCTCCTTGAATTGTAAGACCCATCCCTTTGTACAGAAAACCTCTTTGGGTCTCAGTCATTGTATAAGCCATAGTACAGTTTACAGAACAACGGTACGATTACTGTTTTTCCTCTGGGCCTCTCATTGAGTATAAGCCCCAATAATCTTTTCAAAACAACTACCCTTCTGATTTAGGTTCAAATTCATAGTTGTCGTCAAAACTTTCTTTAATTTCTTGAACAACTAACCATACAGCTGTTACAATGGAAGCTTTCTAGCCTGTAAGTTTTATCGGCTTTCATTTACTTGCTTTCACACACACACACACACACACACACATATATATATATATATATATATATATATATATATATATATATATATATATATATATAACTATATTGCTGGAAGCTTGCTCACTTGTAAGTCCTTCTTTCATATCCTTTTAAATACTTGTCATATATCAAATGTATATACTAGTATATCTGCTTAGAGTTTTCCCCGACAACTAGGTCTAGAACTAGGTAAAGCCAGTTGGTCACTCTTAAATACAGTTAAAACTAGATCCCCATAGGATTTCCAGATACAGTCTTGCCTTCTCTTGGGCTTAAACAATATGGAACAAAGAGAAAGGCGTTATTCCCGGTGAAACTTTTCTCAGTCTGTCACTATTAGAAATTGTCAAAGAAATTCATTTCCCCAGAGAGGATTAATTCTCGGTGAAACCTTTCTTGAATTTCTTCAAACCCTAGAACTGTTCACTAAAGAAAAGATTATTCTTGGTGAAACTTTTCTTGAACTCTTCTTAAGTTTGGACCTACAGACATCCTAAAAGCATCCCCGCCACCTCTTGGGCTTTGTACAAGGACCATCCGGCTTCTTAGAAGTTCTCATGCCTTCTCTTGGGCTTAATACAAGGACCCTAAAGACCTCTTAAAGGTATAGGACAAAACTTAGTCATCCTTTGTTAGAGCTGTCTTTCTAAAAGAGTCAAAACCTCAGACCAATTTTAGGGTTGATACTCATCCCTTAAAAGAGCCAGCCTCCTCTTAGGCGTTATACAAAGATAAAATATTTCATACTAGTAGACTTGGATAGTCTAAATCCCCTCTTGAGTCTCAATGACATTCTCAAGTTCCCTACAAACACAGGAAAAAACACTGGTCATTTAATCAATCCCTAGTAGAATCGAAACCCGTGAGTTCTAAAACTCCGTCTTTTATCCTAAACTTCCCCAGCCAGGGTCAGTTTATCATCAGAGCCTCAAGGTATCTGATACCTCAACTCTTCTGTAAACCCTCAGCGAGAGTTGATTCCCCATTTGGACCTGCCTCTAGATATCAATAATCCTCGGCAAAGACAACCTCCTCTTGGGCTTTGTACAATGATTTTCCCCTTCTGAGCTAACCTTTTCAGACTCTCTTGTTAAGTCAATCACCTTTAAATACTCTCTTGTTGAGTAAACCCTTTCAGCCTTAATCTCGGGCTTTGTACGAGACAGATAAAAACTCTATCTTGTTGAGTCAATCTTTTTCAGCCTCCTCTTAGGCTTGGTATAATGATTTCCACTAGCAGAAGTTAGCCTTCTCTCAGGCTGTGTATAATAATTTCTCCAGCTTATTCAGCCTCATTCTTGGGCTTCGTACAAGACACCATATAAGCACTCTCTTGTTGAGTCAGTTATCTTTTTAGCTCCATTCTTGGGCTTTGTACAAGACATATATAAAGCTTTCTGCAACAAAGTCAAAGTCTTCGTAACCTTCGCTTAAGCTTTGGATAAATATCTTCCCCAGCGGAGTCAATTCCTCCCAGCCTTCTTTTAGGCTTTGAGATATAAATTTCCTTAGCAGAGTCAAATCCTCTCTTCGGCCTCAATCTTGGGCTTTGTACAAGACATATAATACTCTCCCGCAGAGTCAAACTCATTTAAGCCTCAATCTTGGGCTTTGTACAAGACACCTAAAATATCCTCAACCGAGTCAATAAAGTCTCATTTTAGCCTCAATCTTGGGCTTTGTACAATACAGATAAAAGATTTCTTTCCCACAGAGTCAGTCTTCTTTTCAGCCTCAATCTTGGGATTTGTACAAGACACATACAAACCCTCCCCAAATAGTCAACTCTTTTAGCCTCAATCTTGGGCCTTGTACAAGACAGATAAACACTCTATTGTTTGATTCAGTCTTTCCCAGCCTCCTGTTAGGCTTTGTATAAGGACTTCCCCCGTGGAGTCAATCAATCTCTTAGCTTCAACCTTGGGATTTGATCAAGGCACACACACAAAAACCAAAATCCCCTCAGAGGAAATAAAAAACTCTCTGTAGGAAGTCATTTCTCTGTTTATCACTCTTCAAAACAGAAAATCAAAACAAACCTTAATCCTAGATAACCATTGTAAGTGGCACACTTGTTGATTCAAATATCCAAGCTGTCGTCCATCTTTTATCCTGGTAAATTCTCTCTCTCATCTAATTGCTGTAAGCGGCAAGCCTCTGTGTTGTACCCCAAATTTTACCCCTTAGATGTCATTTTTTCTTGCATTGTTAACTAACCACTTCTTTTTGCAAGTTGTTTCCTTTTATTGTGGAAGATGGGGTTTACATAAAGAGGACAAGGTCTCCCTAAGACATGTTTTGTCCAAGAGCAACCATTTGAATCTACATGCATCCAGGAAGTCTTTCTCAACAAGAAATCAAATGTTTCACTAAGACAAGTCAACCATTGCCTTACATGTCAAGCAAAGTGTGATCCCAAGTCTTGAGAAATTGTGCCATGTGTTAATAAACATCCTTGGAATCCACCTTTGAGCCTTAAAGATTTTTATCTTAAGTGCAAGAATTTTCATGGAGATAAAATGTTCACCAAAGTGCAACATCTCAAATTGGTGCCATGGGAGGATTTAATTTTGCAACTTAGAATTTTCTAAGGATGTTAATGTGACATTTTATTTTTGTTCACGGACATGTGATTTATCTCAAAATTCTATTGGGCCCAAAATATGTGATTTGGATCAAAGGCCATTCAAAGTGGTGCTCCCGTATTTGTTAAGCAACAAGGCCCCATGCATCTAGTTAATTCTTGTGCCACTTGTTATTTAAAAATTTGAAGATACTTTGCTTCAAAAATAAGTTTCGTGGATTCACTCAATGTTACCTATTTGAGCTCACCCATTCCCGATGAAGCTAAAAGGTTACTGAGATAACATAGTGGATTGGTGAAACAAGGTGGCTCAGCACAAGGAGCTTGTATTCATAAGCAGAGAATCCGTATTTCCAATTCAAATTATTACTCCTCTCTGCTTTCTCTCTCATGGCACATTAAAAAGTGGTTTTGGAATAACCATTAAAAAATGAAAGTAACAGACTGCACCACATCCTCCTCCGCTGCACTTGTCCAGCATGGTGATCTCCAAGGATTGACCAAGATCAACGGCTGAGGAGAGTGAGGCACAAACCCTAATTCCTTATCCAGCAGGCCATGTAAACCCTAATTTTTTCTCCCGTGGACAAACCAATTATCCACTGTATCTCCAATACCCGGATCAACTTGCTTTGCCTATAAAAAGAGATCATTTTTCCTTTGTTCACGACACCATAAATTATCAAGAATTTCTCTCTACTTCTCCCTTCCATAGTCTTGCAAGTAACACTCAAAAGCTTGCAAGAAATTCACCAGTTTCATCCCTCTGTAACACACAGAAACACCACAAATACTCCAAGAAAAATACCAAGAGCCTCATCAAAACCTCTTCACTTTTCCATTTCTTGAGTTCTGCAAGTAACCATAGTCTTGCAAGAACTTATCCTTTTTATTTCCTTCCCGTAAACACCTCAAGTCTCCATTATCTTAACCACCAAAGCTCGTGTTTCTTCCTGAAGACATTGACGTTGTACCAGTCGAGGAAGGAAAGCACGTCCACCACTTCCAGAAACTCTCACCAGTGAAGAGGCAGTGGACTTTCTCCACTAGGTATCACTCCATCTCACTCTATTTTATATTCACGATGATCATGTGATACCTATCTGCACCATACTGTTATCATACTTGTTGTTTCATAACTGCCTAATTTTGTGATTACTCAGCTCCATATTGTCATCATGTTGTGATCTTGTTATTGTCTGATTATTGTTTATTTCTGTGGTAAAATCATTAACATGTTAGTTCTGTGTTGTTAATCGTTAACTGAAGTTGTATTCGTATTCGAAAACTGAACAAAAAAATAAAAAGAATCAAGGTGGCACTCGCCATGCTAACATAGTGGCTCCCGCCACCCACACAAAATAAATAAAAATGACAAAGACCCACATATACATGGCGCCCGTCATGCATATAGTGGCGTCTGCCACACACGATTAACTCACACAACACACACCACCTTAATTTAATAAAATAAAATATAAAAGAAAAAGAAAAAGAACATACATGGAGCCAGCCATGATATGTGTGGCGCAAGCCACAACTTGCATGAACCCATGGCGCCTGCCACAGGTTTGGGGTCCCACTAGTGGCTGTTTGCATTTAAATATTGTTTTTTATTTATTTCACTTTTTTTTATTTACTTTAAACACAAAAAAAAACATAAAAATGTGCCCAATTCCATTTTAATCTTTAAGACCTTTTTTTTAACCGACTGTTTTCTTAAAAAACATTAAGAAACGTTTCCTTGAAGTATGTTGTAGCTCGTGAATTTTGGTTAAACATTGTTCCTGACTTCGAACAAAGTTTTATCATGTGAGGGTTTGTGTGTATTTTTCTGGATACTGTTGTTAAGTGTATGATTCCAAAATGCGTTTGTTTTCTAAAGAATGCCTTCTCTGCTATACTTGGGATATGCATGTGTCCACTGACTTTAAAACAAGTTATTCTGGAAGTGTGGTTGTGATTCATGAAGTTTTGTTCCTGACTTTAACCAAATCTTGCCATGAAAATGTTGTTTGTTTTTGTTCTCTGTTAATGAGTTAAATAGCTTCAAATGTATTTGTTTTAAATTGTGAATGCCTTCCCTGCCATAATTGTCACAGTTACATGATCATTTGTATTTACTGTTTGCTATGATCACATTTAAGAATTCACTTCATGTGTTGATTAAATGCTTACTGTTTTGGAATTCTTGAACTCATATGTTTCATTATATTTCAACCCCACAATAACTCTTGTTTACAAGATGTTATTCTCCCCCTTCCTTCCAAAGGAAAAGTTTTTCTATTGATTTCAAGGTCATAGAAAACTCATTGCTACCTTGGACCTCATAGTCTTAGGCAACCTCCCCCATTGACCTCATAGCCAATAGGACCTTCTCTTGACCTCATAGTCATAGAGTAATCTTCAACCTTTGACCTCATAGTCATAGGTAGCTCTTAGCCTCATAGTCATTAGCAACATCTTCAACCTTTGACCTCATAGTCATAGGTAGCTCTTGGCCTCATAGTCATTAGCAACATATTCAAACCTTTGACCTCATAGTCATAGGTAGCCTTTGACCTCATCGTCATTGGCAATATCTTTAACCTTGACCTCATAGTCATTGGTAACCTTTGGCCTCATAGTCATAGGTAAGCTTTGACCTCATAGTCATAGCCATCCTCCATTGACCTCATAGTCATGGAAAAGTCTCTCTATTGACCTCATAGTCATAGATAACTCATTATCTTCCTTTGACCTCATAGTCATAGGATTCCCTTTGACCTCATAGTCATAGGTAGCCTTTGGCCTCATAGTCATAGGTTAAGCTTTGACCTCATAGTCATAGCCATCCTTCATTTACCTCATAGTCATCTTACCATCTTGACCTCATAGTCATCTTACCATCTTGACCTCATAGTCATCTTACCATCTTGACCTCATAGTCATCTTACCATCTTGACCTCATAGTCATCTTACCATCTTGACCTCATAGTCACCTAACCATCTTGTCATAGGCCTCATAGCCACTCAATCTCACAACTTAGTTTTAGAGAGTTTCTTAAACTCTAAATGAGCTCATACTCATTTCCCCCTTGGAACTTTGGCCATAGCCAATGGTTCCTCAATCCACCCTTAGTGAGGTGAACTACGGTTGCTCTGATTCTTTTGTCAGATATGTAGGCACAAGATGCGACGTCTTGGCGAGCAAACTTAGTGTACATACCCTAAGTCCTTACCTTCACCTTTAGCAAGCAAACATAACATAACATAAACTAAACAAGAGGTTCCCGTAGAGTACTACAAATATTAAGGGTGCTAATACCTTCCCTTAGTATAACCAACCCCCGAACCTTAGATCTCCCCCCTTTAGGTTTTTCTCGATCTTGAACCTTTCCTTTGGATAAATCAAAGTCGGTGGTGAATTCAAAGAAATGTGATGCAAGTTAATTAATAGCTTGTTATCCGATTCTCACCGCAACAGAAATGGCGACTTCACTGGGGACTCAATTTTGAGGGTTAAGCCCACCTTGCTTTTTCTTATGTTATTCATGCTTGTTTGCTATATTTGTACATATCCCTTGTATTCATGCTCTGTTTGAGATCTTTTGTGGCTTTGTTGGATTCTCATATCCTAGTTAAAGTAACCCCCCTTTATAAACAGTCACCCAACAGTTGTGATAAACAGACGAGGTGTCTCTCTTTAGAGATGACAAAATCTCTCTAATGTCAAACCTTTAGCTTCAATCTTGGGCTTTGAACAAGACACAAATACAACTTTTAGCTTCAATCTTGGGCTTTGAACAAGACACCAAAACAACTTTTTCCTCCCATACAATAGGAGGAACTACGATTGCTCTGATTTCCCTGTTTCTTTAAACGAGAATACGTAGGCATAAGAGTGCGAAATCTTAGCGAGCATACCAAACAAAAACTTCAGGTCCAGTACCTTCACATCAATCAAAACAGAGGTCCAGTACCTCACCAAAATCACCAAAAACTCACTTTCTATCTCAAACTTCTCCCAACCCATTCCCAGATAAACACCATCAAGTACAAAGTGTAACCTAATGCTAGCAACCTGTGGATAACCACATATAGGATGGGTAATTAACAACTCCCCATTCTATAACCTGACCCCGAACTCCCAGAATCTCTCCTAGCGTTTGTTCAGTTAAATAATCGCGTGCAAGGTTAGTTTTAGATAGCTTCCCTTTCCCTTCCAGCTTCACAGGATAAATAAGAAATCAGAAAGTAGCACCTCACTCCTCCTCAAGAGGAAACCATTCTCTGCGATAAGGTGGTCGCGTCACCGACAAAAATCGCACGCTACAGTAAAATGGCGACTCTGTTGGGGAGTGCCATTAGGATATGTCTTACCTTAGTCATCATTCGTCACCATTTTCCAAAAGTAAAATGGCGACTCTGCTGGGCACGTCTTTATTTCTGTTTAGGACTAGGATTATAGCTCTTAAGAGGTCTAGGATGTTAGTTTTAGGAATGAATATATATATATATATATATATCGTTTTTCTTACTTGATATCCGTGTTTATTTTTCTGCTAATGGGAATGCGAGTGATGTCAGACGTGGAAAGTTTGAGTGATACCTAAGATAGCCGATGGCATAGACGGGCGGTCTTATAGGGAGTGAATCCCGAATAAGCTGTCCCGATAGACCATCAAATCAGTGGAGGTACCCTTTACGGATTAAATGTCTAATGACTTTGGTTGTGAAAGCAGATTGTTCGATTGTGGTATCCATGAAATTGAGGATTTAGTAGACAGTAACCATGTGGCCATTTGGTAGTGCGGTAGTTATCAAAAATAGTGCCACGCGATACTACACTCAATTGAGATTACCCTAAGATGCTACAGGTCGCTCGGGTGAACCAGCTGCTGTTGTTATCCCAAGGGGGTCAATAATTTTGAGTATAGGTACAAAAATTCACAATAGTACAACCTTTGGGGATGAGTAGAGCCATGACTCCATGCTCGCGACGCTGAACCTTTGAACCCATGTTTTTCCTATGTTTTTGTGTGCTGCATTCATGCATTCATCTAAAAAAACTTTAACAAAGAAAAAATCTTCTTTTCTCTTCTCTCTTTTTCAAAATTAAACTAAAACAATGATTTCAAATATCAGAGAAAAGGATTGCGTTATGGATTTTGGTAGAAGGAAGACGCATAAGTACACCTTCAAGGTTCCAAAACTAGAGGATTTAAGGGGCTTGGCAAGGATGATCACCAACCCTGATGTCTTCAGAGCTAAGTACGGAGGACTGCTGTCTCTGTTAAGGGTCCATGTAGTTGAAGGAATCCTGTCTACGCTAATCCAGTTTTATGATCCAGTTTATCACTATTTCACGTTCCCGGATTATTAACTAGCACCAACACTGAAATAGTACTCTCACCTGACTGATTTACCTATCACTGACCAAGCTCCATTTTCTGGACTGGAAGAAATTCCAAAGGATCAAACCATTGCAAGAACAATCTATTTGGACGAGTCAGAAGTCAGGACTCACATGACCATTAAGAACGAAATCCAAGGTTTATCGGCCAAGTTTCTGGTAGAGAAAGCCATCTACTTTTCCAGTATAGGAAACATTACTGCTTTCGAAGATATCTTTGTTCTACTCACATAAGGGCTTTTCCTTTTTCCCAACATTGATAACTTTGTTGATATCAATGCCATTAAGATATTTCTGATTGGAAACCCCATACCAACCTTGCTCACAGATGCTTATCATTCTGTACACTTAAGGAATTTGTACAGTGGAGGAATGATCACCTACTATGTACCCTTGCTTTACAAGTGGTTCACTTCTCACTTATCCAAGTCTGCTGCATTTTGGGATCATAAGAGTACTCTACGATGGTCACAGAGAATCATGTCTCTTACCAACTCTGACATAGATTGGTACAATCGAATCTATGACGGGATAAGAATCATCAACCGTTGTGGAAATTTCCCTAATGTACCTCTCATAGGAACCAAAGGAGGAATCAACTATCATCTAGTTTTAGTTCGTCGTCAACTCAGATACCCGATGAGACATATCCCGCGTAATGTTCATTTGGAAGGTCTTTTCTTCAAGGAAGGAGAAAATGACAGGGCACTAAAGACAGAAATAGTGCATGCCTGGAAACATGTTCACAGGAAAGGAAGAAAGTCTCTAGAAAAACCGGATTGTATCTCCGTGGAACCTTATCTCCACTGGGTACAAACTAGAGCCCTCAAGCTGAGGATGCCTTACCCTCATCAAGAAGTTCTTCTGCTAAAGGAATCTGTCCTTTATTTTATGTTTGATGCGGAAAAACTTCAGGTCACTCTCAACAAAGTTCAACGGGAAAAGAAATCTTGGAAGAACAAGTACCATATTCTCAATGTGGAGTGTACCAAAATTCAGCAACTGTTAAAAGAAAAGGACGCTCTGATTAAGATATTAGAGCAACATGTTGTAGAAAATCAAGAAGACCGAAGAAATTTGCTCGCTCCTTTCACTTGGCAAAGGACAGACAACCCGACCCTAGTCAAAGAAAAGGAAAATACCAGAACTAGCACCTGAGCTCTCCTAAGAGAGAACTCAGGATCTATAAGCTTAGACATTTCCTTTTACAGTACTTTGTGAAATACTGTATTTCCATTTCCGCAATCTTTCAAATTCAATAAAACGGGGTCTCCCCACTGTATGATATTTGCAATCTATTTGTTGAAGTTTCTTTTTGATTAAAGCAAAAAACAAAAAAAAAAATATATCATTGCATTCATCATTCTCACATAACGCATTCTTCTTACCTTCAAATCTCACGTCTCTGTCTCGATTATAGAGAGAGTTAAACTATCTCATTCGTACAATACTCGGGCCAATCGACAAAAGAAAATGGATGATCTCGAGGAAGAGAACAGAGAGCTGAGAGAAGAAATCGAGGCTCTGAAAGAAGATTTGAGGAAACTTCACAGTGACATGCAATCCCTGACAACAACTCAGAGGCAACAACAAAGGACTGTGATCTCGGAGATCACATCTACACCCATAGTAGAGACGTATGATCCTCGGTACAACATGTCTAAGGATCGTCCCTGGGGCATGCATGACAACTTTATCCCAGAAGGATATATTCCGCCAGTCACAGAAGACCCGGGAACTGCAGCAGGAACCGTTGGGCCTGAAGGTTACAAACTTCGGGAAAGCGAAGACGCAAGAGGGATGGTAGCAACTCTTGAAGGTTACAAACTTTGGGGCATAGAAGAACCAAGAGTCACCGCCATAATGATTATACCATAACCAGTGGTACACACTGTCCCAGAAGGACATATTCCACAAGTAATCTCTGGTGGAAATGAAAGTATGCATGGCAGAATGAATGAGTTCCAGGAACAATTCCTGGAGATACAGAAGGAACTACATGCCATTCGCGGTCAGGATTTATTTGGAAAGGACGCCACAGAACTTTGTCTGGTCCCTAATGTAAAGACCCCGCACAAATTCAAGGTGCCTGACTTTGAAAAATACAAGGGTAACTCTTTCCCTCAAAGTCATTTGGTGATGTACGCTCGAAAGATGTAAACTCAGACTGAAAACCAACAGCTACTATCCACTATTTCCAAGATAGTTTACCGGTGCAGCACTCAAGTGGTACATGGGTTTAAGTTGCACCAAGATCGTTACTTTCAGAGATCTTGGCGCAGCCTTCGTTCAGCAGTATAAGTATAACCTGGACATGGCACCAGATAGGGATCAACTCAGAGCAATGTCGCAAAAGGACTAGGAAACCTTTAAGGAATAAGCTCAGAGATGGCGTGAAATTGCCGCCCAGATTTGTCCCCCTCTTGAGGAAAAAGAGATGACAAAGATCTTTTTAAAAACCTTGAGCTCATTCTACTACGACTAAATGGTCGCAAGTGCGCCCAGTGACTTTACTGAAATGGTAAGCATGGGAGTACGCCTTGAAGAAGCAGTCCGAGAAGGACGATTGGTACAAAATACAGGACCATCAAGCAGTACCAAAAGATATGGTAGTGCTTTCCCTAAGAAAAAAGAGCAAGATATTGGCAATATCTCTCTTGAAAAGCAAAGGCGAAGGTATCAACCAGTAGGAGCAGTAACTCCTGCTATCAACCCAACGCCAGTTCCAACGTATCAACCTCAGGTTGCTCAGAGCCAACCGAATCAACAACAGTATTAGCAAAGGACACAACAACCTCTTCAGCAGGCTCATCCTCAGTACAACAACAACCGTACTACGCGACCACCAAGGTTCGACCCTATACCGATGTTGTATGCAGAACTGTTTCCCCTACTACTGGTCAAGGGGCATGTCCAAACCAGATCTCCTCTTACAGTACTAGAAAATCCGCCTTTTTGGTTCAAAGCGGATCAAACTTGCCCTTATCATCAAGGAGGTTCAGGGCATAACATCGAACACTGTCTCAGCTTCAAATCCGACGTACAGAAGCTTGTCAGGAACGGGGTCTTATCTTTCAAAGATACAAATCCAAATGTTCAGACGAACCCGTTGCCTCAACATGAGAAGACGGCAGTAAATTTGATAGAGGAAGAGATTAACCACAACTATCAAATTCACGATGTACTCCTATTAAGAACCAATCTAGTCAAAATGCATTGCAGACAAAGCGGGTACGGTCATATACCATCTCATGATTATCACCAGTGTGATATCTGCTCAAAGAACAACCAAGGATTCTACCTTGTGCGGTTATCTCTTCAAAAACGGTTGGACCGAAAGGAGATTCGACCATGTTCAAGTTCTGGTTCGATCAATGTAATACAAGACTATCTTCCTGATCAAGGAAAAGACGTTGTCTTAATCTCTAACCACGAAATAACCCAATACGTATGCGTCATAATCCCTCTACTCCATGAATCAAGAGTTCCTCTCGATAGTAGAAAGATTCTCAACCTCGAACCAATTGAGGCTGCCTACGATGGTCAGAAAAATCAAAAGGCTCTTGTAGTTATCTATCTGCCGGGACCAATACCGTACAAATCCGATAAGGTTATCCCTTATAAGTACAGTGCAACAACAGTTGAGAATGGAAAGGAAACTCCATTACCCTCTGTTGTAAACATTGTAGACATCAGTCGAGTGACACGGAGCGGTCGAATCTTCAACAGAGGAGTTAGAGAACCCACTAGAGAAAAGGAACCTCAAACAGAAGTTCTCAATCAACCAGTCGGGCAATCCAGTAATCCTGACCTTTCAAAGAACAACGATGAGATGCCGAAGCTCATCCAAAAGAGTGAATACAACATAGCAGATCAGCTATTGCAAATTCCTTCGAGAATCTTTGTGTTATCTCTTTTGCTCAGTTACGAAGCTCACAGAGAAGCTCTACAGAAAGTCTTAGAGCAGGCCTTTGTGGAACAAGATGTAACAATAAGATAATTTGACAGCATAATCTCCAACATCACTTCCTGCAACAACTTAGGATTCAATGATGAAGAACTGCCAGAAGAAGGCAAAAATCACAACATGGCACTCAACATTACAGTCAACTGCCAGGACGATGCTTTAGCCAGCGTACTGGTAGATATAGGGTCAGCTCTGAATGTTATGCCAAAATCTACTCTGATGCGACTATTATTTCAAGGATCTCCAATGAGAGGCAGCGAGGTCATCGTCAAAGCCTTTGACGGATCCAGAAAAACAGTAATCAGCGAAGTCGACCTTCCCATAACTATCGGTCCTCACACTTTCCAAGTCACTTCCCAGGTCATGGACATCCGAGCAGCATACAGCTGTTTATTAGGAAGACCTTGGATACACGAGGCTGGGGTAGTCACTTCGACACTTCACCAGAAGCTGAAGTTCGTCAAAAACGACCAACTAGTCACAGTCTGTGGGGAGCAAGCCTTAATCATGAGAAACTTATCATCATCATCCTGTTTAGAATCCGAGGAGTTTGTTGGAACCCAGTTCCAATCACTTTCGGTGAGCAATGAGAATCGACCAGAGAAAGGAACATCGATTTCCTCATACAAAGATGCTCTTGAAGTGATCAAGAGTAACAACGCAAAAGGATGGGAGCAGCTTGTCATGCCTACTGATAATAAGACAAAGAAAGGTCTTGGTTTCTCTTCGAACTGTACCCAAACTGCTACTAACGATGAAAGTTTTCATCCCATTCAGGACTTCTTCCACAGTGGAGGTTTCCTTCACCCGGTGTCTCAAGAAGTACACACCATCAATGAGGGTGACTCCTCCGATACAGATGAAGAGTGGAAGTCCTATCTCAACGAGGACGGTTATATTTCTCAGGAAGAAATGCCTATGCCATTTTGCTATCCCGCGCAAAGTCTGAGATATATACCCAGATCAGACGTCAAGATGATGTACGGAGATTGTGATCCGAAAAGATGTCGTGCTCCACCAAACTCATTAGAGGAGGACACTCTCATGAAAGACAACTTCGACTATGACTATTATGACCCAATGGATGGCCTGCCTATCTGGTAGCAGTACCCAGGAGACTTGGGGAAAAAGAGTCAGCCAAACGATGCGTATCAACTGAGCATTATTGAAAAGAATACCTGCGTCCCCACCACTTCATGGGATCATTACTCAGGACATTCAGAAGATATCCCGTACAACGATGAATCTGTAAAGATTGCAGGACTAGAGTTCATCAACTATACTTTTCATGAGGTCAACGTCATCGAGAAAGATGACTCCTCCAGTTCCACCGAAGTATGAGATACCTTAGGACAACCGAGTGGCAAGTACGACTTCTTGGTAAAGTACACCGCTCCTGAAAGCTCTCGTATCAGGCTCAAAGACATTCAACCTACTGGATGGGGAGATCCACCTGAGAATGAAAACACTGTGAAGATACAACAGAAGAGTTCGTCTACGACAACTTTGCTTGGGAGGAAGACTCCAACGATCCTGCTCCGCCAGAAATCAGCGTTATTTCTGAGGACAAACCAAGAAAGAAGGCACCAGACTTTGTGATTCACTGAGGAGTTCACCACCAATGGGTTGCTGTCGATGTCCCGAAAGTCGTCCATAAGTCTAAGTAATTGCCATCTTTGTTTTGACCTTTCACCCTGCCCAGGTGAAACAGATGTCTTTATAGGGCTCACTTTCTGTAAATATCCCTCTTCGCTTCGCCCAAAGCGACAGAGTTTTGTTTTATAGGGCTGTAGTTTCAAGAATCAACAAAATCATAAATAAACGTCATTCTGTAATTTCCGCATTTATTGCTGTTTTCACTTTTCGCTTTTTTAGAAAATGGTAATCCTAAAAACAACTCAAAATCAAAAAAAGCATATTTTCAGAGAATACACTGCTCACACTCTTGCATTTCTCCCCATCTCTTCTAAAAACAAATCATCACGTCATGCAGATTGCTTGTTTTAAAGCCCGTTGAAACATATGATCCAATGCCTTCTCCCAACTTTGAATTCCCAGTATTTGAAGCTGAAGAAGAAGAAGACGAAGAAATTCCAGTAGAGATCTCCCGATTACTCAGACAAGAGGAAAGGTCCATTGAACCTCACAAAGAGCCGTTGGAAACGGTCAACTTGGGTTCAGAAGAAGAGAGAAAAGAAATCAAGATTGGGGCACTACTCAGTCCAACTATC